>CM053508.1:111757554-111800471 GCA_028627145.1 Eidolon dupreanum | reverse complement strand
ATATGCTCAATAATTGTTAACCTCACGTTATTATTATTATTGTCTCACAAAGCAGTCTGTTCCATTGTTGGGCAGATATGTTGACTAAAACATTCCTTTCAATTCTGAGTTCAAATATTTTTCCCTATAACTCCTATTCATTGATCATAGTTTCTTTGCCTGTGGGCAACAAGAATAAAGTAACTCCAAAGCAGGCTCAGACACACTTTTAAAAACCTGATTCTCAGCCCCAGACCTGGAATAAAGAAGGGAAAACAGGGGTCAACTGAGGAGAGAGAGCTGGATTTCATTAATTCCATGGGTTTCTGAAAGGGCTAAGGTTCTGTAAGTTGGTGTTCATTTTCTACCTTAGGAGTTTTACTCTGGGAGTCCAATATACTACTTAAATTTCACTTATTTCCTTTAGCTGTAGGATTTGGGTAAGTGAGAAAAATTCTGCAAAATGACTTCACTATTGGCAATAATTTGCACTTGGCCAAATCGACCTGCAATTATTCTAAGAGTGTCAGAAGTTTCCAAATTAGCTTAGGCCCTGTCTGATGCTGAGTAGGCTCCTTGGGTGGGTCGTGTCCATTCTTTGAGTCTAGCGCAAGATGGATCCAGCTGCCCTGAAGAAGTGTGTGTCCCATGTCCTCATTTCCCCCAGCACCTGGTTCAGCTCGTCCTAATAACTATGACACTGAGGGACTTGCTTTCATTTCTCCAGGTACCCACATCCTCTCCAATGATACTCTAATACCTCGGAGTTAATTATTTTTTAAGTAATGGCCTCTACTGACAGAAGGTTCCTTTCTTTAAGAGGCTAGATTTCTCCTTTTTTCAACGTGCCCTACAGCTGATCTGTTGTGCTCTGAGGTTGCATAAACCAAGCTGTGGAGAGGCTTCCACATTCACACAAAATGACACTGTAGGCTTATCTTCAGAATTCTGAAACCATTTCCAGAAATGCAAACAAGAGTCTGTACCTCTTTAGTGGTTGTAATGACTTATTTTGAACTACTAAATTCAGAACAATCATAATTTTCTTCTAACTAAAGGTAAACGAATTATGTAGTATTTTTACATAACTGAATATCTACTCTACCTCACTTCATGACAGCAATAGCCTCCTAACTGACCCTCTGCCTCTACTTTGATCTTCTATGACCTATTCTCTACCAGACCCCAGCATGATTTTTAAAAAATATGCCACAATATCTTACACCCTGCTTTAAAATATTCCAGAGCTTCCATTGTACTCAGACTGAAATCATAGATCTTAAAACCTTATATACTCTGGCTTCTGAAATCTCTGCATACCTTCACGCCATCCTTCCCTTTGCTTAAAACATACAAGCACACAGAACTCCTCACAGGTCTTCAAATGTTATCAAGTCTGTCCTGAATAAGGGCTCATAGTTTTTGCACTTATTCTTCCCTCCACCTGGGCTATTCTTCCCCAAGTTCTAAATATATGGCTCAGTCTCACATTTTTGCTCCCATCTTGCAGTCAGCTTTCTCTGAGAACTCTAAAGAGAATCTCCTTCCTTAACCTGCAAATCCACTCTTTAAAGAGTTCAGCTTATTTTCTTTATGTTGGCCTTCTTAGGAATGCCATGATTTGTGTAGCCAATAACCCCAAGTCTAAATGAAAGGCTAATGTAAAGAGAATCTACAAACTCAGACGTGCTGCATTGCTCACTCTGGGGGAATAAAATAACATCTAGTCATAAAGTTCTACAGTCATCATATGAATCATCTATAAAAATTACCTCCATAATAGCCACAGAAACATTGCCAGGGAGAAGTACTGAGAGGAAGAAAGAGTCTCTTCTCTTTAGCAGGGCCTTGCTCATTCTGTGAGGAGGAAATCCTCCCATGCTGAAGCTTCTCAATGCCACTGGAAGAGCCAAGTTTGACGTGACTGCAACAACAGTTTGCTTCTTTAATACTCCAGTTTCCTTCTAGAACTGAATTATCAGCCTACTTCATACTCCTTAGATGTGACAGGAGCAAAAATTGGTCTGAAGAGGAGTTTCTCCTTGATCACTGTCCATTTTCATGCTCTTCAGAAGATAGACACTTGATACAGGAAGTTCTCTCAATGGTGAACGAATAGGCTGGTGGCTTGTAAAGTTAGCTGGAGACATGCTGAAGTTTCACAAGGCCTAGAAAAATGAATGAATGAATGAGTAAACAAATAATGAAAAGTAGTAGCAATATTAGTCAAATATTTAGTGAGTATTCTTGTACAGAAGTGGCTCTAAGCCTTTTACACATGTTATTTCATTTAATTCTCATATTGATTTTATGAAGATGCTGGTACAATCTCTCCATTTACATGTGAGAAAACTGAGGCACAAAGACATTAAATAAACTAGCCCAAGATCATTCAGGCAGCAAATTGTATGTCAGGATTTGAATTTAGGAAGTCTGACTTCGACACCTTTGTTCCTAATCACTTACTGCTCCTCTTTTTGCCAAAGAGACTTGGGAATCAATACACCACAAGCAATGGTGACAACACTCAAGCACTCAGAATCTCAAAAAGAAAAGGTTTGCAAAAGTGGCTATGCAAGGCTTCTGCCATCTAGCTGACATGATGAGAGACTGAGGAGTGTCTCAGTCCTGTGTGATTCAATCTCACAAAAAGTTCTGGGGATTCTTGCAACATCTCCCCTCTTCCACTGGGCAGAGCTCTTGTTACCTAACCCTTGTCTACACTGTTTCACTAGGTTTCCCATTACCAGTGTCTTCTCTGCCATTATGCAGCCAACTGTCACTCTAAATCTCAGTTCTAATCACATTAACCCCCATTACCCATTACCTACTAAACCACCTGGCTCTGAATCCCAGCTTCGCTACTTCCTATGTAGGGAAACTTCGACATGTTCCTTAACCTCATCGCAGGTCAGGTACCTTCATCCTAAATGGGACTAAAATAACTTTCTTACAATGCTCTTTTGAGGATCTAGTTCAGAGCGACAGTTCAAAAGTGGTAGCTATATTGCAAAATAAAGCACTGAGCTTTTAAGATTTTTATGTGCATGATTCCTACCATTTCTAAGTTTATCCCTCACTAATGTCCTTCAACAAATATTCCTACTTCTCTAGTTCACCTTCTCTCCTCTAGTCTAGCATTCCTCCAAGGGTGGTTCTTAGACCCTCTGCACCAGATTCAACTGATGTGAGCTTAAAATTCAATTCTTTAGTGCCACTTTCGGCCTTGTTAATCAGGATTTCTCTGAATGGATCTCGACTGTTACCACTTTTAACAGGCTCTCTGGGCAATACTTGCAAACACCAATGACAGAGTCGCACTGCTCTCTCTATAATGACATGTTCTCTGTGCCTGAGATTCCTTCCAGCTCTCATATCTGTCACCTGAATCCCACCAATAATTCAAAGGCCAACTTAAATTTATCCCCCTTCATAAAACCATTCCAGATTCCTCCCTCCAGAAATAATCTGTCCCTGCTTTGAATTATCACGGCACTTATTTATATACATGACAACTCTCCCTAACATTTTCAGGCTCCTTGAGGTGAGAGTCACTATGTAATTCATATTAATATTTCCCAAAGTTATCTATCCCAGGGCCTTGCATAGAGTAGATAATCAGTGAAAGTGAATCAAATGGGCAGGATGGAGTCCAATCCCAATATTTTCAGATTATCTTTATAAACCACATGTATTGAGCAATAACTGACTCATTTAAGGGACAGAAGGAGGGAAGGTGACCAATCAGACTTTATTCCCTTTCTCTCCTCCTCTTCTCTCTGATTCTGATACCTCACCATCCAGGATCACCTCTCGATTCCTTAGCCCAAGTCTTGCAAATGGGGGGAATGGATGGAAACCCTTCAACACTTCCCTTTAGCACAGTGGAGACTTGCTGACAAAGTTAGCTATTTCTCTGTGTATTTAAGAGTAAGCAACAAGGAAACCAACATAACAATCATAAACCATGTAAAAATATCAAGTTGCACTGGTTCTAGTTTAGCCCAAAGGGCTGAAATAATTTCTCCAGCATCTTGGTCAGCTTCTGGCTCCATGAGCTCTGCAGGTTGGTTGCTGTTCTCATTACTGCTAAGCAAAAACTAATCACTCACTCATTAGCTGCCTTCTTAAAGCACCCCCAGTACTTTTGCTCCTATGTATTAGCTCGGGCTCTATAACAAAATACTATGGATGGAGTGACTTAAACAACAATCATTTATTTCTTACAGTTCTGGAGGCTGAAAGTCTGAGATTAGGGTAGCAGCAGGGTCAGGTTCTTGGTGAGGGCCTTCTTCTGGTTGAAAGAGTCTTGGGCACTTCATTATATCCTCCTCCCATGACAAAAAGGTGGGGGTGCAGAGAGAGAGGGAGAGGGAGAGGGAGAGGGATTGGGGAGGGAGAGGGAGAGGGAGTGGGGGAGTGCGCGTGCGCACACACACACAAGTACGCAAGCGAGTTTGGGATTATTTCTCTTCTGTCTCTTTTCATAAGGGCACCAAGCCCATTCATAGGGGCTCTACTGTCATGACCTAATTACTTCCCAAAGGTTCACCTTCAAATACCATCACACTGCAGAGCTAGGCTTCAACAAATGAGTTTGGGGAGGGTGGAGGACACACACATTTAGTTCATAACACCTCACCCACCCATATCTCTGTACATTTCATCCTGGATTTTGTTGAAAGTGGCACACCTTATCCCTAGGCAGTGGCAAGCAAGATGGCACCAACTATGCCAATGTAATCTCAGACCTACTAGTGTAATCACATTTCAATAAGGCAAGAGCAATTGTATTCATTTCCTATCCACATTGATCTCACTCACTATGTTCCAACCATGTTACTCACCCTGTCATTCTTCGAACACACCAACCTCTTTCCCACCTCAAGCCTTTACATGGGCCATTTCCTCTGCCTGTTATGCTCTTCCCCTCTTCATATGAATATGTGAAGCTTTCCTTTAAAAATAATTTTTCCTTTAAGCCTCAGCTTAAATAGAATGTACAGTGGGGGCTTCCTAGAATATACCACAATCCTAGAACATATCACAATCCTAGAACATACCACAATTTATCTATTCATTTCTTTATTTGCTTAGTCCTGGTCTGTCTTTCTAGAAATAATAAAAACTAAAAAAGGTCAAGAATTGTGTCCACAAGAATTATTTGCCATTCCTGACATACAGTAGCTACTCAAAAAATATTTGTTGACTGATACAATAGTTGCACAATATATAATCACAAGAAAAGAGAAGGCATCATGTAATAAAATACATCAGATCTTTTGTTAACATACAGTTTTACAACCAGAAAATATTTTTATTTAATTTTATAACAATATAAGATTTCAACATCAGCTCTATAATTTATTTTTCTGATAAAAGAAATAGGTCCTCTTCATTATCCTGGAATATGATTTACCATAATACTTATTCTATAGACCCTGAATAATAAATCTCATTTCTCTCAATGGAACTCGCCTCCTAGGGACTAAAAGTTGACATCCTTATGAGACATCAACAAAAAAGAGACGATTTAAAGAAGCAGATGTGGCTATTTTTGAAGAAAAAAAAGTCTACGTTCTGTTTTAACTTTGCAAGTCTGAAGAATTCTTCCATGACAATACACTGAGAACTACTTGATGAAAATAAATAGCCACAGAGGAATATGGATTTAATTGCATGAATTGCTGCATTAGCTAAAATAAAACAGCTGTGATCACATTCTGGGGTAAAAACCATTGTTCAACAAAGAGTTCTGTTAAAGATAGCCCCAGTGATGAGTCTGGCTTTCTAAAATCAGGCATACAACTTCCTGGACCACCCATTGTTCTTAGGGTAATAGTGATTCCAATTTCGGGGGCATCTGGGTTGGATGAATGTCTGTGCCATAGGACACAGGCCTGCTTGATAGATTTTTGTCTTTCCCCAAATACACAGCTCAAGTTACTTAAAATTACTCGGCAAAACAAATTCCTTTCATTTTTCTATAATCCCAAGACACAGGAAAGGTGCTGGGCTGGCAGCTGGGGCTTTCAGAGTTCCAATTGACTACAAGATGAAACTAGAAGCAGACTTTACCCAAGCTCTTTCTAAGGAATCTTTGCGAGCAGACCTTGGTCCCTGAGAAAATGAGTCTTCAGAGTGGTGGTATCTGATATTTTTCAAGATCGGAAATCACCTTGAGATAATGCTAAAGCCTAGAAAATGCCACAGAAAATTCATATATATGTTTTTAACACAAAGTTTTAAGTCTAGTCTCCAGAAGCTCTGTAAACACTCTAAAATTATCCATGGACCACAAACTCAGAACTCTTATTCTAAAATGCTGAAGCAGGGGTTGAGATGGGAAAAGCCCAGAATTCAGAGTTTTTTCCACCAACCATCGTCATGTATCTACTTTAAATAGCTCTGCCACATACCAGTCTCACCTCTAACACTTCCACTGGCCCATCTGCACACTTTGAAACATGCAATCAATATCAAAGCAAGCAGAGAAGTGGAAAGTTTGAGAAAAGGGAAGCAAAAAGATTTTTGAGCAGAAGCTCAAATTTCTCAATTTCGAATATTCTGGCCAATCCTACATTCCTAAGCTTCTGTTCCACTGACTTCACAAGCCAGTTGTTATCAAAGTTAAGCGTACCTAAAAGTCAACCTGGGAAGGTTACCTTAAAATGAGATAATCATGCTAAGTGAAATAAGGCAGACAGAAAAAGTTCAAAACCACATGATATCACTTATATGTAGGATATAAATCTAAAAGCAACAGACAAACAAGGCAAACAGCGATTCATGGACATGGATAACAAACTAGTGGCTACCAGAGGGTAGGGTGGAGGGGGAGAGGAGAGGTAGATGGGGTAAAAGGGGTCAAATATGTGGTGACAGAAAGAAATCTAACTATGGGCATTGAACATACAATGCAATATATATATGCCTTACTGTTGAATTGTACACCTGAAACCTACCGGATTTCATTAACCAATGTCACCATAATAAAAATAAATAAAACTAAAATTTTAAAAAATGCAGATTTCTAATCTCAACTGGTTTCTGATTCAAAAGAGTTCTATGGATTTTATTAAACACTCAGGAGATTCTGAAGTAGGTGGTCACTTAACCACCCTTGCAATGCCACCATTTCCTTCTCATCTACACCCCTTTTTAGGGAAACTTTCAGGAAAGAGATGTAGTTAGAGGTTTCCAGATGACTCAGTGACTGAGAATTGCTCAACTACTGATTATCAATTGAATATTTGTCTTAATTGCACTTGCAAAGTCCCTTTTGCCATGTAGTAAAACATATTCATGGTGTGATACCAGGGGAGAAGGCCTACCTGATTACTACTTCTCTGAGAGCAAAACCATGCCTTTTCATCCTACACAATCTACAACCAATCATAAGCACAGATTAGGTAAAAGCAGCACCTGTTGCTTTTGCCTGTCCAGCATTTATTCCCTTCTTCTCCCCATTCTTTCCTTGTAATTGTGTCTCAGTTTCCCTTTAGGAACTATCTCCCTCCAGTCTATGTCCATTTATTTCAGATTGGGCTAACTCCACTCCCTGATTCCAGATGTGGACACATGATCTATGTTGTGCCAATCAGCATAATCCATTTCCCTGACACAATGATTGGTACGTGACCCAAGCCTGGCCAATGAAACTCAGTTCTGGAACTTCTGCAAGTATAATTCAAGGGCGTGAGTAGCCTTTCTGTGTAGGTTGCTAGGGCTAGGGAGTTCACCAGCCATCCTATCACCACAAGGGGGAGAACTGCTCTAGAACAGATCAACACAGATACAAGCAGGGCTGAGACAGACAGTGGCAGAATTCTAGAGATCTGATTCCTGGATTCAGCCATGCCGGAAGCTAGTCCTACCTCCCAAACTTTTCAGTTATACAGAGTACGCAGCTGATATAACAGTATTTGAGCCAACTTAAGCGTGTTTCTACCACTTCAACCAAAAAAATCCAGGTTGATTTAATGCTTAATAAATGTTAAGTGATTAATAGCCATGTTTAGATTTGGGAAATGTTGAATATATTTGGGTTCTATAGGCCAAAAAATATTTTTTGCAGAAGAAGGTCAGCTGTTTAACTTATATCATTGTCAAAAAGACTGATACAGTCATAAAACTATGGCCTTTGGAACTGGACAACTGAATTTGGATCCTAGCTCTGCCACTTACAAATTGTGTGGCCTTGGGCAAGTTACTTAGGAATCTTTAATCAGGACAAGACTACAGTAGAAACTGCATTGTTTTTAGAAGATCACTTTTATCTAGATGATGGATTGAAGGGTAAAGAGGCAGCGGCAGGAAAGTATTACCAAGTTCAGGCAATAGTGCATGAAGGTTTAGACTAAGGCAGCATTACCTGAGATGCAAAACCTATAAGACTTAGTGGCAAGTTGAAAATGTGGGATGTGAGAAAAAGGGAGAAGTCAGAGTTCTCATAAACTAGTTCAATTGTTTTTATTCCGAGACATTAAAATAAAGAAAGAAATGCAGCCTGCTAAGCAGGAGGTGAGGGTGCTCTTTGATTCTAGTTGGTCTGTTATTTTTCACGTCACAAACAGCTTCTGGGGTAGACCTGTAGCTTCCCTTCTCTTGAAGGAATTAAGCAGCTTCTCACCTCTAGACAACAGAGGGAGATTGTTCTAGTAGGTGGTGCTTCCATCACTTTGATTTAAAGCTTTTTCCAAGAGTGCTAGAGGAGTCCCACTGGTGGTGTATTAGGTGGTTTTAGGTAGATTACAGAATGACCAGCTCCTGCAGACAAGACATTAAATAACTCTGAATCACATGGGAAAGAAGCTGTTCCCCTTCGGGCCTCTTGATTAATTTGTCAAGAAAAGAAAATCTCAAGGGGGGCCTAAAATATCTTTAAATCCTCTTTCTAGCATTTTCTAATCCCCTTGTTTAACGGGGAACAGGTCTCAGGCTCAAAACCTTCAGGGGGCCACAGTATCTAGCTGAAATTAAATAATATTGTTATGTGTTGAATTTATTTTTGCACACATACTTTCTCTTGATGGCAACTCGTATTGATTTTCCACTTATAATAGCTACACAGCTCGTCTTAAGATACAATTACTTAAAAAAAAAAAAAAGAAAAATTAAAAAAAAAAGAAACAAGAAATACGGCACACGGTCACAGCAGGAATTGAGGAAAGGGTCTACAAACGATGGCTATCTCGGGCCAGGGGTTCTAACACCCAATTCATCAGTAGTGGAATTTCTGGTACGACAAACGTCTTCTTAGGAAGCATAGCACTCATTACATCATTAAAAGTATACCAGGCGGCTAACTAAAAGCCTACAGTGAGTAACCATGCCTACTCCTTGGACAGGTACCAGACCAGAAGCACGGGGCACCTTGTCCTGCCCGGGAAGCAGTTTCTCAGCACCTGCAGGATTTCTGTCCCTAACCAGTGCTGAGGACAGCTGCTGCGTGTGCGCGCAGAACCCTGCAAGCCCCTAGGAGCCCAGTGCAATCTCCTAAACAACTCCTTATTCTGAACAATCCGGGAATTTGGTTCACTCCTTAGAGTAAAGAATCTCAGCCATAATGTTTTTAAACGCCTGGGCTCCCTCTCGCGGACACGGTCGCTCGCTCAGCTTTGAGGGCTTACGGATGCATCAGCCTTTGCGGGGGCGGGGGGGATGGGGGGGCGGCGCCACACTCCTGCGGAGCATTCCTTCACATGTGCCCAAGGAAAACCTTGAAGACAGGCACATCGAACCATCTGACGTGGGGGTGTTTAATTTCGCGAGCGATCTCTTGTTTATTGAGGAGGCGACTTTTCAATGGGGTCGGGGGGGGAACACTCTAGCTGAACAGGAGAGCCCCAGCGCTACTAAACGTCTCCCCCTAGTGGACCTTTTCCTGAGCCTTGTAAATCTTTCAGAGCTGGGAACACAAAGAAATTTCACAGTTAAAAATGGCATTACAAACAAAACAAAACAAGTAAATTGCCAACCATGTGCAGTCCCTGGCCTGTATATTCTTTTTTTTTTTTCCAACTAAGATCATTAGAAAATAAATATTACTTGACATCACTTGAAATTCAACCAAGATGACCTGTAGGTAAATAGAAAAATATATACACTGTAGTTTATCCAGATTATGAAATATTTTTCAGCTAAAAAGAAATGAACTACCAAGCCACAAAAATACATGAAAGAAACTTAAATGCATATTACAAAGTGGAAGAAGTCAATCTGAAAAGGCTTCATACTGTGCGATTCCAAATATATGACATTTTGGAAAAGGCAAACTGTGGAGACAGTAAAAAAAAAAATATATCATTGTTTGCCAATGGTTAGAGGGGAAGAGGGATGAATATACAAAGCATGGAGCAGTGGTCCCCGTCTTTTTGGCACCAGTGACTGGTGCTCCTATGAGAATCTAATGCCTGAGGATCTGAGGTGGAGCGGAGGTGGTGCTGCTAGTGCTGCAGAGCAGCTGCAAATACAGATGAAGCTTCGCTGGCTTGCCCATTGCTCATCTCCTGTTGTGTGGCCCGGTTCCTAACAGGTCACAGACTGGTACCAGTCCACAGCCCAGAGATTGGGGACTCTCGGCCTAGAGGATCGTTGTGACTGCAAAACTATTCTGTATGATGCTATAATGAGGGATGCGTGTCATTAAACATTTGTCCAAAATCATAGAATGCACAACACCAACAGTGAACCCTAATGTAAACCATGAACTTTGGGTGATAATGATGTCACTGTAGGTTCATCAATGGAAACACATGTACCACTCTGCTGAGCAATGTTGACATGGGAGAGACTGCAACTAGGCGGCAGCGGGTGAATGGGAAATCTCTGTACTTTCTGCTCAACTTGGCTGTGAACCTAAAACTGCTCTAAAAAAATAAAGTCTATTTTTAAGAATAAAAATTAAAATGCATAAATACATAAGTGAATAAATTAGTAAAGTTCTGGGGGAATCCTGCTCTGGATGTGTTTATTATTAATTAGGAAGATGCAGCCCCTTCCTACTCCAAGCGTGGTCTCAGGCCCCACCACAGAACTGCTGAATCAGAATCTGCATTTTAGTAAAATATTTGAGTGATTTAAATTGTAAGATGCATTGATGTAAAACGCATGGTCCTTACCTTTGCGTTGCTTTCAGACTATTAAACACTTGGTGGGGGGGCGGGGAATTTTTGGTACAGTTCGAGATGAAAAGCCACAATGTGGTTAACAATAATGAACTTCACACTTCTGATTTCACTTCTCAGTACCTTTACCTACAAGTTTTTCCCAGCTGAGATGTCAGTACTTCTTCTCCATGTGTATAGTTCTTGCTAAATATTATTCAGTAAGTACCATTGAGAATTTACCATGTATCAGGCACAGAGCTAGACATAATACTTTTTAAGAAATGTGGGGAAAAGTTAACAGGAAATGACTGTTTTGTCCAACTCTCCTATTAGATCAAATGCGATAACAACGGCAAGCACAGGGGCTCTTCCCGAAGGGGTCTAGGAGAAGGCTGTGAACTACATTTGTTCAGCACCCACCAGGCGCCAGACACTATTATCTCACTTCTCACAACCATTTCACAAGGTGAGAATTAATTTCCTCATTTACCTGATAGAAAAAACTGAGTCACTCAATAATTCAACAATTTGCCTAAAGTCTCACAGCTGAAAGCAGCCAATCACCAAAGAGAGTTGGGCCCCACATCTGGTCACCTCTCATCTGCTATATTTCTATGGTATAATTCTGTCATACAGCTGTGAATACCCTTTAGGTCATAAGCCCCCAAGGGAATTTTTGAGGAGGGAATCTCAATCTCATTTTCTATGAAACCGGCAGGGAAAGGGTTGGACTGATCACATCCAGCTCCTAAGGGGCAGGCAACCACCATTTTATATCTGAGTTCTGTTACAAGTGAAACTTCCTAATCCTAAAATGAAAATGGGTTTCTTCTCACACTTGTGGATTCTGTAGCACTGTAGTAAGGACTTAGAGCACACAGTAAGAGGAAAAAGTGATTTTTTAAAAAAATCCAAGTCCAGTCACAGGACTCCTTTGTTTTAAACCCTTCAATGACTTTCCAATGCCATGGTAAGGACTTGGGTCTCTTAGTCCTTGCATAGCCTGAATCCTACTAGCCTCATCTCACCCACTACTTTTTTTTTTTTTTGAACTCTTTGCTTTCTTCTGTTAGCTCTTAAATTCCATGACCCCTTGTGCCACAGGACCTTTGCACATGATCTTTTCACTTGACCTTCATCTGAAAAACTCCTGATCTTCCTTCAGATTTCAGTCAAAACATTTTTTCTTCAAGGAATGCATCCTGATCTCCCCAGCCAGGTGTTGAGCCTCCTGTTAGGCATGCTTATTGTACTACGTACCATTCCTCTGAAATACCACATTTATAAGTGAACTATTCTATCTACAAATATTTAATAGCCACTGCCCTCTCTAGATCTGCAATGTCCAATATCATAACCTCTGGTCCTACTAAGCTCTTGAAATGTGGCTAGTGTTATGAAGGAATTGGATTTTAAATTTAATTTAATCTAATTAGTTTAAATTTATAAGCAGATACTTGATTTGCTTATTGGGAATTTTAAAAGCTTGGAACAACTCAGTATGTGAATCTACTTTTCAACTGTATAGTTTATAAACTCTAAATACAGATGAAGTATTTCCAGAAATGTAGCATTTGAATTGAAATGTGCTATATGTCTAAAAACTACACTAGATTTTGAAGATTCAGTATGAAAAAATAATGTACAATATCTTACTAATAATTTTATATTGCATATATGTTGAAATGATAATAATTTAGAGATAATAGGGGAAAATATATTAACAATAGGTTTATTAAATTAATACGTTCATGATATTAACAGGTTAATTTCACTTGTTTCTTTTTACTTTCTAATGTGATCCCTAGAAAATCTAAATTCTATATGTGGCTCACATTATAGATCTTATTGGACTGTGCTGCTCTACCTTGAAACCGGAACTATGTATCTATTTAACTATTTTATGCTCAGTACTTAACACAGGATCTGGCTAATAATAGGTGTTGAATAAATGTTTGTTTGACATTTGAATAAATGAATGAGTATCCATACTTGTCAAGGTTAAGAGAGAGGATGGCACATTTGTCCTATATTTTCTGACTCTATGCTAATGTTTTCCTTGCCTAGCATGGGACCTTGAAAATAGTGATAATAATTACAATCACCCTTTTCAGTCACTTACTATGAGCTAAGTACCTTCAATGTATTTGAGATTTGTTGCAAAAATTAGTAGTAATGTATGTTAAATAACTTGTCCAAAGTCACATCATTAATAGACAACATTTACCGAATGCTTGCTTATGAATAATTGAATGAATGAATAAGCAAACTTATAAAGCCCAAAGTCAGTATAGAATTTTTCAAGGCCTCTGTTGCCTTGAACATGTGTATGAATCCAGTTTTATCTGATTCAAGACTGCTTGCCCCAGCTTAGAAAGGCTCATAAGAGAGTTTTAAATATAAAATCCTGGAGTAGAAACAAGAAAAATATTCTA
Source organism: Eidolon dupreanum (assembly GCA_028627145.1). Lineage (NCBI taxonomy): Eukaryota > Metazoa > Chordata > Mammalia > Chiroptera > Pteropodidae > Eidolon > Eidolon dupreanum. The sequence continues at coordinate 111,786,946 of CM053508.1, read as the reverse complement.
GTGACAAAAAAGTAGGTTGCTCAGGTTACAACAATAAATTAAATTTTGAAACACTGAAGACACACTTGCCCTCAGGAGCTTGAGAGAAGGTCTGGGCCATGGCTCCGACTCATCTGTAATTTGGCCAAATGTCCTCCAAAAGTACCACAAAACCCAATTGATTAGAACTAGATGAAACCTCTATGTTCTTGGGCCATATGACACTTCAGTCCAATTACCCAACCTTCCAAGCTTAAGAAAACACACTATATATTTGGCCACACGCTTTGCTCTCAACTTTTAAACCCATATGTATGTTTTAATGGCAATTTAATCCATATGGTTCAGATTATTTGCATTAGATTCATCAGAAGCAATATTTGAAAGAAGCTACAACCTAATAATTTCCTCGGTGTGCTGTGCTAAACCTGAATTCCTTCTCCATGGATTCCTCCATCACGGTCTGCTGGGTGAAACTTGTGCCAACTGAAGGCAACATGGAGATTAAGAGCTGAGATCCTGCAGTCAGACTGCCTCGGGTCAAACCCTATCTCACGTCTTAGGATGTATTTGACTTTGTATTTACTTTCCTTGTCTGTAAAATGGGTAAAAAAATGAATAACCCTCATGAGTTTGTGTGAAGATTAGCCTAGTCTAAGCTTCTGGTTCAGAAGCTTCACTGTATGCCAGACATGATTGTAACCAATAGCTATTATTATTATGACATTTAAGCTGCAAGCAACAGAAAAATAACATCGGAATGGCTTGAACATGATAGTTTTTTTCACTTCCACACAGACACAGGCAGTCCATGGCTGGTATGATGGCCATTTATTCAGCATCCACCAGGTGCCAGGCACCATTCTCACCATGGATAACTACTCCATCTCACCGAGAACCCGATTCTTTCTATCTGGTGCTCCACCAATCTCTGCACACAGTTCTCACCTTATGAGCCAAGATGATGACCCCAGCGCTTGTCCACATTCCAGCCACGAGGAAGGAAGAGAAAACAGCACACTCTCCCCTTGAGGATGCTTGCTAGGCATTGTGCACGCCACTTCTACTTACATCCTATTGGGCAGAATTTAGTCTCACAGTCACATGTAGTCTTACAGGAGACTGAGAAATGTCACTTTTTATTCTGTTATTATATAGTCTATTATTGTTACTGTAAAAAATGTGGAAGAACAGGTATTAGGGGGCAATTAGCTGTCTTTGTCACAGATTCAGCATGGAAGATCAAAGTACTACCTGGATCCAGGATGCATACCAAATGCAGATTTTTGGATAATGGAATGTATTTTAAGAAGACCACATCTTTAACTCAGTATTTGTCCACCTCCACACTTTATTTGCTTATAAATTCCATAAATACATGCTGCACAAAACACTAAATAAATGTTTATTCTGATTACTATATAAAAGTGACCGCAAATTTCTTCTCTCCACTCTCACCAGAATAATATCTATGGAAGGTTTCAGATGCTTGTGGATTTAGAAGGAAAAGAGAGATCTGGCAACTTATAATGCTGCTTCAATTTTTTTAAAGGCTCCTAAAACCCCCAAATGCAGCCACATGCAAAAGCCACTTTCCAGCCCTTTCACCTCCATCATAACCGGAAAAGTGATGACACCGCGCAAGCTCAGGGTGCCACTCCAGAAAGCAACCACAGATGCCTATGTTAGACAAGACACCTTTCCACCCCGCCTGAGCCTTTATAAATAAAATATGTTGACAACACATACATAGATAATGAGAAACATATTTTTGGCCAGCGAGTTAGCTTTTTGGTCAGACTTGAAGACTGTAGCAGATATTTTGGAAGCTTCCCCAGCATCCTACCCCGATCTTGCCTTCTCAATGGAATTGTATTTCCCAGCCTTGCGGTCCAGTTTGGGATTGGCTTAAGCCAATCAACCCATCCAACCTGTGTCCACAATAATTATTTCAGAGTTGGGCATGTGATTGAATAAGATGTGAAGGAATATGTGAGGACCTTGGAGAAAGAAGCTTTAGTTGATATTGGTCATTCTCTTGGGATTGCAAAAATATTCAATCTTGGAATAAAGACACCAGATTAACAGCCTACATTACATATAAACTAGAGTGGCAAGATGAAAAGAAATTGGTTCATAATGACATTGTCAAGTCAGTGGAGTGAACCTTACCTAAAGCCCACCATACCTTTGGACTTTGAAATTCATAAGCCAGTAAATTCTCCTGTGGTTTAAGCTTCCCGAGTTGGGGTTGCTGTTATGTAGTATTCTAACTGACACTGAGTCATTAAATGAAAACCTGGAAATATTTAACATTAGACAAATTAATCAGAAGCTATAATCAAACATCTATCATATCAGCCACACCAGGATTGCAATGCTGCTCTGCCATTTTACCACCTGTGTGAGCACAGGTAAGTTATTTGAAGAAAGCATGAGACTCGGTTTCTTAATCAGGAAATTGGGGATAACTATATTGATCTCATAGGACTGTTTCCCAGACTGAGAAATCAATAAAGACACATAAAGTCACTGATAAAGGTAAAAGTAAAACTTATGTTTTCTGAGAAATAAATTGTGTATAAAGAGTGTTTCTAACATACAGGCAAGGAGAAAGATGGATAGAGCCTAGATGGACAGCGATAAACCCCAGACTTCTCAAGACATTACAATGATGACAGAGGTCCCAAACATTCCCCAAGTAAAATTTACATATAATTAAAAGAAAACTTTTCATGGCAGAGTTCTGTTGGTTTTGACAATGCATACAGTTGTATAACCACCATCACACTCAAAGTATAAAACGGTTTCATCATATCCCAAAGTCTCTTATGCTCCTTTGAAACCATCCCCAACTCCACTTCCAAAAGATCAACAAACCACTGATCTGTTTTCTGTCCCTATAGTTTAACCTTCTCCAGAATGTCATGTAAATGAAATTTTACGTTATGCAGGCTTTTGAGTCTGACTTCTCTCACTTAGTACAGTGTATCTGAAATTCATCTATGTTGGAGTGTAAATCAGTACTTTGTTTTTATTGCTACCCATGAACATTTGATTAAAGTCTACCTTTCTTAACTGTATACACCACATGGGATGATGACTGTGGGCACAGAGACTAGTTTGCAATGATCATTTTCATGCCTTCAAATTTTTATATCTATTCAACTGTTAAAGGGAAAGAGGCATGTTAGAGTGTGCTATGGACTAAATTTTGTCCCCCACCCCCAAAGTTCATGCGTTGAAGCCCTAACCCCCAACGTGATTAAATTTGAAGATAGATAGGGTCTTTGAGAGATAACTAAGGTTAAACGATGTAATAAAGTTAAGACCCTAATCTGATAAGATTGATGTCCTTAGAAAAACAGGAACAGAGACCCAAGATATCTCTATCTCTATCTCTCTCTCTCTCTCTCTCTCTCTCTCTCTCTCTCTCTCTCCCCTTCCCTTCCCTTCCCTTCCCTTCCCTTCCCTTCCCTTCCATTACTTCCTCCCTCCCTATCTGCCAAGTGAAGACACAGTGAGAAGATGTCCACCTGCAAGCCAGGAAGAAAGTCCTTACCAGAAACAAATCCTGCCAGACCTTGATCTGGGACTTCCAGCCTCCAAAACTGTGAGAAAGTAAATTTTTGTTGTTTAAGCCATCCAATCTTAGCCCTAGCAGACTAAGAAAGAGAGACTCAGAAGAAAGACCTGGAGTTCATAATCAGTGAGATGGGTTTGATTCTAAATATCTGTTTTCCTTTTTGTGTGATGAGGATGAAAATAATCTCCCATGCAGACTCATTATAAAGACTGAACTGCATGGATAATATATGTAAATTGTTTAGCACAGTTCTTGGCACCTGGAAATGCTTAATATATAGCACTTTTTATTTGCCAGTTGGTAACCTAACATGAACCTTTACACATATAGAAATGCTCAGGAAATATTTGCAAAAATAAGTGAAGTGTAATTCCACATGCTAAGGGACCTCTTTGTATTTTAATTTTTTAATTTGTATAATGAAGTAATTCATGCAAAAGGATGTTTCTGACATCTGACACCATTATTTTCTGTTGACCACAATCTAAACAAGAAAGAATCTTATAGTAGTCATTTTCATTTTAATGTAAGACAATTTCAGTTATCACTACCACAATTAGATATTTACACGTTAAACTATTTACCAGTAATCATGAGAAAAAAAGTGTGTACCTCCTTGAAGCATAAAGTCTCTACAACTAGATGGAAACTATTTGGCGGTGGGGAGTGGAGGGGAGCACAGACCATGAGGTGGTTTCTTTTGCAACTGAAACCATAATCAGTCCTTCTCAAGGCTCTAACGGAGACAAAAGGTAAGAGGAATGAAAGAGGGTCCTGCCTCTTTGGACTTCACAGCTCCCTTGGGGGAGGGGGAGGGGTGGGAAAACAAGTGGCTTTGTTGTTGACTACCCACTGATTCCCACGGTGACATGCTGGAGCCAGCTCATTCCAGCTCTTGAGAACGAGTTGTGGACTTTTCTTCCCAACTTCACACTCAGTGATACTATGTTGGTAGCTAGACACAGGCCATGGTGGGAGCGCTTACACCACAGAAATCATCAAATATAATGCAGGGCTTCCCTCACCCTCTGAAGAGCCAGCTGTTAAACATTTACCAGCACACCACCATGTCCATGGCCCAGGCCAGCTACCGCTTCCCAGGTGAGGAGCAGGGAGCAACTGGATGAATGCACCAAGAGAAAGACTCCAAGAAGTTAAGGAAGCCCAGAATTCATAGTCTGGATGCAAGACATTTCTTTATCATTCACCATTTTTAAACTTTGGTGGATATTTGTGGCCCAGTTCTAAGAATTAGACATTGTGTGATATTGAGAAAATTATCCTTACAAATGTTGACTGTACCTTTTAACCCAGCAGCTTCACTGCTAAACCCAATAAAAGTATTAAAAATGTGGACAGAGATTTAGTATCCAGGAGGTTTCACACAATATTCGTCATCATGTTGTATATTTTGGAATCACCTAATGTCCCACAATGGGAAATTCTGTTTACCTGTATATGGTGGTGGGTCCATACGAGTCAATATTGTGCAGCCTTTACAATTCTTCTAAAACTTGATTTTTAATGTTATGGAAGAAGAGTTACAACAAAAAGTGAGAAGAGCAAGTTACAATGCAGAGTGACTTTAATGATCAGAGGTTTACGAAATATAAAGGTCTTGAAGGTTACAGAGTAGTTAACTGTGAGTGGTAAGGTTAACTGTAAGTTTTTTCCTTTCCCACTTTTCTGTATTATCCAATTTCTCCACAATGAGAATGTATTATTTTTGGGAAACAACAACAACAACAAAAGAAATACTATTTTTTTTAAATGGCTACGAAACTGCTAGAGGAGTTGCCAAAATGGAGACTACTTACTCAATTTTAGGTTAAGAGATTTATTATAGGAAAGTGAATAAGCTATACACCTAATTGGAAAGACAAACCACAACACCTTGCAAACACTAGTGCATACAATTAACTCTTCTATTTCATAAACTCAATGGTTGAGACAGGAAGGGAACAGAGAGAGAAGGAGAAGAACAGGAATAAAATAGCAGATGAAGCAGCCTGGGAGGGAAGTTTTAGCGGAGAGACAAAATTAGGGGAGAAATACTATTTTTAAGTCATTTCTCCAACTAGAGAATCTGAGAAGTTAAAACCTAAAATTTGGTTTATCTGTATAAAAGTGATACTAATTTAATTAATGAAATTTAATAACCGTTATGCCTGGTAGGCAGCACAATGAGGATTATGGAACTATCAATTGTACCTGAAATGACCGTAACTCTTCTCTTCCTCCTGCTCCTCTTTCTTCTTCTGATAATAACATTTACTAAGTATTTTCCATGTATCAGCTATGGCGCCAACTAAATTAAACACATTAACTCATTTATTCTTTCCAAAAACACCCTATGAAATACTATGCATGTCTCCATTTAACAGATGCAAAACAGAAGCTCGCAGTTGTAAATAACTTGCCCAAATCTTCATAGCCAGTAAGAGCCCGATGCAATATCAAACGCTAGTTAATAAAAGAACACGTTTTGTGTTGACAACAAATACACTGACAATGTTAAGATCAATTCACATTTTTAGTCTTGTGGATTTCTTGGGCTGTGGTAATAAACATAGTCTAGAAGACTAAGCAATTGCAGTATCATGACTCATAGTGTGGGTACTTATTCCAAAGATAGAGGAACTTTTCACCTATAAACTACCAACAAGACTTAGAGGTGGCTCACAGAGTTTTTAGTTGATCAGGTAATAACAAATTACTGAGCACTTCATTTATACAAAGCACTGTTGGTAGATTCTGGGGATATGGCAGCAGTGAATAAGGCAAACAGGGGCTCAGTCCTCATGGAGCTTGCAGCACTGCAAGAACGACTAAGGGACTTAGTAAACAAGGTAGATGCTACAGTGGAGATTTGCAGGGTTCATGGAGAACCTGTCACTCTCAGCTTTGACATTTAGCGGGCACACTCATAGCCACATTCAGTCACAGTCTAATCCTATGCTCTTTTTTTATTTTTAATAAAACTATCTTTGCATCTGTTCTTCCAAGTCTTTGTGAACCGATTTCTGAGTGTTCACAGACTTACAAACTAGAAAAGACCAGGACTCCTGCAAAAAACACCTGTGAGCAACATTCTGGGAGTTTAAGACCTTGTAAGACAGTGGTGATTTCGAGGCTGCAATAGTGGTGTCTCCAATATCCTCTCAAAAGAAACACTAACACTCCCATGGCTCAGCTCCTGCTCCTTTATTAAAAGCATTGCGCTTCCCATCCTGGTACGAGATTTCCAGGAACCACCGGCCGCTACACACACACTCCAAAGTACCCAAGGATGTGCCTTTTCTCCTAAGAGAGGAAACCCATCAGTGTGATGAGGTCCAGGTGGACAGGCGCTTCCATTAGCGTCAATACGTGCGTTACCCAGCAGAGGGCAGGGTCGCACAATGCACCCCAGCTCTCTCTGGTTAGGCATAAACAAGGGGGAGAAGATGGCATGGGTTTACAGACAGCATCAGGGCAGATTAAAGCACAGAACGAGTGACTGCCTGTGTGCCTAGAGATGACAGCATGAGAAATACTCTGGGTTGGGAGTCAGTACGCGTGGGCCCCAATGTCAGTCTGGAAGTCGCTTCACAGATGGGTCTGTTCTGTGCCAGTCTCAGCCTATGGATAACCAGAGCTGTGACTGGATCAGCCCTTGTGGTTCTTATGATTGCAAGACACCCTCAGCAGTAACCAACAGAAAACTTTGAAGAAAAAAAGAGTTTTTACTTGCAAGTTCTAGAAATTACATGGCACACCTAGCACCACACTGTGAGGTCACAAGTAGAAAGAGAAAGAGAGAGCAGGCCTGAGGTTCTGCTTTTACTGGGGTCAAATGTGGAGCCTAGGGTTTCTTGGGCTCACTCTTTATTGGTGAATTTAAAACATAAGAGTGGGAATTCATGGCAAGAGAAAAAAACGAGCAGCCAAAATGGCCAGTTATTAAAATCCAACAAGATCTCTAAAACAAAGGAGGGATGAGTCTGGTTTTTTATCTAGTCTTGAATGCCTCACAATCAAAGTTTACGTCAGGCACTTGTGTTATAAAAAGAAAAGCCAATAGTTAAGGCTCACACAACAGGGTCTCAAATTCCTCAGCTGTATGGTGAAGGCACTATACTGGATGACCCTAGATTTCATTTCTCCTCGAAATTTCTATAATTCTACACTCTGACCTATCCTGAAATAATTCTCTTGAAATTGCAATCTTGCTAACATGCAAACTGGAACCTGTAACTTCCCAGTTTATAATCTCGGAGTGGGAGTTAGAATGTAAGATCATTCACACATGATGACTCCAAGTCTCCTTCAAGCAGAAGGGCAATATTGATCTTTCTCCTAAGTCAGAATCAGAAGTTGGTGTTGGCTGTGGTTATAGTAATAATAATAGGCTAATAGTCACTGATGTGCCAGGCAATGTGCAAATCACTTTACATGAATTAATTTGCTACTTCTCCCACCAACCCCACTTTCCAGATGAAGTTCCAAAGCCACAGAGAGATGTTTCTGGGGAATGATGGAGTTGGGATTTGAACCCCAAAGAGGGAGCTCACAGCTGCTCTAGGTTTCTGCCTCCAAGGATTTTGAGGATGAGTGAAGAGTTGACCAAAGACAATTATGGGTCCTTATTTGAACCAAAATTGTTCATTCATTCACCCACTTACATTCTGTCTCAATAAAGGTATACCAAGTGTCTACTGTGTCTGTCCCAGGAACTTCATTAAGCACTGGAATCCTTAAATTTATGACAATGGCATCATGTCCAGTCACATGGTTTTCTACCACAGAACTCAGAAGCCTGGGGGTAAAACAAATGCAACACTGACCTAGAGTTGAGGTTTTACTGGGCAGGCACAGTGAAAAGTGGGCTTTGGAGAAGTGGTAAAAAGTGCTTGGGAGAGAGTAATTCAGACAAATGACTATGAAGTTGAGCTAAAAACATGAGTTACCCCTGAGCTGTAGCTGGTCGAGACTGTGCATCTCCCCCTCTGTCTCCTAGCTTTTTCTCAGTACGATCCTCACTCTGGGTTGTTGGATGGGCCAGCTGCACCAGACCAACGACCAGGAGTGCTAGCTTCCATCATAGCACTGCCACCGACCATTTGTGCAATCTGCAGAAACTGTTCACTGTCTCTGAGCTTGTTTCCCTCGCTGATAAAATGAGGCACCATTCACCATGATTTGTAGAATAATACTTTTTAACCAAGTAGAATGTTCTTGGTACTCTGCTTCATGCTGACAACATAGAGAACAATATCCCTCCTCAAACAGTTCACATTCTGACACATTCTAGATACTTTAAATCTATAATTATAAAACAGCAGACCTACCTCTGAAAGAAGGTTCTACAAGATAGGGCAACAATATTACTAATAGCCTATGTTTTCGGGCACCTAATTTGGGCCAGACTCTCTATATAAATTGTTTTATGGGAGGCAGAGGCTGATTCTGTCTTTACCAGCAATTTATTCTAGTACAGGTTCACTGTGGGAATTAAAATACTTTCACAGGCCAATAACATACAAGATAATATCTCTTAATAAGCCAAATAAAGAAATAACTTACTCGAAAAAAGAAAATAACACATTAATCACACTAATGTTCCAGGCAAGGGGAAATGAGAGGGAGAGCTGTAACTTTTCACAGGAGGAAGCACCCAGGAGAGACGGCGCTAAAGTAAAAGCCGCTGTTGCTATATAGCACATTGCTAGGGAACAAAAAGCTGACTTATGGGGCCACTGTGGGGCTTTTCACCATCACTGACCAAAGAGTCACTTTGGCCATGGTTGGAGCTAAATGCCCCAAAGCTCTCTGGAAAATTTTTAGGTTAGCAAAGAGTCGCCTTGCCCAAACTGAAACTCTCAAATGTCCTCACAAAGTCTCAGTCGTGTGTTCATAGTCTCAATGTCCCCTTTCCACAGCTGCTCCTTCTCCACATATTCTTATCTACAAGCCCCAGCGGGCACCCTCAGCATCTGGGCTGCTGAGTGCTCCTCAATGACAACAGATATAGAATGATGATATCCTGGTGCAATTTAATTCTTATATCAAAGCAACTTTCTTTTTTGTCTTTGTCATAAATAAGTGGATTAAAACCTCTTCACTTAAATCATAACAAGTGGATTTGAAATCATATTAAACCAATATACAACATGAATTACTTTGTTAATTCCTTATCACAACTCTCTAGAGCAGAGACAGTTATTATTTCCATTTTACTGATGGAAAAACTGAGGATTAAAAAGATGCAGTTACTTATGAAAAGTCGCATTGACAGTGAGAGGTAGTGGAACCAGAACTCGAACACAAGCCTGTCCAAGCCCAGTGCCTGCTTGGAAGTGCATGGAAACAGAACACAGAACCCAGTTCTCCTAGGAAGTGAAAATTCAAGTCAGTGACTTCAGGCGACTCCTGCCTCGATTCTTGAGAACACGCTGTGCTAATCTTATTGATTCCCCTCCTAGAATTAAATTTCTCTACTGACTCTTCAGTCTTCATCCAAGAAAAGTTGGCTTAATATGCAGAGCTGGAATTTGAGGAAACTAGATTTCTTCAAATGTTTCCCATAACTTTTGGCCCAGAGATCTTCAAGAGATGTGAAAAGATGTGAAGTGTTAATTTGATACATAGTCAAAAAAAAAAAAAAAAAAAAAAACAGTCTTGTCTTGGCTAATTCATGGCTGTTGGTTGAGCAATGCCATTTTTCCAGGCCCTGCCTTGGATATAGCACAATTATGGAAAAGCTCTTTCAGCACTAATTCCTACATCATACACCCAAAAAGTACCACAGAATCTGAAATGCTGACAAGAAGTTCAGATCCACTGGAAAACATCTGTAAATGACAGATCTTTTCATTTTAACTAACATGGCAGAAAGTTTTAGTTTCAATGACTTATTAAATCCCTGAGCCATCTTTAAAGTATTGTGTTCTTTTCTTTTTCAAGCCAAAGAATGAAACAGCTTTGAAGGTTATATTTAAAAGAGTGTACAGCTGAGATGGCTTTTATAGTTGTTAATGCTTAAAATGACATTTCAGGTACTCTAATCTAAACAGAAACTTTAGCAGGCTACTGGTCCTTTTTTGAAAAGTTCTTTAAAGGTATAATGCATATACCATAAAATTCATTTAGGTGTACAGTTCAATAATTTTTAGTAAATCTTCAGAACTATGCCACCATCACCACAGTTCAGTTTTAGGACATTCCCATCACCCTAAAGAGAACCCTCATGCCAGTTTGCAGTTACTCCTCATTCTCACTCCCAGACTCAGGAAATCCCTAACCTTCTGGCCTCTAAAGGTCGGCCTTTCCTGGACATTGCATATATATGGAATCATACAAAATGTTTTGTATCTGGCTTGTTTCACTTTGCATGAGTTTTTGAGGCTCATCCATATTGTAGTGTGCATTAGAACTTTGTTCCTTTTTCTTGCTGAATTGTAGTTCATTGTATAGCTGTAGAACCTGTTGTTTATTCATTCTCCAGTTGATGAACTCTTGGGTTGTTTCCATTTTCTGACCATTACGAATAACGCTGCTATGAATATCTATGTACAAACCTCTGTGTGGACATGTATTTTCATTCCTCTCAGGAGATACCAGGAATGGATTGCTGGGTCATAGTAAAACTAGATTTAACTATTTCTTTCATTTTATTTGCTTCACTTTCCTTTTTTGTGTAACTTTTAAAGAAACTGCCAAACTGTCTTCCAAAGTCGCTGCACCATTTTACATTCCCACGCTGGTGATTTATAATGAGACACCTTAACAGTGGCATGAGTTTTCTGAGTTGCAGCATTAACTCCACAATGTTGAGAATTTCAACTATCTTTAATCCATTGGAGGCTTTCTGGTTTTAAGCTATTTCAAAATTTGTTATTGCTCCAGGGGGAAATTTAGGCCTCTTAGTAAAGAATCCAGTAATCATATATTTAAATTGTCAGCCTCCCCCAACCCTTACACACTTCTTTATTGTTTAAAAAAGCTTTCTGACTTCTCTTACTGGCTCCATGCTATTACTATCGAGTACTTTGTCATCAGTCTCAAACCTGAGAAAAGTGCTCTTTTCAATGATTCCTATAACAGTCCCATAATTTTCTAGCCTCTCTCAAGGAACTATACCTTGCTTATATTTGTCTCTTCAGTACTCAGGAGTACTCATTATATGTACTCAACAATATTCTATGGATCAATGAATAAATCAATGAGCACAGAATAAGTGTATCTGTTATCATCATGGTCTTAATTTCATATAACTGAAATATGTTACAAATGCAGACACTGAGAGGCTTGAATCTGTCTACATAACTTCTGATTTTCTTCAGTAATAACTAGGAACTGAACCTAGCATTGACTTAATCCCAAGAGTCTAAAGGAGGCTGTGAGCTCAGGAAAAGACTGACTGTTCCATCTTTCATCAGCTTTGTGGCCTCGGTCTAGTTATTTAATTTCACAAAGCATCAGTTTCTTTATCTAAAAGCATTGCTGTGAGGATTAAATGAGATAATCCAAATAAATCCCTTAGTTATTATTTAACTATGTCACCATTCTAACATTTACTGAGTATTTACTAAAATTGTTATGAATATAAGTATGGAGGTTGATGTGTCTTGCTCACAAATGCAATATTCCCTGCTGTAGGCTATCTTAAAAAGTGATGAAGCATGTCACACCCCCAGAGAGATCTGGTTTACATCTATATAACAATCTCAGACCATCAGCCAACCTACAAATTATAGCCACCTATTAAGAGACTGTGTAAAATACAAGAGCCTAAATCCAAGGATAATGAACAACAATGAATATATATCATGTGTGCTCACATGTACAGTCTCACACACACACACACACACACGCACACGCACACACACATCTCCACTTTATTCCTATCTCAGTGGATCCCTTTAATTTTGAGACTTGCACCCAGGGAGATTCTTCTCTGAGGGGGGTTTGTTTTAGCACAACACCCATTATCAAGAGTTACAGCTTGTCTCCAGTTTTACTGAACACTACCCAGCTCTTCAGTCTCTCTCAGAGGACACAACGAAAGCCCCCAGAAAGCTCTCTGGAATCCTCAGAGAGAGAAAACCATTGCTGCGGAAATGCTTTCACCACAGATTATCCAATTTGAAAATGAAAGGGTTGCTAGGCTGCAATACATCATCGGCATTGCATGAACCAGCATCATTCAGCATGCAGCTATGTGAGACTACAGAACGAAGAGATGTGCTACAGGTATGTCCATGTTGACACATGCACATTTATCTGAAACAGCCATCTTTGAAGGCAAAATCTGATTAGAATCCTCACCTACCACTTGCATGTCTTGGTCAAATCATTTAGCTTTTCTGAATCTCAGTTTCCTCATATGGAAATGGGGACCAAATACTTTGCTGAGTCTTATTATAATTACATCCAGTAAATGTAAAACTGTCTAGCAAAGTATATGGCAAATTACAGTCACTCAAAAGTAATAGGTATTGCTATTCTACAATGTACCTATGCACATACTTATACACAAATATGTTATTATGCTAAACCAATTATTCAACAATATATTGATGAATATGTATCCTGTGACATAAATCTCCCGAACATAGAAACAAGCAAATAAAGGTAGGTGCTTTTCCAGGTTCTCCTCTCCACTTAGTTTGCATCATTTATTTTTACGTTGGTCCTCCTGTTTGCACTGACTGGTGGCCACCGAGCTAAATTGTTTTTTGACACGTATATTCTGATTATCTGTAATGGATGGTGATGTCACTAAGCCAGTGAAATAAATGAACTTGTTGAAATAGAGGGCACCTCTGACCTGCTGGTGCCTGGATCCCCCATGAGATCAAGCAATGGAAAGAAAGATGGCCTGACAGTGGCAGCTGAGGCTTACCCCGACCAGCCTCGAGCATCCGAGACAAGAACTCCAGGAATAAGAACTTGCAAGGAACATACATCCTCAAAAAACTTGTAACACCTCAACCCCTACAACCTCCCAAGACCACTAAACCCCAAAATACTCTTCTTAAAAGAGGAAAGAACATTGCCCAAAGTGATTTAGAGTGTTTTTCATTTCAGCGAAGAATAAATACTCATTTGTCAATGAGAGCGTAGTCTGGCATCATGGCTGGTAAACCCTGATGTTATTTATTACATTGCTTTTTCCTAATTGCTTATAAAATTCATTCTACAAGACCGTGTAAATAATGTCAAGACACGCAGTTGTGAAGTGTACTCAACAGATGTCGGTTGTCCTCTACTTAAGCAACTTTGAAACAACCAAAAATAAATTAGGATTCCTGAATGCTCATGTAAAAAGCTGAGATATTAAATATTTAATGCCCTGGACATAATGATGTAGTTGATTTTGCGTTCTTGTTAGTTGTGGCTTTATCATTTTGCATCAGTGATCCTGCAAATCCGTTCATTTTCCTGCAAGGCTCATAGGGTGTTGCTATGGAGATGAGAGCTGCTCTGACATATTCCCCCAGGCCCTGTTTGCTGGCTTTTTCAGTAAACACTTAATTATGCATTGCATTCGGCAATCAGTATGGTTTGAAGAGAGTTTGCTTAGCTGATTTCAGGCTAAAGATGTGTTCTTCCTCATAAGCAGATGCTTATGAAAAGCAAACAAACAAGAAGGCAAGGGCTCAGTTTAATTACCTCTGATAACCGACCCATATAAAAACTTATCAAAGCCTAATCAAAAATCTTAACTCTATATTAAAACCCACATAGTTTGAAAAAGAGAATGGATTCTTCTACACCATACAACCTAAACAGACAAATCAAACAAAAATAAATATTTTTGAGTACTATTCTGTCTAGAAAGATGGTATAAACAAAATATAAGACCCCTTTTTAGATCAGGAATTTTTAGTGCAGGACTGGACTTCAGGGGTGATTTATCCCCTCTTTCCATAATTAGAAGCAGAATATAGTTTCCGTGTGTATATGTGTACCTTTACAAAAAGAGGGTTCATAACTTTTATCGGAAACTCAGAAAATCACCAGACAAAACAAGATAAAAGACCACTGAGAAAGCATATGAACTCTTTGCCATCACTGTGGGATTACCAAAACGCAGGAAGGGATTTTTTTGTTTTGTTTGTTTGTTTGTTTGTTTGTCTGTTTTGCAGCAGGGACCTTACCTGGTATCTGTGCTTCATCCAATTCTGGATTTTGATAGAGATATGCCTGGATGTGCTGGAATTCTTCCTAATTTGAAGAAACAATACTGGATTAGATGCCCGAATAAAGGAATAAACTGATCTGGCCTATACCCAGCATTCTAAGTTACAACAAAGTTGTGTCCCAATGAACCCCTCAATTTTACAAAAATAACTTAACTCTATGAAGTAATTGTTTGACAGATTCCTGTAGGACCCAGATTTCTATTCAATTCGTTTTTACTATGTACCAGGCATTTCCTTATACACACTCTCTATTTTACGTCCTCCTCGTGATTTCAATGTAGTTGTTTACATTGAAACCAGAAAATGGAAGCAAGGATTTTGAGTCGGACAAAACTCAGAGAGAATGACTGAAGCAAATTTGGGAATGAAAGAGGCATGCTAAGAACTGCAAAAAGGAAGAGTTCAACACTGCACCTTCACTAAATGTCAACGACATGAATGTGAGTATTTGCATGGCTACGTAGGATGTATAAAACACCACCCCAAATCTTAGAGGCTTAAAATCACATCTCTTTTCTTATTATTTCTCATGGTTCTATGGGGTTCAGAGGGGTCAGCCTGTCTCTACTCCACAGTGTCTGGGGTTTCCAATGGTTTGACACAATGGTGAGGACTAGACCATTAGACCACTTGGCATCTTTCTCTGTGCAGCCTCAGGGCCTCTCCACGTGGTTGTTGATGTGGTCTCTCCAGCATGACAATCACAGGGCAGTCAAACTTCTTACATAATAGCTCAGGATCCCAGTTCAAGTTTTCTAAAAATCAAGGCAGGAACCACAAGGATCCTTAGGACCTGGCCTCATCAGTTCTAGAGCATCACTCCATTGTCAAGAAGACACTAGAGCCAGCCCAGGTTGAAGAAAGGAGGATTTGACTCTACCTCTCAATGGAAAAAGTAGCAAAGACTGTGTAGCTATGTTCAGCAACTCAAAAGTCAGGGCAGATACAGTAGGTAACACTGTTAAGTAACTGTCCTAACTTTTATATGTATACATTATCTCAATTACCTCTACAAAGTAGCCCTGTCATCCCATTTTACAGATGTAAAAACTGAGGCTGAGAGAGATTATGTAATTTGTCCGGGTGGTGCCAGAGCAGGGATTCAATCCCAGACTGTCTGCAAATTCTGTGCCATTTGTTACTACTCTTCCCGGTTCTATCATGCTTTGAATCGAGTTACAATCACTATAGCCTCTGTTGATTCCTTCTCCCTTCCTCCTAACACACTATTTGGATCTATCGTGAAATATAATATAACTACACCTCATCCTTATTGGCATATAGGCATCTTTCCCAAAGAGATCACAGAATCACGAAAAAGGAGAGCTCTGGGTTCTGAGCCGGGAAAATAGAAGGGTATGCATGGCCAGCTTTTCACCTAGGATTACACACATGATTGGAGGAGAGAGAACTGGGCTGAGGGGGTAGAGCAGCTCCTAGTTCTATCCCTGGCTCTATCTTCTTGCCTATAGTTTTTGGCACATATGAGCCTCTGAAAAAAAAAATATGTGCTGAAACCAGTGATTACTGGTAATATTCCTTTCCTCTCTGTCTCGTCTAGAGCTGAACCTCAGATAAGGGAATATAATTTGTTCTCTAAAGAAAGTATTTGAAGTGCATTTCTTTCACTTGCTTTCAGATTTCTGTCATTTTTTTCATCTATTTCTAATCTAATAGAGCCTAAATCCATTTTCAGCTAATTACAGGAAATGCTTCTAATGGGTAAATTAAGTCCACTACTATGCCAGGAGGCTCACCAACCAATACCTTTTCTTCCATTCTGCAAGGTTCGCTTTTCCTTCTTTTTAAAGGGCTTTTCAGCCTCAAACTACCCGGTCATGTTTGACGCTTCCAGAGGTCAATCTGCCCTCAGGAGGGAACAAGCACCCACCAATTCTATGTCCAATAGCCCTGAATTTACAATCCGCAAATTGCTAATCATTGTAAGAGTGATGAAATGCTCCTTCTGGCTTTAGAAAAACAAAAGATTATTTGCTACTCGCCTGGGCTACAAAGACTGTCAAAAGCAAAGTGGCGGTAGTTGAAATTAGCCCCCCAAACTACTATGAAAATGTGAAAGTGCCTGTCTCATCCACAGTGCTACTTTAATTCCTTTCAGAAACAAGCTGAAGGAGACATTGGGTCACATAGCCCTTAGTGCTTGTGCTAATGAAGGGAATAGTGAAGCCCAAAGTGACAGGGAAAATAAAAAAATACTTGGCTGCAATCATGCCTAGCAGTAAGCCCAGCTGCAGATATAGAGAGCAGTGTGTCGTATTTAATAGCTACGGGCTGTTAAATAGGATTCTCCATCATGTGGATCATGAGGTTGGAATGAAAATGGGAACAAATCCAGAGAAGTGTAGATCCTAAGATATTTCTTAAGCATCCAACTGTTTTGCTCAAAATGAAATATGTCAGTCATCTGATCCCATCAATCCTTAAAAGAGTTCATAATATGTCTGTAAAAAAATAAAACAAAGCATAGAGTATCCATCTCCCATGGATGTATCCAACACCTCACTGAGTCTCTCTACAACTAACTCCTCACAACTCTGGCTGCCAAAAATGTCTCCCATCCCTGCTTTCTGATGTCTTCACTTCTGGTTCATGGTATCACTGCCCCTTAAGATCGAAACAGAAATTCATTTTGCCTTCTTGTTAGCCTGCAGGGCTAACCACATGTTTCTGATAGATATTCTAATAATTGTCCTGCAATGCTTGCAAGAGAAAATTGATGCCTGCTGGAACTAAATAGTCCACCTAAAGTTTACACACAATTTAATGGAAAGGTTTGAACCCAGGTCTCTAGCTTATGCTCTTTCCTGTTTTAAGCTGCCAAATGTTGCAGCCCACCCTACCAACATCCTAAACTGATTTCTTTTTGCCAATAATCTGAATTCAAAGCCTTGTTATTTCTTACTTAGATTATTCTAACCATCTCCTCATGTGGCTCCATTATTTCAGCCTTGTTCCCTTGCTTATGCATCCCTTAAATTGTTCATCGATGGTCTTCTCAAGTATAACACCAATTGAGAATGTGGTGATCTTGGAGGTTTGTTGGTATCGAGATGGAATTACGACAAGGGAGCCGGCAATGCTTGAACCTCAGCTTTGCCAAACATCCCTTTGCTCTCTGAGGAACAGGGGGAACAAATGCACTGGGAACTATGGTGCCTGGAAAATGGGGTTCCACTTTACAGACAGACTGTTTATTACCATTCAAGCAGGGCTCCAGAAAAATGAACTAGGGGTTACCTTTCCCCTTCTTCTAACTCCAGATCCCAATTTTATCACCAACCAACTACAGAGCCTGAAATCTTGAAATCCACATGGGGGGCAGAGGAGGAGAGATAGGAGAAAGGAAATGGAGGGAAGGAGAGAGGGGGCTGGAGGCAAGGGTAAGCAAGAACAGGAAGCGATGGAGGAGAGTAGTAGTAGTAATAGCAGCAGCAGGTAAGGGAAGGTTTTTGCAAGGAGTTGGGTTCTAAATGGGGAGTAGAAATTTTCACAAGCTTGTCCCTTGACCTGAAGTAGGAGACAAAGGCTACCAAATGCAGGAAACAAACAGTAAGTTCGAGTCAAGGGAGACCGTAAAAAAACATGTCATCTTTGAAAAAACCAACAGCATTCATAATAGTAATTCTGCCAATGCTTGGATTTGGAGAATTGAGATGACAGAGATGGCACCTCTAGGTTGAGGAGGGGTGCATAAAGGGACCAGAAGAACATATAACCTTTCACTCAGCACATTTGTTGGTTAAAAAGCACAGTATCTGAAGACAAAATGCCTTGGAATCAAATCTTATGTCTATAACTAACCTGGACACCTCAGTCAAGAAATCGATCCTCTTTATAATCTATTCCATGCCTCTGTGCCTTCATCAGTGAACTGGAGAGAACACTAAGTCTTAGGGGTGGGAGAATAAAATAAGACAGTGCATATAACATTTCCAGCACAACTCCTGGCACGTGCTCATCAATAATAGGTAATTATTTCTGTTAGGTTCCATTCACCTGGAAGGTCCAGAAATCCATTCAAAGTCAGCTCAGGCCACCAGACTGTGAGGTGAAGTCATCCCAATGTTACAGTCTAAAATGCACACACTACTCTATTTCTAAGAGAAATATCCGCCCCGAGCTTGTGAATTGGAGATGATGTGTGTAGAGAGGAGAGTTTAGAGAGCATGTGGACCACAATGTTTGAATTTTCACATCCTTCTGTAAAATTTAAAATTTAATTGTGTCCGCCAGTACCAGCAGTTTGCATTGTGGACAATGAAAGATGGAATAAACAAAGTAGCTGCTGAGTGGGAGAGTATATTACAGTTGGGCATCACAGGACCGTCTTAGAAGTACCATTTCAGCACGTTAAGAACTTAATTCTCCCTGTAAGAGACTCCTCACACAGCAGCCATTTCCACACTGGGATCATTTTCTGGGGAAGTTGAAGGGGAGCGCCCTAAAGCTCCAAAGCCCTCCTCTATCCTACACCATTCTTCCTCACATACTAGATTTTAATATAGCCCCTGAAAACTAGAACCCCCACAAAACAAAACAAAACAAAACAAAACAAAACAAAACAAAACAACCCAGGGTGCTTAAAAGAAACCTCTATTCTCAATTGCATACCAATTTAACTGATTGGTGGGTACCTAGAGAAATATGTTAGGAAGGATTCTGAGAGTAAGTCTGATTATAGTGGTTAGACATTCTACAAACATTAATATTAATTAGTCATATTTAATTAATAAATACTATATGCCAATTACTATCTTGGGTGCAGAAAATATATCAGTGCCCATGAGACATGGTTCCTGCCTCCACAGAACTTACATGCTGGAGGTAACAGTGCTGTGCTCCATTAGTGATGTCTGTAATGGACTCAGGAGGGCTTGGTTACAACATGCTACATTTTTGCCAGCTCAGCAGTGTTGCATACTTCTCATTAAGTCCTACCAGGGGAAAACTCCCTAGAAAAAATCAATACCTAAGTCCTAGTAGAAATGTTTTCCAAAATCCAAACCAAATTATGGGATTCCCCACCTTTTGTCTCCTTCTAAAAATCTAAATTTTGGCCATCTTACTGAGAAAAATGTGTGTAAAATTTAGGATCAAAACTACCTGCAAGTTTCATTTTGTCATTCTGTAGTCCTCCGTTAAACCTACCATGCTTTTTGACTTGAAGTGTTCAAATAGGTAGGCTTAGCCTGAGGAACTTTTCAAAATGTATTCAAAATCCACAATTTTTTTTTTCATGAAGTGTGCTTTTGCAGACATGACTCTGCTAGCTTTTAAAAACAGGCTATTAAATATTAAAGAGTAGACCCAGGGACTCTTGACAGGGGAAGTGTGTGAGCAAAACCTTGTTGCTGGGAAGGTAGATGACAAATTCAGGAAACACTGGTAGGCCATTCTGGGGAGCAGCTGATTTCTAAGGTGTGTGCTATGCTAGATGGTTCAGGGAAGAGACCTAAATTCCAGGATAAGCCATTTGGGCTTTTTCTCTTAAGAATTTTCTCTTGAGCGTAGATGTTTCCTGTGTAACAGTGCAGTAGGTTGATTTGTGAGGTAGTGAGCCCTCTGGCTCTGGAGGTGACCAAGTACAGACCAGTACTCTCTGTCAGAAATGCTGCAGTATGGGAAGGTAAACTAGTTCAGAGGTTATCATGTATGGCCCGCAGAATTGGCATTATTTTAGTGGTGCAGGGGTAGGGGAGACAATCAACAACAACAGTGAAAATTGGTAAGATAACGCCAAAAGAATCCAGATTTACATGGAAAATAGAGAGATCTAAAGACACTGGGCCCATTCTATTTGGCCACATTTGATATCTAGCAGGTATTGCTTAGTAATGATTATCCTTCTAAATGGGTCAGGTCCTCTAGTTTGCTGGCTCCATGTCATTCATATCCTGTACCTGCTGGGTTCCTGAAGGCATCTGCATATTTGCCCCTGGGGTTTTGAGCCAAAAAAGGTCACCCAGGTTCACTGTGTTTCCCGAAGGGCAGGGGAAAGGGCCCAGCTCATTTATCACCTGGATGCTCCAGAAATAATAGTGTCTCCTTCAATCTGCATTTTCACAAAAACATTTTCCTCCAATGAGAAGATATCACTTCTCATCATAAAGCCTCCCAAATACTGAATTCATCCATAACACCCAGAAGATGAAGTGGGCTCAAAGACGATCAGGTTTGGAAGGAAGAAGGTAGTGATGTCCCCATCACAAAATCAGAAGCTTTCAATATCACGTTTTTCCTCCAGTGCTACCACATTTCTTCAGAAAGAGTAGAGGTACCTTGTTTGTCTAATTACTTGACCTTGGAAAATAATGAATGGGAAGCATTTTGAAAATCTAATTTCCTTTCCACTCTACTTGCCACACTACCACTTGAGTGTTGGTGCAAAAACAGAGATGTGATAGTAGCATGTGCTAAAGACAGAAGGTGATGGGGGGCGGGGGGAGGCCGGTAATGGGAGTCCACCAGGAAGAGCAAGTTACACGACAGTAAGGATGTTATGCAGATTTACATCTTTGGCTTCTCGACTGATGCGAGTTTCTAGAGGTGGAGTCATCCTCTCCCTGGTACAGAGAGGGAGACACCCTTACAAATGAAGATTTCCGTAGAAATGGAAATGTCTTCTACTCAGTTCTCAGAGCTTTTCCCATGTCTGCTGTTAATTAAAAATAAACAGCCTGAAATAATCCGTATGCCAAAGAGGCATATTTTGGGGTGCTATCTTCTAATCCCCCTCATATGTATACAGGGAAACATCATGAAAAATAGTACAGTTGACCCTAGAACAATACAGGGGATGACCTTCAGCACAGGTGAAAACCTGCCTACAACTTTTGATTCCCCCAAAATTTAATTTGTATGGACAAAAAAGGGGTTCCAGGGAAAGTAACCTCACAGAGTAATCTGTGCCTGTCCTTACTGGGCAGGTCGTAGGGGGTCGTCATACCCTATGCATGTTGCTTCTTTAGTAAAAGGTTTATCTTTGCCTTAAGCAAGTCCTGTCCATTTTTTTTTGTACACCTAGATTAACATAACTTTGAAATACTTCTTTTCAGACTCTTCAGAAGCTTGACCACCCTCAAGAGAGCACATAATTTTGTTAATTACCCTGTAATCTAACTTGATTTCTCTAACATTCATGTAATCTTCTTTATGTTCTCTCCTTAATTTCAAATGCATAAAAGAAGCTTCACACTGTCATTCTGAGAAGCATTTTTCTCAGTCTGTGGAGATCTTGCTTCCAGATATTGTAGCCTCTGTTTAGCTCAAATAAATTTTTATAAAAATTCTCTACAGGTTTGGATATTCTTATGTCAATATTTATCTCTTAGCATCTGTGAGGGGTTGGTCCCAGGACCTACAAGGATACCAAAGTCCACAGATGCTCAAGTCCCCTATATAAAATGGCATAGATCAGTCCCATATAGTTAGGCCTCTGTGTCTGTGGACTCTCAACCTTTGATCAATACAGGTATTTATTGA
Organism: Eidolon dupreanum; assembly: GCA_028627145.1. Taxonomy (NCBI): domain Eukaryota; kingdom Metazoa; phylum Chordata; class Mammalia; order Chiroptera; family Pteropodidae; genus Eidolon; species Eidolon dupreanum. Next base: position 111,764,689 of record CM053508.1, on the reverse strand, counting down.
AAAAATTCATATATAAGTAGACCCACAGAGTTCAAAACGGTGTTGTTCAAGGGTCGACTGTACTTGAATGGCTGAACTTGGGTTTTAGAAACACTGACCTACAGGAGACAGTGCAAACCACTTGGAATGTCTTAGATGCCCATCATAGCCTGGCTGACTATAAGCTTTCTGGTACCATCTAATGCTGCGAATCACCGTGTGTCTTATAAAGTGGAATAGCTTTCTGGGAACCCTCATGCTTCTTTATGCCACAGGGCATTTGCACATACTATTCTTTATGGTTGAAGTCTTTTTTGCTCCCCTTTCCACCTGATGAATCACCACTCAAGCTTATCAACTCAGCTCATATCTCACCTCCCCAGGAAGTTGCTCCAGTCTCGCTGGGCAGAATTAACCTCCCACTTAGTACCCTATAATTTTTTAGTACACTCTCTATCCAAACATGTAATCAACTGACAGTATTTCTTTATGTGTCTCACTTTACAACTAGACTGAGACGTGATAGGTCAAAAACTTCCTTATTCATCCTTGTATATAGAGGCACTTGATATATGCTTATTGAATGGACATGTTCCCCAATGAACTTCAAAGCAAAAGCAGTTTTCCATTTCACTGGTTCTCCCGACCCACCATGGTACTAATTTACTATGAGAAGCAATGTGATACTCACTTAAGAATATTCTAACAAGGCTCCAGTTCTTACAGGTAAATGACAAGAAAGTACACAGTAGTGAATTGTTTTGTATACCAAAGCACCATGGCGAGAATTTAGAAGGTATCATCATTATTCCCCAAAATCTAATTCAGGAAGAGATAAGATATTGCCATGAGTCATTAAAATTTCTTAAATGCTAATACAGTCATCAGCCACTAAACAAGAGGGGATATGTTCTGAGAAATGCATAGTTAGGCAATTTTGTCATTGTGTGAACATCATGGAGTGCATTTACCCAAACCTAGATGGTACAGGCTACTATACATCTAGGCTATATGGTATACCACTGTTGCATATGCAGCCAGTTGTTGACCAAAAGGTCATTATACTGTAATGACTATAGCAAGTAGAGTCACATGAAGATGGAGGTGAGTAAAATGTTCCTCAAACCTGACAATAGCCTTGTCTCCCCAGCAGAGCATGGTTCTCCTCCCTGCACAGGTGTGGTTACTCACATCTGCCCCACCCACCCCAATGCTGCTCCCTCCCTCTGCACCTGCGAAGACCTCAGAGGCCTCCTGTTGGGCTTCACCTGGCCCCAGGGGTCCTTCATGACCCTTTCACAGGACTCCACCCCCTCACAGGACTCCACCCCACTGTGAGTTTTAGGCAAGCCAAGCTCTTCCTGCATGAGGTCTGTTCTATCTGCAGCTTTCTCAAGGCCTATTGTTCAAATCTTGGCTTGAATGTTGCCTCCTCAGAGGGTCCGTTCTGAATAACCATATAGAAAATAAGTATCTCTTCATTCCCCTATCAACACATTCAGGTTATTTTCTTTATTGTTTTCATAGGACTATCTGTGTGTGTGTATGTGTGTGTATGTGTATGTTTAAGGAATTCGTTCACATTTTTAAAAAGGACCATTAGATTAAAAGATTCCCCTCTCCCTGTTCTCTTCTGTATTCTTAGCACCTAGTTCGGTGCCTAGAACATACTAAGGGTACAATATGTACTTGAAGGCAGGGAAGGAGAAAGCGGGGAGCAAAAGAGCGGGGAGTAAGGGAGGGAGGAAAGAAGACAGAGGGAGGGAAATATCCGTAATTTCAGGAATCTGGTTCTTCCATGCATTGCATCCATTCATTTTTTTAGAGTAGAATTACACTTCAGAATTTTAGAATTAGCAGAATATGTATTAGATCAATTAGGGTGGAGGAGGAGGGAGAGGTATGGAGAAAACTGTTATTTTTCTGGCTTATCAGTAGCAAAAATGTTGAACTATGTAGATAAAATAATTTTGCAGATAAACTCAGTTATGTTTCAAAATTGTTTTTGTCCAGGTAATGATTGTATGTCTCCTTTTCCCTCCTCTGTTCTGCATACTGGGAAGGGGCAACCGAGGAAGGCAGTATCTGTCTACGTAGCTTGCTGGTTCTTCCGGGCTCCCACCACTCACCAATGGTTTATGTATCTCCACTAACAATGTAATACTTTTTAGAAATGGTTGTCAGTCTGAGAGCAAGAAAGAACTCTTTCTCAACATGTCATAAATACATTCTGAGTGCCGTTTAAGAGCATGATAAAACGATCACTACTAGACAGATCCTAAACTCTAATAAATTTAACACAGGCATTTTAGAGCACTTTATCTCAATAAAATATACTGAGTTGATTCTCCCAGGCCCAAGTGTGGTTCAATATTGGTTATGAACATTCGGGGGCTCAAACTTCCCATACCTGGGTGAGAAGCCACCACCACCCCCTACATTGACATCCTCTCCTCGCTTTGTTTCTGTGACTTCATTCTTAGCTATTCTTTCCTCCAATGCCACTGCTACTCATTTCCTCTGTCTCCTTTGCTGGTTCTCTCTTTTTTTTATTTAATCTTAACTGTTGGGGTTTTTCAAGGATAGATTCTATCCATTTCTCCATAAAAATGAGACAAGGAATATAACAACGACAAACACTTGATATAAGCCACTCTCCATGCGATTTTCTCAAGCTTTCTCATTTACATTGCCAAAGCTAATAATTACCCTCCTCCTCCTACTGTCTCTATTCCACAGAGGAGGAATCTGAGACACAAAGAAGTTCAACCACTTACCCACCCTGAGTCTCATGGCTACTCATGGACAGAGCCAGGCAATCAAGTACTACACCCTCAGCTCATGACCATTTCTCTATACCTGTGATTCTCAATGGGGAAATTTTGTCCCTGAGTGGACAGTTAGAAATATCTGGAGACATGCTGGTTGTTACAGCTGGGGGATACTACTGGCATCTAGTGTATAGAAATCTACTGAACATCCTACAATGTACAGGGCGGGTGTGGACAGAAAAAATGTTCCCTTTTTTCCCTTCTAGGTTTTTTGGCTGATCTAATAATTAAATAAGAGATGTTAACAGGAGAAAAACAAATTTCATACATATGGGAGCCCCCTAAAAATATGAGACTCAAGCAAATGCAGTCAGACAATTGAGGCTTGTATACCATCCTTAGCTATGGCGAAGGGTAGAAGTCTAGGGTTTTAAAGGGTAGGAAGACAATTTACAGGAATATAAGAAGAGCAAATGTTTGGTAAACAGATGTTTGCTGCCATGCACATAAGTCTTTTCTAATATAAAAAAGTTATATCTGCTAATAGCTCTCTTCCTGGTGGTACACCAGGCCCACTATCTTAATTCTTTGGGGCAGTGAAGGGGAAGGTAAAAAGCTTTTCCTGAGCCTGCTGAATTGCTTTCATCTCAAAATAATCCACATGCCAAAGTGGTACGTTTGGCTTCTTCTGCTCTCCCTCGCAGCCCCCACAACAAAGAATTATTCAGCCCAGGATGTTGACAGTACCAAGGCTGGGAAACTCCACCCCCCAGGACTTTTGTAACTGTAACCTTTTACGAAGTGAGTTTATCCATGCCAACAACTCTAAGTTCAGTCTGCAGATTGAATATGTCAGGATTTACATTCTTAGCCCTGACCTCCTCTTTGACTTCCATAACTTTCCTGCATTTGTATATACAGCTCGACATCTCCATTTGACATCACAAATTCATTGTATCTAAAACTGAACTTGTGGACTTCCCCCACCACATGTCTTCCTCAAGGCTTCCCCATCTCAGTAAATGACACCACCATGCAATAAATTGCTCAAGCCAGAAGCCTGGGAGGCCTCTTGGCAATTCCTTCTTCTTCCTCCATCCCTATTCTATCTAACATAAACACCATCGATTCTACCTCCTAAGTATCTCTGGAGCCCATTCTTCTCCATCTCTACCAATGCTGCCCTCCCAACCCCAGTTTCCCTCCACTAATTTCTAGCCTCGGAAATTGCAGTCAACTCCTGAGCTCTGCATCACCATTCCACATCAACCAATTCCTCAGAAGATAGCACTTAAAAATTGCTATGTTGATTTTTTTTAAGTTTGAAAACTATTAGATACTTTGTTATTATTATTTTTTTTTTTATTTTTTAGGCGAAGCAACCCTTGGCTGACATCACAGATTGCAAGGACCTTGTCAGGTTATAATCCCTTATAATTTTTTTTATTTTTTACACTTACAACATCTGGTCTTCCTAAGTGGTCTCCCATCCAACTACTAACCAAGCCCGACCCTGCATAGCTTCCGAGATCGAATAGGATTGGGCTTGTTCAGGGTGGCATGGCCATAGACTTGAATAGATACTTTACCAAACTCTGACGACATCCTTCTCTGAGCAGATTTCCCAGTTTGGCCATTGCGCTTATCTGTTTCAAAGCAGGATGGTTAGGACTAAGATGGAAGATTAGGAGACCCCAACCTCTGTCCCCCAACAAAGAACAACAATTAGACAGCTATTCATGAAGAATAGTAGGTCTGGTAGAGCTCAGGGGTCTGCTGAAGATGCTTTAGAAATGTAGTGGAGCAAACAACCTGGGAATCATGGGGCTATATGTATGTGTATCTTTTCTCAGTCTTAATACTGTGCCTGACATATAGTAAGCACTTAATAAATTAAAAATAAAAAGAGCTTGGATATATATAGCCTTAAGCTGGTGAAAAAGATTGGTCCTACAGTTAAGGCCATTCCTGATCATGAACCAGACATCTTCACAATTAACCTACTGCAGTAGAAAAGTTGTTCCATTTGCTTCCAGTAACCAGAGTCCCACTGGCCCTATCTTAAGCATCTCCTTAGGACAGTTGGCTCTGGGTTATTTTCCCTTTACCTTAATTTTTGCATGAATTCCTCTCGCACATTCTGACATTTGAAAGGGATATTCTTACAATTTTCACTTTTTTGTTTATCTTCTCGAGGCTGAATGCCTGGCCAGAATGATCCTACAGGATATGAAGAACCAGTGCGTTGTTGTTCCAAGTGTCCTCAGTGGAGGTTATGCCCTCTCTATCGATTCACCAGACCATATTAAAGCCCTAACGTAAAATACTGACAAATCCTTTCCCATTTCTGTGGATTTTATCAGACTGAAGAACTATTTTGTAAGTTTTGGGTAATAAAACAATTCTATGGCCTACAAGAGCTTCTGGTTTCAGACCACCAAAACTACTTTATTTGAAAAAATTCTGTATAAGATGCTTTAGGATAAGATTAATTTATGGCTTAATGACTTTCCAAACACAGTACGTTCTAACAAAATAATCTGCAGGGAACAGCACGCTGCGGTTGAGTGTAGAGGAAAGCTGTGTTAAGGATTCTTAGTGCTTCCTCTTATTGCCAGAAATAGCGTGATTGCTATGTACTTAAATGCCACCTAAGAGATCCTTGAACCTTTGGCACTTGATTAAAGAATATCTTCAGTCTTCATATTCCCATGCATATAGTTTAAATTTAAGGGTGTTGCTTGCCCTTAATGCAAAGTCAAAGTGGCTAGACAGAATGAAATTCATGGAGCAGCATGGTAGAATGGGAATAAAATAAATTGAAAATCAGGAGACCTGGCTTCAATCCCCTAACACTTCCACTCACTAAGTATATACAGATGTCACTTTTCTCCTTAGCATCCTGACCTGTGAAATGAGGTAGCTGGACTAGATCAGAAATAACAAACTTGCAGCCAATTGGCAGGCTTCGGCTTGCAGAAATGTTTTCTTTGGGCTTCACAGTATTTAAACATACACACACACACACACACACACACACACACACACACAAGAACAAAAATAAAAAAACCCCAACATAGCCAAGATTTTTAAAGTCAAGAGATTTCTACTTAAATTCCACACTTCCAGGTTCTCCTGAAAAATCAGAAGATTTGGCCACCTCATCTGCATTCCTCATGGACATGGCTGTTACAGCTGTGTAGCTGCTACCCGTTTTAGATACAGCCGTAGCAACCCAGTTTGTCACCATCTCCACACTCCCCACACTGGTCCTTGATACTGAGACAGAAGTTATTTTTAATTTATATTCACATTACTTTGTTATCTTGTAGCAGAGAACCATTTCATTTCCCAACTATTATGAATGGGGGCAGAGAGACTATGAAAGCCACCTGCTTCACTAAAAGAGAACATGTTTTTGTGTAACTGAAGACTATTTCTAAATAAGTCATATGCAAACAAGGCGTGTCTTGTTTAAATGACATGACAGGCTGATGTCACTCACAGATGCTGCCTACCTGTTACGGAGGCATAGAGTTTCTGCCTCCCAAATGAGAGCATCACAAAGGTCCCTTCCAGTTCTATAAACTTTGTATATGAAGATGAATAATCTTCTTTTAGAAAAGCTGTTTGTTCATCTTTTAGGACTATATCTTTTTCTCTCCCTCTCCTTGTCTCTCTCTTTCAAGAATAACTTGCATCCCAAGCAAATTGATGCCTTTGGAGAAAAGGGTCTTAATGTATTAAATGGAAAAGGACGACTTGACAAAATTAAACACTGCTTCTGTTCAGAACATATACAAGCCCATACGTATACACCGTCTCCATAGGTAAAAACCACCTATGCTCTTCGGCAGGGGCAGAAATAAAATTGCCAGAGTGGTGGGTGGCATACTGATAAGTCATACATAGAAAGCGAGCTCATGACTCCTCACCTCCCCAAATTAAGAAATACTGAGATACACAGGGAATCAATTAAGCAAATCAACTGTTTATGTGTTCTTGCTAAGGCATAATTACAATGGCCGTATTCTTAAAACCCAAAGCTGTGATATAGACCTGGCACTTTGCTGGACACCAAGATAGGATATTGAAATGAGAGCCATTCCAGAAAACCCACGACATACGAACACTCCGGACACAGGCCTTCAGGACATGATGAGAGCCGGGGAAATGTGGTTAACCAAGGGTCATACCAAACAAGTTAGAAGTGGCCCTGAAGGCTATATTGTTATTGGCAAAATAAGGACTAGAATTGGGATCTTTAATCATCCTTTCTAGTGGCATTCCATAACTCCGCCCCCTTACATTTACTCTAGAATGGCCTCTCTCCCCTATTCCACTCACTTACATACATACAGACACATACTTCTTGTTGTGTCCTC
>CM053508.1:111652262-111757454 GCA_028627145.1 Eidolon dupreanum | reverse complement strand
GGACCCAAATTTTGGTCAATGAGTCTGTATAAGAGTAATAAAACAGAAAAAATAGAAATGAAAACCTCTCAGACTATAAGTTCTTGTTAGCCAACTCACAGAAGTCCCTTACTCACACACAAAATTAAAACCTTGTTCCTCTGAGCATGGTCCCAGAACTAGCATCATTAGCTTCACCTGGGAACTATCCAGAAATGCAGAGCTGCAGGCCTTTCCTTGGCTTAGAGAAAGAGATTCTGCACAGCGGAGTCTCAGAGGAAATCTGAATGTGCATCACAGTTTAACAAAGCTCTGTGTTAAAGGCATGTGCTCATCTGATATACTAACTGCTGGCCAAGGTTAGTTATTACAGACATCTTAACCTAATTAGAGAAACCAGAGAAGAATCAAATGTGCAGTCTGAACTAGCTATATAGATCATAGGAGTGTCCCTTATTCTTTCATAAAGAGTCCAAAATGGTCCTGCTCCAAAACACTTCATGGAGCATGGTAGAAGAGCAGAAGGACCACTATGGCAAATGTCCAAAACCTGGCTTCTAGTTGTAGCCCTCCACTTACCTTCAGACCACTTCATTTTTCTAAGGCCCTGCTTGCTCTGTTTCAAAGCAGAGTGACCATTACACTTCCTGTCCATAGAGTAGCACTTCTGTGAATGCCACATGGAAGGGAGTGGGACATCATGGTAAAGAATATGGAGCCTCGATTTAAATATCCCCAGTTACAAATCCTGTGTCTAGCACTTCTTAGCTGAGCACCCTCAGGTAAGTAGCTTGGCCTCTCTGTAATAATAGCACAGTACCTCTCCCACAGGTTTGTTGTGAAGGTTAAACGTTATAATATTTAAGCAAAAGGCACTCGTAGGTACATAGAAAGCAATCGGTAAGTGTCACTGCCTGTGTGAAAGCATTTCTGTAAATGGTGAAGAGCTCTACAGATGTGGAAGTTTATTCCTGTTGGCAGGCAGGCAAGACTATCAGTCCTAGATGAGAATCAAAGACGTAGCCCATGTCTCACTAAGGGATTTCCCACACCTAAAACACACATAGGAGGCACCAGGACCTCATTCTCAGAGTAACTCAGGGCTTTTCAGCTATGCTCAGATGGCAAAGCCATTAAGTCACAGGGTTCTGTACACGCACAAATGTTAACTACTAGCATTACTGTCATTTTATTTTTAATTTCATAGAAAATTATCTCATGATCAATTCCAATAAACATAAGAGGTAGAGGGCCATCAAAGCATTATTCAATAGGATTTCCTTAATTTTACACACGATTTTATAAAACTTATTTTGTGCAAATTAAAATGGACCTGTTTTGTAAAACCATGTTTTAAGTGCTTTACCTGTAAAATCTGATTTGATTCTCACAATAATCTTATGAGTAAGATACTAATAACATCCCCATTTTATACATAGTGAAACTGAGGCTCAGGGAGATTTTCCCAGGGCCACGCAACTGGGGACAGGGGATGCCAGGACTCCGGTCCACGAGATTCCAAAGCCATTGTTCTTTCTTCACCTGAGATGGCTTGGCTCTACCGTTTGGTTTCAGCCAAGGTCCAGTTTGCTGAATATCAGGGAGAAAAAGAATGTGAGAACCACCAGGGAGATGGGCCTGTTGCATAGCAACCCTGTGCTGGAGCCTGGTGAGGGGAGATAGGCTCCTTAAGTTTGTAAAGCACCATCACTAAAAATAGCCTGATATATGACAGCTAAACACAAGGTCTCCTCTGAGAAGAAAAACTCATCTCGCAACTGAATGTCTTTGCTGTGCTGTCCTTGGGAAAAGCATGTAAAGTTCTATGAGGCTGGGCATCTGCAGCTTTTCTCGGCAAACACATTACTTCATTCTACTTATTCGTCTCATAGGTGAGCGTGCCACCATTTGTTCATGAAATATTTCTCACCATATTTTTTTCCACTCCAAAGCTGGAATTCAATCCAGGTCGAGGCAAGAGCAGCCTCCTTGATTGCAAAGCATGGCCTTCAGAATCCCTGTATTAATCTCTCAGAAATTAATCACCTTGCTTGGGATCACCTTATGCGCAAACGTTTATTATGCCCACATTTGTCACTCCAGGAGAAACCGTGCCAATTACAGTGGCACCAAGTATAAATCTCATGCCTTCCAAAGAATAGTAGATATTTAATTAGATCTTGAAACCCTCTTCACTTAGTACCTTAGGGTCTCCAGGTCCTCTTCTGAGGCGAATAATTAAAGGAACTTCTCTCTGAGTCTGCTGTATTCCTCTGGGAATCAGAAAGCACCCATTACAGTAATTACTTAGCCTGAATATTGGCCTGGCTTGCACAGGCACAAGAGCAACAAAAGAAATTTAAATGTAGCCATTTGCCCACAAAGAACTCCCAAACTAGTTGGCCATTTATTTATCTGAGGCAAAATAATGGTCCCTAAAGAGGTCCACCTCCTAATCCCCAGAACCAGTGAATATGTTAAATTACATGGCTCAGGTGAATTAAGGTGGAATGAAATATGCTAATCTGATGATTTAAAAATACCAGATTAGCCTGGATTATACACGTGTGCCCAATGTAATCACAAGAGTCCATAAAAGTGGAAGGCATACATAACTATGAGTCAAAGGAATAAGTAGCTATGAAAGAAAGGCACAGAGAAGTGACACTATTTGGCTTTGAAGACAGAGAACGGAAGCCATGAGACAAGGCGTGAAGACAGCCTCTACAGATGGAAGATGGAAAGAACAAGGAGATGGTTCTCTCCTAGAGCCTTCAGAGCCTGTGACACCTTGATTTTGGACCAGTGAGACCCCTTTTGTACTTTTAACCTTCAGAACTGTAGATGATAAATTTGTGTTGTTTTAAGCCACAAAGTTTGTGGCAATTTGTTACAGCAGCCATAGGAAACTAATACAAACACCTTCTCGGAATTTACTTAACAGCTCAGTGCTTAGTACTGGGAACACAACAGTGCAGAAATGGCCACTGCCTTTACCCTCTTGCAGTTTATACTATGGTGATGCAGACAGGAAGAGAACACAAATAATCATAGGATGTAACATGGGCAATGAAGGAAAACCAAAGAGGGTGGACAGAGAGACTAACAGGATGGGGATGGGGGAATACAGAAGGAAATGATGGAAGATATCTCTGCTAAGGTGATGTCTCATCCTAAAGGTAGGAAAGGAATAGAGAGGGAGAGAATTCCAGGTTGAGAGGACAGCTCATGCAAAGGCCCTGGGGTAGAAAAGAATTTGGCACATTCTAGGCATTGATGGAAAACCAATGCAGATGGAGCATGGCAGGCTAAAGATAGGAAAGCATGAGATGACATTGACAAGGTAAGAAAGAACTTGTCATGCTGGTTCTCAAATGTCTCAGAGCCAGTTTGGATTACCAGCTTTGAGTTCTGGGTTTGAAGCATTTTAAGTAGAAGACTGACATCATGCAATTCAAACTGAAGAAGATTCCTTTTGCTGCTGTGCAGAGGAACGGACTGAAACGGAAGGACACAGAGATGCCAGGCTTCATGTGAGGAAACAACAGTGGCTTAGACTTGGCTATGGAGATGGTCAGGTTCAAGACATATTTGAAAACAGAACTCAGACTTGCTGATAGGCTTCACGTGAGAAGTAATGAATAAGAAAAGTATAGTACCTTTCTTGGCATGTTTGTTTTTGTTGCTGCTGCTGCTACTGTTTTCTTAATCAAGAGGTAGAATACATCTCATACACTTGACAATGATATATATTCATTCATTCAACATGTATTTATTGAGTACTGACTATGCACCAAATTGCTGTTTCAGGTACCAGGGATATGGTAGTAAACTCAATATAATAAAGCCTTTCTCCCATGGTGTTTAAATTCTAGTAGGTTAAATAGACAAGGAACAGGTAAGTGTAAAAAGGTATAACAGAATTTCAGATAGTATAGTAGGCTATGAAAAAAAATAAAGCAGGGAATTGGTACTTTCAATGAGATAGAAATCCTGGCTAACTCATGGAAACCGTGTGTTCATTATTTAACCTAGTTAGGAAACAGATTTTAAGTGTGTGGTTAAGATAATTAATAATAACTGCAAACAGGAGTTGTCATGAGCCCTAAGGCAGCTACCTCTTTTTCTGTCAAAAAGTGTTCCATGGTGAATTGGGCCATGGACAATGCCTTTATTTTTATAGAAGGAAGGGAGTAGATAGAAGTGTGAGAATAAAAAGTGGAGGTGAGAGGGAGAGAAAGAAATGGGAAGGGCGCTGCCGGACCTCAGTTAGCACCAGATGTCTCCGACATAATCACTGGTAACTGGACCACTGTATACTTTCTTAGTGACACATTGGTACTGATTTCCCTTGATTTCACCAAGATGAAGGAAGACGTGAGCAAGAAGTCCAATCGGGCTAATGAATTTACTTTAACAAGCAGGCCTGAACTGTATGATTTGCATAGAATATTTAAATTCAGAATTCCCCCACAAAATAAAATTTCCTTTTTATACAGATATTACTGAAATTGATAAGACCAAAAAAACACTGCTCCCTAAACTGGAAGTTTACCAGCCCAAAACAGGTAGCTTAAGTCTTTTCATATTTCTCTGTGCCAAAAATAGAAGACTAGCAGAATGCTGAACACATTACAAACACAAAAGATGTTAGTTAGACTTTGGGCTTCTTGATGGCAGGGGCCAACTCCGCAGTTTTGAGTTCAGACCTAGTACATAATAGGTGCACGCAATGATGTGATAAAATAGATTAGTTGGTATATTTGAGCAATAAATTATTTAAATAATAAAGTGTTACTGTATAACTACTGCATACAAAGGTCTGCTGTTTCTTGAAGCAATGCCTGGGGCATAGTCTTGAGTAAAAATGTTTACCATCTATTTATAGGTCAGGAAAAAAGACTTACAAAATAATCAATAAACATTCACTAAGCAACTACAAGTAAGTATGGGACACTATGTTAGATGGAGACACAATAAATATCACAGTGGAACTTTTGCTTTTTGAGAGGTTTCCACACTAAAGAGAGAAAGGATAAAAGTAAAACATGAAAATAATGATGATGATAAAAAGGAGGGAAAGGAGAAGAGAATATGCACCATTTATTGAAGTGTCTTTGTTTAGAACTCATTTGAATTATTTTATATTCATCATCATATCTAATGCATAAACTGCCCTATGAGAAAATCACTAGTTTAATCCACGTTTTATAGATGAGAAAACTAGGGAACAGAGAAGGTAAGTAACTTGCCCTAAGTCACACAGCCTACAAATAGTAGAGCTGGGGTTCAAACTCCTACAGTCCGTAACCTTTTTTTATACTGCCTCCCTGCTGATCAGGTAATAAGGGGCCACTTGATCTACAGGAAAAGTACCAGTGAGTGTGAACTGCAGCCTCATACTACATATTAAATACATGAAAAGGCAGTAGCTATTCACCTTACCAAAGTGCATAGAAAGACTCCTACTCTGTACTAAGAAGGGGGAAGAAAAAGTACTTTCGTTTAGAGGCTGTAATTAGCATCATTATCATCATGTAGAGAGAGAGTGACTGTAATGACATCATATTCGCAGCTTCCACTGGTAAACAAGAACCCACTCAAACTTCAATCCATCAAAAATGCATATTTTATTATCCAACTATTAAAATTATATTTTTGAAAAAAATGATCTAGAGAAAAGTCTGTGATAATATTATAAATATTTAGTGATAAGAGCAGGATACAAAACTGTGTATATATTGTAGCATACTCCAATTTATAAATAGGGGAAAAACCTTTTAAGCATATATGAGTTAAAATATATAAAAGAACTACAGAAAAATATTAATACTGTAGTGATTTCTATGTGATGATATATGGGGTTAATTCTATTTTTACCTTTAATTATCATTTACTTTCCAAGGTTTATAGACAGACTTATAGTATTCCTTTATCGGGAAAAGTTTAATCTAAAAATCTATACACACACACCCCTACACATATATTATTGAAAATTAAATAGAAATTGTACTAATGTTATTTACAGATTATTTCTAAATTTATAGGAGTCCATTTGACATATTGGAGAAGAATCTAGAAACAGGAAGAATAATATTTCTTCTTGATTCATTAAGTCTAATCTGTAAACTTCATTAATATGATAAAAGACTATTTTCCTGGTTCCAGGAGAGTGTGAAATAGACTTTTCTCCTCTAGATGAATGACCTTCACCTAGAGTCAGAGACTCAAACACAATGGGAAAAAATGCAAACACATTTTAAGGCTAACTTAAAGTTTTCCAGAAACCCAGTGTGAAAGAAAAGAGATAGATCTTAGCAAAAAGGGGAAACGAGTTATAACTTCTCACCACTCCAGATACAACTACACACACCAGAGGGAGAGGGGAACTTTGACCTTGGTTAGATGAACTCTAACTCCCACAGCCAGAGGGGTCAGGCAAATCACCCCTCCTTCATCCTAATGAAGCGGGATGGATTACATCCTCATTATTTGTGCACATTACCTAACAAACACTTAGAGAATACATTCTGCATTTCAAAAGAGGTGAAAAGGAATATCTGTGGAAGTAAAGATGATTCCTATTTTTTTCCAAAAGCTTGAGGTGTAGGTATGATGAAAACATTCCATTCTCATCTTTGTCTCACTTGTGCTGTTGACTGTCTAATGGCAAACGGCAAGAGATGTTTTGTTTCAAAGTCTGAAGGACCGTAGGGAATGGCACAGACTGTGGTGAACCTGAGTAGAGCCACCAGCTAGTGCCAGTTAATTGGTGCCATATCCTAAGCTCAAAATGCAGTCTGCAACAGAATTAATTACCTGGGAATCTTTTCAAAGTGAAAGTCCTTGAACCACAAAACCAAAGATTCCATTCACTTGGTAGAGAATAGTGTTCTAGGATCTGCATTTTAACAATTGCCTTAGATAGGCACTATCCAGTAAAAATATAACGTGCACTACAACTGCAAGCCATATTTGTAACTTTGTATTTTCTGGTAGCCACATTTTTTAAAAGTAAAAAGAAACTGAAGAAATTAATTTTAACATATTTCATTTCATATCATATATCTATTACTTCAACATGTAATCATTATTAACAAAATTATTAAATTTTTCTAAGCCTTCAAAATGTGGGGTGTATTTTATACTTATATCTCAATTCACAGTAGCCACATTTCAAGTGCTCAGCTGTTATTATTGCAAGAGACATCCTTTTTATTCCATTTGAGAAAGTCATACTTTCACTGATGTCCATTGTTGAAACATAAGCTGCTCCTCTGAGTCTGTTGGGACTGCTGCAACAAAATGCCACAAACCGGGGAGACTATAACCAACAGAAATTTATTTCTCAAAGTTCTGAGGGCTGGATGTCCCAGATCAGGGTTCTAGGGGCTCTCTTCCCCGCAGACCTCTCATTGTATTCTCACGTGGCTGAAGGACTGGGGAGCACTGTAGGGTCTATTTTATAAGAGCAGCAATCCCATTCATGAGGGTGCCACCCACATGACCTAGTCACCTCCCAAAGGCCCCATCTCCTAATATCAGTGCATGAACTTTGGGAGGACACAAACATTCAAACCATAGCAGTGCTCAAAAGTAAATCATGTATTTGGCCACTATCATTTGCCCCAACTTCCCTCTCCAGACTTGGAATAGGAGACTGAGGTCCCAATTCCAGCTCTGTCTCATATGAACTCTATGACCTTGGACAAGTGGTCAGTTTACCTGTCAAGATCCCAATTTCTTCATCTAGAGATAAATCACTTGAACTAGAAGATCTCTGGAGACCCTGTTTTGAAACTCAATATTGCTAAAAAATGGATTATCTACCCTTTCATTCCAAGAAAAGAGTATTTTTCTTTTCTTCTTTCCTTTGTTTTGTGATTCTTCTATGCAAGTTAAAAGTGAGACACAGAGCACTTGCTAAGTACTTCAGATAGCCAACCAGTCAGCTCCAGTTCTACAAGGCTATGTGACAGTAAATCACCACCACCAACCTCTGTGGCAGCAGTCCCTAACCTTCAAGGAGCCAGGGACGGTGTTCCTGTGAAAATCTAATGCCTGATGATCTGAGGTGGAGCTGAGAGTGATGCTAGCGCTGGGGAGCAGCTGCAAATACAGATAAAGCTTCGCTAGCTTGCCTGCAGCTCACCTCCTGCTGTGCAGCCTGGTTCCTAACAGGGGACCCACACTCTAAGGCAGTAAGATATGCGAGAACCCACCTCTCAGAAGAAATGCCTACTTATGGGTAAGCTGATGACTTAATGTGTGCAGATAATTTAAACTTCTGCTGTTAATTAGGAAAAGTAAGACAATGCTGATATAACAAACAGCCCCCAAGCCTCAATTGCTTAAAACAAAGTTTATTTTTCGCTCATGCAACACATCCAATGTGGGTCAATACTGTCTGTTATTGGTTAAATTGTGTCCCCTGCCCCAAATCCATATATTGAAGTCCTAACTCCCTGTACCTTATTTAGAAGTAAGGTCATTATAGAGATAATTAACTAAGATGAGGTTGACTGGAGTAGGTGAGTCCTTAATCCAATATGACTGGTGTCCTTATAAAAAGGGGAGGTTTGAAGACAGACTTCACACAAGGAGAGAGCCACACGAGGATTCAAGCAGATTGCCGTGTTATTTCTACAAGCCAAGGAACACCAAAGATTGCCAGCAAACCACCAGAAGCTGGTGAGAAGCACAGAATAGATCCTTCCTCACTGCCCTCAGAAGGCATCGACACTAACAACACCTTGATCTTGTACTTCTAGCCTCCAGAACTGTGCGACAATAATTTCTATTGTTAAACTCTCAGTTTGAGATAATTTGTTTACAGCAGCCCAAGGTTAAAAGATTTTCCTAAAGTCATGCAGCAAAAGTGGCTTTCTAAACCAGGATTAGAGCCTCCATTCCTCAGGGCTCTGACCCAGGGGTGCTCTGCATAACCCAGCACAGAGGTGAGTGTCATCACTGGTCGGCAAGCCTCCTGGTCTCAGTTCTATAACAATTTTTTGAAATAGGAAAAAGAAATGCTTTGGTCAGCAGCCCATTAACAAGACACACTCTTCACCCAAGTACTATATAGGAAGTCCTTGAAGTGACTTAAACAAGGAGTTGGTTGCCATTATTTCTCTTGGCCTTTAGGACTCACCAAGGTATTGCTGGCTCTGAAGGATGCCGGTTAAAGTGCTTTTGTTCTGATACATCTGATGGTGCAGCTTTTAAAAGGAAACCAGAGACGCGCTGCTCCAGAATTTAACAAATATGCCAGTGTACAAACACACTTGCAAGGGCCAAGGTTTGAGGTGTTCGGGTAACATGATCAGGTAACATTTCCCTCCCAAAACCACTAGCTTGAGAGGCTGCCCAAATGGGCAGCACGAGAAAGATGATTAAAGTGGTTCTTTACAGATGACTTTTTAATTGCAAAATAATATCCCAGCATCTCTGCCTCACAGAGTTTAGGGAAATATTTAGAAAGTGTTTGTGTGTCCTAAGAGAAAAGCTGGTACATAATTGCAAATTATTACCATTTCTGCAGGTCATGCAGACAAGATTATCTCCCAGCAGGCTAACAATCAGAAATCAGCTTCTAATCTGGAGGGTTTTCACAGCTGGCAACCTTTCTCTTTATTCCTAGATAGAATGAAAATTAGTATTATATGCCTATGCCTTTGGCTTTCATGGACCATTTATCATATCAAAGCCCATTTGTCTGTGTACCAGCCTAACCGAATTAGGTAAACAGAGTTCTAGGAGGAACCAACAGCTGTTAGAGAGACAAGTAATCACAAAACACAAAGCTTCATTGCAGCAGCTGCCACGTAAACGCAGTTTTCAAAAATATGGCAGCTAAGAGGCGTTTTTAGGAGAGAATCTTCAGGGGACTGCTTATAATGCTCATAATGCTTATTTGAAACGGAGTCTTAAATTCCCAATTCTTTCATATGGTGGATAAAGCCTTGTAAGATCCGGCCCTTTTCCCTTCAGCCCTTCCCAACCCACAGGGTGCCAGATGACAGTGCTAAGTGCATTCCATGCATTGTTTCATTTAATTCTTAAAACAACTTTTGGTGGCTGGTATAACTATTACTGCCATTTTCCAGATGAGGAAACTGCAAGCGAGAGAGGTTAAGTCATCTGCCCAGTGTCACACAGCTAGAAAGAGGTAGAGCTCCCCGAATCCAAACACTCTCCACTCTTACGTGGCACATTATCACGGGCCACACACTGCACTTCGGTCTGAGAATTGTTAAAGAAAAAATTATGCTGACATTTGTTAAAATGGTAAGGAAGACTTTATTCAGGACTATTGCAACAATTGTCAAAAATATTGAAAGATCAAGCTCAACTCCAAATACAGCAAAGACAGCTGGGATTCATAGCCTGTGGAGGATCAGCTGGGTGGAAAATTACTAAAAGGAAACATATAGGGAGATTCTTGCCAAAGGCAGGTCAAGGACTTATACATCAAAGGTGGAGGATGAGGAACTTGACCAGGGAGGTATCAAGGGTAGAGGGATCCTTACTAAACTGACTTAGTAGGATTCTTGGCAAAACTGGGCTAGGCAGGCCAAAGACAGGACAAGGGCCAAGGTTGGAGCTAAGGAGAAGAGAGGTCTCCAAGAAGACTGACTAGAGTTTGGTCAAGGAAAGTCTTTCTCAGAACACTGAAGTGAACAAAGTAGGCAGCTCCTGCCCTCACAGAAGGAAGAGTCTAGAGTTAAACAAAGTGACAGTCTTATAGTCTGTGGTGTCACAGCTGTCTATAATGAGACCCTCCCTGGGATTTTCTCTCCTTACATCAATATTTGACCAGGAAGATAGAAGGTGGAGTTGGTGGTAGTGGAGATGGGAAGTGATGAAAAGAGATATGGTAACTGTATGGACAGGTGAGTTTCAGGACCTGGCAAATATTACCCATTCATTTCCGGGTAAGAGTGGGAGGCAGCCAGCCCAGGGCTGCATTTTGGACTCAACTCCCCATATCCCTTGGTGTCTGGCCCTTTCTCCCTAGCTTCCTTGTCCTGGGTGTGTCTTCTAACCCTGATTTACCAATGAGACTTAAACAGCACCTTGATTTAGCTCTTTCTGATGGAGAGTTTTCTACAAGAGCAGAGAGAGACTATTTCCTGCTTGACTGTAGTGGATCTTTCTCTGTAGTGCATTCTGTGTTCCAAAGAAATGCACATCCCAGCTTGATGGGCAGAGTGAGCATGCAAACAGTGCACACATTTGCGTGTTCATTCATTCAGCCAACACTTAGTGAGCATCTAGCATATGAGAGGACTTGTGCTAAGTGCTTGCAAGATACGGAGATGGATGAGACATTTACTTGCAAGTTCATCGATCAGTATTGCTCACAGTTTGCATTTAGATATCTATATAAAAAATCATGATAAAAGCTAAGACTTGAAAAGCTTCACAGGAGAATATAATATTGACTACTGTTTAAGTAATACTATATACCCACAATTGTTCTAAGAATTTTACACACAATAATAATACTCGACAATTCTAAGAGGTAAATCCTGTTATTAGGCTCCTTTTAAAAGGAGGCTTAGGAAGATTATCTTGTCCAAAGTCAGAGCAATGAAGCAGCGAAGCCAGGACTAAAACTCAAAGTCAGTACAGCCCACAATGTACAACTTACTGTGGAAGTATTGTAGCCTCCACTACAGCATTGTGCAAATTGGTAACTTATGATGGGCACTCAGACCTGGGAAGTTCACTTCCACCTGGGGATAAGAGGAACATGAAAACCTATTCAATATGATCACAAAATGGAAAAAGACAATACCTGCACTTGGTAGACTCTAGGAAGTCTGAGCCATTACTGGTAGCTGCTGAGTTCTCAAAAGCTCGTATTGTGCTGGAAAATGCTTCTCTTTTCTTCGGAGCGACACTTCTCAGGCCTCATTGTGAAGACAACTCACTGGGGAGTCTAGGTAAAATTCGGGTTCTGATTCAGTAGGTCTGGGGTGGGGCCTGAGACTCTGCACACCTAACAAGCTCCCAGGTGATAAAGATGCTGTTAACTCGTGGACTGTTTTTGAACAAAGAAGGCCCTAGAGCAGTGGTTCTCAAAGTGTGATTCCTGGAACCACAGCAGCAGCATCACTGTTAGAAATGCAAATTCTCAGCCTCACCCCAGACCTACTGAATCAGGAGCTCTAGGGTGGAGCCCAGCGATCTGTGCTTCATGAGATCTCCAGGTGATGGTGATACACACTGAAGTCTGAGAACCACTCATTGGAAGAGGAGCATATTCTCTACTCTTCTTCATTTAGGTTTTGTTTTGTTTTCTTTTGTTTTGTTTCTGCTAGAGACTCTGTCTCACTTCCAGATGAGGGAAGAAGTCCTGGTGTACTTGCTACGTGTAGGGGTTGAGAGAGGGCGGGCAATGCAGAATTCCTTCCTAACAAATTCTCTCTCAGCAACTCAAAGATGGCAAATTGTATGGTAGAATTCTTAAAACCCTGGGCCAGACTCCAGATTCATCTTTTTCCAGATTTACCTTTAGCCTGAATTATGTACCTATATAATATGAACAGCTATGTGATGTTTGTGTATGTGTATGTCTACACACACACACACATATATATAGTATACACATATTTGCATATGTAGGTTTTGTAGTACTTGATAGATTTGTGGCAAAATACACACTTGACTACAAGAAACATTTCCAAGATCTAAATGTAACAATAACAACATAATAGAAATGAAAACTTCTTAACCTGTAGTATTACAGAAAAACATCTCACTCTGATTAACAAGATCTCAGTATTTGTTAGATGGAAGGCCATAATTTCTCAATATGAGTGCAAGTAAGCTTATTATCATAATTTGTAGTTATTTAAATCAGATGCTACTAGGGATGGACCTCAATCTCTGTAGGACCTTCTCTAGTGTACTGGACTGAGTCCAGGATTATAGCCAGTTAGGAATTTGTAAGGTCAGGTCCCTGAAAACATTAAACACACACATACACACTCCTGCCTCTCAGAGGTTAGCATAGCTTGAAGTCTAAGATCCTGATTTAGTCTCCTTTTCTCTTCTGAGCTCCTGAGAGAGATGGGGACCCTGGTTTCCCCCAGCAGCTAGAAGAGCCCATCATGTATGGACACATGACAAGGAAAATGCCAAGTTGGAAACATTTAGCAAAATGTAGACATGGAATGAAAAAGAGAGGAGGCTTCTCACTTTCTTCCTCTGGTTAGCTGGAAGTTCAAAGATAAACTAAAGTGCAGTGAACATCTTGCCACCTTGCCTCAGCTTCTGACACAATTTCTTCCCTTTTCCTATATGATCAATTCATGTTCTCTAGTTGTTTTTAGTTTTAATATCGGGCAAACTACCTAAACCATTTTTTTAATAGGAAGAGTATATATGACAAATACACGGTATCCAAGGGCATAAATATACTCATACATGTATAGCTATTTTTGTATATATTAAGTGGCAATAAAATACTTACAAAAGTAGATGTAAAAAGTATAGACATCATGTCCAATAAGGACCAGAATGTCACAGGATGGATACTGACCTTAGAGTGAAATGGTTTGTATTCAAATTCTAATTCCATCTACACCTGCTCTATGATACTCAATTGTTTATCGGCTCTCTGCCTCAGTATGCTCACCTGCAAAAGGAAAGAAAAGCATCTCTACCTGCGAGGGTGGTTATGAGGATTAATGATGCCCAACCACACAAAGCAACGAATACATTTTCCTACAACGCCTCACTCACAGGCCCTCGACTTAAGTGGTGGTTGCTGATGAGAATGTGTTGGAATAATACGTATAAAACTCATATGACTTTGGCAGGGGGTTAGGGAAGATAAACTAGCACCCTCAGAACCACTGTGGTAGAGGATGTGATCGGAAACACATTTTCACCTGTATTAAACAGGACGTACATTTTAATCTCTACAAAGGTCTGAAGAAGACTCATATTGTAAAATTATAAACATCACATTTTCCCTGAATATATACAATTAGGTTAGTTAGCTGCTCAGCATCTATTTGAGGAACAAAATGTACATTTAACTGTGAAGAAAGACAAACAATGTTAAAAGAAACATGCTCTGCCTTTTATCCCTGCTTCTAAAGCACATCTGTATTCTGAATGACAAAGCAGAAAGGAAACACGATCTGGCAGCTCATGCTCTTTCCCAGAAAGATTACTCATCTCCTCAATGAATGTCCCACCAGATATGTTTATGAGGATGGCATCCCCTAAGAGCCTCTGGTTGTGCATGTCTTATGCTTTGCATTCTGCTTTCCTGCAGATAAACTGAAGCAAGTTCATTTTGAATATCTTGTAAAATTTTTAAAAAATATGCCATGCATATATCTGTGTGTATATTTATTTCAATGGATATGTTGTGTGCTGGTAACCCAGCCAGAATTCCAGAAAACTGATTGTGGTCACATCCTATACTGCTTCTTCCTCAGTAGAGCACACAGTACTCACTAGAGCTATAAAAGAGCCTCCAACATCTCGGCCCCCTTAGATGTTGCTCTTGTAAAGGGAGCTGGCTCAGACGCTGGCTTGCTAGTGCTTGCTAGCTCGCTCTCCCCCACTCCCCACTCCCTCCATGTCGCCACCCCTCTGTTCTCCATGGACTGCTCACAGTGTATCCTTGTAGTGTGATCTCCCATTAACTGGGTTCCCAACCTTTCTTTAGCCAAAGCTAACTTCTACATGACTCCCTAAGTGATTTTATTCTTGTTTCTCTTCATTTCTAAAATGAACATCACCTTCACTCTAGCCCATCAAAATCCTTCCTCTCCTTCAAAGTCCAGTTAAAATGTTGTGTGTGTGTGTGTGTGTGTGTGTGTGTGTGTATTCTGTCAAAAAATACATATTACCTAGATGCTGAGACCACAGCGGTGGGAAAAAGATGTTTTGCTCCTTTTCTCCTGGACCTTAGATGTTAGTGGGGGGAGGCAGAGAATGAAGGAATGGCAGTATTTTAGCTACTCTTTGGGGCAGCATCCTTAGGCTTCTACATGAGATTTTCCTTCATCCCCAGGAGGGCATTATTTACCCTTCCCCTATACACCTACCCATTGTTCTAATATGGCACCACCCCAAGTGCCTCAAACAAAACACCAGTTCAGATCAATGTCAGTGGGGATTATGGGGGTAAAAAGAATTCTGTGGCCAAGAAAATCAGAGGAAAGTGGGACTAAACAAAGTTTGGAAACTTGACTAAGTTAACAGATTATTTCTCTGTGAGGAGGTATCAAATGCAGCCTTCCCAAAATGTATTTGACATTAGCATCCTCCCACAGGGCACCTCATAGGTCTAAGGTTGCTTGGAACATTTTGGGAAATGCTGTATTTCTCCTTCCACAATATTAACTCTTTAAAGGTAAGTATGACATTCTATCATTGCTCCAACACCTCACTCAACACAGCTCATGCCATGCAATAAAGATTATTTAAGCATTTTTGTTGCTAATGCTTATTGTCTTGGGTAAATCTAAACTATTCACTGATGTGATAGGAGGTGGAATAAGCGTGGGTGCTGATTGGGGGTAATGTGAGCTTACTTTTTTTTTGTATGAGAAAAGAATTAATGATGCTTGCTTCTACCCTCCATCCCCCAGAAATACCCTGGGAAGAAATCTCTAAGAATTTTTCCCAAAGCATGTGTTTAACTTGGAAGATATGGTACTCTTTATGGAAGACTTGACCAGATATTTCCAAGAAAGTTGCAGGATGGAAGGAAACTTAGAAAATATAAAACTGCCTATGTTAATATGGCACCCACCAACTACATGTGGCTATTTAAATTACCTAAAAGTAAATAAAATTTAAAATTTAGTTCCTAAGTCACATTAGCCACATTTCAGTGCTCAAGGGCCGCATTTGGTTAGTGGCCACTATTTCAGAAAGACAGATATAGAGCATTTCCATCACTGCAGAAAGTTCTATTGAACAGTGCTGCTAGAAGTACAATTCTCCACCATCAGATCTGAAATTAGTCTCTGCCAGCCCACGTTCTTTTCCGATTTTCATTGAAGACCTCAAGCAATGACCAATGCCCACTTTGTCCCTCCCCAAGCGTATTATATGGCTAATTTAACATAACCAGCCATAGGACAAATATGAAACCAGAGTTTAGCAGCAAATGGACAGCATCCTTCTCAAAGGGACTGTCCATCTGTCTCTCTGCTCACCCAGTAGTGTTGATGATCTCCGATGCACACCTGAGAGGAATTCTTGCGAGCAGAGCACAGATGGCATGGTTTTCACTGAGGTGTAATCAACAGGTTGGATAAGGCACCAAGTCAGGTAGGTGGTGGAGTATGAATATAGGGAGGGATGTGTTTCCACCTCCTCTCACCAATCTATAAAAGCAAGAGTTTAATCAGAATTGAGTTGTGAGTTCCTAGTGTGGAGATCCAAGGTCAAGGCAAGGACTCAGAGGGTAATTCTCTGTGGAGTAGAGTCTGTGCTTCTTCCACAGTCACTGAGTGTCCCCCATGCACTAGAAAATCTTAAGCCAATTTCACAACTAATTCACAAGCTAATTGCGACTAGACTGCACCTCACTGAATGGTACAGTCATGCTACTACATACATCCTAGACCGAACCCTCATTTAGATTACAAATTTCCCAGCATGACTGTTATTGGTCATTAAACCTGCTTGATTGTTCCATTACACAGAGACTACATGACAGTAAAGGAATCAAACATAACTAACCTTAAGCTCATTTCTAAAGGTGCATGGAAATGAGAACCAACAATGGTATAAAATGCATAAATGATGTGCAACCATCGGTTTTTGTCAGTTTTTGGCAGGGCTGGCTCATGGAAACTCAGAGATTTAAGGCGTCTTAACATGCAAGCATATAACTGTTTTATTGTTACATAGTGAAAATTAAACATGGATGAAAAACATTATGGATTTTTTTTGTTTTAAATCACATTTGTAGTCCCCTAAAAAATAAATCCCCAGCAATTTACATTTTTGTAATCCAAGGCAGTTCTAGAAGCATGTTTTATATAATGTGTCTAACCTTTAGTTCCCAGTCCACACTTGCTGACAGAAATGTAGGGCAGTCTCAGGTCACTGACTTCTTGGCTAAAGTGCCTATCTAGACTTCCTGGGCCTGGTTGATGTCTACTATTTTATGTTTTTCAGATTCAAGTTTCATTTCTTCCTCCCTTCAAAGTGTAAACTATATCAGAATCACCCAAGGGTCTGGTTGCAAATGTAGATGCTTGGGCCCCATTTGCATCATTATTCCTGAGGCTGCACCCCAAGAACCTATATGTGTAATCAGCCCCCAGGAGATTCTCATGCAAACTAAAGTCACTCAATCCCATATCTGAAACCAAATCTCTCAAGAGCAAGAATCAAATGTCATATCTCTCTGTCTACAACATCCAAGAATGAGCATCAACAGGAGAACGTGCTAACTCAAACTCACAAGCTCTTTCCTTTTTAATGAGTCTTTTTCCAAAAAGGCAAAGCAAAGACCACATTATGTAGGGATCTGTCTACTCCGGCCCACTTTCTATAAAACAAGCCACTAGCCTTCCCTGGAGCCTCTTCTGAGATGGACCTCCCCGAGATGCCAACTCCCAGGACCAGAAGAAAGACTGTTCCAGTGCTACTAGGAATGTTGCCTCCTGGCACTGGTGGCCACCATCTGCCCTTCCCTCTGGGGCCAGGAGGTGCCCTTATCTTCTCAACAGCAAATGTCCCTCTTTGGAGCACTCAAACCAGTGTCTAACCTTTACAAAACAAATTGCCTAGAAATCTGCTCAGAAATGCATGTTCCTGGGTGAATTTCCACACTGAGAGAAACACCTGGAGGGTGACATTTGGAGCACTGAGCAGCCCCCAGATGGGTTTGATGCTGAGGACCCTAACTCATTCATAGAGAAATTCCTATTTAAACCTAGTCCTCAAAGAACTCCCTCAACTTCCTCCACTCAAAAGAGGGGAAAGCTGTGCCCCTTAGCATTCTCGGATTTGGCAGAGGAGGAGGGAGGAGTAGATGGAGGATGAATGACCATCCCAGAACTTATAACCATTATTCCCTGATGGATATGTGAGACTTAATCTGAAGCCTCTCCCCTGAGATTGCCCTCCAAGAGCTTAGAGACCCTCCTGCAAATTGAGGAAGAAATGGAGGAAACTCGCATTTCTTGAGCATTATTTTCTTAGGAAAATAATACAAGTGCTAAGTGTTGCCTATTATCTTATCATCTCTCCATAGCCTACCTAGACCCCACTGCCTACACCCAGGCAGAATTAATTGCTTGCCTGCTGCTTCTCACTCCCCAGAGCACTTAGCCCCTTTCCTGGATTATAACACTTATCTGGTATTAAAGCTAATTGCTTGTTGTAGGTCTTTTCCCCAGACATCCTTTGTTCCTGAAGGCTGGATGGTATTTTATCTCTGCTGCACCCAGGCCTGGCCTGCAGATAAAGTCTACCCAGGGCGCTAAGATGTGCTTCTTTGAGAGAACTGCATGTTGAAGTGCTGACTTTGCAGGCTGGCCTGAACCTTTTTATAGCTTTGTTTCTCTTAAAGGCATTTTCCATAATGTTACTACCAAAAAATCTGTGTGCAAAAGCTACAAACACAAATCATTTCCCCTAAAGACACTGCCCATTGAGTTGGAAGTCTGTGTTGTTTTATAGGTTCAGAGATAAACACATACATGCATGTATGTTTTATATATTTATATATATATGTATATATGTTTTATATATATATACACACACATATACATACACACACATAATATATAATCTTATATATTACATATATAAGATATACAATATATATACATATAATCTTATTATGATCCATTTCACCTTGTGAAGTACCCGTGCTATGGCTTCCAGCCTTACAAAACCCATAAAAATTATTTCACAGCAGTATTTCTGATCTTGAAAGCAGATGCTGTGCATATAGCCTTCATATACAGCAAAGCATCTTGATCCTGCCTTTTACATTAAGGCCATCCCCTGTTATGCTCTGACTTTCTGATGTTGGGAGTATGGCAAATTTTCAGAAGATTTAAAGCATGTTTTTCTGGTTCCTTGAGCCCAGGCTTTTGGAAGAGCCCCCTGACTGGCTCCAGTCTCTCCCCACTTCCAAGCTATCTCTCATTCTGATTCAACAGAGATGTTCCTGAAAATCCAGACCTCTTACTCCTTTCCCTTTAGAGTGCTATGGCTCCCAAAGCCTTTTTATCTATTTCCAGGGCTCTACTCTGCAAAATGACCTCTTTGTTCCAGCCATGGTACACTACCTGCCCCTCTGAACGAGACTCTTCACCTGAGCTCGGCTTCTGCTGCCTCCTCTGCCGAGAATGCCATCTTTCCCACTTTGGCCTCTTGAAATTTCACCTATTCCTCAGAACCTACAAGAGTGCCAGCTGCAGCTCAGTGGATAGGATCAACACCTGGCTTCATCATTTACCCACTGTGTGACCATGGGAAAGGTACTGGACCACTCTGAGCCTCAGTTTGCTCATCTTCACATCGAGGATTCAGTCAAGGATATCTGAAAGGAGAGAAAATAAAATCCCCAGACAATAATTTTTAGCCCCCAACTCAATTCTCTGAACTATTCTCCCTTCCCTTCTCATGCAGAACTGAGAACACACTGTGCATTACTAGAGCTGAGAGGCCTTAGAGGTCAAGGGCCACATCTTAGACATGCCTAGCACATAGTAAGTATGCAATGGATATTGGATTAGGGGTTAATTTATCTCTTTCTCATTCATTCAGGTCCACATAATTCACAGGTCAGTTGCTTCTGAGAGGTGATGTCAAAATAAACGAACTCAGAGGTCAGAATACTCTAACCTTAAACCCTAGCTGTGTGAATTTAAGCAAGACATTTTAATTTCCCAACCTGGAAAGTGAGGATGATAATATCTCTATGGAAATAACCCTATTTTATGGGGTTGCTCAGAGGATTAGGTACACTAATGTGGTTTCAGTGCCATTATTGTTATTATTAGGATGTCATCAGGCTTTTGACTTGGGCTCTCCCAAACTCAGCAGACTTGCCAGGTGAACATCTAAGCTCAGTGGTTTTAAAGGTCCGTGGACCAACTGTCACACTGAATTACTTGGGCCCTAGGCAATTTTGGTTTTACGAACCCTTTCCTCCATAAAGTAATAAAGTGACTTATATTTTATTACTGCATTGGTATAAAGATGAATATAATCTAGGCTGGATTCACTATTATATACTGCTCATTATTATATTTTCTTCTGATTTTAAGAGAAATTAAAATTAAAACATTTTCGTGGGTCCCTAAGATTATTATGGGCCCCAGGCATTGCACCTCCTGTGAGGGACAGAGAAATCAGCCTAGCCTTAAGTCTCTGAAATCTGGCCTCTCAAACATCAGCTCCAACTAGGCTCCCTCTCAGTGGCTCTTGTCCGGCTACTTCTGGGGTCTTTGCAAAAACTTGTCCTTCTTCCTAGAACTCTCTCCCCTGCCCCTTTCCATTTTTTACTTTTCACACATACCTTATAGCAGAGGCTCTGAGCATCAGAATTCCCTTATAGCACAGATTGCTGGGCCTCACCTCCAGTTTCTGATTCAGCAGCTCTGGGGTGACACCCAAGAGTCTATATTTTAAAAGGACCAAGGTGATACAGATGCTGCTAGTCCTGAACCGCATTTGGAGAACAGCTGCTTTCAAAGTCCACTCTGTTTCCATTTTCTCTGGTAAGCCTTCTCTGATCCGATTTGGCCACGTTTCTCCTTTGTATGCTCTCCAAGGACTAAAGTCCTCTGCTTTGCCTATGTAATTTTTTGATTTATGTCTTTCTCTCTCCCATTTGACTGTAAGCGCCACGTGTCTTTTCGCTCGCTGTGGGACAGGCATCCACCCAGCACATTGTAGGTGTTCGGTAAACATGTGATAACCGCTGTTCAGAAAAGGCGAACCAACTTAACCTCCTAGCAACAGTGAATGTATGGCAGGATCCTTTCAACTCACCAGCACTGCATTTCTACTTTTTCCCCCTTTTTACAATTGTCAATTTCATAATTCCTCATATGCCTCTGATTCTTGAGGCAGCGCAATGAAGTTCGCAGAAATTGCCTCGCGCAAGCCGGAAGGCCCTTCTTTAAGCCCCGCCTTCAAGCCCCGCCCCAAGCCCCGCCCCTACGCTCCGTCCGTCCAGATCCTCCGCCTACGGCGCTAGGCCCCGCCCACCCCCACTTCCTAGCCTATACCCCGCCTTTCCGCCAAGGCCAGTGCCGCTCTCCGCCTGCTCTTCTGGCAGAGTCCTTCCGAGAAGTCTCCCGCTGGAAACAAACTTTACCCGGACAATGTCGCGATCTTGTCCTCCGGAGCTAATCAGGTAAAGCCTCCCCCTCCTCTGGCGCCCCGAACCCAACCTGACCCGGCCAGGATCGCTGCAGTGCCGAACAGATCGTG
The DNA here is from genome assembly GCA_028627145.1 of Eidolon dupreanum. Lineage (NCBI taxonomy): Eukaryota > Metazoa > Chordata > Mammalia > Chiroptera > Pteropodidae > Eidolon > Eidolon dupreanum. Next base: position 111,736,028 of record CM053508.1, on the reverse strand, counting down.
GGCGGTGGGTCGCCGGGGCCTTGTGCTTGCTATTGTTTTTGCCGAACCCGCTTGTGCACCCGTTGAGTCCACGCTCGTTGCACTCACCTCCTTGCCCGCCCGCAGGGTTCCAGGATCTTTGCAACCTCTCTGGCCCAAGACAGAGCTGGCTTTTGGCCACGCCGGGTCAAGTCCATCGCACTAGGCGGGCCAGTTCCCACTTCTGGATGTGGGCCCTAGTGCATAGGACGGACCCTGGAGTTCCTTCCAGTGCCAGCATTCAATGATTCTTTTCAAGCCATCGGGTCGTTTTTGCAGTCCCCTGCTGTTACCTAACCAAGGTTAGTGAGCATCCTGCAATGTAGAGAGAGGCAAAAAATAGCAAACGCCTCCTGCAAACAACTGCTCACCTAATGATGGAGACATTTATGACAGTAGTCACATAATTGACCACTAGTTGAGTACCAGCCACAGTATATGAACTACGTCATCAAATCCTCACAAGTATGTTTAAGCATGTCACAGATGAGGAAAGGGAAGTGCTCACAGAGGTCGTTCCTAAACACTTTGAAACCAGGTCTGACGGACTTAAACTTCTGATTTTGCCCACTCTGCAAAACTGCCTTTCCCACAGAAAAATTAAAATCAAATCCTTAGTTTATTAGGCTATCATAACAAAGTGCTACAGACTGGGTAGCTTAAAACAGAAGAAATTTATGCTTCCACAGTTACAAAACCTAGAAGTCCAAAAATAAGGTGTTGGGCAGGGCCATTCTCCCTCTGAAAGCTCTAGGGGTGGATCCTTCTTTGCCTGCTGCAGCTTCTGCTGGTTTACAGTGTTCCTTGACTCGTGGCAACATCATATCCAGTCCATCTTCACATGGCCTTTTCCCCTGTGTGTGAATCTCTCTATGTCCTCCCCTCTTCTCATAAGGACACCAGTCGCTGGATTTAGAGCTCACCCTAAACCCAGGATGATTTCATTTTAAGTCCTAAACTAATTACTTCTGCAGAAATCCTATTTCCACATTAAGTCACATTCTGAGGTTCTGGGTAGATATCAATTTTAGGGGGCCTGGGGAACACTATTTAACCCACTACACTAACCAGCAACAAAATACGCCTTCCAAAAGGACCAAAACAAAATCTCAGTCATGGACTCAGGGTACCATTTATGATTATAAATCCAAATACTTGCATATTATCAAGTAGTTGTTCTCATAGTGTGGTCTCCTGGTCTGCAGCATCATCACATCACTTGGGAGTTTGATGTAAACACTAACCCACCAGTCCCACCCCAAACTTACTGAGTCACAGTTTGGGGGAGGGCCCAGCAATCTGTGTTATAACAAGCCCTCCAGGTGATTCTGTTGCTGCTAAAGTTTAGGAACCACTGTTATAAGGCAATTGAATGTTTGATAGCAAATAGAATGCTTGATAACATGACATAAGGGCCAGATTAAGAGAAAGGCCTTAATTTTACAATTGTCTGACCTTACAATGACTTAGAAATCTGTCTTATCTGAATATAATTGTAGATTTCAACATTTAACTATTGTATTGTCAAAAGAATATTTTACCATATTTTAAATTTAAGTTAGGTTTCAAATGAACTTGTGTACTGAACTGTGTTCTTAGTACCGTATTTCCCTGCTATCCGTGAGAGATACGGTCCAAGACCCCAGTAAATGCCTGAAACTGCAGATAGTACCGAACCTTATATACACTGTTTTTTCCTATACATACATATCTATGAAAAAGGTTAATTGTAAATTAGGCACGGTAAGAGATTAACAACAACAATAATAGAACAATGATGACAGTATAACTAGAAAAAGTTATATGAATGTGGTTTATCTCAAAATATCATACTGCACTCACCTTTTCATTTAAAGAAACGTTACAGCTTCTCTTTGACATGCATGAATTGCTAGCATCACTACTTTTGTGCTTTGGAGCCATTATTAAGAAAAATAGGGTTACTTGAACATAAGTACTGCTGTATCCCGACGGTCAATATGATCATCAAGAAGGCTACTCCATGACCAATGGGCAGGTAGCATATACAGCCTGGATAACCTGGATAAAAGAATGATTCACATCCCAGGTGGAATGGAGTTGGACAGTGTGAGATTTTATCACGCCACTCAGAAAAGCACTCAATTTAAAACTTATGAATTGTTTATTTTTGGAATTTTTCATTTAATATTTTTGTACTGTATTTGACCACAGGTACTGAAACTGAGTAAAGTGAAACCACAAGTAAAGGGAACTACTATAGTTTTTTGCCTCATTTTACCTTGCCAGCAACCATACACTTTGGGTATTATTACTTCTACCATGTTATTGAAAAGTACACTGAGACTCAGATATGGTAAACCTCAAAATACACAGCAAAGCAGAAACATAGGCAGGACAAGGAGCTTTTTACCATAATTCTGGTTACTAAAATGTTTGGTTTGTTTCCATTTTAGAAAAAGTTTGATAGATGATGCTAAAGCTCGTTTAAAAAAGTATGATGTTGGGACCAAATATTCTCACTTGTCGTCTGTCAAATATTCCATCCTTATACCATTGTTGGCTAAAGAAGGAAAACTTCATCTTTTGTTCACCCTCCGGTCAGAGAAGGTGGGTAACAAAAAAGTTCTGCCATTGAAGTCTCAGGACATTTGAAAACCCCCAAAATTTTGTCACTTGATGACATTTTGAGGCCACATTTTCAAATGGACTTGCAAATTGTGATGTTTAAGGTGCTACTGGATAACATGACATTTTGGGGAGTCTTGGAAAGAAAAGTAAACAATTTAGCTAGTAGGTAATTTAAAATACTTTTAGACCAGGGTTTCTTAACCTTGGTGCAATTGGCATTTGGGTTGGATAATTCTTTGTTGTAGGAGCATCATCCCTGGCCTCTACCCAGTAGCTGCCAGTTACACACACACACACACACACACACACATTTTATCACAACCATGTTTGAATACAGGCTCTCTTCCTGCCAGCGGTGTGACTTGGTACCAGTTACACTCTCTATACTGCAGTTTCTTCACTTGCAAAATGAGGACAGAATATTAGTACCTGCTTGGTAGGGTTGTTGTAAGGATTTCGCAGGGTTACAAATATAAAGCACCTAAACAACCGTAGCACTTGGCAAAGATTGGGTAAGTTTTACCTATCATCATTAGTGCCATTAGCAGACATGCCTGAGGTTTTAAGATAAACCATTCTATTTAAAAGAAATGTTTGGCTTGGAATGGCATTCCCCTGGGTACACACCTGGGTACGGTCATTCTCGCTTGCTGTTACGGATACTTCTGAGGAAAAGTTGGGAAGCAGTAATTTCAAAGTTATGCAAGTACAAAAAAGAAAATGGGCCATATTAAAGTGTCTTTCTAAGCAGAATAACGACAGGTATCCCCATAAGGGAAAAAGCAGGCTGAGAAATCAGCTGAAGTTTTGAGGATTCGGAATTAGAGTTGTGTGGATTCTTTTCAGTCTGAGTCAGATGATAAAAATCATGGTTCCAAGGGGAGTTACTCAACTTGGAACCAGAAGACCAAGATCTGTTCCCAGATCTGCCAAAAGAGTAAAAGAGACGCACTAAAATATATTTTTTTGATTATCAGACAAACAACTTAGAAAATCTAGACAAGACCAAAATGGGTTCCTAGTCTCTTTCACTCTATTTCACCTAGAATACCTCTGCCTGTTAATTATTAAATAGTGAGAATCGTCTTAGACTCTAAACTCCAATGTGCAAAAGTCACATTTAAAAAAAAAATTAATTTAATTAAATCTGTCTCTAAGCCTATCTGGCTGTAAGGGCAAGAAATTCCCTTGGGTAGTACCTAATCTGCACCCCTCCCTGGAGTCACAAGTGGGGCTCACATTTCTTCCCAGTAGATGGAGAAGGTGAGTGCCCATCATCAGTGCCTCTTGCTTAAGTGTAGGCTCTCCTAGCTCTGGACCCTGGAGCACCTCTGTTTTCTCATTGCTAAAATGGAATTGAACACAGTGCCTAATGTTATGAGGGTAAAGGATCTTTCTCTTTCCTCTCCACTTTCCCCTCTCTTCCCAGCTCTCTAGGGCTTGATATAGGCAAGAGGAAATTCAAGAACAAAACATAGATTAAAGTCTTAGAAAATTAGCTGCAACCTTACTTGGTTTTTGAGTAGAATTGCATAAGGTTTCATTTAATAAAAAATGCTATTTACAAAAAAAAAAAAAAAATTAAAATGGAAACTTCTGTATTTGGATAGGGTTCTTTTTGGTGTTGACAGTTTCCAAATAATCATTTTTGTGAATGTGTCTTTTTTTGAAAGTGGCATAACATTTTCTTATGAGTATTTAAAATTGTCACTAAATCAGGTCTGTATTTCTGTCAAGCCTAATGAGTTCCCGCAGGTGCCTGCCCCTGATACCTTGCTGCTGAGTGCTAACACCATAGAGTACATTTTCAGAGGTGGTGTGCCATTAGGTCTGTTTCTTATGCATTTGGGTGGTGAATGTTCAAGACAGTAGAAACATGTCCATCAACCTTGTTTTCACCTTCTCTTATAACTGCAAGATGTGAAGATGTGTAAAGTTTCTCTGTATTATAGCAACTCCTGCATTGTTGCTGATTTATTAGCAGAGAGGAACTTTAAAATGTTTTCTTTCATTTTTTAAAAATTTGCCCAAATGGGATTTTAAACTGTAGAACACTACAAGACTTATAATGGCATCTAGTTTATTCTTACACAGATTTATGTGCCTGATGCTAAAAATGCCCACATGACCTCTTGATTTAGCTTCTAAACATCAAGAACTGACCTTATGAGTTCTCATTAATAAATATTTGACGTGGACCAGACACTGTGCCATGTGCTTCAGTCATCAGCTCATGTGCGTGGGTCCACGACCCTGGGAAGTACACAGAGACAGTACTCTTATTGCACACAGTTGAGAAGAGGCAGACCCAGGACCCCTGCTGAGCCCGAGGTCTTCACAGTTCAAGAGAGAGAGGATGTTGGGCACTGGGCAAGAGTGAGTGTAAAAGAAATTGATGTCACTTTTGCTGAGAAGTTTAGACTGAAGAGGAGAGAAGGGTGGAGGGTTTGTTCTTCTTTCCCCCTGCCCAAGATAGGAGAGAAATCATTTTAAAGACAGAGATAAAAAAGGAAAGACTATTTAGGATCCTACAGATGGAGACACAGCAGTTGTCCTAAAGTTTTGGAGGCCTGGGATCAAGGGTACATGTGGAAGGGGGCAGTGCAGGGAAAGAGAGGCTCCTGTTCTCGACTCACATGTGCAGAGGTGTTGACACGAGCCAGTGCTAATGGCTCCAGTGACTACATTCTATGTGTAAGCTCTTGTGTAAGTAAATTTGTGACGTGCTAATTAAGAGCAGACTCTAGAATTAAATTCTGATGTACATTCCACCTCCACCACTCAGCCCTTATGTGAACTTGGTCAGGTTGTTTAGCCTCTTTGAGCCTTAGTTCCCTTGTCTAAAAATGGAAATAATAATATAGTAGCTTATATGTCCATTAGTGGAAAGATAAACAAATTGTGATACATATATATTCAGTAGAATACTATCCAGCCATAAAAAGGAATGAAATACTGATACATGATACAATATGGAAGAACCTCAAAAACATCATGCTAAGTGAAAGAAGCCACACAAAAGGTCACAGATCATATGATTCCATTTATAGGAAGTATCCAGGATCTGTAAATCCACAGAGACAGAATGTAAAGGCAGGGAGGAGAGGGGCATGAGGGTCAAGTAGCAGGTAGAGTCTCCTTTAGGGGTGATGAAAATGTTCTAGAACTAGATAGTAGTAGTTGTTGTATAACATTGTGACTGTATTAAACGTCACTGACTTGGTCACATCAAAATAGTTAATTGTATGTTATGTAAATTTCACCTCAATTAAAAAAATTAATTAAAAAAAAAAACAGCTTATAAAACTGTTCTGAGAACTCAGTGAAAAAAAAACAAAAAATCCTTATGAAGCGGCATGGCCAGAACATGATAAGCACTCAGTAAAAGTTATCTATTGATAACATTGCTCTTTTCATTCTTCTTTCTTTCAGCTCTTTCCCCCCCCCCCATCATTGTAAATCTGTTTGTGTCTATGTGGTATCTTTGGGGACAAGTAGAGAAAAATTAGAAGTGAGAGAAGTTCTCAAAGTTCATTTCGTTAAATTATTCAAGTAAAAACTTTTTTTTGGTCTTGTTCTACACTAATTACCAACGGTGTAAGAAGAGTCTCTGGTACAAAAATAGAAGTACGATAAATACTTGTTGAATGAGTGAATGTTTCCAAAATTGGAATCCCACATCCCAGCTCTGTTCTTTGAATATCCAGCTACGAAGGTCACCTGGGGAAGTGTGCTTCCCTGGTGGGAAGAGCGAACCTACCGATGTGGATGATGTGGCCACAGCTCTCCGGGAATCCCAGGAGGAATTGGGGCTGTGTCCTCATCAGGTCGAGGTTGTCTGCTCCCTGGTGCCATGTCTGACAATGGTAAGAGTTGGAACAGAACTGGGTTTTGAGCTACTGAAAATACTGCTTGTCTTGTGCAGTAAGTTCTCACTTACGTTCTGCAACTTTGAGTGAAATGATGTATAATAAAACGAGTTTTACCATAGGCTAATTGATATAAACAAAAGTTAAGTTCCCACAGCGTCTCATCAGTGTTATAATGAAAAATGTTTTTCAGGATCTGCTGTACTTGTATCTTTTCTCACTAGTAGGACTTTATCATACAGATATACTCACACAGATGCAATTGCTAAGTCAAAGAGACACTTTTATGATGCCAAATTGCCATCCCAAAAGATTGTACCAACTTATGTTCGCAAAATATCATTTTAAGAGTCATCTCACAGATGCTGCCTCAGGTAAGGCAGAGACGACTCCCATTTCATGGGGGACATAAAGTTTACATCTGGAGCAACTAACTCCTCCTCTCAGCTCACCTTATATATAAATAGACTGCTTTGGCCTGTTTTCTTTAGCTTACACAGAGTGTCATGACTTTAGCATTTGAAACAATATCTCTTCATTTCTTAATTCGTGTATTTTGTTTTCTCCTTTTAGGAACATGCATTGCTAATACCAGTTGTAGGATTTATAGACCACAACTTCCAGGCCCTGCCTAATCCTGATGAAGTGAAGAGTGTGTTCCTGGTGCCTCTGGAATACTTCCTGCATCCACATGTCTACCACCAGAAGCCGATACAGTCTAGTCATCAATTTTTTCATTGCTTTGACTACACAAACCCTGAAGATGGTGTGACTTACTCTATCACTGGAATAACTGCAAAATTTGCACTATTTGTTGCCTTAATTATTTTGGAAAAAAAACCCACCTTTGAGGTTGAATTTAATCTCAACGATCTAATGTCATCCTCTGAAGAGTCATTCCTAAGGTTTCATAAACATACAAAAAACAAGTTGTGATTTATGAGATGACCATCCATATAAATGTCTAAGTAGCTTTTGTGTGTGCTCATCCACAGACCGATAATGCCAGCTGGTGGATTTTGACAGGTGCGAATATTGTTCCTGCAATGTGAATGTAAAAACCTTGCCTTATTTTCAGTTGCCTTCTGTTATCTGAAAGAGCAAAAGTCTTTCCAAAGTGTTTATAATATTGCATAATTTCAGCCACAATATATTAACACTATTTTTCTTACACATGTAAGAAAAAGTATCTAGCACATAGTAGGCACTTAATAAATATCTGTTGACTATATGACTGTGGCTTTTATTTGTGAGAGGTGATATCTCTTTCTGACCGTTGCATGTGACAGAAACTCCTGGCCAGCCATCAGAGTCCCTTTCTTCCATGGCAGTAGAAGCTGAATCCAAAGCTCCCAGGTGGAAACACCATTACCCAGGATCCCTTGCAGTTAAATGTGGCTGTGGAACTCCATTTAGGCCAATGGAATATAAGTGAAGTTGACCTTGCAGGTCATCTCCAATTTAAGAGATAAGCCAGCTTCCCTAGACTCTTTCCTCTTTCCATAAACTGCAACGTGGGTTTATCAGCAACCCAGCCTTGACCATACAAATGAGAACAATTCCTGGGGGAATGGCAGAACCAAAAGGTAGTAAGAGCTTGAATCTCTGAATGACTGTGGAGCAAAGCAATTCGCCCCCCTGGGCTGTTCACTAGGGACTGTTGCATGGGAGAAGAATAAAATTCTGTTACCTTCCAGCCACTGTAATTTGGGGCCAGCGGGGCTTGAGCAGAGGTATAATCCTAAATACCATAACACTTAAAACATGGCTGAATGGATATTCACGCAAACTTGAAGTGTTGCCAGCAGTTAGAATTTGAGATGAACTGACATTTAACGTGTAGGTTCTGTGACATGCAAAAGATGCCTTTGAATGTCGGTAGAGTTTGGCAGTCATCATCCAGAGAAGCTGAAATGAAGGAATATGAGAAGCCCATATGCCTACCAATCAGGAAAAATAATGTCATCTCCTTTAAGATGATAACAGGAAAATGCTGATTTCAAGCACAAGCCCCACATCAACAGTCAAAAAGACAAACATTCGAAATTGAATAACTTGGGATCTACCACTTTTTTTATGGCCATCTCCATGAATCACACTTTCGAGTTAACAGCAATTTCTTTGTTTAATTATGGTATTAACCATCCATCCTGCATGAGGTCATGGAAGCAAGGAAGTAAAGCAACATAACTTCAATGGTGTGATGGCAATTTCTCATCTTATCGACTGTTCCTAGATCTTCAGAAAGCCAAACCATTTTTAATAAGACTTTGTTATAGCTGAAAACATGATGCCCACAGTAAACCCATCAACCAGCCATCCGTCCATTACTGCTGAGTTTTTATTTTCTGAGAACTGGCTGAGGAAAATATTCATTCTGCTGCTTTATACCCATAAATGTTGAAATGGCCCAAATCCGGCTCCAGCCATGAAAACAGATGTTAGGTAAGGTTCCCCATTAACATTCAGTAACTAGATCTGAGTGAATAGGCCTAAATGGTTTCTGAACAATTTTAAGAGGCATTTGTAAATGTGTGTTCACAATCTGACAGCAGTGTAATTGCCAGTAGATTGTTGGCCTCTGGCAGTGCAGAAAGCCCCCTATTTTGAACTGTTCAATTATGTGAACTCCACAGACCTGGTTGGTTTCTAAGAGTAGTTGGCCCAGTTGAAGTTTATAATCTGAATGACACTCGTGGCCTCCGACTTTAAGGGGCCGAATATTTAGCAATGGAAGTATCGTCCACCCCCTTTTTTTAGTGGTGTATTTTATGACATCTATGTTCAGGGTCCTAGTTAAACATTCTTTGATTAAAAGGAACCAAAGTCTAGTAAATCTGGCTCAAATAAAAGAAGTTATTGGCAGGGTGCTGATTGCAGGGAATCTACAAAATCACTGAACAAATCAGGCTTAAGAAGCATAGCAATGGGGAGCTACCTCAATGGCAAGAGTTTGTGAACCTTCACTTTTGCCTCCTGCCATTGTGATAATAATCATGTTTAGGTCGATTTATACGGACATTAAAAAAAAACAAAAAAAAAAACTCAGTGATTCAGTCCCTGATTCTTCAGAGAACAAGTCATTTGGCTTAGCTTGTGTCACCCAGCAGGTTTCCAGTAACCTGCAGCCATGTTCAAGGGCAAGGGTCAGAGTTGGACCACAAATGCACCCATTTCCTTAGGTCCTCTGGGGCATCAGGCTGTGGGTGGGCTAATGGACATTCCAAAACATATACTCTCTCCAGTCCCTAAAATCTGCCAATTCTGTGGATTCTGCCACCAGACAGCTCAACTCTGTCTCCTCCTTTGCATCCCCTCAGCCTTGGTAAGCCCTGAGTTTGGAGTCAGGATGCCTATGTCGTTATTCCAGCTCCATCAGCCCATTTGGTGACTTTAAGCAAATTACTCAGTCTTCACAGGCCTCAGTTTCCTTTTCTGTAGTGTGGGAGAAATAAACTTTTTGTTTTAGGGCCCTTGAGGTGATTAAAGGAGTTGCTGTACATGACCCCTTTCCTTTAAACACACCCAAATGCTCAGAACAGTGCCTGGAGGATAGTAAGGGCTCAATTACCTGTTAGCTGGTAATTATGACATTATTATAACTGAGACATTTATTATAACAATAATAATAAGCAGTGTCATTTCTCTAATTCAGAACATTATTTTCCTACACCAGAGGTGTCTCAACTTACTTTGTTCATAGCAGATTCCCTTGGCATCTCAGTAATTTTTTTCACAGCACATCTAGGCCAAAAGAAACACCTAATTTGTTTGTGATGTTGTTATATCCAAACAATTTAAAAAGTGTTTACATCCTACTACCTTGGTAGTTGTTTAAAAATAAACCATATTACACTGAAAGAAAAATACTATTTTATTTTAATCTTAAATAACTGTAATTGTTTATTCATGGGATGTGTGCCCCATTAGCTTTGGGCATTCCAGTTGGACACATAAATAAATGGAAGACTAAAATACAGTCATGTGATAGGGATAAATGCATAGTCAAAGAGAAGAGGGATACCTCCTCAGATTTGGGACTCAGGGAAGACATTCCAGAGGAGGTGGTGGCTAAGCTAAGTCCTGATGGGTAAGGAGATACTACCCCAGGTAAGTAGGATGGTGGTGGTGATGATGAGGACTAACATTTATGAATCACCTATTATATACCATCTTCTTCACTTTGATTATTTCATTTAACCCTCACAATATGTCTCTGCAGTGATTTTGTTATTATTACCATTTTTAGATAGGAAAATTTAAAGATCAGAGAAGTTAAATATTTGCCCATGGCCACACAGTTCATAAATGGCAGAGCTAACATTTAAACCAACATGTATGAATACAGGGCAGGAATAGAAGTTTAAATTTATACTTCCCTTGAATCACCATGTGTGAAAGGGAAAGCAATATGCACTTAATAAAAAGAGAGCAGAGCTTACTTCTGCCTTCATCATGTCCTCCAGCTTATTCAGTTGGTGCTACACACAGTGAAATGAGTAATTAGCCAGGATGGTTTTAATTAAAATGGAATGTACCAATTAATAGATGAAAGTGCTGGCATACTTGCTAATTTAACGACTCTGTTCATGGTGCCAGCTTTCCAGTTAAAGAAGTGAGATGAGAAAACACCACCCTCCATCCCTTCAACAAGATCATTAAATATAATCAAGTCTTTTTCTTGTTTCCAGTTGGTTTCTTATCTGAGAAAACACAAGGTTTTGATAAAATTGTGGGAGTGATCATCCCCTGGTCCAGTTGTCTTAGATATGGCATACTTGGGGTCTCCAATAGGGTCTGTGTGTATCCTCCATTTAGAATTCTTCATTCCTCTCCCGTTATCACTCAGCCACCTCCCTGTGCTTCCCATTGTTGAACACTACTAGGAGCCAATTTCTTTATGCCCACTCTTCAATCACCCCTACTTTATAGAATGGACACTGCTTCATTGCATCCCTTTGCATATCTGTTTAATATATATATATTTATACATAATATATATATTTTATATTTTAATAAATAAATATATATAATATATAATTATATATAATATATATAATTATATATGTATTTGTGCTTATTCCAGCCATGACCCTGGAAGGGACAGATCCACATACCATGAGACCCCTCAGTCTGACTTCTAGCCTCTGGTGAATGGACCAGAGATCGATGGCCAACACAAAGATAATATTTAATTTAACAGCCAGTAATCTATGACTTATGTAATGTACTTAAATAATTGGGCTAAGTCTATTAGATTTTCCAAAGAATTCAAACTATGTCAGGAGATAGTATATGCTTTGGAACTATTTTGGTCATGTGCATGCTGATGAATAAGCCCAAGAAGTCAGAGTCTAGAAGTTACTTGGCCAATAATTGATGGAAGTATGTCTTTGATCTAGGCAGTAGTTATGTTAGTGATTTCACAGATACAAATGGAGGATGAAGAAATGTTTCCTGAAGCAACTTAAAGATCCTTTTTAAGGTCTCATACTCAAGTCCATAAATTTTTACTTTATAGATATAGCTTTGGTTCGATATTTCTTTGACTATAACTTTCAGCATTTCCCCTTTTATATCTTCAAGCCTTTATTTCTTATTCATTATTGTCAGTAGCACTTGTTTTTGTTTGTTTGTCTGTTTGTTTGTTTTTTGTTTTTTTCTTCTTTTCACTTATTTTCCATGAGAATCTTGATGTTTTCCTTCTGGTTATTTTGTTCTACATTTTAAATTCATTTGTGTTTCTTTGTTAATTTGTGAACAGATTCTGTTCTGGGCTCATTTCATCTCCTTCCACCAGCCTAGATTCTTTTTCTCTAAATCTGCTATGTCCCATGGACCCCATAAAGCATTCTGAGAAGTTGCCTACATTTTTTTTTCTGACCATAAATCTGTACGGCCTAACATCAGACCAAATAATAAACTGAAGGTAGTTTTGCTAGAACTACTAACATGCTGCAAATATATATATCAATCTATCTTAGCCCCCTGTAGTGATTTGAATAGTAGCCCCCAAAAGATATGTCCAAGTTCTAACCTGCAACCCCTATGAATATGATTTTATTTGAAAATAGGGTCTTTGCAGATGTAATAACATTAAGAACCTTGAGATGAGATCATCCTAGGTTTAGGGTAGGCCCTAAGTCCAATGACTATGTCATAAATATAAGGAGAGGGAGATTTAAGACGGGGAAGAAAGCAGAGATTGGCGTTGCCACAGGCCAAGGAACATCAGGAGCCACCAGAAGCTGGAAGAAACAAGGAATGCTCCTTCCTTCAAGCTTTCAGGGGAAGTGTGGCCCTTCCGACACCTGGATTTTAGACTCTTGGCCTCCAGAACTATGAGAGGATAAATTTCTGTAGCTTTTATACATACCACTAAATTTTTATAAATGAAGTATAAATATAGTTTATTAAAATTGTAGTTTTTATAAATAGCCATTAAGTTCATGGTAATTTGTTAGACCAGCCCTAGGGATACTCTCCACTTTGCCTTAGTATGAAGATGGAAACAATCCACTGTTGACTATGCAGGGATTGGCACCCAGCCCAAACTCAGTTAATCAGATTTATTCCCTCAGTAATTCCCTCGGGATTAGGACCAAGCAGCACCAGAGTCTTCTTGCCTCCTCCCTGGAGAACAGAGTATTCTCATTAATTATTGAGTGTTCTCACTAACTAGTTGAATTGCTAAACTGGGAGTTCCATGAGGGCAGGGATTCTACCTTGTTGGCATTTCTAGGGCCTGGTATTGTCTGACCTGCAACATCTCCCAATGCTTCTTATCTCAGTAGGTCAACCTGGTATTCTGAGTCATCCTTGACACTCACCCTCACCCTCCATAGCAGACACAGTCAGCGCCTATCCATATCCCTTAGGCGCTGCCGTTGCACTGAGCTCCAGACTACTTCTCGACAGCCAGTTCTTACATCTCCATTCCTGTAGAATTTTTCTAAATCTATAGCAGGCAGGTTGGAAATGTTGCTATATCAGCCCTTAACCAATGCCTGGTGGAATATCAATAGCACAGCTTCTTTGCCTTTTGGGTGGGATAATCCCGAAGCATAATTCTTCACAGTCTCCCAGAATGAACTAAGCTCCAGTTGCCCACTATGATAATTGGTTTAATAGCTGACTTTTTAGTGGCTACCTTCCCTTCCTTATCTCATTTTTCAAACTCCTATACAAATATGCCCTGTATATTCCCATAAATTACTTGAGTCTTTACCTCGGATTTTGTTTTTAGGTAAACTCAAACTAAGATACATCTATAACCAAACTGTCACCAAATTCTGCTGGATTTACCTTCTGAATATCTGTCAAATCTAGTTCCTTCTCTCTCTGCTAGCATCAACTTGGTTTAAGCCATCACAGACTTCTGAAAAATACCTATCTGGTAACCACTGCTTTCCATCATTTTCCTCTACAGCCATAGTTATTTTTCCAACACTTAAATATGAACATATTTTCCTTGAGACATCCTGATGGCTTCCCATTGTTTTTATGAGAAAGGCTAATTAAGCTTATAAACCCTGTGTTCTGGCTCTCGTCTGTCTCTGCGGCTGTGTGTTGTACCACGTGCCTCTTCTCTGTTCATCTCACTCTTACGACACTGACTGTGGTTCAGTTCATGGATGCCACAAGACTCTTGCACAAGCTGACACCTCAATTTGGAATGATTTCCTGTTTTCATTTACCTATTATTAATTCTTACTCATCAGTCAGAGCTTAGCTTCTCAGGGAAATATCCTTAGTTCCCTACTTATAAGTCCTCTTGTCACCATGTACCTCTCCATAACTGCTACCACATTTTCAGTAATGTGTTTGTCTGATTCTTTGATTGAGGTCCCTCTTCTCCTATAGACCTGAGCTCCAAAATGGAGAGACTGTATCTCAATTTTGATCCATCATTGCACCCAAGCAGTCACTGACGTTCTTGGCAAAATGGAGAATCTTGATATGTAGTTATTAAGTGAAAGAATAAAATGAAGTAAATAAAAAAAGCAATGATTTCTAATCAAATAGCTAATTTAGTGGGCTGAAGAAAAATTAAATCTCTTCTCAACAGTGTATTTGACAAATGTCAACCTAAAGTGGCCAACCTTGTTGTTACTCATCTCCCATTTATTTACTGCATAAAGTGTATAAAGTGTCCTACAAAGATCAGATATGAATGATCAACTCCTATCTTTAACCAATGTCTGCCTTGTAACTTATGTCTTGATGAGCTATTAGAGGACAAGAATTAGATCCTCTTCATCCTTCTATCCTCAGTGCCTATCATATGTTTGGGGACCATGTCCCTTTAGATCTAGATAAACTTGACTTGAATCCCTATTATAATTCCAGTGCAAAGCTCAATTTTCTCCCAAGATTTATTCAAACCCTTAAGGGCTTACATTTTCTCTAATCACCTCTGGTTTAATTTCCAGCTTCAATGAATCTTAGTTCTGCATTCTATATATTGAGGTCTTCTCTTTACACTGGTGTCAACCCAAAACCAGGACAGAAACTGCTTTTAGTTGCTTTTCCCAAGATTTCCTTTTATATAAATCTCTGAGTGACCTTAGTTGGAAACACAGGGGTATCATCTAGGGAAACTTATATTGCAACACAAGGTAGCAGAACTTAAATTTGAAAATTGTGTTTTTTGTTCTTAAAAGGTCCTTTTCTTTTCTGTCAAATCAAGTTCCAGGCTGATGCCATAATCCTCGGTACTCTTGCCCTTGCCTTTCTCTTGTCTACTTGCTCGCACTACCAAAGTGGCACTCATTTCTTTTGTAGAAAGGTTGTCTCTATCTATTTGATTCTTTGCATCTCATGCCCACTAGGATTCACCTTCCGCATCCAATAAGCCCAGCAGTGAATTTTTCTAAATAAGAAGGCTTTATCTATACATGGCACATTGACTCCAATCATACTTTTTCTTACTCCATTGGATTTTTTTTTTTTTTAATGAAATGACAGAGTCAAGGACAGACTTATAGAAAAACCCATGGGCACTGAATTGAAAAAAACACATTTGTGCAAAACACATTGATGTGTAAATGCGCTGATTTTATAAGTAGATAGATGAGCCTGAGAAACAGTGATGGAAGTAAATGATGAGATCAGACGTCAGACCTGGAGCAAGAAGCTGCTTTTGAAGAGTTGGCAGCAGAAAGACGGGGATGAGCAGTAAGGATCAGACTGGAGTGCAAAGCATGTAGGTGAAACAGGGTAGAAAGTGAAGAATTTTATATAGAAGGAGTAATCAGGACAAATTTTAGAAAAGGAGTGGTGAGAGTAACAAATTTGAAACAAAGAAAGACGGTACTGGGTCACCAGCCAGAGGAAGTGGGCATTGGCCCTGGCACTACCCATCGATACTGTATACGACCTCAGAGACATAAATCAATCTTTCTGAACCTCAGATTCCTTACGTGTAAAGTGGAAATGAACTAGTTGATCTCTAAACAAGTTCTACTTCTGAAATCTCTAATTCTGGACTTTTTCTAGTCGTATTGGAACATATACAGGTATTTAAGCAGTTTTGCTTAATGTTTTACAAAGGAAAAGTCTGACCGAGGAAAAGAAAAGAATCACCTTTTTGTCTGCTGTTTGATGCCAGCAGCATGCAGAGAGTTTATTATGTGAAAAATACCATTTGGGGAGATTAATTAAAAATTCTGACATTCAGAGCAGGGATTTGGGGCAGGAATGTACAAGTCTAGAACTCTGGGTAGAATTAGGCAGGCATCTAAACATTAAACCCTGTTAGGTATATAATTAGACATTAAGAAGGGGATATTTGAGGCCAGTATTCCAAACCCAAGTGCTGGTTGGCTTTGTGAGTTTTGTTTGAATTATTGCATGTTTAATAGGATTTAGCTACAGTGCCTCTGCTTAACAATCTGTTTCCTTGGCAATGCAATCCTCAGAGGGGCAAAGGCCATATGGAAAACATGGGTCATTTTATAGTTTAGTAAGTGAGGTTAAAGGAATAGAATTTAATTCACTGTACATCTTTGTATTCCCCCTACACACACAGTAAGGAAAAGAGTGACCAGCACATGGTAGGCATTCAATAAATGGAAAGTGCTATTATTATCAGAAAAAAAAATTCCAAACTATGCTTTGTATTATAACAGTTGCTCAAACATGCTAGTTTTCCAAAAATGATTATCTGCACAAAATAACTATTCTTCTCAGTAGTTCCTTTAGTATTATCCTTGGTTCTATTTTTTTCCCCTGCATCCTTCATTTTCATTCCATCAACAAGCACTGTTCTTTTCTGCATCCAATTCATACCCCAGATTTCTCTGGTTCTTCCTATTTCCCCTGTGACATCTGGTCTCAGCCACCACCACCATTCACCTGGACTTACAGCAGCCTCCTAACTAGTCTCCCTCTCATGTCTATTCTTGCCTCCTGTACTCCATCCTTCACTCAACATCTAGAGTGATCTTTTGAAAATAAGAGTAACATTATGTCTCTTCTTGGCTTAAAACCTTCTAGTACCTTCTAATTATGCCTATAATAAAGTTCAATCTTCGTTCCTGGCTGACAAAATTAGTACTCTGCGGACCCTGCCTACCTCTGACACCACTCCTCTGGCTTCATTAATGAATTGAAATGTATATAATCTTCCTTCTCTTCCTGAAACATTCCAAGATCATTCCCACAACAGGTCTTTTGTACTAACAGCCCCCTCTCCCTGGAAGGACTTCACCTGGTCTTTGCATGGCTGGCATCAGTTTTGTCATCAATTCTCAGTATACTTGTCCTTTATTGGGAGGGTCCTACCCTATTCCACTCTCTTTTACACACCCATATTTAAATTTTCTGCAGACCACTTCAATAGCTGACATTTTTATATTTTTATTTACTTGTTTATTTTTTTCCCTTTCTCTCCCACTAGAACATAAGCTCTGGGAGTGTGGGAACCTTTTATTATATTTTATTTTCTGCCAGTAACTCAATAAATATACCTTGAATAGATGAATGAATTAATTTTGTTGAAAACTAGATGGTGAAGTCATTTTGCCACAAAGTTGGTCAACACAGTAATGAAATTATATCAATGGTTAGGTTAAAAATATATTCCCAAGCACATCAATATTTATTTTTATTACTTTAATATTAAAAAATTGTTTCACTATGAGATAGCTTTGTAATGATTTATGCATTTTAATTATATTTTATAATTGTTAATGTTTTTTCTTTTTTTTAAAATGTCTAATTCACTCCAGCTAGTTAGCCCAGCTCTCTATGTGCATGCATTAGGAAAAAAACAAGAACAATTTAGATAACCAACAACTTGTGAACCGTTTAAACAAATATGTAAATTACAGAAAAGTACATATTTTGTCAAATCATTCTATCCTTACCTCTCTATTTAGCGGAATATTCATAAAATTGTTTAAAATTCTCTTCTTGGGAAAGAGGATGGGATTATGACCATCCTTTAAAATGAAAAGCTTGAATGGCTATAAAATATAAGGAATGACTGAGTAGGAAGAGAGTCTTTTATGTAAAAAAAATCCTAATCCGTAAGTTAAAAAAAAAAAAGATAGGAAATAAAAATTCAAATTCTGAAACCAAGATTTTCAGCTACAGAATTCATCCGAAGTGATCAGATAAAGGTAATGCTTGGTGCATCTTTGGCAAGCACTGGCTTAGCTGATGGCTAAGCATGCTACAACACCATGACAGAATATTGATAGCTTTGAGACCATCTTTCCTTTTGTCCTCTCTCTTACTCCATTCCTTACATGTTATAATGATATTATCCATCTACATGCAGTCTATTATATTCACACACCTGCATTACAAATTGGTTATGTGTAAACCACTCAGAAATTTGAGGTTTCTAGGTTTAAGGAAGATATGTGAGTCTGTAACCACTCCCCTTCTTTGGTATCTATTTTCATCAGCTAATCCACATGATGTGGGTCTGAGCCATGTCCTGGGAAAGTAAATTAAAACTTGCCAACAGTGGGGTCCAGCAACATGCCAGCAGGTCAGAACCTGGTGGGGGCCACTGCAAATGAGTTGCTAGGAGAACTGCAAGGCCCCTAGCAGAAAATCAACCTGAAAGGAAGGAAGCCTAGAATGACAGACTAAGTCTGGATGAAAGAAAGAGAGAGAGTTCTTCTGAATTTTTGATAAGGGAGATCATGATGCAAGATGGACAGTGCTGCCTGGGATTGCTGTTGCCACATGAGCAGCTGCCACTTGAGCAAGGTACAAAGTGTGTGACCTTGGGGGAGAAAGCACCTGCCTTTGCAGAGCTGAGTGTGAAATCTCTGCAGGTCTCTGAGGTTCTTGCCACTCACTTGTCTTAACATTGGTGTATACCTATCCCCAGACCAGCCCTTAAGACTAGTACACCAAGATGGGGTGGGGCGGGGAGTGGGGGGGAACAAAAAGCAAAAACAAAAACAAAAACAAAAACAAAAAACCTTTGTAATTAAGGCCATTCGACAATCACAAGCATCCTGAAATGAAGGTCTGGGGTTAAATCATGACCATCTATGAATAATTACTTGAGGAAAAAATTATTATAACTGAAAAAGAGCCTGAGGCTTCACATATAAAAGACATTTGCTTTTTATTTCACAGATTTTTAATATAAAACTAAGAACAGGTCCCTTTGCAGAATTCATAGATTTTGAAAACTTTCATTCCTCTTTCCACATTGATCAGGCAAATCTTTCCCCATGGCCTCCTCTTCTACCAACTCCTTTTGCAAACAGGTGAGTCTAAAAGGACCCAAATAACAGATGGAGTGAACGATTATGTGTCTTTAAGAGTGCTTTCACACTGCTCTTGTTCAGCTGTCCATATAATTCAATGTGCAAAACTGGAACAGTTGTTATACAAGGTAATTTGGTAAAATTCAGTGCCTGCCTGAGAACACAAGGCTACTTAAGCGAGGATCACTACTGCAGGATCTATACTCCAGCCTCATCTATGTCAAATTTACCATGAACGAGAAGGAGAAGAGAAATCAGGTACATTATGCGGGACTGTGCAATAGCTATGATTTTGAACTGCCCAGTATGTTTTCCTATCTCCCTTGGCCATCTGTCATTACTGAACTTTCTGGTTACACATGTTCATAAAATTATTTGTTGCTTAAGCTAGTCTAAATTGGGTTTCTGTCCCTTGCAACCAAAGGAACCATCAAATACATTAACTACCAACATCTTTGACTTTTCCCAGTCACTCCTTTTGAGGTTCCTGTCACAGATCCCAGCGCTGTTTTTCCTGCCCAGACAGTAGACCTGCAGACATTTTAAATCATATTACAGAGGTAGGGGAAATACAATACTAGGCAATATTAGTTCAGAAGATCCTTGGCCGTATCATTAAGAAAAATCACTTAAGAAGATGACAGAGTGGAAACTGACTGCAGGAGAATTCTATCCTTTCCTGTCTCTACTCCTGGCAATCTGATAAAATTCATTAATTTTGGCTTCCAGCTAATAACAAACACATCAGGAAACAAGCTCACTGATGAACTTTTTCATTTGGATCATACGGCTTTCAACGTTTGTATGGCATGTAACACTGTTAAACTAATGCTTATGCTCTGCTAATTGGGAGAAAATTAAGTTGTGTTTCTTGGACCAAACTCATCAAATAAATTCTGTTGGCTATAAGAACTCAGACCCCAAGGATAGCTAAAAATCAACTAATTAGATTACCTCAATCTACTCACATTTTGCAGTTAATTTTTCTATACTATAAAATTTCCCTTCTCCTGCTCTGCCGTTGAATCTTGGTTATGTTAATGATAAATAATAGACAGCATGGTGTCTATTATTTATTTCTCAAATTATCCTCAGTTATTCTAGGGTTTGAGCAATAAAAATTAACTAAAGGGCCAACATATTAAAAAAGCAATACTGAAAACACTTGGATTTTACAATTCTGTTGTCAGGTTTAAAGCCCAAAGGAAAGTTATTTTTATAAATAGAGTTTCATTAGAGCACAGTCCTACTTGTTTATTTACATAATGCCTGTGGCTGCTTTTGCTCTACTATGATTAAGTAAGTATTTCCATAGAGACCCGTGACCTGCAAAGCCAAAAATAGTTACTCTTTGACCCTTTGTAGTAAAGGTTTGCTGAACCCCCTGCCTAACTGCTTTTCTAGCATTTTCTTATTCAACCCTCACAAAGACTATGAGGTAAGCTGATGCTATTTCCATTCCCACTTTTCAGATGAAGAAACTGAGACCCAGAGAGGCTTAAGTAACTTCTCCAAATAAAGCTGAAGCTCAATCTACTTCTAATGATAAAAGTTATATTTCTAATGGATCCTTTGTTGACATAGGAATATCCAAACCTTTAGGAAATTTTACAAGGGTTTATTTGTGCCAGAACTGACAATGATTGCAGGAAAGTAAGATCCCAAATGTTATGGAGAATAATAGTTTTGTAGTTTCTTTTATGCATTTGAAATTAAGGAAGGAGTGTAAGGAAGATTATATGAAGATGGGAGAAAGCAAGGCAGGGATTGAATTACAGGACAGTTAGTAAGATTATTATTAGCTCTCTGTGAGATGGTTGTGCTTAAATCAAAGGTGTGTTAACCTAGATGCACAAGAACAATGGACAGGGCTTGCTTAAGGCAAAGATAAGCTTTTTACTAAAAAGTTATATGCATGAGGGGTGACTACTCACCATAATCTGCCCATTCGAAATTTATGATCAGATCTCCCTGTGAGGTTACTTTTTGTAGAACTCCTTTTTTTTCGTCCACACCACAATGCTGCCTCTCCAATGCCTACACTAGTATTGTCCCTCCTTACCACTAGTGCCCTCTAAAATCTATGAAATATGCTGCCCATGCAAGAAGAGTAGCCTTGGAAACTAGTATACAAGCTTTTAAAAGGTGGGTTGAAGGAGTGGGTACAGGAGGAGTTAGAGGGAAGGCCCTTCTGTATCATGCATTATATAACTATCAGCCAGCAGGCAAAATTAAAACTTCTTTGCCCAAACCCACTCTCTCCTTTCTCCTCCTAACCTTTGATGATCTTAAAAAATTCAAGAATTTTTCTATACATTCTATGCCATAGAACAACAACAGAAAACACCATCCCCAAAATAAACAAGCAACAACAACAAAAATTTGCTAAAATAGGGTGTGGCCATTCAAAACTTGTAGGAACTCTGTGTATCCTAGGTCATCCTGTTCCATCTAGGATCATAAAACCAATAATGCATAAATACCAACGGCTAGGCTGAAGGTCCCTGTTTGAAGGAATCAGTCATTTTTATAACAGCTTGAGAATAACGAAGGCTTTATGTAGATGAGTTCTGATCTTCCCCACTACCTATAGCATCAGTATTACTATTTCCATGATGAAGATACCCAACAAAGTCACAGACCTGGTAGGACATAATCTCCCTCAGTGGCTGCTGTTTGACTCCTGATACCATTGCTGTTCCATTCTAGTTCTGCATCTGCTCTTTGGACTTGCCCAATGACCTTGGCTTCTCTGATCAAACTCTGTGGGAGCCTTTTAAGGGTCAGATAATGTTCAGTCTTCTACTTTCTCTTCTACCCACCAACAGTAAGAGGATGCCTTTTACTTCTCTACCACTCAGCCCTATACTCTATGGAGGACTCTCTCTGCATACTCAGCATTTGACTCTCACTTTACCCAAGAGGATGCCCTGGAAAAATCTCTGGTTCCTTCTCAGTCTGGATCTTGGCAGGTCCAATTTCAATCCCTAATAATATGAGCTCATTTTTTGAAGGATTTGAAGATCTCCATCGTGATGGACTCCATACATTATAGAAAAACAGAAAATCACTGTTCTCTCTATGAAGGCCTGTGGCACATATTATTGATAATCAAGAAAAGATAGCAGAGGAAAGTAGGGGGAAAAAACCTTACTTATTTTGGGGTTAGAGAACATCTGACCCCATGAGAGTGTGACCAAAGTCCTTTAATCCTGCATGCTTCCAAAAAAGCATTAAGGCAGTGACTCTGCAGCATTGTTGCAAGTGATAGAGACAATAACACTAAGAAACCTCTGGACTCCTGAACCAAGACAGGCACTGAGTAATCCCTAGTACCATCATACGCCTATTCCCAAGCCATCACTGCACAGACTTGCTCATCAGATTTTGTCTCTAAAACTATGTACCCACAGCTGTCTCTCTAAAATGCCTCATTTTGATCAATCTGCTCTTATTTGTCCCACTGCTCTCTAGCCCACTGCTACCCGAAGACTGGTCTCTGGATAAGCAACATCATCCTCACTTGTGAGAAATGCAGAATCTCAGACCCTTCCCAGACCTTGTGAGTCACAATTGGCACTATAACACATTTCCAGTGATTCTTGTGCATATTGACATTTGAGAAGCACTGCTCTATTTTACTTTTCTCATGTAATTACTATCTATAGTTTTTGTCCTCTAACATGTGTTATCTGGTGTATTAGATTCCTATTGCTGCTGTAACAAATTATCACTAATTTAGTAGTTTAGAACAATACAAGTTTATTTTCTTGAACTTCTGGAGGCCAGAAGTCCAAAACCTTTTTCTTTGGCTGAAACCAAAGTGTCAGCAGGGCCGTGCTCCCTCCAGGGGCCCCCAGGAAGAAGCTGTTCTGTTGCTTTTTCCAGCTTCAGAACAGCATTCCTTGGCTGAGGCTCCCTTCTTCATCTTCAAAATCAGCTCTATAGCATTTTACTTTAGTTCTCTCTCTCTCTCTCTCTCTCTCTCTCTCTCTCTCTCTCTACCTCTTTCTCTCTTCCTTTCCCATCAGGACACTTGTGATTACATTTAAAACCCAGCAGACAATCCAGGATGTTCTCTGGATTAGAATTTGAAGAGTCTTAACTTAATCACACATGCAGAGTTCCTTTTGCCAAAGAAGGTGATACTCACCATTTCCCGAGGTTAAACCGTGGATATTTTAGGGCACATTATAGGGCCTACCATAAGTAGGTCCCTAATTTGGCACTTAGTAGGTCTTTAACAAAAGTTGTTGGCATTTTTATTTATTTGGTGGATGCCACAATTAGTATATGCCCATCTGGAGATGCTTTCCTAAAGACAGGTAACTAAATAAATTGACTATAATTTATCATAATTGAGTGTTTATGAACATGCCCCTTAGGTTCATGTTTTCAATGGAAAAAGTAATTAAACTTGAAGGCTTCATAAAAGAGGTGAACTGACTCCTGAAAAAGGAATAGAAATTCAGCAGGTGACCAAGATAGGGAGAAACATTCCAAGTAGAGGAGGCAGCATTTGAATAGCATGAAGACATAAATAAAAGCCTATTCAAGGAACTGTAAGTGTGAAGGGAAATAGTGTGTAAATATGAAGCCAGGAGATCATAAGATGAAGCAAAGAGAGTCAGTAAACATCAAGTTAGGAAGGCTTTTGAATGTCTCATTAAGGAAATCAGTGTCCCTCCTGTAGATAACAGACAATCATTGAAGGGTTATAATCAGGAGAGTGACCAGATCAGAGCATGGTGGAAGAAAGGTCATTCTGGTGACAGTGTAGAGGCTATCGTGCAAAAGCTCGACACAACTAAATTAACTTTTCAGTTCATGGTAGGTGTTTGAATAATTATCTGCTCAATGTCTTTCGTATGTACCATCGTGCTTGAACTGCCATAGGAAAAGTGATCCAGAAGAACCAGATGTTCTGTTCCAAGCAGATGCCACTCTGATATGTGCTGGGGACACAGCTGCTTAATAGTAATCAACACATCAGTTTCTGTCTCAATCCTTTTTAACTAGACGAGGATACCAAGTATTAAATGGCGAGAGAGCTCCTGGCAGGGTGTATCTGGAATGCACCTTGATTCCTTCAAGACAAGCTCCGTCTGCTCTCTGCTCAGTGCTTAGATTCAGAAGATTCATTCTGGTCTTAGTCATCTACCTTTTGAATGGGCCTTTCCAGGCAGTTCTTATGGTCAGTAGGATTAAGGAGCACTGGCCTAGTCACCCGAGCTGTTCTTTGGTTGTCTGGGATCAGTGGCCCATTTGTTTCAACACTGATAGACAGCAAAGAATTTTCCTGGCTTATCTGGAGATGGAGATGATGATGATGATGATGATAAAAATGGCCAGTTGATCACTTACTATGTGCCTAGCACTTACTTTACCCAAATTGCCGCTAATCTTCATAGCAATGTTCTTAATACTATTGAATATCACTCACACAAAAAAATTCATTTTATATAGCAATGCGTTATACCATATATGCTTGTAAACAACCCGTCAAACTTCACACTGCATGTAATGCATTTTGGTATTTTTAATTCCACTCTGCTCTATTTTATTGTATTTTTTAAATTTTAGTCATCATGTACAAAATTGATCTAGTGATCTGCAGTTCAAGATTAAAAGGTAATTGCGGTTGTCCCCCATGATCCTAGTAAAACAATCAACGGTGAGATGAATTAAGCCACATGCTAAAAGTAACACAAATTCCAGTCCTCTGCAAACTCCCCACTTTTCCAGAACATCATGTCATCCCTCATCCCAAATCACGGAGCCTCTGCTATTAGGACAAATGCCTCAGTATAGCACTGAAGTGATGATCATCACAGCAGTGACGTAAAAACAATCATTGCTGACAGTTTTAAGCCCTGACGACATGGTAGCCATTGTGCTAAGTGGTAGTGCAATGTGCTACCTAATTTAAGTGTTGGAGAAATAGCACCATGGAGACAACATAATGCAGTGGACCGTTTACCGAACCGAGCACTGGAAGTTTTGCATTTGCTCAACTCTCATCCCTGACTCCTACTAACAAATTCCAGTCTCAGATTACTCAACTGTATACAGAGATCAATGACCCGTCTGATGCTAGCTAAGAACACCTGTCCTTACTATT
This sequence comes from Eidolon dupreanum, assembly GCA_028627145.1. NCBI lineage: Eukaryota > Metazoa > Chordata > Mammalia > Chiroptera > Pteropodidae > Eidolon > Eidolon dupreanum. The sequence goes on along the minus strand of CM053508.1, from coordinate 111,710,673 downwards.
AGTTTTATTAAGGATCGAAAGTGCTACAGCCCTTTGTAAACTGTATATGTCAGTTCTTTACCTGTTTACCATTCTTAAAAGGCCCACTTTGCAAAGAGATCGGAAAAATGCAAAGCCCTCAGCTTTGTCCTTTCATCAAAGAAAGTAAATGTGAAAGTCATGGTCCTGGCTTCAGAAAAAAGGACCTGACATCACTGGGTATTTTTCCAAAAAAATAAAAAATAAAAAAAAATAAAAATCTGTTTCTTTCAGCTGGTCCCCTGGTTAACATTTACCCTTCAAGCAGGGGTTTGTTCCTTCCAAGGCCACTTGGGATATTAGTCCCTTAACTACTGTGCCATGCAGGCCCTGATAATAAACTCTGGGATGTGGGGCCATAGTGCTGGGTTTTAATCCTGGTTCTAGCCCATAGCAGCACAAAGGAAGGGTGGGGCCTTCTTCCTGATATCCTTATGAGAATCGGCATGCTAATAGGACCTACTTGTATAACACCATCGCTATCTGAGACTCAGTTTCCCCAGCTCAAGACTTGTGAAAATTTCAACATAGGCCGTGTGTGAGGTCCCTAGGACTGTCCATGGCTGTACAAATGGCTCAATACTTGTTATTTCTGTCCTTGGCTGGGGTAAAGGGAAGCCCTCATTCCTTCTTGCTCATTCTTGGGGGTTCTCTCTATGCTGAATGATGTGCTTTGCACATAGTAGGCTCTTGGTTAGTAGTTGTGAAAAGCAGAACATCATTTCAGGAGCAGGTTAACCAAGACTCCAGAAGGCCAAGGGGCTCAGGCCAGACCAAATGTCCTAAAATGGGTTCCAGGAGGCAAGACGATGCCACAGAAGTTAACTTAGGGCTGATGAGGAGTGTTCAGGAGGCAGGAGGGTGGGGCACTACAACCACGGCTTGACAGGTTGAGACCCACCTCACATCTCCCTGAATTAATGAATCCATCCATCCATCTATCCATTCATCCATCCATCTATCCATTTATTCATGCACTAGTAAATGAGACCTCTCTTTTCCTTCTCTGAACTCAACTAAACCCAAGAAGAAGTTCCACCTTCAATGCCACCTTTTGAAACATCGACTTGGCAGCCAGCCTCCAAGGCCTCCACCCTAGCCTTCCAAAAACCCAGAGTCACGAGGACTGCCAGTCTTGCCAGACAGATTGCAGAGTAATAAGCAGGGCCAGAGCTGACACTGCATTTCCTCTGCATATAACGCAACTGCACCCAGGGCCTGGGAGAAACATGGGGCTCGGGGCCAGGCTCCTGCACTCTAGCCCCAGTCCTCTCACATTTGCTGTATGCCCAATGGTGAGTCACTTTACCTCTCTGGGTGACGATGGTATGCATGCTTATTTATATGCAAATATGACACTGCTGTGGAAAAGAATGGGAAAAAAGTGACTAATCTTATTTAATGGCAGTGTACTCAAGGACTAAAGTTATCTCATGCTATCCCAAACTTTGTGAGAACCTGCTGTAAGGTAAACAAACCTTTATAGGGGCAGAACTAGGATTAGGAGAATGAGGTACTCACCTTGTATGCAAAATTTAAGGGGATGCCAAAAAGTAATCCACATAAATAATAATCTAATGAGTAATTGCTAGAAATCAAAATGCAAAAACCTGTGATCACCAAAGTATCAATATTTTAATAAAGACAGGATCCAGCCCACGTTTGTACAACTTAGTCTCACTTGCCTCATCTTAATCCTGGATCTATAAGTAGAGTCTGCACTTGGTGGGTACAGTAGTATTAGTAGAGAATATCTTTAATCCCCAGGACATTATTTGCATCTAACTTGAATTTCCCAACCAATCCAAGAGGGAGTCAGGAAAAGGAAAGTCATTCCTGTTTTACAGTCATAGAATGGTGGTTTTATTCAGAGGATTTGACCTGGTTTTAAATCCTATATCTTCCTCTTAGAAGCGTGTGACCTAGGGCAATTTGCAAATTTGCCTTCCTGGAGCCCTGTAGACCTTCATCCACCCCATTCTTCCTGCGCTCTCCCACCACTGCAGAGCCCACTGTGCACCCACTGAAAGGACACTTGTAGAACTCAGAAGGAGACCATCTCTTTATTTTAGACCTTTCATTTCCTGTTAAACTCATTTACTCTCATTTGCTGTTAAGAGGCTTCTACTGGTTGTCTTATTTCCTTTCTTATGCATGAAAGCGCTGAGGATCTAAACAATCATTTCCCACCATATGCATAGAGAAGCAAAGAAAAGGGAGGGCAAAAAGCAAATTTTCAAAGAGAAGCAAAGAGAAACCATCACACTGCTCCCCCCCCCCCCACACACACACGAGATGGAGAAGGTGGCAGTCTGGGTTTCAGACTTCTTTCTTATTCAGCCCCCATCTGCCCGTGGTGTCCTTCCAAACACCACCTTGCTTTTGCTTTGACCTCATTGTTAAAGGTTTTCATTAACTTTAACCTAAGACAGTGGTAAAGAAAAAGCAAAAACTACTTTCATTGTCAACCTTATTAATTCATCTATAGCTCTTCTTGGAGTTCTTATTGTTTCTCCTGTTTGGAATGAAGTTGCCTTTCCCCCAATAAAAAGGTAAAACTGAATTATGTAATTTGCAAAATAAGCCAAATAAATATCCATTACTGCTTCATCTGCCTATTCAAAATCGCTTGGGGATATTTACAGATTTACTTATCTAAACTCTAAAGTACATAGTACTTTGAATTTCTCTGTACTTGTGGAGCTTTGAATATAGTGACAGAACACACCGAAGTGTGTTTTTCAACTCTCTGAAAGATTGTGATTTCCATAATCATGAACTTACTGTGGGTTCTGTCATTGAGAAGTTTTACTTCTTGGAGAAGATAGGCTAGAGATTTGTGAGTCAGACATAGGGTACAGACCTCAGTTTTGCCACTTACTTGCTGGGTGGTCTTGGGCAAGGAGCTTAGTTTCCCTGGATCTTATTAAATTTGAAATTTATAAAGTGGGAGTAATATCTTCCTGGCAGGGGTTCTGTAAGGATCAAATAAGACACAATATATGAAGGGGGAATGAATTTAACTCCAACATGCAGGGTTTAAAAAATGTCACGATTGTTTCTGTGAATAAGATTTAATCTACTAACAGCCTTCTGCATCTTAGCTATTAGCGAGTAAGTAAATACAGAGAAAAAAAAAATCTGTGCTGATCCTCCAACCCATTTGGAGAACAGAAATGCAATAATGAAACCCTCCCCAATTTGTGAGGGCTCGATAGGTCTTCCAAAGGGCAGAGCATTCATTCAGGAGGCTCCTGATCCTTGACTATGTGCCCCCCAAGGAGGATTTCTCTATAGCTCCCATATATGGCATCAGTGCAAGAACTTTACTGAGGATGAGGGTTCTGGCACCCGGGGCTTAGCCCCCTATGAGCTTCCTCCCCAACAGCTACTTCTTCTGATGTCTGTCACCTTTCTGGTGCACTGTGAGGGAGTGGGGCGTGGGTCCCCGTCACGTGAGGCACCACAGCCCTCTCAGTCTTAGGAGCTGGCTGCTTCTTCCTTCCCAATCTCCCAGCCTCAGAACTCCCTTCTTCTCTTGGGGACATTTCAACTCTGTGCAAAACACACAGACCAGAGACGATAAGTTCACAGCCCATGACGAGATGTGTTCTATTTATTCCATTTTAAAAATTGAATTTGTTGTCAAGATTTAAAAACTAGGTAAGGACAAACTTTAGTACATACACACGATGGATTACTAAGCAGCTATAAAAAGAAATAAGATCTCTTTGAACTGATTATGGAATGATTTCCAGGAGAGATTATTAAGTGAAAAGAGCAAAGTGCAGAAAATGCATATATAAAATGCTACCTTTTGCATTAGAAGAGGAAAAAATGTACATATATAGGTACTAATCTTTTCAAAAACAAACAAAAAAGATAAGCCAGAAAACAATGAATTTGGGGTAGGTGGAGGAACAGGGCAGAAGGGATGTAGCAAGGAGTAACCCTTCTCAATAATACCTTTTAATATAGTTTTGACTTTTGAAAGCATGTGAATGCTCCACATATTCAAAAAAAAATTAAATTAAATTAACAAGTGCAAGAAGACAGGAGTGATACAATCTGTTGTTGATCACTTACACACTTAAGGTCAATGTGAGATAAAGTTTGACTTGTGCCAAATAGTCCTTATTTGGCATTTGAATTATACCATCTAACCCAGCCCAGCCCAAGGGCTAATGGCTCTCCTGTTTTTTCAATTGGAACCAGCTCTCCCAGCAACTGAGTAGAGATAGGTTTGAGGTCATGTGTTAGCACCACCTATTTTGAATGTAGAAGGTTAAAAAATACTTTCTTCTTTTAGAAATTCTCTCTATTCCTTCCCTCTACTGCCCTTGATATTTTTAATCCTTTAGCTCTTTCTACCCTGGGGAGAAGGGGGTGGCCATTTCTCACTCATTCATTCAGTTTCTTCTGGTGGGCCCACCAGGAATGCAGGCTCCTCTTGGACCCCACCAGTGAAACTGAGTACTTCACTGCCTTGTGTGACCTTTCCTTTGCACTGTCCAGAAGAGTCTACCTCTTTCTCTGTAGCCTATTACCAAAGATTTTCTGTTCTCCTAGACTTAGTATACTCTCCATCCCAGGAAGAAGGGAAAGGGGGGAATAATCCCACCAAAGGGTATATATTTTGGGAGTGTTTAAGACTAAACTGTTGTCCTCTTTCCTTTTCTTGTCTGTTATTCTTGAAAAAGAATATTGGCCACTCAGAGCCAATTTGAGGACATAACTCTAGGAAATAAAAAGCAGGGGGAAAAGAGTCCTTTGGAAGATTTTTTGTGACCTGGGTGACAGCTGGTGTGGTGAATGTAGCTGGGTTTTGGAACCAGCTGACCTGTATTGAACCCAACATTTCCACTTTCTAGCAGTATGCACCTCACTTTCTTGTAAATAGAAATCAAATGAAGATAAAAGTATACTTTCTACCTCGCAGGATATTGTGTCAATTAAATGATGTACATAAAAACATCAAACACCATGTAGCTATTCACTTACCTATCAAAAACTACTTTTTTCTTTTCCCGTCAATAGAACTAGAAAGGAAGACATATGTTAGAATATATTTTTTCTTACAACAAGGTCATTTAAAAATGTTTAAGTATAAAAGCAATATATGTTAATTGCAGAGAAATTAGAAAGTATATAAAGAATAAAATTTTCAGGACATTCAGAAAATCATTAACCAGATAATCACCAATAAGACCTTCCTTGATATTTTCAGGTCTTCTTAAGATCAAGTCCTTATGTATATGTGTAGGTATCACTTATCCAGGTACTTTTTCAACTTGCTTAAAATATCCTTGCATTGATAATATTTTGAAAGTTTCCATGGTTTTCAACTGCATGGATGTGAGAAACAAATCTCTTATTCTGACTCCTGTTGTTAGAAATTTAGATTTCCAGGTTTGGAGTATCATAATTAACACTTCAGAGAAAATGCTTGGAGCTGACATATTTCCACATCTTTAATTATTTCCTTAATTTATCTTTCTAAAAAGGGAATTGCTGAGTAGAAAGTTCACATTTTCTAAAGGCTTTTGTTTCACATGTAGAAATTCCCCTCTCAAATGTTTGTATCACTTTATACCTCCCAAAACACTCCATGCAGAGCCTTTGTCCTATACCTGCAAGCACACTGGATTGTAGCATCAAAAGACACACAGAGAGACACAAACACACTCTCACACACTTTTCAAATTTACTTTCAAAAGAAAGGAGGTCAGCATTTAAATGTATTTATTTGAGCCTATTTTTTAAGACACATCTTGCTCTTGCTCACCAACTGGAACATTCTTAAATAAATTGCTGCCCTGTCCAGATTGTCTGTCTTGGGCCTTTTCCATGAATAGGCATGGTCTTCTCACTTGAGCTGTATCTATCTGAAAATGACTTTCATTTCTGAGCATTCTCCTTTGCATGAAATCCCAAGTTAATACCCAGCTGTCCAAAATTACAGATGGAACTGTCTTAAAAAGATTATGCAGCCCACCTGTTTCCAAAATTCTTCTTATGGAAATAATTTTATTTGTACATAGAGAAAAGTTGGCAAAGCGAATTTACCTGGAACCCTAGATTTTTTTTTATTAAAAATAATAAAGCTTTCATTAAGCTCTAGCGTGCTAACTGAAGTCAGTGAAAGCTGCCGCTGCTCAAGGGGTCTTGATTAATCTATTTCTAGTTTTATTTCTAGAGTAAGAACTGTGGAAAGCCAACTCACCCTTGAATGTTCCCCTGGCACTTTTTTTTTTCCCTGTAGAACACTTAGTATTCTTATAAGCACCTTGGTTTTACTAGGTCATATACCCACATGTTTTTTCCTTCGAGCCACAGCTGATATTCTCTAGGCTTCAAAATACCTTTTCTTGGTCTCTATTCCCATACCAAGTGGAATTCTTTTCTGCTCTGTTCCAAAAATTGTACTTCTTTCCTGGCTCCTGCTAACTTAATGTGGCCTAATAGATTGGTGGCCCGATTTCCTAGGATGAGAACTAGGAACAGTGTGCAGAAACAAGACCACATTGCCTTTGTGTACTGACCACTTTCATTTCCCTACTTTTGGAACTTTAAAACATTTTTTTTTATTTGACCACCTCAATAACCTTTGGGGATACTTTCAGTGGACTGTGACCAGCCCACCAAACTTTTCCTTCACTTATTTAATTGTGACATACTATTGAAAAAAGAAAAAGGAAAAGTCGTAGTGGGCCTTAATCACTTTTTTTTTGGCTGTTCAGCATCTCAATCTTCCTATGTCTGGAGAATGCTCCACCTTAAACCTAAATCTCAGTCTAGAACCTGATGACACAGGTGTTGGCTTTGCCAGATAGGACGCAGGTTCATAGTCCAAGCTTCACTAACCAGATTTGCATCCAACCTGGGCCTTGCAGCAAGGTAGCAGAGAACTGATTCTGATGACAGGTGGCTGGAACTGTGGCAGCATGTCGAGATTTCAGTAACAATAGGACAATGGAGTAGCAAAGGTACCCAGTGTCTGCTATTGTAAGTGGTGGCACAAGCAAAAGTGCCTCATGTTTACCAGAAGTGGTGAGAGCAGTGTCCCCAGCAGACAGGTTTCATGGCATGATTTTGCTGGGGTTTTGGCTGCTTCCCAGTCTCCACTGTTCCGGCAGGACTCTAGAGCCTGCCCCTGTCACCTTCCCAGGGGTCCAGAGCATTCCCAGTGGTCCTGTGAGCTCCCCAACATCCCTCCAATGAGTTCCTTTCCTTTATTTGTTAAATCAGCCAGTTTCACAAAGAACCTTGACTGATAAAAAGATAATATAAAATGATATATTTATGTCATGTGAAGACCGAATGACCTCATAGCCTATAGTAGCAATTTTACAGCAGCTGGAATATATAAAAGTGAGAGGAAATCTAGTTATAACAGGACAGTACTGAAAATCTGCATTCAAAATAACCTGCCCCTATGTAGTCAGTACCGTATTTGTGTGGCAAAGCTCAATTTTGTTTGACCGAACAATACCACCCATCACATCGAGTTATTGTAATGTTTAATTTTGACTTTTATTGCTTTTTACTGCTTAAAAATGTAATGTGTAAGTGTGTCGTACTGTTTTGGGGTTGTTTATAGGAGTTGTAAGCATAAGGATGTTACAATTGGCTTGCGTTCACATAAGTAGTATGATGATAGTAATAGTTCAAATCAATATGCTACAGCAGACGTCAGCACTGCCCAACCGACATGCCCCACACTGGCTCGGCACTCCTAAAGCTGTCCGCTAAGAACACCTGCTGCTCCCTGCCTGAGGGCTTTTGCTGTGAGAGCTTGCTCCACCAGAAAGCAGAGCAAGCAGAAAGTCCTGAAAAGTTAACGCTCCGGAAAGCAGCCCTCGACAAATGACAGGAAAATTATTGGTGTGTAAACCCCTTAGCTTTATCAAAGCCCACCTGGGATAACTCAAAGGCATGTTCTACGCTGTTTTCTGGAGTTTCCCAGTGGGGATGAGCCTCAGGTGACCACTTGCTTAAGGATACACCCTTCACCTGTTTCTTTCGTTCCCCATCTAATTCTCCCGTGCCACTACCGGTGCTTCCTTGGTATCCTCTCCCAAATAAACTATGTAGATTGGAATTCTACCCTCAGTGTCTGCATTAGGGGGTAGCCTTAATTTAGACACCTGCACTTCAGTCAGCACTGTACCTTCACCTGTAGTTTTACTGTGTTAGGGACTGGCAGGGACTGCCTGCATCTGCTCATACACACACAATAAGATTTATTGCTCAGCTCAGTAAGCTGAGGGCACAGGAAGCTATTGGAAAAGTGACTGCTGCCCAGAGAGAGGCAGGTGCAGCACGTTTTAGTGCAGGTCCTCTGGACCTCAGAACCTCCAACAGGGGCCCAACTGCTGATCACACAGGGTGGGCTTTTGCTTGCCACTGCTCTTGTGTCTTTAAGCTTGTATCACCATTCCGGAGAAACTTGCCCCAACAATCTACGTTCTGCTGTTAGAGCAAATGTTGCAAACACGTGGCTCTCCTGGTTCCTGAATGAAACTCTGCAACACCAAGGTCACAACCTCCTCTGGAGAATGTGGGTAGGTGGCAGTTGGGCAGGATAGGGTCAGTGCCTAGGAGTCTCTAAACAACACTCTGCCTCTACTTCTCCAGGACTGTAGAAAGCCCTTTCTCCCTCGTGATTTACCCCTGTTTGAGAAATCGTACAGCACCAGGAAAGGAGGAGAGATGTCACACAAAGGCAGCCTGAGTAGTGGGTAACTCCCACTGCCAGGGGATGTGGTTAGACTTGACATTGGCAGTAGCATACTGAATATGTATATTAGAGACTCCAATTTCCATTATCCTCATTTACTCACTACTCTGTTCACCCTCCATCACTGCTTATCCTGGTCAAAGCATCACCACACCCCCACAGACCTCATCCTGCAGCCTGCCTCAATTCCACTGTGGGCATGACTGAATTACATCCTTAAGATTAAAATAAAACAAAACAAACTTTGCTCGTGATAACCAACTGGATAAAGAGGCTCATGCAACACCGAAACTCAAAATCAATATCTAAGAGACTGTCTCTATTTGGAAAGGCTGTGGTATATTGAATTAAAGCATGTCCTTTGCTTTTTCCTTCAACAAAATATGAATGGTCTCTGAATCAAAATTGCCTAGAATGATTTAGTAGCCTTCTAAATTTAGTTTCAAATTTATACAAATGTCTGGAGTGAGATCTACATGAAACAGGCTTCTGGACACATGAAAAAGACAAACAGTATTCCAGGTTGGAAACATTCCCCTAGTGTGTGTTGTCATTTCTGTAGTTATCATTTCTCATCAATGTTCGTTTCTGCAGAGAAAGCCCTTGTGCCAGGCCACTGCCAACATTGACGACTGATATGACCTCAGCCCCTGAGCTGGAAAGTCCCTCGAGCATCAATTAGCCTAAGTATCCTCTTTTCCCAACTAGAACAAGGACATTTCCAAAGTCACACAGGCAGCATGTCAAAACCAAAGGCCTTTGCACTTGCAGGATCTAAGGATCCTTGGCTTAGAGCAGGCTTTTTTTTTTTTTTTTAACTTTGACATTATTGATGTTTGGGGCTGTATGATTCTTTGTTATGGGGGGCTGTTCTGTGTATTGTAAAATGTTTAGAAGCATCTCTACCCTCTATTCACTAGATATCTGTAGCACCAGCTTTGATAACCAAAAATGTCTCTAGGAACATTGCCAAATGTCCCCTGAGAGTCGGGAGTGGGGGAGAACAAAATCACCCCTGGCTGAAAACTACCGGCTTAGGGTAAAAATGGTAAGTTGGTGCCACATGGACTAAATTTGCTAACAGATATGTTTTGTTCATCCTATGGATTTTAAAAACTGGAGAGAGTTCATAAAAAAATCCAGACTCTAGTTTCTCTTGAACATTTGGAAGACATGGTAATGATGAATTGAAGTTGATTTAATTTTATTTCCTTGAGCATGGCCATCTGCACTCCCGTTTGTCACAGTCCCCACTACAACTGTGCCCCACATCAGAGCCATTTTATTTGTTTCATAATCTTCTTGGGCCCCCAATTAGTATTTAAGCCTTCTCAAACTACATGTAGTTTTATTTTCTCTTAAGTATGCCTCTCAACTCATTGAGGGCAGCCCACAGCATTCTCCTTTGGCTTCCTCTATGGTGCCTAGTCCAAGTAGACCCTCGGAAATAGTTATCCATTCATTCGTCTAGAGTACCTTTTCCCCAGAGATAATCTTGTAGAATGGTAGTCTTATAGCCTTCAAGTGAAATGGCTGGAAGTTAAACAAGTTTGGGTAAAGCTGCATTCTGTGTCTGTATTTAGAGATTCAAAAGTCACATAAGCACATTCAGGAGCAGGCGTCCTACTCTAAAAGTCTCTGTGTTAAAGAAAGTTGTTAAACTGAATTTGATCTAAAGTGTCCCAAGCTAATTTGACCACAGAATTCTCTCTCCTCTAGCATCAATCAATATTCCAAGAAACTGTTGTTTTGTTGAATTCCTTTGGCAAAGTCTAGCCTAGAATGCTAACCATTTCAAATTAAAGACTGCTGTTGAACTATTAAGTGCAAGACAAAGTCAGTTAAAAAGTACTAACATGTAAAGAGTAGTTTTTCCAAGCACAGACATTTATTTGGATTGCCTCTTTTAAATTCCCCACACAAATGTAAGAAGTAGGTATAATCAATATTCACATCTTGCAAATTAGAAAATCTAGCAACAGAAAGATTAAGGAACATGCCCATAGTTATATGGTTAGGGAGAGGACAAGCCAGGATTGGAACACAGCCCATTCAACCCCAGGGCCTATGCACTTATCATCTATTTACGTTGTGTTGCCTCCATGGAACGTTGTGCTCTGCTGTTTATGAGTCTGTCTACCCCTCAGGACATGCACTCATGAAGGAAGCAGAAAGGGAATTATTGTCCTTTCATCAACTGCCATGTGTAGCAAATAACACCGGGAAGAGTTTGTCATGGTAGCTCAAGCAGTTTCTCACATTATATTAGGTCTTCTGATTTTCATTTAATTTGGACAATTCTCTTAACCTCTTGGAGCCTAAAAGCCACATAGCTAGTAAATGAAAAACGAATTTGAACAAGTTCTAGAAGCAAAGCATGTGTTCCTTCCATTTTGCTTGATGCATAATAAGAATACAGGAACTGGACAGACAGATGGGTGAATGGGTGCGTGAATGGCTGGACATTATTTTTTGCCCACTTTGTGTAAAGCATCTTGCTAAACTTTGTGAAGAGGAGAGGCGTATTAAATGGAATAGGGTAGGATGTCTGCTTCTAAAGAGCTTTTCTCTAATCTCAGAATAGATTAGGCAAAATGTGCCCTTCTCATACTGAGCATTTTTAGTTTACATTGACATCTTGTAGTTTCACACAGTCATTACTCTGAGCAAGTCCCAACCAACTAGATAAGGGCCAATAAAAGAATAAAGGGGAAAAAAAAGAATAAAGAAAACAAAACTCTCAGGGAAATCAGCTCTTAGCCCCAAACAGAGACATCATGGAAATAAGAGACTGAGTTCACTGCAGGATTATCTTATTCTGATTTATAGTATGATGTGTCAGCTTGTAAGAAAAAAAATGGTGGTGATAGGGTGGGGGAGGGAATTCTCCCCCTTTCTGGTTTCTCTTAGACTCCACCTGAGGAGTAAATGCTTTGTTTACTTCTGAATCTGAGTGTTACATCCCCATCCCATTACCATTATTCACAATGATCTATAGCAAAGTACTTTAGGGAAAACACAGCTCTCTGCAGCATTTGAAAGAAGCAGATAGCACTGTTGTAGCGATGATTCATACAAGAAATCACACAGCCTCACAGTAGGGGGAATACTCTAGATAATATTCAGGGAAAGGGGTAAAAGAAATCACTCAGAAATTATCTTTTGGCATAAACAAGGCTTCAGAAACATAAACTACTTGATTTAAATTCCTTGCTCAGTCCTATGTGGTATATTCTCCTCCTTACTTGGCAACCATGTTTACCAAATGATACTGAAAGATCGATAAGATGATCTCTGTATGGATAACAGCCACTTATGGATAAAACAAGAAGAGCAGGTGCAATGTTTCTAATTATATTTATACATGATCAGGTTTATAAAAAGCTGAAATTGTTCACAGTGTCTTATAACTAGCATCTTTTGGTTACGGAAAGGGAATTGGATTTTCCTGTTAACTTTCATTGTAAAATTACAGTTGAATTCCTTCGGAGAGAAAATCCAATAGGGTGAAAAGCTCTCTTAGAGGAGTTGTTGAGAGGGTGGCATTGAATCCAGGGGATAGAGATCCTTGGGTAGTGTCATCCTTTTAGAAGGTATGGGGACTAGCTTCCATTCTCCACGCAGTCTAACATTACATTAATTTGTTAAAAGCCTTTCCATAGTACATATAGCTATATACCATTGCTGTACCTTCCAATAGTATCTCTCCTCTTCCCTATCAATCATAGAACTCTGACTTTTCCCTAGGACACTGTCACTACATTTCTGTCTCCTTTGTAATAGAATGTGGTCATGAGACTAGGGTCTGGCCAGTAAGAGTTAAGTAGATGTATTGTAGTGGGGACTCCTGAAGTCTCCTTACAAAGAGGCATGTGGGCCTTTCTCCCCTCCCCACTCATCTGCATCCTGCTACCTGAAACATGAATGTGATGGCTCTATCTTGAACCATGAGAATAAGGGCCGATCTACCAGTCGAAGTACAGAGATGGAAAGAATATTGATTCTTGATGAATTTCTGGAGTCTTCATACCATACTTATGTAATCTATTTTCTTTAAATCACTTTTTATTTTATTTTTTTTATTTGTAGCTGAATCTAATAATTTACTAACACTTCCATAATGAAGCCTTCCCTGACCCTTCAGACAACACCTTGTATTTCTTTATAGCAGCACTTATCATTCCAGTAAATGATTAATTACTTATGTGATTTTTTTTTTTTTTTTGGTTTAATGTCTGTAGCACAAACTCTTAATGCTGTACACCCTTTTGGAACTCATCATTGCCTCACACAATGATCCAATGACTTTCATCTGAAATACCTGAAACTCTTTCAGGATAGGTTGATCTAGGTGCCAGTTCCCAAACAGCCCATGTACAGGGCAGGCCCAGAAGAGGCAGATGTTAGCACCCTTCAGAAACAGCCCTCAACTAAGAACTGACAAAGGTTGGTGGATATTCATTCCATTTACCTTGCCTCTTTATTGGGATACCACTGAAGTGTGTTTCACACCAGAGTCATCTAGAGTTACCCAGCAGGTTTGACCTGAGTTAATGAGGGGATGATCTGCTAGATAACACAACTTGTACTGACTCTTTTCTCTTTCTTGTCTCCTTTCCACAGACTCCTAATTTCTGGAATCACCATGCGAATAAACCACGTGCACTCAGATGTTTGAATTAAGAAATATTTGCTTCTGGGGAATCCAACCTAAATCAAAATATGTCTCAGTTAGAATACTAGCTCCATTAGGACTGAGAATGTGTTTGTCTTATTCACCATTCTATCTTTAGTACTTAGCAATAGCACAAAGTCAGCACTCAAAAGATGCTGTATAAATATTGGTTCGTAGTTTTTCCCTTCTGACACATCTAGAGTTTATCTCCTATAACTGATCCTATGAGATATTAATAGGCAGTTTATTCTACCATGTTCAGGATGGGCTGCACACCTATCCAATACTTCTCTGAAGATAAAGCTGTGCTCATGGCATTCATGCTCCATTATCTTTTAAATTGCATCAACACAAATATAAGAAATTATGCACACATCCTTTAACATGAGCCCCCTGGATCTTACTAAGATATTTCATTGCCAGAATCTGCTACCTCACTTCATTATTGACCTTCTAAATTTGCCTCCTTCCTCTTGACCTATTCTATGGCATTTCTGAAAGATATAGCAGCACATAAAACCACAGACATTATAGCATAGTGATTAAAAGATCCACATTTTAGAGTCAAATGGCTCCAACTTCAAATCCCAACTCTGCCACTGACTAAGTAGGTGACCTTGGAAAAGTTATTCATTTTTTATTATATTTTCTCCTGTGTAAAATAGGGATGACAGTACCTATGGATAGGATTATTTTAAAGATTAGATAATATCAAATATGTATAATAAATTATTCTAATTATATTGAGTAAAATACAATAGAAAAATTAAAGGATATAGTTGGAGACATTGACTGTTTGCTCCAGTTAATATATATCTCTGTAAAGAAAATTACTGAACCATTCCGAGTTATTTAAAACCTATCCCTAAAATGGACTAATATTGTTTACCATATATTCTTACTCAGATACCTCTGTTGGGTGACACTCCCTTCAGATGGCCAGTACTTTGAGGGGTTCCTGAATTTGACCCTCTGTATTCCACTCACAGGCACATACCCGTTTCCCCGCTCATATACAAGTTGAGCTGAGCTGTGATGCTATGTTTCACCAGAAGCGGCCGCTGTTTGAAATTGCCCTACAATGTAAGATAATTTCACAACTGAAGCTCTGAGCTGAATGCCCAAGGAATAAATTTTATAAACTGAAAATAGATTTATTCTGTTTATTTGAAGAGATGCCTTGCAATACTGCTCTTGCGACATTCCACTAAGAAGGAGCAGATTTGGGAATACTTAAAAAGTAGTGGCATATAGGACTCAAAGAAAGTATTCCTCCCCAAGCAGCACAGACTGTGGCGTGTTTCCTTTCAGTTGTTGTGACAATCAGCTACATATCAATTATAATCTTGGGTTTGTAAACAACTGGAAGATTCCCTTGGAGGATGTGATTCTATTCCCTTTAACATACTATAGGGCAAACACTTAAACGTACTGTGTGCTGACTACAAAGTAGATTTGCTTTACTGATTCTAAAAGAAAACCTTCAGAACTAAGGCAAGGGATCTTGGTGGGACAGAGAAATTCAGAGTCCAATAAAAGAGTAGAGAATGTCAAGAATGCCATGGAGCATTATGAATCAGGGGCAGAACTGGTTGGGCCCATCCAAATAAGCATGTATGGTGAGACGTTAAGAGCACCAATTTGGAGTCGGTTTTGTATCTCACCACAATTGCTGTGTTCCTTTGAGCATGTTAAGACTAACTTTTCCTCTTCTGAAAAGTGGGAATAATTATGCTTACCTAATAAGGTTATTCTGAGAATCAAATTACAAAATATACCTAGAGTGTCTAGGATTGTAGACATTCCGAAAACAATACTACATGTCAGATGTTATCACTGCTGAATCCATATCCCCTTGGAACTGACCCTTACCTGTATAAACAATGGCTTCCTACCGAGAAGATCCAAAGTTCTCTGCCCAGAGATTCCCTCAGACTGGGCACCAGACAGAAAGGAAGTGCCAGGGAGTTAACACTTCTAGGAACAGACCTTAGCCAAAAGGTCTATTTTCTAGCAGAAAATTAAGTGCTAAGTACCCATTTCCTCACTCCTTGAGCAGGACAGTTCTGAGGCTTGTTCCACGCTGCCTCTCAAGGGGTTCCTTTTGGTTTGAGCCCCATTTGTCCCAACAGGAACCTGCTCATTGGTGCACCCTGCATTGGCTTCTGTCACTTTCCTGTCTCATTTTCTTACTTCCTGATGGAAGCTTCCTGGGATTACCTCCAAAACAAACCACTGGCACTCAAATTCTTGTTTCAGGATAAAGTGAGGCCTAAACACTATATTCACGATGTTAATATACTTAATAATTTGGACAGTTGGGTTTACAACTAAATGTTCAATTCACTAACCAAGGCTTGTCTAGTCAGCTTGCCTTCTCTTTCATCCCACAGCCATTATCTCAGTTGAGGCTCTTCTCACTTATTTGTTTTAGTCTGCCCTGTAGCCTCTAACAGATCTCTATACTTCTAGTATCTCTATCATCTAATCCATCACTCACTTACTGTCAAAATTATTATCCTAAAATGCAGTTCTGGTAATGCTATTTCCTTGCTTTTGTTTTTTAAGACCACAATGGTGCTCATTGACTCCATGATTATATGATAAACTTTATAATATGGTATGTAAAAACACTCAAAAGCTGGTTCCAATCAACCTTTCAGCCTCGTCTGCAGGGATTGCTATACACAGCCAATGCTCAGCCCACACAGAACAAACCAGTGTCATCTCAAAGCCCTTTCACTTGTCACATTTTGATGTGTCTGAACGTACATATGATCTTTCTTGTCTAAAGACACTGGTTCATCCTTCAAGTTTCAGCTCAAATGTTCCCTCCTCCATGAAGACTTCTCCAACTCCCAGGGTTCCCTCCTCTGGACTCCTGCAGAAGCATCTGCATTCAGTGACTCATTCTTTCATTCGAAACCATTTTCTAAGCATATCCTACTATATACCAATCATGTGTTATGCCCTGAGGGGAAACCATGCTGGATAAAAGCAGAAATAGTTCCTGTCATGAAGATCACATGGGGAGAGGAAACAGCTATTATTAGGTAATCAAATTCAAGTTTGTTACAAAGTGACATGAGAGTCTGTTTACCTTATAGGATGCTGATCCATCCTGGGGACTAGAGAGCCTCTCACAAGGAATAGTTGCTTGAGTTGAGAGTGAAGTAGAAGTTATCACCAGATGAAGGACATACGTTCCAGGCCTTGGGACAATAGGAGGCAGAAGAGAACAAAATATTCCTTGAGAAATAGAAGGTCAAGGTGTTTAAAGCAGAGAGGCACAGGGAAAATGGAGAAGAGGCACTTATGCCATTCACTATGTCTTGTTTGTTTGTCGGCTGTGTCATCCCTGTCTCATGCTCCCAGAACGATCTCCTCAAAAGTAAGGACCATGTGTCATTGAAAGGCATACTCACCCCAGCACTTAGCATAATGCAAATTAACAAAATTAATGTACCCGCTTTATGAATGAGGGAGCTGAGACTCAGAAAGGGTGAGTGAGTTACCCAAGATGCCAAGGCTGGCAATAGCTGCACAGTAACTAGAATGTACACCTACTATTCCTCAACTATGTTTTTTATACTGGCACAAGGCCCCCCCCCCTCACCTTTTTTTCAAAACCCTAGTTTTTCTGTGAGCTCTCTTTCAAAGGGCTGGATAATACAAGTGAAGCAAAAAGCTAGGTACTGGTGTGGGTGTGCACGCGCTGGGGGTGGGTGGGGTGCTGAAACTGTTGGGGAGGTAGTGCACAGGACCCTTTTCTGGTACGGGACTCTTTTCTGGAGCCTTTATAATAGGCCTAAATGGTGCAGGTGGTGAGAATTAGCCATCACAAGGTCCTCCTGCTGATGGTGAGGAAAAGAGCATCCAGCTGACCCCTGGACGTCCGAGCGAAAAGACTCTAGGTTTGGACTCTTCAGGGCGGTGAGTGGGATCTCTAGATTCCTGGTTCTAGAACCTCTCCGCCTTTCCAGCCAGGACCGGCGGTTTGGGAAAACAGCCCAATTTCCCTTCAATCCCGTCTGCTCCCGCAGATCCGTGGGAAAGGAGGAAGCCCTGTCGCGGGGAGGCATTCTCCAGGCCCAGACATTTCATCTCTGTCCATTTCAAGGCGCCGAGTGTGCGCCGTATATAACCAAGTATTGCGCCCACAGCCAAGGACACAGCGGCCGCTCTGAGTGTTTTGTTCACGAATGTTGGGCAAATCTAGGCTCTGAGGCTGCAATCAAGAGCCTGATTTGGGACTGGTTCAGGAGCTAGAGTTGAGGCTTTGCTCGGCAGGGAAGAAAGGAGGAGAGCGGACACGGGCGTGGCTCTTGTGAGGATTACGGCGGAGCTTTGGACAGCGGCGCCGCTCACCGAGGCTGCAGCCATTGCACAGCCGAGCATCCCACATTCAACAGGAGGAACCCGCCGGAGAGGAGCCCCGAGCCCCCAACGTCGCAGCCGCCGCAGCCCGTGCGCCCCGCGCCCCGTGCCCCCGCGCGCCATGGCCAAGGAAGGCGTGGAGAAAGCGGAAGAGACGGAGCAAATGATTGAGAAGGAGGCAGGCAAGGAGCCGGCGGAGGGCGGCGGCGGCTCGCACCGACTCGGGGACGCCCAGGAGATGCGCGCGGTGGTGCTGGCAGGCTTCGGGGGGCTCAACAAGCTGCGGGTCACCAGGAAGGCCATGCCCGAGCCGCAGGACGGCGAGCTCAAGATCCGCGTCAAAGCCTGGTCCAGTATCCGCGCCTTTCTCGCTTTCTCCCTCTTTGCGCGCTCGGCGCTCCGGGGGCGGGGGGTGGCAGAACCTTAGAGGCGAGGTTTTCCTGGGTACAGCCGCCGCGGCTGCCCCCCGCCGCGCCCTGACCGGGGTCTCGGAGCTTCCCCGCAGCCCGCTGCTGCTGATGCTGGGGACGATGCTGAGAGGTGGCCCTCCCTCTCCCCCAAGCGGGATCTAGGGGGTGACCGGAGGAGACTGCGCTCTCGGGAAGGGAAAGGAGGGGTGGGTGGTGGCGCCCAGCACTCAGGGTTTGGAAGATTGCGCTGCGGGAGTAGTCGGTCGGGTAGGACAGCTCAGCTGCCAGGGTGGGGGTTTGATGATAACATGGTTAAAAAATAATAATCGTCGGCTTACTATGTACCAGCTATCAGTTTTAGTTTTCTGTATGTGATCTTATTTCATACTTCCTGGGACCCAGTGAGTTAGGTACTTTCAGTATCCCCCTATTACAGGTGAGAAAACTAGGGCTCAAAGAGAGTGATTTGTCCGATATCAATCTGCCGTCTCTAAGCGGCATGGCCAGGAATTGATAATCTATCTTTTTAACCTCTATGTGATGTCGGGATAGGGCTGGGGACGGGGTGCAGGGCTGGGAGATACCCCTTTTCCCGCTCCCGCAGGCTTTCTTCTCTGTAGCCTGGTTTGGGCAAAGGAACTGGGAAGTAGAAGGCTAGGCATTAAGCTTGGTGAGGAGTGAGTCCAAGGCTGCAGCTCAACCCTTCCTCTTCCCCACTAGCGTCTTCTGTTTCTTGGAAGAGGGGAAAAACAAACAAAAAACTGATCAATCTTCTCCAAACTTCTGCTCCCATCTCAGAAGGAGCTCATCAATCTGAGTTGCCTTCTACTCCCCACTCCTCCTGCAGGAACGTCTTTAGACCCACACAGAACTGGGATTCCCCCTTGTGTGTTTAGGCCTTTGAGAGCTGTCCCTATATGTATTATTTCTCTGAAGTTCTGGAGAGGGAGGGCTCACCCTGGAATGTTCATTGGACTCAACATTCTGAGTTCTCTGTGCAGCAGCATGGGAAGCTCCTAAGAGGAACTTGCTGTTAGCACAGTGAGATGGGCCTATCCCTTCCCATCTTTATGTTTGTTAGCCCCCAACAGACACTGCTGCCTAAGGCAGCAGCCAGCTCACCTGTTCCCATGTTAGAGCCCCAAATCCAGAATCTGGCATCCTATCTGGAGGCAAGAAAAATGCAAAGGAGATTCCTCTCTCCTTGCTACTTTGAGAGCACGTGCAGGTTTCATTTGCCAGACTGAAAGGCATCCCGTGAGAGAAGCAAGCACAGGTCTCTGGCTTGTTCTGGGTTTTTGGTTCGCTCTGATACATGTAGCTGGTCATGCTTGACTCTAAACACTTGGGCCTTTCTCTGAAAAATTCAGGGTCAGGGAAAAGGCTTTTGCAAGCTGGGGCTACTATACAGTTCTATTTGGTTAACTCTTGCTGAACTGAGCTGATTGATCCCAGAAGGCAGAGCTTACTCATGGATAAATCCCCGATGTCCAGCACAGTACATTCTAAATAAGTTATCACTGAATGAATAAGTTATTGCTGAATGAATGGACTGAGGAAAGACACTTGGAGGGGGATTATTGTGTCATTATTTTTCTTCTCTTACCGGTGGAAGAATGTCTGCCTAGTGAAATTAAAGCCATGTACTGATAATTCTCCTTCTTCAACTACCAATCAAAAATATATTATATGTATGTGTATAATTTATGACTCTCCATCCAAATTGGGGACTGGGTTCTAGGATGCTGTCAGAATATATATGGAGAGAGTGAAAATGTTGAAGCTATTTTTTAACGAAAAGAGCAACATCTGCAGTATAAATAGGTCTGGGTTCTCTAGCTTTATGCTAAGTGCATAAATGCTGATAAGGAACTAAAGCATTTTGAAATACTAAATGTTAAGATGAAGGCCAGAAGATTGATTTTCAAAGCCAGACACACAAGCCTATTCTTTATTGGAAATGTACACTCACACTCACTCACTCACTCACTCACTCACTCATTCACTGTGGAATCACTACAGATCCCCACCCCAGTTGTTCAGAAAGCCAGCCAGGTCTGGGGGAACATTTGGAATACAGTGTTGCAAAGAACTCACATTGATTTTCATTTAACCAAGCTGGAAGCAGACTTAATTGGTTTTGCAAGGGGGGCCTGGAATAGGTTTGTGAAGATTGCCCGCTGGGCCCATCCTCCTCCACTGGGCTGGGATTGGCTCGTCAAAGATGCCCATTGATTGTAAGTTTAGCTTTGAGGGCCAGGATGACTCATTCTGTATTTTTATGAATCAGTTGATGGTCTCCTAGATAAAGGTCCATCTTGTATCTGTTCTCTATTTTTAATGGAAACCTTTTATCATCAAAGAGGACATGCTCTTGGGAATAAAGCATAGTCCATCTGAACTAGTATTATTCAGACCTAGAATAAAGATCCAAGTTGATTATACATTTTATGAAAATGGAAGAGAAGAGGTGGGGGAAATACATATTTTATCTCATTTACACCTTCTCATTTATGAGGTAGGTATTACATATGGTAGAACAAATTGAGGTTTGGAGATGTTGAGTAATTACCAAAAACATCACATAGATAGTAGAGTTAGAATTTGAATCCTTAAGGCTCTGTTGTTTTCCTTTTATTCTATTTTGTCTCCCTCCGTGGAAAGACAGAAGAAATGTGATTTAACTCTAGACCTTTGGCATGTAAGCTTGCTTTCCTTTTTTTCTTGAATGAAGATGGCATGGCTCCTTTGACCATTTTATGTCTGGCTTAAGGGAATACTCTATGGCTGTTCCCATTTTCATAAAATGTAGAGAGTAATCAACTTGAACCTTCATTCCAGGCCAGAATAATACTAGTTCAGATGGACTATGCTTTATTCCCAAGAAAAGAGCATGTGTTCTTTGATGACACCATGGTCAAATGCTCAAAAAGAATCACCTTGGAGAGTGTAGGGTGGGAGGGATAGCAGAGTCGTCTAAGTTGTTACAAGAACATCAGCTTCAACAGGGAACCTATTTTATCAACGATTCATTGAACAATTTACACAGCAAGTGATTTAAGTGGCCGAGGAGAAGAAGTGTGCACAGGCTTTGGGGAAAGATGGACCTGGATAGAAGCCCAAACTTTCTATCTATGTAACAACAGTAGACATCTCTCTTAATTTCTTCAAGCTTTCTGTGCCTCAACTGCAAAATGGGGATAATTAGATGAACCTCATGTTGTTGAGAGGATCGGATATAAGAAAGAGACTGGCCCATTGTCGGCACTAAATAAATAGTAGCTATTGTTGTGACTGTTGTCAGTTTTGTTGTCATGTCTATACCTATATGACATATTTTTTGGCAGCTTGACAACTTGAGGCCATCATTTTAATCATATATGTCATTAGGCAATATCATGTCATAATCTGCTTAACGATTAAGAATGAGGCATTCTTAGACATGAGTTCCAGCTCTGCCACTTGCTTGCTAACTGGATGTCTTAGGTCTCTGGTCACTGAAAGTGAGCCTGAGACAGGGATGCTTTTTTAAGTGGTCGATTGAGGGTGCTTTCAAGAGAATGGGAACAAGAGAAGAGGGCCAGGGTAGAGGAAGAAACCAAGTAAGGATTTGATTTTAGCTGGATCCCACCAGGACTTCTGGAGCAAGAATTGTACCAGAGTCAGTCTAACCTTGAAGCAATAGGGAAAGCCTTTTGTGCTCCTGCACTCCCATCCTCTTTCCCGCTGCCTTCATCAGTTAGTTACGGGCTGTG
The DNA here is from genome assembly GCA_028627145.1 of Eidolon dupreanum. Classification (NCBI taxonomy): domain Eukaryota; kingdom Metazoa; phylum Chordata; class Mammalia; order Chiroptera; family Pteropodidae; genus Eidolon; species Eidolon dupreanum. Next base: position 111,688,698 of record CM053508.1, on the reverse strand, counting down.
GACTACTTCCTGAGTGGGCACATGGAACCTCTCAAACAGAGGTGGCTTCTGTTGACCTGAGGGCAATTCCCTTGGAAGTGGAAGCAGGGAAGGGGACTGCTCTAAACCAGGAGCCGTTAGCATTCCCAGCAGTTCGGGGATGGGTGCACTGCCCAAGAGATGGGGTGAGGCACACTAGTTGACCTTGAACATGATGCTTACTCCTCTAAACTTCAGTTTCATGGTCTATAAAATGGAGATAATAATAGCACCTCTCTTTATAGTGTGTAATGGAGTTTAAATGAGATACAGTGCATAAAGATCTTTTTGATGATGACTGGCACATAGCAAGTGGTCAATACATGACAGCTATGATTATTTTAACTATTATTTTTGGTTTCCATAGACACTCCATAGTTAATCATTCAAACTGGAACTCTTTTAAAAGGGATGCCAAAATAATCATTTTGGGACAACAGGAACAAACTGGAACTGTTCTAGCCAAACCAGGTGCATGGTCTCCCTTAACTGATAAGGATCAGATCTGTGCCTTCTCCGTCAGCAGTCTTGTCACAGTGGAGCTTCTCTTGGGCAAGAGCTGGTAGGATCTGAGGCTGAGGGTCTCCAGGCTGGACTGCAGGAATGAATTTAAGTGGCCATTAATAAGCCTTGTCTGGTTTGTGGCTCGAATTGGCTTGCGGTAGAAAGGCACTAATGGATTGGGGACATTTATTTTCCCAGACTGATTTATAGTGAGAGGCTGCATGAAACTGCTGGAATGAGACCAATTGGATGAAAAATGGTTTCAGCCAGTCATGGTTCCATTGGCTGATCTGAAAATGGGCTGAGGGCAGGCCACACTAGAGGAAAGCCAACAGATTGATGGGATCCTATATATCATATGAGTAAAGTATATTGGAGAGGGAGAGGGAACTAACATTTATTGAATGCCTATTATGAGCCAAGAACTGAGTTGCCTAATCTATACTCTTTGTTTCATTTTATCCTAACGTCAATTCAACAAGATCAATATTACTATCTCCATTTTAAAGATGGGGAAACTGACATTCAGAGACATGTTAAGATAGCAAACTGCAAAGTGGAAGAGCAGCGTGACGATCCAAGTTCTGCCTTGTTCCTGGACTCTTTATATTTAGGAGTCAGAAAATCAGAGAGACACAGTGGCAAAGGTACAAAAGAGAGTGAGAGCGAGAGAGATCGAGAACAGAGAGAGAGTGAGAAACCAAGAGACACAGACAGGCAGACAGACACAAAGGCTGGAATCAGGAATACAGAGAGAGAAACATGAATGCATTTGGCTGATTTGAAGTATAACTGATAAGACTCAAAAGTGCGCAGTGCTGTCTCGCCCCCGCAAATTGGCCATTGTGTTTCTGCACCACATCCATTTTGCTGTCATTTCTGAGTTATGAGATGCTTTGGGGGTCTACCTAGGATCAAAATGCTATGACTTTTGTCCCAGAATATTCATGCTAATTAAACACAATCACCACTCCTTGGATCCACTCAAGACATCTGAGTCCTTCCTCTGCCCCTTTGCCTCAGTTGGGCCATTGCTACACTGGTGACTGGAGAGCAGGGTGTCCCAAAATAATACTACATTGGATTGTCACTGACAAGGTCAAGCCAAAGAAATATGACCAATATGATCTTCCTTGTTTATCAAATAAACAAATGAAGTACATGAGGTTAAGTGACACAGATGTTTCCAAAATTGAGAAATTGCTTGGAGGGTGTCTAATACCCAAGGCAGGAGCCACTCTGGCACAGAGATCAGGATAAAGTGTTCGGAATCACTCTGAGTTGGATGGAGATATCAGGATTTGGCAGGAAAGGATGACATAGTGCTGAGTCACATTGAGCCCCATTTGGTGATGAGAAGATGGAGACGCTACCTCAGGGGTCTTTCTTATTCATCGAAGTTTGCAGTTTCCCATTAACTGTGTTCTCCCTGGTGAGGGCTGGGGGTGGTGACAATGTCTTGCTCTTCAACCAATGATGGAATGAATTTCTTGTGTCCCCAGCATCAGTGATTCTTGTGTATCATAGAAAAAGGAAGTACAGAAATCTTAAAGGACATTTGACATATAGTAGATTTTCATAAGCAGCAGCCTGATCTTAATTATACAGACACTAGTCAGAAATCAAGGGCAGGTGGCTCATGATGGGCAAAGAGAATGATGACTGATGATCATGCTCACCCTACCCTCCAGTGGCAGCATCTTTGTAGCAACAAAGCTTAATACCCTTGTCTACTTTTCATCTGACCCTCACGACCACATGAGGTTATCATCCTTACATCCTAAGAGGGGACACTGGGACTCAGAGAGGAAGTGGAAAGATTAAGAAGCTACAACAGATCTGAATGTTTCTGCCTCACTATGGCCAAGTGATCTTAAGCAACTAACACTTTCTACTTGTGCACATCCCCACCTTGGTGATAATAACCACTTCTTGGTATTGTGAAGACCAACTGAGAGTCTGTGGAAATCCTCACTGTTCCTTGAATATAGTGGGCACTCAATAAAGGTTATTTTCTTTCCTAAGTCACTTGGGCTGTAAAAGACAGACTTGGGCCTGATGCCATCCTCTTGTTCCTTGTCCTCCTACCAAACTGCATTGTCCTGCTATTCTCCCGCCAATTTACATAGGATGCTGGCTTTTGAATCTTATGCCCAGGGTTAGGAGTGGATTTGAATCTCTTGCCATACAAGCCCTCTGCTTTCCACCCATGAGTGGCAGCAGAGATTTCTTTGGTAGCCGGATGTGCGTAGACTATCCAGGCTCTGGAGTCTGGTTCACTCTCATTCAAAGGAACCAAAATCCATGATCTTTTGGCATATAACTGACATTCAACACGGACAACAGAGCTCACCCAGGCATGGGGAAATAGCACCCTATGACCCCAAGTTCCTGGCACTTCTCATTTTTAATAGGGATCTTTCTTGGCATCTTGGCATTTGTCATAGAAGAAAAAGTTTAATTAGAAGCAAGAAGAGACTCTTCGTAGGAAAGGTCAGTGGGAGTGTAATTTCAAATTAGTTTGATTCCTCTGTGTGTAATCTCACACAGAAAATCAGTTGGAGCCATGGCATTAAAATGAGCAAATTTAATGTCTGAAGGCCCAGGAGACAAAATAGATACTCCAGTGAAAGGGGCTGTTTCACCTTTGAATGTGATAGTCTCTTGATGAGAGCATGCAGTGAGCTTCTGTCCTCAGCCTCCTGTTAATGACCCTTGGCCCCTTAGCCATGCCTCATCCCCAGTCACGAACATGCTGTCCAGTGCCTTCCCAAACACAACCCCCTTGGCAAGTAAAGCACTGGGTCCTCTTACTCCTGATATCTCTAAATGGATGTAGTCCCCAGAGCCCAGTGCGGAATAATTATCTTCTGTGAGAGGAATGATAATGAGTGATTTCAGGGACTGGCACTGACTATACACTCAAACTGGGTGGGAAGCAGTATGCTTTTTTGGTTATAAAATAGTTAATGTTGGAAGTGAAACAGACCTGGATTCAAATCCTGGATTTGATAGTTTTAGCAACCTCTATAACCTTAGGAAAAGGATTTAGTCTTTTGAAACTTCAGCTTCCTCATCTGTAACATGGGTATAATAATAATATCTATGGGGCAATTTTTTTGACGTGTGAGAATAAAAGATAATGCATTTGAAGTACTTAGTAATGAGGTTGCACATTTAATATTTGTTGAATGAATGAAATCCTTGTTACATAGTATATGTTTAATATATACTAATTATGGGGATGCATAGAAATAGGACATCAGAAAGATGCTCCATACTTCATAAAGTTTGTTGGATGGAGTCCTTATTCAGACTCCATATGTCTCCCCTAAAGAGTGTAAGACCTTAATAGCAAAAGTAACCCAGATAGGATGTGCCACCATGTCATGACATGAACAAGTTCCAGATGAATTCCTGAAAAAATGAGAGGAAACAAAAGCGAAATGCATTGTGCTCCAACATTGTGCCAGAAACTGGGCCAAACTTAAAGATCTTTAAAAGGAAGACCAATTACTTCTGCCCTGATTCTCTTTATTTCGGCCATGCTAACCATCATGATGAATTTTTCCTTGGATGTCTAGGCTCTCCCTTTCCTTTCCCTTCCACCTTTTATCTTTTCTCTCCCCATGAGTTACCTTCAGGTGGCCCTGCTGGAATAAGCTTCCTTCTGGAGACTAGGAAAGATGGTGTCCTTTTGCTCCAGCTGCCTGGCTCAAACTTAGCAGGTCCCAGTTCAAAGAGAACTTTTTTCTCCCAATTTTCATATATCAAGTAAGAAATCTGATTGTCCCTTTGTGAATCACATACCAGTCCCCGGTTATCTCTCTCTCCCCTTCCCCCTCTCCCTTCTTTCTCTCCCAAGAGAATGAGGTGCTATGACTGGCCGCATGTATATCTCATGCCTTGCTGCCCTGACCTGGAATAATAGGGCATCATGATTGATGGCCCTACAAGAAATGCATGAAGGGGTGTATGTGTGGGGGGCGGGGGTGGGGTAGATATTCCAAAAGGAATGAGGAGCAGTTACCAGAAAACAGTAAGAAACATGCTGGGTTGATCAAAAGGGTAGGGTAAGAGACTCTTCTTCACCCAAAAAAGCGAAGAATCAGAGAGCAAACTAGAGAAGGCAGCTCCATTCCCTATTCTGGGACCTTACATTTCTCAGCACAAAGTTATTGAATCATATGAAATAATATATATAATATTTTCAACTTCAAGGATCATCTCCTTTTAAATCTCTGCAGTAATCTTGAACATTCCAGAAACTATCTATTATCATTTAACTGATGAACGCCAAGCCCAGTGCTTGATTAACAGTAGGCACTCAATAAATTTTTGGAGGATGAATGAATATATTATATAGCTTCCCCAAATGCTAGGTGTACATTTCTGCGGAAGTTGCCATTTCACTCGTAAATGCGACTTTCTTCATAAACAGTGGCCATTCCAAGCCGGTGTGGTTTCAAGCTCCCCTTGGTCATCCCGGCTTTATCTGACAAGAGGCCTAAATCTCTCTAGCATTCAGGTCTTTTAGGGGGAGCTTGAAAGAATACCAAAGGAGCTATGTTTTCAGAGAGATTTACCTGTCCTTAACACAATCTGTTCTCTTGAAACTGAAAGTTCATCTCTAATAACTGCTTTCCCTAGGCTGAGAAATGTGGTTCTCTGACTTCTCAGGATGCTCTGTAATTTTCTCCTTATCAACATCAGATTGAGTGCTGGAGGCCAGAGCTCTTGGAGAGAGCCGACTGCGCTGCTTCTAATGATTGCTATTCCAAGAGCGCTTACTCCAGCATTCCTGCAAAGCTTACCTACCTGGGGACCCCAGGCCTCAGCAGCCTGGATAGTAAAATGATATTTAACTAAACTAAACTTACTGTGGTAATCATTTTTGCAATATATGCATATATCAGATGTTGTACACTTATGTTGTACACTTTAAACTAATACAACGTCAATTATATCTCAATGAAACTAGAAAATAAATAAATAAATAAATATTTCAAACTATTGGGGGAAAAAATACTTTAAAACAAACAGTATGTCCATGACTCTGTCTCTACCTTTCTTTGTAGGTATCAGGACCCCCAAGCCCTACCCTGCAATACCTCCCAATAGTTGCAAGGGTTTCCTAGGGGCTGTGGCAGGGGCACTCAGAAATAGTTCTGCTGGTTCCCCCATTGATTCTGACCCTCTCCTATTGCCCTCTCCTGTGCCTCCTACTATACACTGAAGCCATAAGTGTGTTTCCCATACCGTGTCCACTCCAGGCGGAGTCTGGCCCTCTGCTTTGGCGGTCGCCCCTTCCCACCCAGTATAGATTACAAAGCAACATATGCCACCTATATTTAATGTGCTTGCTGTTCGGAGTTAATACTAATGACACTTGGTACTAATTATTTATCACCATTGTGATCATAATGACTTTTACTGAGTACTTTCTGTATGCCATGGGTACTGTGTGGAGCGTTTTAGGGGGATTTCTATGATACCAAACGTTTTACAGATGAAGAAACAGGATCAAAGAGGTGAGGGAACTTGTTAAACATCACAGAATTAATAAGGCAAAGAGAGCTGTGATGTGAGCCAGGGTTTGTCTTTCTCCAGGACCTACATCTGCACTCATTTTGTGCCCACCTTTCATTGCTCTGTCCTAGACACAAGCTCCTGGAGGTGAAGGGTAATCTGAGTAGTGGCAGATATCACATTGGGAATCAAGCCTTCCTCTTGTATTGCTATAGGCTTCTTCATTCAGGCTTATATTCTGCAACTCACATTTCCCTTAGGATGAGTTTGTTTGTTTGTTTGTTTGTTTGTTTTTTATTTACCCCCAGAAGACTTACCTACTCTTCATGCAAATAGATACACAGTGGGGCAGCCCCACTGCCTGGAATAGTCTGAATTCTACAGTGAACTCTGAGGTTTTCAAACTGTACTCTACATAGAACCCTTCCCTTCCTCCCAACACAGGCACACTTGCTTCTTTAAATAGATTCTTCATCAAGTCACAGATTTTCAAAGGTCCCTTGTTTAAGATCAGAAAGAATTGCTTTTCATTTATCTATGCTATGTCTAGTTCAATCAGCTAATGAGGCGCTATTAAACCTACTGTTCCTATGATTGATTTGAGTGATTTTGTGATTGGATTCTTTTTATCCTCCTAGCTAAACTTGCTAAAATTTTTCTGATCAGGGACCTTGTGACAACCTCTGACTCAACATTTGCAGTCAGAACCAGAACCAGGGATGTGTAACACGGCTAGCAATGTGCCCACCTTCTTAAAACAGTGCTTTCACGTTTATCTGCCTTCAGATCCTCGAGAAGCCGCTCTGTCTGACCACAGAGGAGATGGTTTCTGCCTCTGCGACTGCTGCTTCATGTGAAATAAAGAGCAAAGGCGATTTTCACCCTCCTGCCCACTGGGAGCCTCACCGTCTCTGTCCTCAGCCAGCAGCACTTGAGGGAGACTTAACTTCTTCCTGTTGCTCTTTTAATGCTCCTCTTTTCCTATTCTTTTTTTCTTTTTTTCCTTTTGTGTCCTTGATGTAGCTGGTCCTGCTCACTCATGAATAGGAGCCTGACTTCCAACATAATTGAAAAGCACTGTCAAATTCTATTTGGTCCTTTAGAAAACACCAAAGCTGGATCCATTCATGCTACAGAGAAAATTTTCTCAAAAATGTTCTCTTCCCGTCCACATCTCCCCAGTGCCTGCTGTTCCCTCCGAGTTTTCTCCCTGTGCTTTTCAAACCCTCCTGGCCTCTCAGTCCCTGCCCTTGCTATCTCTTGTCTTTTACACCTATCTTTGCTCACCTTTCACATCTATTCTTTTTATCTGTCAGGAGTAAATCTTTGCTCTTTACAAAACACATACATCAAGCAGGTCTTTGTTCTCTGTTTTTTCCCTTACCACTACACACAAGGCTGCTAGCCATGCTTGGCTGAGAGATAATGCCCTTTAGCAAGAAGAAAGAAGAACCACTCCTAAGTATTTTACTACTACATCTTCAGTGGAGGAATTATTTTTTTGCGAGATTAGAAAGTGCCCCGTGCTAAGCAGTGAAATTGAAAGGTGAATTTTAAGACAAACTCTATGGAGTTGCTCATAGTGTCTAGTGAAGCCAGCGGGGTAGTGATTCTGCTACTGCCTCCTTCTCAGGCTAATTAAATTTAAATATTAATAAACTAAAATGAAGAGTTCGGTCCTTCAATCACACTAGCCACAACTCGAGTGTTTTGTGACTGCGCATGGCTGGTAGCCCCGCATTGGAGCACAGGTACAGAACATTACCATCACTGCAGAATGTTCTGTTGGACAAGCTGCTTCGTCTTCGCTCCATTTTTCCTGCTGAAATGACTGTTTTTACTAAACACTGTTTTAATCAGCAGCAATGACTTAGGAGATAACTGTCATGTTATAGCAAAAATGGACTGTATCTTTGTGCGGACCCTGCCCCTTTGAGTCTCCTGTGAGAAGTCAGTGATCCCTTTACACTGTCGGATACTGCCTTTTCCCCTCCGTGGGAAGGTTGGGAGAACCAGAGCGAAGGACATACCCGTTCCTCAGCGATACTTTGCTGCGGAGGCCTCCACGATTCCTGCGGAGTGAGTTAATAACTGCCCTCTCTGTGCTACCCATGGCCCCTGTGCTGCCTCCTGTTGGGGAACTGTCATACCATGTACTCGTTTATTTATTCCTGAGAAACAAAGATGTCATTGTCACTATTTTAACATTAGTACCGAGCCAAGCCCCAAACCAGGGAGGGTCTGCTGAATTTAAATATAATGTGAATATTTTACATAATCAGTCACTGCCAGGCACCTGTTTGACGTCAGTGACTTGGTCAACATCTAGAGCATAGAGATTTTAACTTTTTCAGGAAACTTCTTAAGAATGAATACCTGCTGTGTACCCAGGAGAGGTCGAGAATATATAAACAACTCTAGGTTCAAAAATCAACCAGTTAGTCTTGGTATCATCGAGAACTTGTTTTGAACCCATTTGTGCCATGTGTTTTTGTTTCTGTTGAAAACCAGCTCTTGATATTTAGATTTGCAATATATCTCCTTGGCCATTTTGTTCTGTGTTTGAAATACTACTGAAGTGTGTTTTGAATACTAATTTGGATGTATGATCTCAATATGTTTTCTCTCTCAAAGGGAATAAAACAGACTTGTATAACTAGAGCCTGAGCTATGGTGCTCTCATCATCAGTCCAGATTTTATGGCTAAAGAGATTCAGGTGGGGCAACAACAACCGTTGTTAATTAGTAAAGTGGTAGATAATGAAAAACATTGAACGTGTAGGAGAACTTAATATGTCTTGTATAGCTGCAGTGGTCTGTTTATCTAAAATAGTGATTAGGGTGGGTATGACACAGGATCTGTGGAGTGAGATACCAAGGAAAACAGTGCCAGGAGCCATGGACCAGTGATGGTGAGAAGAGAGTCTGAGTATCTCTAACACACTCCTTTCTACCTCTGATGGAGCACAGGTGACTTCTCTACCCTGCGGTCCATCTGGGACAATTCTGGCTGTTCTCAAATAAGAAATGCCAGGTGAGATTTGCATAAAAGGTGTCCTTGTTTTTTCTTTGCATAACAGATTTGTATCAGTCTATTCTCACAGCTTTGAGATAAGAAAATGGAAGCTTATTAAACAAACAAAGAAAAGAATTGGGAGCAAGATTTTCTGACATCAATGCCTATTGTCTTAGGTATTTTCAAGTTATCAACTGAGATGAACAAACAAAAACAAAAACTTCAGTTCTGAGGAAATGAGAGAAGAACTCAGACATCTGCTTCTTTGTCCCCACTCGGATTCAGAGTTAAATGCTCTGATAAACAAAGCAGTAGCAAGTCTCCAGAAGAGTAAAGAAAGGCACACACCTTTCTGGGCCACTCCTGCTCAGAACGAAGCCTCACATTAGTCCTCTTGCTCTTAATTAGAGCAGGCAGAGGCTGCCTTGGATGCTGGCCATGGGTATTCCCTTTGACAGTGTTCTCTTCGTATCCAGGTCTCCTCCAGCATCCTGTAACCTGACTTCCCATGAACACCTAGAAAGCTTTGAGCTACTATTTTTTCATGGATCTCCCCAAGCAATTTACCAATCCTGCATGTACTTTTTAATAACTGAAAATTGTTTATAATACCATGTAAAAAGCTCTTTTTGCCTCCAGCATTATTGAGATATGATTAATATATAACATCTTGTAAGTCTAAAGTATACAATGTATTGATTTGATAATTTATAAATTGCAAATTGATTACTGCCACAGTGTTAGCTACCACCTTCATCCCATCACATAGTTACTGTTTCTTTTTTTGTGTGTGGTAACATTCAAAATCTACTCCTGTGTGTCTTTTGACAGTTCATCGGCCTTTACTCTTCTCTTTTTTTTCGAGTCTCTATCTCTTCCATGATTCTTTGATCTCTTCGAGTCCTCCATTTCCCTTTCCTCTTATTCTTTTGGGTCCCAATTTAAAGGCCACATTCTCCTTTTTGCCTTCCCAGCATTAGTTCTCAGATCTCCTTGACCTTTTCTTCTCAGAGACCACTGTGCAAAAGTGCTCCATAAATATCCACCATCAATGACAACTGCTTGGTTACTGTGAGGAAATAAAACCCTGAAAGGGAGATGACACCACCCCTCTTGTAGTGGATAAGGGGCACACCACTCAGAAGAGCCTTTAGGACCCAGGTGCTCATTCTCCCAGCTGCTGGGAGCGATGGCTGTTGAGGACTCATGGCTCCATTCCTCCTGAGGAATTGCCCTCAGCTGGAGGACACCTCCTTGCCCAAGTTTGCACACATCCCTCCCCAGGGGCAGCTCTTATCTGACAACTAGCTGATGCAAGGGTACTAAAGCGCAGTCCCCTTGTCTCTATTTATGAGGACTTGAGGAATCAGCCTGGCTTGGGGGGTTTCCATTGATAAATTGAGTCCTTTTTACTCCTACATCAGTGTTCAACTTCACCCTTTACTCAGTTCAGCTTGCCGCACACCCATAGATGTGTTGTTCCCTAGAGCCCTCCCTAACAGACCTTCTGCATGCAAATCTCAGTCTCAGAGTCTGCTTCCCAGGAGACATGACCAGTGGCACCTTCTTTGTGTGATGATGACGATGGTGATGGTGATGTAGTGGTGATGACAATAACAGCTTACTTACACTTTTTGAGCACTTAATGTGTGTGAGGTTCTCTGTTTTACATGTACTATCACATGCAATCCACACCAACACTCCATAGTTGTTACTATTACATTTAAGATAAGAAAATTAGAAGTTCAAGGAAGTCAAGCAACACATTGAGGAGGAGCCAGAGAGCTAAAGCTGAGAATTAAATTCGGCTTTGGTGATTGCAGAGGACCACTAGTACCATTCTTTGGGAAAACTTTGTTTTTGACTTCACGATTTCCTTGTGTACCCCTCCTGGTGGCTGTGTGAGCACCCGGCCTATACTTCTGTAAAACCACAGCTTCAAAATGCGCCTTTCTGATTCTATTTCCCCATGGGAATTTTGAGCCTCTGCTAACTTGGATATCCAGTACATACTATATGTTCAGTGTAGAGCAATTGTTCAGTGTGACAGATGAGTAGAGAAGTCCCCTTCTTGCAACTAGGCAAACTGAGTGATGGTCTCTTGAAAGGAGAGAAAAGCCTTTGGAGACACATCACTGGATTTCATACCTTGGCTTTGTGAACCTCTATGTGCCTTGATTTTTTTTCTCTGTAAATGTGGGTAATATCATTCATCTCTTAGCATTGTTATAGTTGTTATAAAAATGAAATGATATCATCCTTCTAAAGAACTTAGCATGATGCTTGATACATAGTAAGCACACCATTAATGTTATCTATTCCAATTATTAGCCTCAAATAATTACCATGTGCCATCATTAGAGAAATTAGAATGGGGGTTTCTAAGTGTCTGCTAGCATCCTGGGAACTCTTCACACAGTCACAAACCCTGTGTGAGAAACCTTCTCAGAAGGGGTCCATCTTTTCTTAGACATTCTTCTTCATGGGTACAGCTGACATTGGGCTACTAGAGCAGTTTTTCTCAATCCTATGGCACATGAGTGTGTGTGCTGAACTAAAAAGACTCTCAGAGCTGGGGCCAGAATGTGCACATATAGAGGAAAAAAAGGAATAAAATAAACACCACTATAATCCTGACATGCATCCAGAAAATTGATTGTATTAGAGGCTCAGTCAGGCTGCACCCCATGTGGTCAGCAATTTCTGCTATGCGGGGAGGGGAATTAACTGCCATTGTACACAAGGAATCCTATGGTCTTTACTGAGTACTTGTTATACATGAGTTCAAAGTATCTTAGAGATATTTCATAGAATCATAAGAGCTCATGCTTTGAAGAAACTTAAAACATGTCAGCTAGTCCTGTGTTTTAAATTCCCCCCATGGCATCTTTCATGCTCTTTATAAATACCCTATTAACTATGAATGTTACTTATCCAATATTTTTATCAGCAATTTGGACATAGAAGTCAATGGCCTGATAATTACATTTTCAGAGAATAAAAATGCAGAAGGAAGAGCCAAATTTTTAGATGAATAGAATTAAGATACAAGAAAGAGCCAGGCAATTTGGAATGATGAATCTAATCTATTAAGACCATAGATATGACCACGTTTAACAAGAGTAAATAACATCCTTTGGACTAGGATCAAAAAATTCAAATGCCTTAGAGGATGAGAGGGCTTTTCATTTTGCTATCTATTTAATAATCATCTATTAATTTTTATCTTGCCTGATTCCAAAACGAAGTAGAAATAGTTAAAAAAAAATGATACAGCAGTGATTCTCTAAGTGTTCCCCAGACCACCACCAATAGCATCACCTGGAAACTTGTTAGAAATGCAAAGTCTTGGACCTCACCCCAGACCTACTGAGTTAGGAACTCAGGGATGGAGACCAAAATATCTGTGTTTTAACAATCCCTCCTGAAAATTCTGGTGCACAATAAAGTTTGACAATTACTGTAATAGAATTTAAGATTAAAAAAAACAAACAAACAGAAACTCCAGGGCATTCAGAAAATTAAGAGAAAGTTGAGTGTTAGGATAACATAGAGAATGCATGACGAAAGCCCTGCAGGTTTGAGAGCGAGATAGTACAAATTTGGTTCAAGACTTCCTAATAGCCAATGTCAAGAAAGAAATATAATCAGTTTATACACTGTACCGGGCCTGTAAGATCCCAATAACCAATCCTTGCTCTAGGATTCAAAGAAAATTCCTCTGTCTTCAGGAAGAAGCAAATATACATTGTAACAAAGAATATGCTTAACAACATCCCTTCAGTAAATAATGGGTTTCTGAAGGTTATTTTTTTGGCCATTTATCTCTTAATCGAACCAGTGATGGGGCAAGACTTGGAACTGCTGTTGAGTGTGAGTTCAAAATATATGATGGAGATATATTAATCTGCATCAATAAAGAAGTAGGCTGCTGGAAGAGGGTAATTTTCCTCACAGTGTTCTTTGTGCAATGGTCTGACAGTGGTTTGGATACCCGTGGTCAGTGCTGAAGATGCTGACAATCTGAGGAAGGAGCAAGAAGGCAAGAGATCTCAAATAAAACATCCCCTTTCATATAAACAACCCCTGCTCTCCTTTCACCTGAAGAATAAAATACAAGAAGAGACTCTTTCCATATTTATCGTCTCTTCTTTCTTCTTCTTCTTTGGGTCAGTTTTACCTCAAATTGGAAAATTAATAAACTGCAGCTGGGCTAGTTCTGTCATCCACTTAGTGGTGTCCTTTAAGAAATCATTTGTGTCTTCTTTAATATTATTAGTGTACCCAAAATAAATTAATAGACCCCAAACCACAACATGGTAGAAGATTACTTTGATTTATAGATAACAGAATGACAGCCTAGCAGTCAAAAATTCAAGCTTGGAAGTCATATGAAAAGGGCTCATTCCCCAGTTCTGGTACCTATTTGCAAAAAGTGCTTTATCTTCCCTAGGCCTCACCTTCCTCTTACGCAAAATGGAGATTAAAATGGCCCATACATAATACCTAACACGTAGCATCATCATCATGGGAGATGATGACTCTTGTATACTCTAGCAGACCGACTACTAGAATACTAGTGGAACACAAAATGAAAAGAGCTAAATATCTCATGAGAATTCACAAGGTTGACATCAATCACTTAACAGATAACAGAAAATAAAGTATAGTGGCCAAGCCTAGCTTGCCTTACTTCAGCTTCTAGATGGAATATAAGTATCCCAAATCAGTGTCTTTTATCAAGAACCCCAAGCATCTGTCCCTTCCTACCTAAGCTTTGATTTTGATAACCTTTTAAGCAGAATTCACAGGACAAAGGACCATCAAGTGACCAGAGTGGGAGAGCTGGGAGTGCTTCAGAGACTCTGCCAAGGCCCCACAGTTTACTGATGGCAGCATAGGACCTGGACCCGCACCCTACATCTGTTTCCTTTCACCATTTCCTTTTAGTCTTTTTATTCCTGAATCTTGAAAGCATTGATTTTTAATAACATTTGATTTACTGCATTTGAGATTTCATAATGTCACGGGATATACAATAAGCAAGGAGTTTGAAGACATTAATTCAAGTCTCAGTTCTGCCAGGCACTAATTGTGTTGTCTTCGACAAGTCAGTTCTCTTATCTGAATTTCAAAATTCATGTCTATTTAACGGGAATAATAATATCTGTACTTTTTGTCTTTCTGGAATTGTTACAAGGTTTATTGGGATGTATATAAAGCACACCGTAAACTGCACTATGCTATGCAAATGTAAGAGCGTTATTATTTAAAGAAATTGTCCCCAAATTTCCTTGTATCTTCTATTATATCCCTCATCCTGTGATTTGAGTTTTTTGGAGTCCTTTTCTCAAACCTCTGCCTCCATTTTTTTCAGAAGGCTATGTCTCAGTAATAACCCTTTAAGCCTAGCCTTTGACTAATAATTTAGTATGGGAGGAAAAAATAAGGCTTATTTAGTAAAATTATACCAATCCTGGAGAAAAAAAATAGGATTACCTAGAAAAACATTATGTGAAGCACTTTCCAGCACTGTTTTTTTCGGAGATCTCAAATGTTTAAGAACCATATAAAAATTGGCTAAGAGAGACATCTTAATATCACCTGCTTTGTCGGTCTGAGTCATCAGGTAGTCATTTGCCACCCCTCAAAAATTTCTAAGTGAAAATCAAATTACCTTAGAGAATACAGGAAACTATAATTTTGAAGATTGTATAGCTTGATATGCCCTGCTTTTTCCCTGTTGTGATGGAAAAGAAAAGTGTTAGACCCAAGTTTAAGTCCATGGCTTAAACCATTCACTGTTTTGGGGTCTTGGGCAAATAACTTATTGTCTCTAAATAATGTTATTTGTTTTGTCTGAAAAAACAGTGAGGTCAGTAATGTTAGTCCAGTGGATGCTTTAAGGTTATTGATTATGGTATTTGTTTTAGTTTGTACCTTTTGGTTTTCTGCAACAGAGACCACACACATAACCCAAACCAAGAGGTCCTATTATAAAGACATGTGAAGTAACAAAAACAAAACCCTTGGAAAGGAGAGAGCAGGAGGCACTGGGACTGGGCCTCACCAAGTGTGGAGACTGGATCCTCCCATTATTGGTAATTCAGCAGCGAAACTTGTAAAACCTCACCCTGGTTCAGGCTGTTGGGTTGACTCTACTGCTCTTTGTGTTTTTTCTTTTGTGATTCCCCTACCGACTGGCTTTTTCCTTATGCTTCCCCAAATCACGGGTCAACTAGGTCCCTTAATGTCAGTTCTATCTTTTGACATCCTTTCGCATACTAAGTTGTCCATTTGCTACATATTTCCTAGTACATAGTTTTTGAGAAAACATCCAGTTCTTAGACCAGCTCATTTAATTCATGCCAAGGAAGGGTTTTTTGCTTAGATTATGAATGATCACCCCTCCAAAATTGAGTCCACCAGCCGTTAAAGAGATAAGGAGTTATAAACATGGTTACCTTGGACACATGCCTCTTCAGCAAGGATGATGAGTTAAGTTCCCATAAAGAAGTAGTTCATGCTGTGTGTAATGGCTCGGGCTCTAGAATTTGCTTGAATTCAAATTCTGACTTTGACAGTTTCTAAAGATGTGACCTTAAGCAAGTTACTTAAGCAAGTTATCATACTAGGTATGGTAGTCATACCTCATAGGAGTATCACTGAATTTTAAATAACAAAAGCAAAACAGTAAGCATAGTTCCTGCTACAAACTGAACCCTCGGTAGATGCTAACTATATCCATATCAAGAGGAGGTGTGTGGGCAGGCACCATGAAACAGGTCTGGTATAATACATAAAGGTGCTCCATTAACAATCGTTCACCTCTTTGTGTTGAGATAAACACTGACTCATTCCCCGTCCCCCAGGATATATCTGCTTCACATTTTTTTTCTGAAGATGTGTGGTATTTTCTGTAACACTGATGAAATCACTGCATGCCTTACTGAGGAAATGGGATGCTACAGGTTTTCGTAAAGTGAGTCTTATCCCTTCTCACTGGAACTGGGGTCTCAGTTTATCATCACCGTGCCCATTCTATGCTGGATGGAGACTGGAGGCAGCCCTACTGAGCAGGGTAATGAATGTCGGAGATGAAGCCTTCGTCAGGGGCTGGCATGTTTACAGAACTGTCAAGTAATTTCTTCTGGCATTTCTCCATCACGGTCTTGGGAAATCAGGTTTTCACACAAAAGAAAACACAGTGAGCTAAAATATGTGTGAAATGAGATGCTGTGTTTGATTTGGAACATAGAAATTCTTTTTATTGTTATACAGTGATGTTTTATTTATTTTGTTGTGTTGGAAAATGGCCTATTTCACAGAAGTGAAGCTTCTACATAGCTGAAGTTTTCCCATTTCAGCTCTGAAACTATTTTTTTTATCCTTCTTTAATGGGAGTCTTCCTAAAATGTATCACATACTTCTGCCTTCTTAACAGAAGTTGGGAATTTAAAGGCTAGCTAACATTTATTGAGTACTTACTATGTATGTAGCAATATTAATTCCTTCCAGAATTCTGTGAGATAGTTACTATCATAACATCCATTTTACAGATGAGGAAATTGAGACTTAGACAAGTTAAGTAACTTATCCAAGGTTACATAGGTGGAAGTGATGGAACTGGTATTCATGCTTGGGTCTTCCCAAGCTCTTTACAACCTGGCCATGTTATTGGAGAACATTTTGGTTAATGAATGACCCAATAACTATTAACCTCCAAAGTTGGATCTTTGAAAGTCTACACATACATTTCGGAAATGTGTCCATTACTCTGAGCACCCCTTGACCACTTTTTAAAAGGAGTTAGTATACAAACTGGCATCATATATTTTTGAATATTCATATATCTTCATTCAGCAGATGTTACTTGAGTACTTACTATGTTACTGTGCCAGGCACTCTTTAGGCAAAGAAATATAAGGCACACAGCTGCCTTCAAGGAGGGCATACATTAGAGGTACTCCAATGGGGCAATATGTAAAACCTACTTGATTTGTAGCCAGGAAAACCTTGATAAGGTGGTGATTCTTGAAACTATTTTTCAAGGAAGTTATGCTCAAAATAAATTCTCTGTGGATGAGACTGATGAGTTGAGACCACGTGTAATTAGCTGCTTCCTTTGGCTTCAAAGAGGCCAAAGAAGAAATGGGTAAGCTGTACTTAAGAAGCTGTGGTCAGATGCTAGTGGGCTTTGAGCCAAACGAGGACTTTGGTTTCCATAACTGAGACTTTCTTAGATCGTGGCTTATGAAAACAGGAAGGATATTAGAACCACACCTGGTGGAAAGAAATACATGTTCGATGGGATGTGTTTTCTCATTTGATTAGTAATTGGATGTTAAATGCAATTCTCAATTGCAGCTCTTAAAAAACACACAGTTTGGAGAATTGGTAGCATCATTAGAAGCAAGTATATCATTTTCTAAGGCAATGACTTTGACATATGTAATAATTTTCTTATTTCAAAAGTAATGTGTTAGTAGAAAATACCTAATAACTTCTCTCATCCAGAGATAATAAACAATCTGAAACAAATCTTCATCATTTCCATATCCATTGGTCCATGTTTTTGACCTCTTTTCTTCAAGTCACCCTGCTCTAGCTGGACATAATGTTGTCTCTTGATGCCTCATATTCACCATATGGGGGCTGTTGATGGCACCGTGCTGGTGTAACTTTGTGTGAGGATTTAGTTGTGATGATTGTTTTGAGACCTTTTAAATTACGTCTTTTTTTTTTTCTCTTTCTCATAGATTAGCTAATGGCCATTGTGTCTGGCTGTTTTCCACATATCTTCTTATAATTTCTTCCTAGTGTATTTTTTTACCCACGATTAAGTGCTAGAATGGCTAATGATCAGGCTAGTCAATATATGTTTTTAAAGTAAGAGTAAGGTTCTGAGAGAGGGCAAAGGAGCTATCTTTCTAATTGGAATGTAAACTCTGCAACTGCTATTTTAACTGCCAGGAAAGCATTGCTTGTCAATAGAGATAATTGAGTTTTGCTTTATTGGTGACATTGAGCTAAGTGCCATTACTATTAGGCATACTTTTCCAGAAAAAAAAAAAAAAGAAGAAAAAGAAAATAGAGAGGAACGAGGGGGAGCCTGAAAGGGAGTGGTAGGGAAGAGAGAAAAAGCCAGGGCAGTGCTTTCTTTTGGATCTCATTTTGAATTTCTCTCTTTTCACATTTGCTGTTCACAGTGGTTTAAACTTCATTGACTTGATGGTGCGACAAGGGAATATTGACAACCCTCCCAAGACTCCCCTGCTGCCAGGTTTTGAATGCTCCGGGATTGTTGAAGCGCTGGGGGATGGCGTGAACGGATACGAGGTATTGTTTTGACTGGAATCCACTGACAGAATAAAAGTTATGTGAAAATACTTGAAATAATCTATGACGTATTGTTATTGATGTCTTTCTGTTTGGTTTCATTAGCAATATTTATGTATAATAGGACTTTTCAAATGTTTCGTGTCTTTCTCATGTACTATCTTGAGGCTCTTGGCAACAGTCTGGTGATCAGAGGAAATCCTGTCCTCTCCTTTATTCATATTATACAGCTATTAAATAAAAGTATTTAGCCTTGGATTAATTAATTGTACATACTACCTTCTCCCAACAAGGCTTTCATTTTCCTATCACCTCAGGATCAAAAATCAATTATAATTTACAAATTACAAATCTTATAATTTGATTCCTTTAAATATCTGCTTAACTGATACATCTAAATGATCACTTATAAACCATTATTTCAGATATTGGTGAAGTGGCATTTTTGAATGAAGACTTTAAAGCCTAAGGGTAGAGGGGACAAAACTGCCCATTGGTAGATGGACTTGGGATTAGGGCAATGGATATATAAGAAGATTTATTATGTCATTCTGACTACTTTTTTACATGTTTGAAATTCTCCCCCCCAAAAATTAATTGGTGAGAAGATGTATGACTCTTCCTACCAATAAAATGCAAATAAAATAGAATCCATTCTGTAAAAACTGAAAAAACTGTTGGCAAATCAGTTACACAGAATTACAGTAGTTTGGAGTCAGAAAAACCAATGGATATCAAGTAAAAGAGCCTTCGCTTACAAGTACTTCCCTAGGGAGACATGAATGGAGCTAACATTTGAGAATCGACTATAACCAGAAACATGGGCAAGTTATCTTTGTTCAGCCTCACCACAATCCTGCGGTAAAGATTGTTATTGTCTTCTTAGAGATGAGATGCAGAAGGGTTTAGTAATTTTCTGCAAGGTCCAAAAGGTGGTAAGTAGTAGTTGAACTTGGATTCAAGTTATCAGAGCCTTTTCTCTCTTTTTAAAATCCTATGACCTTGACTCCTGCTCCCAATCTGCAAATGCAGTACTAAACACAGGAGGAAAAATCCTATAAAATGCAATGCCAAAATGCCCTTGGAGTTGAATTTGATCTTGCTGCTTAGTCTCAGTATATCTGAGCCTCAGACTCTGAAAATATCAATATGCTCCAAATTCGTTATGGTGAATGTCTGGAAATCTCATCCCACCCATCAGTCTTTCTGTCAATGGTTTCCAGATAATAGAGCAGAAAAAGTTTGAGAAAGAAGAAGTGCACTTTTTTTTTCCTTTCATATGACTTCACATCTTCTGTCCCCAGGTAAGCAATATAATCAGAGGCAGCACTGTCTCTCTCTGAAAGTGCTGCATATAAGAAATATTATCTGCTCTTCACTCCTCCATACCATCCTGAAGGACCAGATCATACTACAAATTCTATTAATCCTAAGCATTAGATAACATATTATTTTAGAATATTAACAGTAGTCAGGGTTGTTATTGGCTTTGCTTTAAAGGGAGAACTTACTATGTTTGATTATATATATATGTATGTATATTTTACCTTATATATGATCTTTCTTCTGCTAGTTTACTCTGGCCTGCTTATTGTCAAACGTACCCTTCACCTCCCACTTCCCTCCAGTGACTTTCGGATGCACAAATAAAAGAAACCACCTACAGGTTTCTAGTCAGGGTGTGATTTTGGAGAAAACCAATACTAATATTCCCTCTATAATTTTGACTTAAGGTTTTCAATCACCTTGGAGCTGGAATTCCATGCAGCAGCATGCTGAACAGCTCTCTTGGTTGATCGATTGCAACAGAGGCTTGAAAAATTCTTACCAGAGGCAGAGCCATAAAGGAATAATTTGGGCTCATTGCCCACCAGTAATTTTTTTCATAATAGAATCAAATAATGAAGTAAATTGGATTATTTTTTAAGTTATCTATCTCTGGACTCTGAGACTGGGGCTGATTAGGATGGCTTAGCTACTTTTTCCATTTTTATAATGAAATGGAAAAGATGGAACAAAGTTGAATGAGTAGCATGGAGCAGTCAGCCTTACTGTGATGGCACTGACCATCATTGTGCATCAAGGTGGCTGTAATACTCTCTTCTGTGTTTATACTGGAGGCCACTGGCTAGTCTGGGGTACTGAGTCTGTATCTTTGGGTTTTCCAGATTCTATGCAAAAGAGGATGACAGTGTCAGACCTCAGTGATCCTCTGGTCTAAGCCATTGCATTTAAGACAATAGTCTCAGCATTGATCATTTGGTCTTCAACCCTCCTAGGGATTAAGACACTCACTACCAGTGGGACAGACTCTCCTTTCCATCAGTTTCTTCATTAGACAGCTATCCATTCTGCTTCGTGAAATATGAGTCTGTATTTAGCTTTTGATCATTAAACTTTGGATTCCATGAGATCAGGAACCAGTCTGTTCTTTTCAGGAGATAACTTGATTGTTCTTTCCTCATTTTACATGCATTGTGCTAAGTGCATTGCATGCATATTATGTTATTTAATCTTCGCAAGGACCCTTTCCTAATATTATACCCATTTTAGAGCTGAGAAAACTAAGACTTAAAGAGCTAAACTAACATTCCCAGACTTGGTAGGTTCCCCTGTTGTATACACTTAATAACTTTATGTCTTCTTTATAGCACTTACCTCAGGCATAATGAATTAATTATTGGTATCTGGAGTCAGCCTCTCTAGCTAGCTTCACATCCTGGCCTAGCTGCTCTCTAGCTACATGACATTGGGCAGGTGCTTTAATCTTTGTGTCAATTTATATGTATGTAAAATCTATGATCATTTATCTGTAATATGAGACTCTTACAGAGCCCCTCTCAGAGGAGGCTTTTGTTGTTTGTCGAGTAGGGGTAGAAGAGAAATGCTAAGGTACAAAGAAATTAAAGCAGTAGAATCAATTTTAAAAATATATATAAACTAAAACATACATATATGAAAGCCATTAATTTATTAAGAATTCACTATGACTATAGCAATTTGAATATTATATTTGAAGTATAGTACAAGCCACTAACAATCAAATAGCAGAATGGTTCACTTTAATTAGCACTTGGTAGCTCCTATAAGCTATTAGTATTAGTTCACTTATTTGTATTTCCTTTAGTAATGATATGCTATGAAAAAAACTTAGCATACTATCATAACCACTTTAAAGGGATGACTACTCTTTTTATTTATTTATTTTTATATTTTTGCATAGTGTCTGGATGTAAACTATAAAAAAGAACACACTATTTATCTATGCCTTAACCAGGGTTTTGTAAAGATTACATGAATTGAAACATGTAATATCCTTAGGACAATGTTTGCCATATAGTACTCGTGCAATAAATGTTAGCTGTCCCTCACACCTGGTGGCATGCTCCTATTTCACTCTCAGCCTGCCTGGTTGCTCTTGTTTAGTCTCCTGCACTTAGATTTATATGGTTCTTCTGATGCACCAGGTTCACATCCACTGTGGCTGGTAATCCAGTGCTAAACTCTGATGCAAATACCACAATGAACTAGCCTGTCAGGGAATCCGTATGGGGTGGCAGAGACCAAACGAGCAGTTTTACTCCTAGCCTTGTCCCTTTAACCTTCCTTGTGGCTCAGTTTTCCCCAGCTCCAAAACAGAGAGATTAGATGAGAGCTTAAGTCAGTAAAATGACCCTCCAACACTAGCATTCCACAGTGTGTGATGTGATGTACACTGTATTTATGCTCAGGAAGAGAAGTAGAGAACCTGGCTTCCATAGCTCCTGGAAAGTTTTCATAGATGGGCTTCAGAGCATCCACAAATGCCTTAAAATTGGGAGGCAGGTGAGGGTGTGCATATTTGAGTTTTTTTTTTTTTCTGAGAAGGAATCTATAGTTTTCATCAGATTATTATTTGAGAAAACCCTCAAAAAAGGTTAAAAAATCTCTACTAACCCAGTGCTTCCCTATATCCATCCAGATTGGGGACCGTGTCATGGCATTTGTCAATTACAATGCCTGGGCAGAAGTGGTCTGCACACCTGTGGAGTTTGTCTACAAGATCCCAGATGACATGAGCTTCTCTGAGGCTGCTGCATTCCCCATGAACTTCGTCACAGCCTACATGATGCTCTTTGAAGTTGCCAACCTCAGAGAAGGGATGTCTGTGCTCGTGCACTCAGCTGGTGGTGGTGTGGTAAGTTGGCTGTTTGTGAGTCCTCTTCCTCGATATCATTATGGTGAAAGTGGAGGGATGCTCAAGCGACAGGGAGATTCCTATGTGAGAGCTATGTCCGTTAGGGGGGATGATCTGTGTGGTTCTGGTGAAGCTCACGTGGACAGAGGAGCTCATAGAGATGATTGTGTTGGGGATAGGATGAGCCTCAGGGATGGTTTCTCTGGAGTTTGGGAAGGTCTCCAAGGTGATATGTTAGGACTTAGTGGGTCTCAGAGACAATTTCTGTCCCAAAGCATTGTCAGTCTTGGTGTCAATCACTGTGAGATGCCTCACAGTCCTGTACCACTGTTATTTGAAATGCCAAAATGGTGGATGAGTTACCTTTTCAATAAATTGCCATGGATTCTAGATTGTTCCCATATTAATGACATCCTTATTCATTTGTATTCTGATTTACTTTCTTGAGTGGGAGAGAGGTACATGGAGATTGTACTAGCACAATGGGAATTACACATAAACCTAAGTATACTCATGAGGGTGGTTGCACATGCAAATGTCATCTGTCAGGTGTGTTTTTGACAAGGGGGAAAATAATGGAATTAAAAGTTAATGCTCTAGAGTTCAGGGGTGGGAGAAATTTCTTCCAGGGTTTGGATGTATCTCGGAGCCAGTCACTCAGTACATATTACATGCCTGCCACGTGGCAAGCACCATGTACCAGTCATGGTCTACTGGGGTGGGAGTATAACTCTAGTCTTTCTGAGACTGAGAGGCGTTACTCATTATTTCAAGTATTTATTGAAAACATGTTATATTCTGGACTCCATGGGTTAGATATAAACAAGAGAAGGTCCTGATATACAGTCTGATTTTTGAGAAGTTCTCAGTGTTGCTGATTCTGTGATTTGATGAACTCAGAGATGAACTCTTATGGTTGGGTCTAACTTGAATATATTTTTACTGGAGGTTATGCTAACATTGATTTTTAAAAACCTTGGCGTTTAACACTTATCAAAACTTTACGTAATATAAAGCACATTTCTGTTTTTCCTTCTAAGAAGACAAGCTCACATACAAAAGACAGGAAGGCAAAGAGCTGAAGCTTTAAGAATGCCTAAATAGGAATATCTTCAATCACTTTAGCAAAATTTGCTAATGTCTTTTGATCATGAGTAAAGATATAATAAAAGCTAAATATCCCTTAGAAAAGAAATGGATTCCAGTGCCAGGTAATCTGCTAATGGCAAGGAAGCCATTTAGAATTCTGGCATTTATAATCTTAGTTTGTTCAGCATACAAAGCATTAGAGACTTGTTTTCCTGTTATCAGCATAAGCTCCCGTCTTTATGATGGTGCTAAACTCAGTTCTGCTGAGAGTCAGTGTTTAAACATTGGCACTGATGATATTTCCTTTCATGTTTTTTTTTTTTTTTTTTATTTGTTTGTTCCTGGAACAAAGGAGAATGTGTCAGGGGCATGTGTCTCACAAAAGAGAAAAAACAATCTTCAAAAATAAAAAAGTTTTTACCATGCCTTATTCTGGGCTTATAGATATTATAATAAGAACTAAAATATGAAACAGATGAAGGCACTGGGGGAAAAAAACGAGGGTAGGAAAATAAGTTGGCATATATAATGCAGACTATGATGTTCTAAAGCTTTGTTGAGGATGGACAACAATCTTGGCTTAGCTTCCTTATTTTCCACATAAGTCAAAATGACCAGCCATGGGAGCTAGTGTTCATTTGATGGAAGTAAACCAGTTGCTATTAAGGAAAACCATAATAGTACCAGGTTTTGAGCCCAGGGGACTATTTCTCTGTGGTTTCTCATAAGAAATGTATGAACATACTCAACAAAACTGTTACAATAAATGCAAATATTACCATGATGCTTTTTCTTATGGTGTACTCCTAACATACTAATAGTGCCATAGTAAAGCAAAGTATAGTGAAAGCAAATATTCTGAGGCCAAAAGGATGTGGTTTGGCTTACTCTGAAGCCAGTTTAAAGGTGTGGTTGCGCGTCTCTCAGGTGAGTGGGTCTCCCAACCAAGATTTGATAGGTGGTGTGCAGCACTGAATTCAAGGTTATCATTAGAGGAAAGACTTGGCCAAGTACACATCCATGTATGTAAATACTCAATCAAGCTGGGGTGGAATTGACACTATCTCACAAAATCTAAGGAAATCCAGACCGTTCCACCACCCACAGTGAAAAGGTCAGTGAGTCACCCCCAGGCAGAACTGGATTCCTTCCAAGAAGACAACCAGCCACTGCTCTCGTGGTGGGGGAGCTCCCTGGGGGCACATTCATGTATTATCTTTGTTACCCTGGAGAGGAATGGATGTGCTTCCCACCACTGTTGGACAAATCTGATAAGTGCAGCCATTGGCTGCAGGGTGCTGTGGCAGGCAGGATAATAACCCCCCCACAGAAGTCCACGTCATAATCTTTGGCACCTGTAAGCATGATTTCTTACATAGTAAAAGGAATTTTGCAAATGTGATTAAGGTAAGGACCTTAAAATGGAGAGATTAGCCTGTCTTATCCAGATGAGCCAACTGTAGTCACAAGAGTCCTTAGATGGGAGAGGGAGGCAGAAAAGTCAGAAAGAGATTTAAAGATGCTGCGCTGCTGGATTGACAATGGAACAAGTACCATGAGCCAATGAACCAATGAATGTAGGCGGTCTTTAGATGCTGGAAGAGGCAAGGAAATGGATTCTTCACCCGGAGCTTCCAGAAGGAACATAGCCCTCCTAATGCCTTGATTTTTGCTGAGTGAGACCCACTTTGGACTTCTGACCTCTAGAACTGTAATATAAATCTGTGGGTTTTGTTTTTGTTTTTTTGAACCATTCAATTTGTGGTCATTTGTTACAGCAGTAACAGGAAGCTAATATAGCCATTTCATTGGGCTGTCCCATTTTTCACTGTGGAGAGCCCACAGAGGCCTGAAGGAAGTGAAGTAGCAAGTAGCAGAACTAGAATTCATACCCTAATCTGGCTGATTCCCAAACCTATTCTCTTTCCATTCCACAACCTAGAATGTTGGGAGAACCCAAATTATTCATTCCTTCATTTATTCATCTGTTTAACAAATATTTATTCAACTTCTGCCCAAAAGAGCCAAAAGACTGTGGCCCAATAAGGTTTCCTAACTTGATGTTGAAGAGGTGACAAACAAGATTAAATCTAATTAGAATAAAATTTCCTAAATTGAGTTAATATTCTGTGTGCAGTTCTAATGGCACCAAGACTTCTGTCTGATTTTTATCAAAGGCTGGGATGGGAAAATTGCAGACAGAATGTGAGAAATGCCAGCCTAAACAGTAATTTTGAAGGAAACATTAATACAGCATAGGAAAATAATTTGATCCAAAGCAAGTTTCTTTCTCAATGGAATTGCCCATGTGTCCACACATCTTTGAAGATGTTGCTTTTCTCTGACAATAGCACAATGAAATGATCTGAAAGGGTAATGCCTCTAATCGAATCTTTCAAACCTAGTTGAAAATGGGCTTACAATATCTTAAAGGAAAAGTAAAAAAATAAGCAACCGAGTGCGGCTCACGTCAGGAACTTCAAGATGAGAGTTGTCCTGCCAATTCCATTTAACAAGCTACTGTGACTTTCAGTATCTCGACTGGAAATGTTCTCAGTTTTTGAAGAGTAACATTACGGTTACTATGTGGTTATTTGCACCTATGTCTGACATTTGATGCTTTCCAGTTTTTAGAGTCTTTTTACATTTTTCATCATCTCATCTGAACAGAGCAAGTAGCAGCCTGATTTGGGCCACAGATCTTAGAAAGGAAAGCAGAACTTAACTTTCAGACAGAGTTAAATTGCTACCACTCAATTATTAAATTCTATTCATTATGGATAGGGCATTTCCCAGTGTCATACAAATCACTTCAAAGGAGAAACCAAAGAAGGGAGGGGAGAAATCTATAAAGGGGGCATCCTGAGGTTCCCCAACCTCATTTATGGGCCTGTGTGCTGACGGTCCTCCCTGAGTGGCTGATTAACCATACATAGTTTTAACACTAAACTGTGAGAGCCTGGGGCGAGTAGGAATACTCAGTGTGTTAGAGGATTTGGATATATTGGATAGTCATTCAGTTTCAGCAGAAAAGACACGACCATCTGCAAAATCACTATGGGAGAATACTTTGTGGAAAACAAAAACCATCGTTAATCGTGAAAGGTACTACTCGTCTACCCAGCAACCTAAGAATCATGGCTAGCTCTTCTCCAACATGCTACAAGTCTCCAAATCTTATGACACTCCTTTATTCATTCACTGATCTAACACATGTAGTGAGAGCTTGCTCAGTTTGAGTTGGGCACTAGGTATTCAGTAGAGAATATGCCATATTTTCTTCTTCCAATGAGAAGTCCTATAAATCAAAGGTGGGCATATGGACCAAATAATCACATAAATAAAGGCCAAGTGCTATGAAAGGGAGATACAAGCTAATATGAGTGTTTATATAAGGGACCTGATCTGGGATAGAAGTGAAGGATATAATCAGGGAGAGCTTTTCTGTGGAAGTGGCGTTTGCGCTCCAATTTGAGGCTGATAAGCAGGTAAATTGAACGAGAGTGGAAGTGGGGTGGAGGGTGGGGCAATGGTGAGAGGTGGAGGTGGGGGTGGGCATTCATGAGAAATGGAACTTGGGGTGAGCATTCATGAAAAGTAGGGATGGGGATCAGATAGCTTTTCACATAAAGAAATCCAGACAACAGGACATTTCTTATATCTTCCTGTCTCTCCCTGTCCTATCGACGGCTGTTTCACTTCTGGCCTCAGCATCTCTCCCCCAGATTATTGCAGCACACATTCAACTGGCTTCCTAGCCGCAATTTCCTCCCTCTTAAATCAGATCTTTACTCACAGCCAGAGTGGTTTTTCCAATACACCAATCTGCTCTTGCTTATAATTGACAGAGACTCCCATTGTTGTCAAGAAAAAGTTCTTAGCTTCTTGGCACAAATAGCCCTCGTCTCTCTCTGTCTCTCTGTCTTTCTGTCTTTCTGTCTCTCTGTCTCTGTCTCTGTCTCTGTCTCTGTCTCTGTCTCTCTCTCTCTCTCTCTCTCTCTCTCTCTGGCTACTTCTCCATATTCCTTTTATTTCAGTAATACAGAAGGGCTTGCGGCTTCTATAGGGTTGTGGCCAAGATGGCTGCCCACCAAGCTCTGTGTTCTCTTTCATAGATAGTTGCTGCCAGTAAGTGGCTACCCAGCCAGGGATCACATTTTTAAGCCACTTTCCCTACCCCTTTCTCCTGTATCTAGCTAGGGCCATGCACCTGAGCTTGAGCCAATGGGGCAAGGGCAGAGGCCACGTGATAGGTATCATTTCCAGGCCTGCCCCTTCTTATGAGATCCTCTATGCTCTCTTTCTCTTCCTAGTTTCCTGGCAGATGTCAAGGTTAACCTGGGGTGCACGTGTTAAAGATAGCAGAGCCTACACCCTCCCAGGAACCTTAATAACTGCACTTTCATCCCTTGTCCTGTCCCTGCCTTACTGCCATTTAGACTTTATGTAAGAAAGGAGAAGAAAGAAACTCTCATTATCTTAAGTACTGACATTCCAGGGGTTACCTGTTAAAGCAGCGAGCATTCCCTTTACTCCTTGCACAGGGCATCTGGCGTTTCCGCTTCCCCAGGCTGCACCTTCCTTTTCCCTCTGCCCTCCTAAGGGTGATGGCTAAGGCAAGGGCCCTGGAGTCAGACAGTCGATGATGTATCCAAAGCTACTCAACTTCTAAGTTTCCTCATTCACATAACGGGGAGAGTAACAATACATTTATTCCTCAGAGGGTTTCTACGCATGTTAAATGAGCTGATATTTAGGAGGCACTTAACATAGGAGAAGACAGAAATGTTAGCTATTATCATTATTATTATTAACTGTGATTTACTCGTCTTTTTCTTACCCCCAAGCTATAAGCCCCTCCATCGGAGCAACTGTGTCTTATTCTTTTTGTGCCTGTTTTTTGCTACATAATAAACGCAGTAAACATTTGTGAATCAAAAAGCTGTTGCAGGCCATTTTTCTATGTTCTAGAAAAGTTATTTGCTGAGCTAAGGAGGGCCCTGTCATTGCATTAATACCAGAAAAAAAATTATTCTTAGTGATCTTACACATTTTCATCTATTAAGCAGTCTTTGGTGCCTTGCTCATACCCTCCCACATTCTGAATATTCTTCCCAGATTCTGTCTGTACCCTGTGTGCACTATTAGTTGAACAAGACTCCCTCTTCGTGGCCCCTGTGGCTGTCCCACGCAGCACCCCCCTCATCGTCCCATGGTCCAGCTATGCTCAGTCTGTATCCTTCAGCACCCCAGCTGGCAGGAGCATGCGTGAGATCTCAGAGTAGGAAGAAAACAAAGACCGACATCAACCTGTATGAAATACTAGCTGTGTACCAGACTCTTTGAAAACATTTAATTCTTAAATAACCCTCCCCCCACTGGATAGTAAGAGATAGTGAAGAGATTAGATTATGAAGTCTAGAGTGAGACTCCATGGGTTTAATCCCATGGAGTAAAGTGGGGTGATATTAGTGCCAGCCTTACGTGGTACTTGTGAACTTGGAACATACTTGGCACATGATAAATGCCCAGTGAAATTTAGCTATTATAATTTCCAGGTTAAGAGATTCAGGGCTGTTTCCAAGGCTGCAGAGTTTATTAGTAGGGGGGTTATATTCAAACCCAAATATCCAGTGCCAGGGACTCCTGATCCAGTGTCCTTGATAGTATACCACAGGGGTAGCCTCAGAAACATCAGCACCTCCCTCATTTATTCTGCTTGTCCCACCCTGAGCCCCTAGATAAGAGGGATTTCACTATAGCAAGAGCTTGTCATCCCCAGGGACCTATAACTGTAGGAAACGGAACCTCTGAAAATTTAAAGAGAACAAAGTGGCTCTATCTTATCCTTCATGAATAATCAAAGGGATGAGGATTAACTATATCTTGGCATCAACAGGAAGGGCTGTGGCCTGGGAACCCACTGGAATTGTTCAGATCCTTGTTCTCTAACTGTTGAGAGAAACAGGTCCTCACCTTCCTAAATGTCAAAGATGCTTCAGAGACACGTCATGTAGCGAGGCCCCACCTCCCTGCTTCTGGAAACCTCTGATGCTGGCAGCCAGTGCCTGGAGTCCTCACAAGTCAGCAAAATGCCTTAGGTTGAAAAAAACTATATCTAAAAACACTTCTTCCAAGCTATGTCTATGCCTGCAAAAGCCTCACTTGATCTTTATTCTAGTTCCTTTTAACTTCTTTAGAGTAAATCATAACTGGGCCATAGAAACAGTCTTTATCATAAACATTATAAAGGTTGAATTTGCCCTCTGAGATAGGATTCATTTATTTAATATTAGTTGAATAAATATATCAGTGCACAAGGGGATGAGAGTTGAAATAGATTGAGCCCAGTAATTTTCACATACTGTCTATGAGGTAGATACTATTACATTCACACTTTAATGGAAGAAACTGAGACAGAGAGGTTAAGTAACTTGCTCCAGGTCACACAGCTAAGAAGAGGAAGAGCTGGTATATGAATTCTCTTAATATAGAGCCATGTTTTTAAATACAGGGCCGTGCTGACAGGTATGCAGTACTGAGAGAAGACTTGCTTTTGCTTAGAGTGAGCTGCAATGGATTCCACACCATGGATTTTGTTGATGGGCTTTTCTTCCCCACGTACTGAGGACAACCAGGGATTGCCTAGGAGCTGAGGGAGCCTCAGGATGAGGGGAGGACCTTCCATTGATATGGCTGACTTCTCCAGGAGTCAGGCTGATTCAGCACTGGAGCTGCCTTCGATGTTAACTGTCCCGCTGAAATTAAGCCCGGGCTTTCATGTCCATGGAGGCAGGGATGGTGCAATCTCATTATACCTGTATCCTGAGCACCGAGTCCAGTGCCCAGCGCATTGGTGTTACTTGAAAAATATTTGTAGAGGGAATGAAGGAAAAAAGAGAAAGGAAAAAGAAAGGGGCCAAAAAGGTTGCATTTAAGTTATGGAGACAGTATGGAACTTACAGGCCCAGATTCTGAAGCTAGAGCTAGTTTTCATCTTGTTCTCTGGTTTTCAGGTGAGAGACCTTGAACAAGTACTTTAACTTCCTTGGACCTTGTTTCTTCAGCTGTAAAAATGGGTATAACACCTAGCTCATAGTTTTTACATGGTGCTTTAAAAGAGAGTTCTGTAATGGGCTTAGAATGCTATCTGGCACAAAGAAAACTCATATGTCAGCTGCCATTATTACTATTATTATCATCACATTGTTATTATTATCTGATTAGAAAATATTATTCAATGGTACTCCAGCATTCATAACCAGAATCAAAGAGCAGCAAATAGGATAGCCAACTGGTGGCTGGCTGTTGAGACGTGGAGCAAGGAGCAGATGAAGCCAATCTCAGCTCCCTCAGTGTATCTTCCCTGACAGCTGGCTGTTCAATGTTCTCATGTATTAGTGAGGTAGTCACACAAGCCCCTTTCCAAACATCACTTTCCTCAAACATGTAAGATATAATTAGACTTTAAGGAAGATTTAGCTCTATAGTTCCAGCCCTTAGATGTGCACCAAGCAATCTAAACACAAGGACTAGTCTTTGCTGAGTTGATATGACCCCAGGGACCCATCCACTTCCCCAGCAGTACACCCTCAAGACTGCAGTTCCTTTTTGGAATATTATTGCTCTTATTAAGAAGAAAAATCAGTTCAGCCAGGAAAGATGAGGTACGCAGCAAGAAACAGCCTGTCTGTTCTCATGGGCACCCAACAAACCATGAGCCATGGCCCTGGGTACCCCAGCCCTCAGGCTGGCCACTGATTGTGTCCGTCCTGTAGCTCACTCCATGATAAACTCAACAGTACCCTTGTGATGCTGTCGGTCTCTACCTCCTAGATGAAAACTTTCTTACCTATCACTCTGGTCAATTGCCCCTATCATGATCCCTTCTTTAAATTCTTAGAGAGTCAGAGAAACTGTTAATACCAGTTGTTAAGCATTCAATCTTCAGAGCAGACTTCTTGGATTTGAATCCTAATTTCCATGACTTATTATTTAGCTGTGCTTTAGTTTCTTCATGTGTACTATGGTTGCTATACTTAGCTCATAGAATTTGGAGGCTTGAGTGAATCAATATTTGTAAAACATTTAAACAATGCCTGAACATAATAAGCATGTGATTAATGGGTTTTTTTTTTTGAGTTCTAGTGGGCTTTTATTAAGATAAATTAATAAAAATCAAGATTTTATCAACCATCTTTTCTAAACTTTATAAACTCAGCAGAGACTCTGGTCCATACATGTGCATACAACATAACATGTCCCAACAAAAACAGAGCCACACAGAGCCCCCCTGGAATATTTACTAATTAGCAGAAAGCCAATTTTCCCTTTCCCTAAATGTTTTCAAAATTTTGAGTCCCTGTTGTTCACTTCTCAGTGAAACTGGTCTCTTGTGGCTAGGGGCATTGAAATTCTATCTAATTTTTATTGAACAAAATATCATTTGTTTCAAGTGTTAGTTTTGTTTCAAAAAAGGAAAGTGACTTTGTTTTCTCCAGGCACCCCTCCCTGACAACCATTGGTTAAAATGCAGTAGCCTATATCTTAAAACCCCACCTTACGCCATCCTTCGCTCTGCCCAATATTGTCTCCTGGAGAATTTAAATTCACTTCTGTTGGAATCTGTCACCTGTGGATGGGCAGAGTCCAGGTGCCAGGCTAGCTCCCTCTGACCTCATGAACTGTTATAACCTTTGGACACTTAACTCTTTACCCCAAAGATGAGTTTTTAGATCAGGAGAGTGGATTTTCTTTGTTAGTTTTAAAAAATGATCTTTAAGGGTATAAAGTAGAACTACAAGCTCACCAAAGTCCACTTAAGTTCAATGAAAAGTTGACTAACTTCAGCTCTCACAAGGCCAATATTTTGCCTGACAAAGGGATTTTGCCAGAAATTGACTCCACAATAACAATTTTTAAGATACGCAGAATGCTGAAAAAAGTAGCACATTAAAATAACATGGCTTAATTCCCTAGAATTTATTTCACTATTCTGTTACTCATCTATAAGTTCAGGAGCATGGCTAATGGCAGTTTCTAATGAGGTTATGAACTTCCAAAGTGCTTCCAAATCCTTAGTGCAGATACCCTCCTTTTTGGGGTATAGTAATCTCCCTCCCATCCCTATTTAAAAAAGAAGAAGAAGAAGAAGAAGAAGAAGAAGAAGAAGAAGAAGAAGAAGAAGAAGAAGAAGAAGAAGAAGAAGAAGAGGAAGAGGAAGAGGAAGAGGAAGAGGAAGAGGAAGAGGAAGAGGAAGGGGAAGAAGAAGAAGAAGAAGAAGAAGAAGAAGAAGAAGAAGAAGAAGAAGAAGAAGAAGAAGAAGATAAACTAAGTGATCAGAATAAGATGTTTTGATTCCAACCCTTTACTCTTGAAATTTTGTGCTGAGTTGTCTGGTTCTAACCCAAGCATGATATTATCAAATACAAAAGGAAAGGTACTTCCCCTTCATTCCAAATAAATATTGATAACCAGTTGCCTCTCCCCTACCTCCAGCCTTTGGGGCCAACTCATATTATGATTCAGGGCCAACTTGAAAATAGTTAGAGACATATTTAGGTTTCCTTCTCCCTTACTTCTTCCCTTGCAAGATCACTTTGGAATATATTTGTTCCATTCTGAAGGGAAAAGCAAGAATGTTTCTCCATCGGAAGGTATGGGAAGAGAAAGACAAAACAGGCGCAGAGGCAGCAAGGTGTGTCACAGTCCATAACCCATTACACAGCTATGCAACCACGAGCTAAACCATGAGCTGGACATTATTTAAATAGTAAAAATAGGAAATAGTTTTCATGAGATGAACCACTAGAAAGGTATTACTATTACTTAAAATAAACACCTGATACTGGAAGAACACGAAACAACTTCCAATAGTACCAAATACTCCTTATTGTGAGGGGGGATTAAAAAGAGAAACAGACAGGCAGATAGACAGACAGACACTAGACTTTGCCCTAGTACTTAGAGCATCTTTCCATTTAACAATTCCTATTTAAGAGTCAAGCACAAAACTGGGCAGCTGCCTGTACAAGACTGTCCAACAGTGGTGCCCACACAGTTTAAGTGCCACTCCTCTCATCTTTTAAAGTCTATGCTTTAAGAGGGACCCACAAGCATGTGGCACCAAGCAGACACAGTCTGAGGATGGCAAAGAGGATGGTGCTATTTAGTCACCCACACTCCTGGTGAGATACAAAATTGTGTTTATTACCCTTTCTTGCTTTTCTTCTATAATGAATGTTCCCTCTTATTTTGCCAGATGTGGGGGAGAAAGAGATCTGCATCAGTACAAGGGAAGGATTTTTTGGTCAAAAGTTGATGGCTTTTGAATTCCTTCCCCCTATCCCTCCCTCAAAAAGATTACTTCCTTAATTAGTGCCTGTATTGAGTAGCCAACAATGGCTGGATAGATGAACCTATGTGGCTTGAATACCAAATAAATGTGCTTTTTCTTTTTTGGGTTTATACTGTCAGCTCCTACTACAATGTTTAAGGAGGTAGGGCTATGTCTGATCAGGAGGCACCTGCAGGATTTAGATCCTCAAGAAATTTTGAGTGAG
The DNA here is from genome assembly GCA_028627145.1 of Eidolon dupreanum. Classification (NCBI taxonomy): domain Eukaryota; kingdom Metazoa; phylum Chordata; class Mammalia; order Chiroptera; family Pteropodidae; genus Eidolon; species Eidolon dupreanum. The sequence goes on along the minus strand of CM053508.1, from coordinate 111,654,464 downwards.
TCACAAATAGTTTTTGCTTGGAACTAGACAGAGCCAAAAAAGCAACTTTGAATAATTGATTTCTTTATTCAGATGAGTTGAGCATGAAAGCATATGCAGGACTTATAATACTTCAGGGCTAGCAATGGGTATGGAAATCAAAATATTTTTTAATTTTATTTTTTACCTTTTTTTTTTTTTTTTAACCCTAGATGCTTTCTGATTGATTTAACACACTGGGTTAAAAAGGAATGCAAAACACTTTTAAAAAATAGTTTACTGGTTTTCATTCATCTCACTCCTTTTGTCTGAGGATCAGGTGAAACATCAAGCATGATGGGAGGGGCACATTTAAAGTGACACTATTGACTGTAAAGCATTTGCCAGCAATTTACAGTGCAAAATGGCAACCAATTCTTGTAACTGAGAACAGCAAGCAACTTTCTGCAGCATGAAAGATAAGGCTGTCAGCTATTGCCCATTCCTGCAAGTTTATGTACCAAGGTGGGCAGAGGGCAACACACTTACACAGGAGGTGATCCACACAAATTAAGCCCCAGAACTGCTGACATTACCAAAGTCTGTCCTGGCTAATACTCTGAAATGCAAATCCATGCTTTATGCATATACTGCTCAGATACTGCCATTCAAATTCCCACACTGCAAGGCAGATAAAATTTTGCCTCTTTTTGCCAAGCTTGAAAGGTTCCTCAAACTTTTTAAAAGGGGGGAGAAGCAAAATCAGAGAGAGCTTCTTAAAAATAACACCTTGAATTATAGGGTTTTGAAGTTTCCTTGCTTCCTCTGGCTGGCTTCCTCCAAAGGTACTAGATGAGATAGTGTGGCAGCAAACAGTGAATCCCAGACTTCCGGGTCCCTTTTCCAACACAGGGTCTCCAGAGAGGTCTGTGTTTGCTGACCTGGATGCAACTTTGACTGACCTGGAAAGCAAGTTCTCTAGTGGGAGCAATCACCACTCCTTGTACATCATCCTTCTTCAGGTCTAGCCGTTCGAGTAAGGGAATGAGGTGGGCACTGCTCCTGCCTGTTGCATCGTTTGCTCTAGCTAAAATATCCCTACGAGGTGAAGCAATAGGAATTTGATTCTGAATAGGAGATGGCTTTTCCTAGCTCATTTTGAAAATTCCTGTCATTAACTCCCATTTCAGACAATAGCCTTCAAACTCACTTCCTTCTGTGGAGGTCACATCAGAAGTTTTGATTCTTAGATCCTTTGGAGGAACTTGTACAGTCTTTTCGCAGTCATTGCCAGGTTTAACAGGGGTGGTCATCCTCTGTGCTGGTCGAGGGGCTGTTAGTGCTTTTCAGCTGGTTCCTGTGCTGCCGTTTCTGCCGGCCTCCTCCTCCGGGCCACCACTGGGCCTCACAGGGCCCCTGGGCTGATCATTTTAATTGGATAGACCCATTGTAGCAGGGTTCTTTGTTCTGGCCATGCTCATGTTGTATTAATTTTCCAGACGTCCCTTTCAAACTTCAAGACTTTTCAAAGTCAATAGAGAAACTGTAATACCAGTTTATTAGGCTCTCCAAAACAAAGAGATAAATATGTCTTGCTCATTGCTGAGTCCTGCGTAAGCACTCGTTAAGTCTCTGAACAGCTAGCCCTCATGCACCGAATCAACTTTTTAGTTTTTAAGAAGCTCTCTAATGAGGTTGAGTTATATATCTGAATTCACTCATTTTAATCACTGAGGCCACTTCTGCTCGCACCCTCAGTGCTTTGTTGATGACTGCAAAGTTTCCCAAATGGAGGAAACTTCTCCTTGGAAACCTCCACGCACCTCCACCGGCAGCTGGCTGCTGTCTCTTCCGCCCGGCCCCCACCCCCACCCCACTCTGGGGGCCATCGGGCCCAGCGCCTGGACCCGCCAGCCCTACGCCAGCCTTACCTCCTAATGTAGTGGATGCTGTGATGTGCCATCCAGAACACCCTGCAGGACTGAGGCACTTGTGTCTCATAGCTGCCAGGATTGTTAACTACTGATGATGCACAGCTGTATCCCTCCCTGATAATCGCCTGCAGGGGAGGAGAGCTGCCTTGCTCAAAGTTTATGTCCCTTGCAGGGATAGCCGACATCTAAGCACTGTTGGATGCAGGATTACAAAAGCGCAGTTCCTTTGCCTCAGTGGAGACAACTCGGAAGGGCCAGCCCTGTTCTGAAGCTCCTTGTGGAACTGGCTAAAGCTTCTCTTCCAACAACT
>CM053508.1:111596966-111651762 GCA_028627145.1 Eidolon dupreanum | reverse complement strand
TCATTTCCAGTTGCTAGTACTTAGCCTTTCTGAGCCTCAGTTTCTAACTCTTAGCAGGATAACCTGGAATAAAGTCATCCGATCTTTCTGAGACTCCATTTCTGAGCCTGAGCCTGCGCCTGATGGGAGTATGATGCTGAGAGAGTAAAATTAGATGTGTGTAAAGCACCTGGCGTGGCACTTGACAAAGAGTAACTAGCAAGTACGAGCCCTTCCTTCTCTCCGTACAGCCTCTAGATGCACGACTGTCCTGTAGCACAGGGCAATGGTTAAGATTGTGGAGGCTGAAGCCAGCTAATGCAGGTTCAAACCTCGTCTCTGCTATTTACTTACTCTGTGACTTTGTGCAGTTACACAACTGTTCTGTGCCTCAGTTCTTTCATCTGAAAAGTTAGGATGAAATAGTACCTACCTCTCGGGGTCATGATGCAGATCTAATAAGCGATGGTTTTGGAACGTGTAGAGAGCCCTCCCTACCTGGCACACGGGAAGCTCTGTGCAGATGAGGTTGAATAAATAAACCTACACTCTTCATTGCTTGCCTTTACTACTGCTTCTTAACTGAGTGACTATGAAATGAGCTCAACACAGTCTGAGCAGAGGAAGAGGTTTCAATATTCACATCTGCAGTCAGCTGCAGAGCTGCGAGTGGCTGGGAAAACTTGGGGATTCAGCAGTGCAGCAGAGGCCCAGGGAGCAGAGAGGCTGAACTTCTCCAAGCACTGGAGCTTCAGACCTTGCAAATGCAGATGGGGGTTATTCCCTCTTGCATTTCTTACTCACAGGAGGCTATGTTAGTCATGCGCCGATCTAGAGGATCCCACATACTAAACCCATATGCTGATGTCAACCTCAACTAGGAAAAGAGGCTTGTTACAATGCCATAACTGATCAAATTAGAAGAGGAAACATTTTATAGAGAGCTGGATCTCATCACTGGATGCACATTATAATTACCCAGGGAACTTATAAAAATATATACTAATAATCAGGCTCTACCCTGGTTTTAAATAAAATATCTGATATTAAGATAGTCTGAGCATCATGAGGGCCTTAGCATCTAAATCACATGGAGTGGAGTGAGTTCATTAAAAATGATCGACACTAGTGGTTCTCTCTTGATATAGAACCTCAGGTGCATCAGAGTCTCCTGGAAGGCTCGTTAAAAGTCAGGTTATCAGGCTGCACCCCCAGCATTTCTGAGTCCAATCCATGAGTCTGGGGTGGAGCCAGAGAATCTGCATTTCTAACAAATCTCCAGGTGACACCACATGTTGAGAAGCACTGATCTACAGAAAAATAAATGAGAAAAAAAAAAAGATAATGTCTATTTCGTTTTCCCAAGGAATGTGTGTACTGCGTTTTTGGATTAAACAAACAAACAAAAAAACTTTTCCATCCTTAAATCTTAAGCAGTTGAAAAATGCCTGTTCCACTCTCGACTTTTCCCCTCCTTTTCTCTCTGCTCCCTCAGCCATGTGCCCCTGAAGCTGCTTGCTGTTGACATTCTCAGCACATGCATGTTCCAGGGAGTGTCATGCGTAGTTCACCAGTTTTGCAGTGACAAGATAAAGACAAAGAAAAGCTGACTGAGTCTCAGTGTGCACTAGGCGTGAACATAGAATATTCTTTGCTGCCTTTGATGGCAGGTCACATGGATCAGCCCACATAGTGGGATTTGAATTTCCTCTCCTTACAACAATTGACTCAACCAAATTGTTGACAGGCAAATGACAGCACTGAACTGAAAAAGAAAATGCTTTTAACCCTGTGTCTAAATCCCAACATAGGAGTTTATAGTGTTGGTAAGAAAAGCATAAGCATCAGGTAGCAAAGGTACTAGATTTCATAACATTCAGTTGTCTTTTCTAGTCCAAGTGCCTCAGTGCATTAAGGAAGATGAAAAGTAAACTGACAATTCTTTGGAAGGAAAAAAGCTCACCCCGCTATTTCCTCTAGGCATCTTCTGGGTAGTTCACAAGCTCATTCTGCTCATTCTTTTCCATTCTTTGACCACATGAATGGTCTGTGGTTTCCATGAGCTGCTTAAAAGTGAAAGCAACATTTAGAAGAGATGCACTTAAATCTTTTTAAAAAGTAATGTCGGAAATGGTCAACTTAGCAATGGAGAGTTCTGTTTTTCGCCAAACTTAGGGAAATGAATAAACTTTCATTCTTTGGGGGCTTCTTCAACCAGACTTTCTTTAGCCTAGCTAAAGAACCAGTCAGTCAGAGTGACCTACAAATTGTAGAGCTGGAGAAACCATAAAGATCAAGACCAAGATCCCATTTTTATCTGGTCTCTCCTGCCACATGTCCATATGACTTTAGTGCATACCTCTCATTTTCTGAACATTCGTGAGAATACAGTGCACCAAGATGGCCTTATTCCAGTGGTTCAGTGGTTGAAATTGGGGTTCTCAACCTAATGGTATAGGGGTATAATTGTATTTTTAATAGTATATTTATTTTATTAATACCTGTTGCCTCTATTAGAATGCAAGCTCCAAGATAACAGAGACCATGTATAACTTTACTCACCTTTGCATTTTAAGTACCCTTTCTGGTGTCTATTCTATTAGAGACATTCATTAAATAGCCCTGTCGTGATAGAATGAATGATTCAATGAAGTAATAGAGAAGTTGAGATTCAAAGAATGACTAGAAATTAGCCAGGAGAAAAGACAAGGAGGATTCTGGGCTGTGGAAACTGCATGTGCAAAGGTCCTGTGGTGAGAGAGGGGGTGGCCTTTAGGGAAGACTGTTTCTACATCTGGTCAAAGCTGGGGTCCTGGTATATGATGAGAAGCCAGGCTGGGAAGATAGGTAGTATCTGCATTATAGATACCCTTATAAGCCAACTCTTCTGTGTCTCTTAGTTGAATCTCTGATGCTGAATCCTGAATCTCAATGTACTGAGGAGATGATCTATTTAGATTTAGGGATTGACCAGAATTTCATCCAGGCTCAGTCCTAAGTCTAGGACCTTTGTAGCTAACAACTGGTATTTATTGAGTACTTAGCACGTACCAGTGTACTAAGCCTTCTATGTAGATGTATTTGGTCCTCTAGTCATTTGTCTATTGTACCTAGCTTTTCTGTAATAGGTTCTTGCTTTGAACTCCCAGTCTGTTGATAAGAGATTTCAGGCATGCAAAAGAGCTTTCTTGCAACTACTGTCCCTAGATTTCCCATTGTCTGTGGTCTGCTTGAGGGGACAATAGCCCTTGGAATTAGGACTGAGCTGGTTGGAACATGTTCACCTGTATGAACCTGAGACAAAACTGTCCAAAGAGTGGATCGGTGAAGCCTTCCAGGTTGATGCCAAGGGTCAATGGTTTTTCTCCGAGACTTTTCAGTTCCATGTCAGCAACTCGAGTGCTTTACCAGATGGATGAGAAGACTAACAGCAGAGTAGCCTTGCAGCTAAGTCTGACACCCAGATTTATCATTTTAAAGCCATATAACCTTGGACAAATTCCTTTTCCTCTCTGAATCCCCATTTTCAGGTATAAAAGGGAAACACATATTCTACCAGTAGTTTAAATGAAGCACTTTAGCACATTACCTGGCTCATGGTGAGACAAAAGGAACGACAGCTGCGGTTATTGCTGTATTGTTAGTCACAGAGGAGAGAAGCAGGGGCTTGCTGCAGAATTTTTACATTCTAAAGAGGGAAAGGAAAATCAATTAAAAACAAGTGCATGCGTATCTTCATTTACTGCTGTTGCTGGGGGAATGGATTGTCTTGTTCATTTTATGTTCTGGGTCTGCGGGTAAGTTGTAAAATCCTTTTTATTGAAAATTCATTTCGTCTTCCCCACATGTTTATTGAGTCCATGTCATTTCCTAGGCATGTGGGAGAAACAAGGATAAATTAGGTGCTAATCTTGCACTCATCTTGGGAGTTGGAGAAGGGAGAGTACAGATTTTCTATAAATGTGAGGGAGAGTACCTATCTGCTTAAAAACAGAATGTTGAGCATTGTTTACTTCAGAAAATCATTGAGGATCTTGCAAGGACCTCTCATTGCCTGATTGAATTAATACAGAGCTAAAAGGTGGGGGGGGGCACTGAAAATAGATGTGCTCTGAATTTGTATTTCCCACCCATTATAATTTATATAATAATATAAATTATGATATAACAAATACTTACATATTATACTAATTATAGTAATTATATATTATGTGTGCATATATAATTATATTAATTATTATATTACAATAGTCCCCCCTCCTTATCCACAAGAGCATACATTCCAAGACCCCCACTGGATGCCTGAAACTGCAGATAGTATCAAACCCTATATATATTTTTTGCTAGACAGACATACCTAAGATAAAGTTTAATTTATAAATTAAAGAGGATAACAACAATAACTAATAATAAAATAGAACGATTATAACAAAATACAAGTTACTTGAGCATGAGCGCTGTGACACTGTGACAGTAGATCTGAAAACAGAGACGGCAACTAAGTGACTGATGGAGAGGGACCGTGTGCAGTGCAGAGATGCTGGGCAAAGGGATGGTCCGGGTCCTGGGCGGGATGGCGTGGATGGTGGGGGCTTTCTTCGTGCTACTCTGAATGGTGCACAATCTTAAACACAAATTGTTTATTTCTGGAATTTTCCACTTAATACCTTAGAACTGCAGTTGACTGCAGGTAACAGAAATCGTGGAAAGCGAAATCTCAGATAAGGGGGACTACTGTGTTAGTATGCTAAATTATACATATTATAAATGGAATGTTATGTACTCGTTATTATTACTTATGCATGTATATGTATATATAAATAATTATGTTATATATAACATTGATATATTAATGTATTATATATTACATGTACAATACAGTATATGTAATATATGTGTAATATATTACATATACAATACATTACATATTAAATAATAATATGTAAGTAATCTAGTTACTTACAGCATTTCCTTTTACTACTACATTTCTATTTCTCTTTAAAATGGAAATGGTAAAGTTCTGCTTGGGTCAGAGACTAGATATATTAATTAAATCTATGCTTCATTCCCACTCTGCAATACTAAAAATCTGCAAAATGATGAGGGTGCTTCCCTATTACATCAAACTCCTCTAGTTTCTCCTGCACCCATTCAACAAGTTTTAGTGAACACCTGCTATGTGCCGGGCTCTGCCCTGAGCGTTGGGATGCAGAGCCAAATGAGATACAATCCCTGACCTCGTGGAGCTCACAGATAGGTCAGTTAGTAGCTACAGAGGCTGTGGTGGCCACTGTCCTGGAAGAAAGAACCACAGGTCTATGGTGGCACAAAAAGAGGCGAGGGATTCTGCCTGGGATGCTGGGAAGGATTCGTAGAAGACAAGGTGCCTAAGGGGGAGTGGCTGTGATCTGAGGAAGTGGAAGGACTGGCATGATAGGTAGGGGAAAAGCATATGAGAAAATTAGCACTGAAGCTAAAATAGCATGATACATTTAGGAGCTGGTGGTAGGATAGTGGATATGCTTCTGCCACTGATAAAGTAAAAACATCAAGAAAAACAGTAATAGTCACAGTAGTAGTGATAGTAAATATTAATTGCCATTCACTGTTCTAAGCCCTTGGGTACATTATGTCATATAATCCCACAAAAATCTTAGCATGTATATTATATTACAATTTGCATATTAAGATGAGGGACTAAAGGAACTGATGTGTTATTCAAGGTTGCTCAGCTGATGAGTACAACAGATCAAGGTCTGCCACATCATACCCTAGTGGACCAAGTACCTAATCTCTGTAAACCTCACCTTCTTCCTCAGTAAATAAGGTTAAAGGCTCATTCTGAGAACACCATGGGATGAGGGCTGCAGAGTGCCATGCTCACGGTGAATGTCAATCAGTGATGGCTCAAGTTCTGTATATTGTTAGGGGGTGGGTATTGGAAAAGTGGAGGGAAACTATGCTAATGAAATGGACTGGGTCAGATCGGGAGGGCTGGCCTTGTGCGATAAAGTAAAAGGTACTCATTTCATTCTGAAAGCCATAATAGGCACTGGAAAGCTTTGAAACAAATAATGAAATGCTCGGTGTTTTGTTTGAGAAAAATCACTCTGCCTGCAGTGTAAAATACTTTTGGAAATAGCCAGGCTGGCTAGAAGAGTGTTGTCATAATCTGGGAAAAGTATGACAGTCTATGGCCATGCCACCCTGAACAAACCCTATCCCGTCTGACCTCGGAAACTAAGCAGGGTCGGGCCTGGTTAGTACTTGGATGGGAGACCACCTAGGAAGACCAGATGCTGTATGCATAAAAAATAAAAAATAGGGGATTGTAAACTGACAAGGTCCTTGCAATCTGTGAGGTCAACCAAGGGTTGCCTTGCCTAAAAAAAAAAAAAAAAAAAAAAAAAAAATAGAAGTATGACAACCTGGACTAAGAAGTGACAGTCACAAAAGAGGCTGAGTAGAAATAACACACTTGCTGACTCCTTGGATGTGGGGGTGAGGGAGACTAGGAGTCCAGGATAACCCCAGATTCCTGGCTCCTAGGGAAGGGTGAATGGTGAGATTCCATCCACTGAAGCAGGAGATGCAATAAGAGGAGTGTTAAGGGTTGACTTATGTCCCCCCCAATTTATATGATAAAATCCTACCCCCAACATTTCAGATGTGCCCTCAATTGGAGGTCAAGTCTTTCCAGAGGTAATCAAGTTAAAATGAGATCTTTAGAGTGTGCCCTAATCCAGAATGACTTGTATTTTATTTATAAGAAGAAATTTGGACACAGTCACACAGAGAGGGAAGACCATGTGAAGATACAGGGAGAAGATGGCTGTCTGCAAGCCAGGGAGACAGGCCTGGATCAAATCTTTCCCTCACAGCCTTAGCAGGAACCAACCCTGCCAGCACCTTGATTTCAGACTTCTAGCCTCCAGATCTGCGAAACAATAATTTCTGTTGTTAATCACCCCAGATTGTGGTTACTTTGTTACAACAGTCTTAAATTAATACAGAGAGTGACGCATTTGGAGATGGTCCTGAGTTATGTTTTAGATCAGGTGAGTTTGATGTGTTGTTTTTGAATTGTCAGGTGGAGATGGGTACCAAAATGGTAGTTCAATATGCAAGTCTGGGACTCAGTAAAGGGCTTGGGACTAGAGATGGAGATTAAGATGTGTCAGTCATTTCTGACACTCCAGCATCTATAGCACAGTGTGACTAGTACATAATGGGAATTTGAAAATTACTTGAGTGGATAAATGTCATGTTTGCTTAAGGACAGAAGGCAGGAGAGACTACACAGATATTAGAACTAGTTCTAATCTCCCATGCCAGCACTAACAAGGTTAGATCAAGTCCTGTCGAATTTCAGAGCATTGCTACATCGGTTGCTGATATTAACATTCACTAGTTAGGATAGTCCCCTCATTATTCTCTAAAATCAGGAGATAAAAAGACTTAACCAAATATCAAAGCTATTCTTAGAACACAAAACTGTAGCCTGTCTGGAGTCTTAGATTCATACCCACATTCTGAAGTGACCTGCAAGTAATTGAGTCTGTCAGTATTGTGTCTATTTAAGGTAGCAACTTAAAAGTCTGCTTAGCTTAAATGTCAAAATAAGCTGACAACATGGTCTAATAGAAAATGGCAATAACTGGAAATCAGGAGACCTTGCTCTAAATTTCAGATCTGCCTCTGAAGAACTGGGTCACCTTAACCTTCCTGAGTCCCCTTCCCTCATCCATAAAACAGTGATGGGAGGAGGTAATTGGATGATGTCCCAACTCTGACATTCTGATTCTCTCAGTGTTGCCTTTAATTGAAAATGGTAGAAGGATTAAATTTCCACAAATTGACTTGCCAACCTAATTTAGTCCACCAATATGAAGATATGTAAATAAAGTGATAGGCAGAAATTAATATCACAGATGACTTTGGTGGAATAATTTCCCTCCTTCAATAATTTATGCCTCCTAAAGATGACAGTTGGAACACTGGAAAGAGACAGTATTTGGTTTTAGAATGCATCTTATTTACCATCAAGTTGAGTTTTATTGGAAGGTCTTGAATGCACATGGTCACAGTATTTTGTCCAATGAGTTAAATTTTTACCGTATTGGAAAGGAGTATGGAAAACCATTCATTCCTAAATGCATTTGTGATTTCTCCTGGATCATTTAATACTTAAACCTCATACATTTGTCTTTTAAAAATATGCCTCGACATCTCAACCCCTAGATATAATAAGCCACTAAGAGGTAGAGATGATTAAAATTCATCAAATACCTATTAAATGTCAACTTTTGGGCTGGGTGCTTTACCTGTGTTACATATTGCCTCACTTAACACCCCTGTAGTATATGCTGTCAGCCATATCATCTTTTCTGCTCTCAACTAGACATGCTGAAAGTTTCTTGGTTAGAGCTTCTGTCTCACATGCTTGGCCCAAGAGGACATGCGTAAGAGTTACTGCTGTAGAAACAACCCTCAGCTGGTATCAGATGGAAATTTAGTGGATAAATATTCCAGCTTCCTCACCACTTGGTTGGGGTAACTCTGAAGTATATTCTACACTTGCTCACAGAGTTCCTCAGAGAGATTGAGTTCCAGTTGCCTACAGTGGATACTGGCTTGATAACATACCCTTTGTTGGCTGTCTTCTATTTGTCTCGATACCCTGATATTTCTTGCAATCATACTCCAGATAAAGTACTTACACTCAAATTCTTGCCTCAAGATCTGCTTCTGGAGGATCCAGACATCCCCCAAGATCTCTATGGAGTAGGTACCATTATTGTTAGTTTATAGATGAAAACCCAAGTCTCAGTATCGTTAAATAACAGTTGTTAAGTCTTGATGCTGGGGTATTGCTAGCTTACATTGACTTTCTTCTACACCAGTAGTTCTCAATCAAGGGAGATTTTATCCCTCAGGGGCCATTTTAAAATGTCTGGAAACATTTTTAGTTGTCAAAACAGGGAGAGGGGTGCTACTGGCTCTTCCTATGTGGTGGCCAGGAAGGCTGCTAAACATCCTGAAATGCACAGTCCAGTTCCCTACAATAAAAACTAATCCACCCTAAAAATGATCAACAGTGGCAAGGTTGAGAAATCCTTCTCTACAGCAAGACTAGTGGTTGGGTGGTAGCTCTCCTGTGTGACTTGTCTGTTGTATTTGTATTTCACTTCCAGGGCCAAGCTGTGGCTCAGCTCTGTTCCACTATCCCCAGTGTGACTGTCTTTGGAACAGCTTCTACTTTCAAGCATGAAGCTATCAAAGACTCCGTGACCCACCTCTTTGATAGAAATGCAGACTATGTGCAAGAAGTGAAAAGGTAAGGTGATGCTCAAAAGAGTGCCAGATGAGCCCTTGCTCTTCTCTCTAAGAACAGTTGCATTCATCCAGAGGAGGACTAATACTAATAATAGTCATAATATTAAACATATTGGAGGATTAGTATGACTAGCTCTGTGCTAATACTTCACATTTATTAGCTCATTTAATCCTCTCAACAACCCCATTATTATCTCTCTTTTTTTTAGAGAATAAAACCTAGGAATAGAGCAGTTAAGTAACTTGCAAAGCTAATTGATAAGTTGCAAAGCCGTTACGCTAGCTGCTATAACATCGCCTCAACACGGAGAAGTTTATTTTTTCATTCATTCTCATAACCACCTAAGGAAATGTGGACTCTCACCTGGGTATGACTGAGAGCCACCAAAGGATCAAAGTGGTCATATTTGAGTTTTGGGTTTTGGGTCATATTTGGGTTTTGAACAGTCACTGGTGGTGTGCAGAGAATGACTGGGAGTTGGGAGGCTGGAGGCAGGGAGATCAGCCTGTTGGCTATTGCAGTCACCCAGGGAGACGTTAGCTTATTGCCTGACCCATATTCCACCTATGGTCCTGAAGCTATTGATTATGCCATGTGCATGTCAATACAGGGAATCAGATGGTAAACCCAGATGCCTGCCATCATACTCTCAGATGATTTGTGTATCTCACCCCTGCTGCTGCCCAGAGCTCAAGTCTTATTCTCAGGTTCTGCTCCATTTTCAGTTCCTGAGGGGATTCAGGGATATCCCAGGGCTAATGTTTTGTTTCTGTATTTTCATTTTCCAGCACTAAATGGTAAGGTACAAAGGAATTAAGTTGTTCAGCTAGCATCATAATAATAGCACCATGATTTTCTCCAAATCACACATTAAGGTGGAAAATTGAAGGACTAGAGGATAGGAGATCTGGTTGTTTGAGATGACAGATTTAGACCAGATTAAGTGAAACTTGGGAAGTCTCTTAGAAATGAGAGTCTTCGGATAGTCTGAATTTTCATAATTGTTTTAAAATTTTGAATGTAGAGACTTACATGTAATTTGAAGTTGTCCCAATATTTCCAGTGGGCATGAAAGACAGCTTTAGAGCTAGATATTGGAAGTTCACTACCTGGTTCTCAGATGTCTAGAGAATACAGGCATATTTTAAAGACTTCTGGAATCTACCTTTGCATATTTGTGTAATTCTCAGGTAGTATTTCCTTCTTTTAACTAGCATCACTTAAACTGTGGTCTGGAAAATGAACCACCATTCTCCCTTCAGCAATCTTTTCTTTCATGCTCTTAATATTTTTGTTAGCGTCCTTTCCTTTATTCATACATCAATGAGCTTAATAAACCTTGAACATCTGTGATGGGCCACGACAGTGCCAGGGCGGGAGAGCCAGCAACACCACCTTGAGAGTCAGTGTTTTTGTGGCATTTGAGTCTAGTTGGGGATGAGGGGACAAAATAAATATTTAAAAAAATTTGTTGACTTAACACTTTTGTTATATGCTCTGGTGGAGAAATACAAGGTGCTAGTGAACATATTGCAGATGGGAGATCAGACACATCATTAAAGAGTGAAATTTGGGCGAGAATTGAAAGATGAGAATTTGGTCAAAGAAAGCATTTCTGACCAAGGGGAGGAGCATATGCTAGGGCTCGAAGTCAGAAAGGGCTTCGGTAAAGTCGCATCAGAAAGGAGATGAGCATGCCTGGAGGCGGTAGGCTGTGGGAAGTATTGAGAGAAGAGGTCAGGAGGGGCAGCTCTACTAAAAAGTGACCATCCATGACCAGGAAGTCTTCCCCATTTCCCGTGTAGCTGCTCCATCCCCTGTCCCCTCTCTGCCCTTAACCTGCTACCTTTAGCTCCTATGATTTCTACTGATTTTTTTTTTTTTTAGTTTAAAGGTCAAATTTTTTATTAGGAGATTAAGAGATGTATTATACATATACTGTAAATACGGCACAGCTGACTTTATTCACAGTCAAGCACAGAGATGTCAGAAGAGCAGAAGGTAGCAGCCTCCGAGATCTACCTCACCACCACCTTCTTTCAAAAGTGACTTCCAAGAGTTCCTTATATTTTTAAGTAGAGACTCTGGAATTAGACTAAAAAATGACTGGGCATCTGCAAATATGTTTATGCCCTTTGTCCCACTAACCTCACCCTTAGGAAAAGATGAGAAAAGCAACAGGTCCACAGTTGCCTCCTGCAGAGCCAAGCACTGCTTCTGATTCACTGTCGGTGCTCAGCATATGTCGACTGGGTGAATTATTGCATTGTCTGTAATAGTGAAAATGCAGAACCAGCCTCCATTATCAACAGAAGGGAAACGGTTCAGTAGATTACACTACGCCCACATGCTTGAGTATTATGTAGTCCCTAAAAAAAAAAAGATAATTATGAAGACTCTGTCACAAAATAAAAAAATACCCATGGTAGCATATTGAGCGAACAAAGCAGAATGCCAAATTCTATCTACACTGTGATCACAGCTTTGTATAAATTGTCGGCTCATAAGAACATAAAATGAACGGAACGGGGAAAAATCCGACTGTTAACATGCAATAGGAGTGGAATGTAGAGTGATTTCTGTTTATTTTTTGGCCATGGATATTATTTGCTACACTATTATGTGTGTGATAAACTAGAAAAAATTCCTTGAGATGAAAACTCTTTTATAAACCGGTCAATCGGTAAGCTGGTTTTGAACACATTATCAGCCTTGAGCCAAGCATTGTAAAGAGAATAGGGAGAAATTATTTATCAGACAGACCTATCTTTACATCACTTTCTCCTTTGGGAGGAGATGACTGCTTGAAACCAAGTAGAAGAGTTAGAAGCCTTGAACTGTGGGCTTCTGACTATAAGGGCCACAAAAATAAAGAGGAGAGGAAAATCAGAGAGAGTACCAGAATGGACAGCCCTTAAAGGAGTGCTCAAAAGATAGAACTGATTTTGGGCGGTAGAAGGGGAAGTGGGGAGTCCCAAGCAAGGTGAATAAGCCCAGATCAAGGTAGTTAACAGCACGAGGCTTTGTTGGTCTCCTCTGACTCTGCTGAGCGTCTCGATTATACCATTTTATGTGTACCTCAGACAATCCTGCAAGGTGAAAATTCCTCACTTACAGATAAAGAAACCGAGACTTAGTGGAAATAAATGAGTCTAATCTAATCACCTGGAAAGAACAAAGAGAACGTGATGAAGAAAGGACTCCTAGAGGTGGTATTGCTGCTCAGTACACGTGGGAGCCATTAATAGTTAATATTTACTAAGAAGCACACTGTGTGCCAGGCACTGTGCTGGGCGCGTAAAATAGCCTTATCCCTTTGTCAAGCTTGATGGTTAAAGCTGTGGCACAGGTGAGTTCAGAGAAAAGGGAATTCAGAAAGAGGAGAACTGAGTGGAGAGGCAAGGATCCAAAGGGAAATGAAAGTTACCATCAAGGGGAATTAATTTCTTAGCAAAGTGGAAGGGTTTCTCTCCCAGGAATGGCTCATTGGGACCTGCCACCACACAAGAGAAATTCTTCACTGATCCATGTGTGTGGGAAGCAAAGAGGTGGCATTCACAATAAATGGGTTGGTAAGGAATTAGGGACCAAGAAAGGACAGATATGTAAGTCTCAGATCAGCAGTTCCAAAATTACCTTGCTGCTGAATCTGGCCCTGAGAATCCCTGAGCTGGGGCTATTGGTGTTTGTTTCAAATCTGCAGAGATTTATGACAGGAGAAGGTATACATAGCAATCATGGCATTTGGCCCTCTACCCTCACCCTCTCTACATTTATGTAATTATGATTATATATGTTCGGGCAAGGCAGACACCACCAGAAATTGGGGACCTAAGAAATGAGGATGCCTGTGCCTCTGAGAAGCTACCTTGCTCTGCTTGTGCTTCTCATGATGATTCCTTTTAAAAAGAGCTGCTAGGCTGCTTTTCAGTGTATGGCCAAGGGAGGACGCATCCCTAGGCTACTTGCAAGGCCAGCAGCATTCTAAACAGACCCCACTGAGTCCAGTTCCATTCATTAATTTGGCTTGTAATGACTGAATTAGGGATAGAGCTCTTCAATTTTGAAATCCTTTCCTGAAGGAACATTGCTCACCTCAAAAGGAGCAACATCTGCTTAAATGTTTGACATAAATAGCAAAGCATCATCACCTGCGGGGCCCAGGGAATGACATCTGCCTCTACCCAGCTTCTCCTCCTCAGAATCCATCTCACCTCCACCATTCCACTGACCTACAAAAAAGATACAATGACAGCAGGGCGTGGTGAATTTGTGGCTTATTTGACCCTGTGCATGTGTAAACTCTGTCTTTCCTGATTCAGATAAAGAAATGCCTAGAGAGGTGTGGGGAAGAGCAGGTGGCCTCAATATGCAGGAGACCGGCAGCGGCTCCTTCTAGCATGAAGCCCAGGGAGCAGCCCCTCACTTTGCGGAGCCCCCACCGGGAGCCTGCAAGGCCTAGAAGTAGGAGTAGTAGTCACCCTGGGGCTGGCCAAAGCTCACCCTGCAAAACTCCACTCTGCCTCTGGGTTCCCAGATGCGATGGATTAAACCAGTGTCCTCCTTTTGCCTGCAGTAGGCCCTGGGGTAAGTCACCTGGCCCCATTGGGCCTCAGTTTCCTCATCCATCAAATGGGGATAACGATGGTCCCGAGTCACAGGGATGGCATGAGTTGTTATGAAATGAGACTTAGGAAGTGCTCAGCACTGTTTCCGGCACATAGTAGGTGCTCTTGAATGTGAGACAAGCAGAGTTAAGGGCACGGAGCTTCTGCTCTAACGGTTTCTGGGCTGGTGGCTCCACACACCTTGAAGGTTGCTTGGGTTAACGGTTGGGTTGCAGAGATTTTGCACAATCTTCTTTTGGGTTGTTGAGATTTTGCATAAGCTTTCTTTCATGCCATTTTCCCAAATCAAAAGAATTCTCTTTAAGGTGAACCATTCTGAAAAAATGATAATAAAAGCTACCATGGACCCAGAGCTTATCGTGAGTCAGGTCCTGTGCTCCACATGCGTCAATTCATACAAGCTTCCCACAGAACACCAGGGGCAGGTGTTATCCCTCTCATCCCTCTCTAGGGATGGGGAAACTGAGGCACAGAGGAGCTAAGTAACTCACTTGAGGTCATAAAACAAGTAAGTGGCTGAGCTAAATGCTTAACACTGAGAAGGAATTCGCATTTCTAATCCCAGCACTACACTGCCTCTGTGCCACCCCCGCTCCTGTCTGCTAATCCCATGTTAGTTGTCAGTTGTGGCAGCCAGTTTTGGGATCCTTCTGGAAGGAGACAGTGGCCAGGGTCCCTCATTACTATGGTTGGCATGCCAAGGCCTCCTTTGTGATTGCCTTAGGTCGGGCTGTCACACTTCTTCCTGCAGAATGCTTTCCCTTCATTACCTGGCCAATTTCTGGTCATCCGTCAGCACTCAGCAGAGGATCAGCTCACATAGCCCCCTGAGTAGCTCTGTTGGAGCTTTGGTGACTCTGTGTTTGGTTTGTTTGTTTATAATCTGTCTCCTAGTAGCTCAGGAGCTCTTGGATGGCAGGGATAAACTTGAGCTTGCATCTAGTAAGCATTCAGTGAGTGTTTGTCCAGTTTCTGGAAATTTAGGGCAAGTGTACACACCTTGACCTTGGGCATCTCCTATCATCTAGGATTAAAAAAGCAGCTTGAAAACAGAAATCTCATGGCCTACCTGTATGGAAGAAACATGGTCTAACTCTATTTTAAAAGACAAAATTTAAGCCTGAATTCTTCAAAGAGTAAATTAAATTGACTGCTTCACTGAGTTGCTTGCTAAAGCAGTATTTCCATAATTATACTGAACATTTATTAAATCTTAAATTCAGAGTGGTAAAAAGGCCTCAGTGTTGCTGTTAAATGAGACCAACATTTAAATTCTAGCTGTGCTAGTAAGCTTGGGCAAGGCACTGCATCTGTGAGCCTTCATTTCTTCAACAAAAAAGTGGAGTTAAAATGCCTGCCTGATAGACTGGTCATGAAGATTAATTATGAAATGCCTGAGATAGAGTAGAATTAGAAAATGTAAACATCCTCTGAAGGAAGCACAAGTAGAGAGATATGGAATACCAGTCTAAAATGTTTTCTTTATTTGTTTCATTTATTCATTTACTTATCCATTTAGTCATTTGTTCAATTAGTCAATTGGTCAACATTTCTTGAGAATCACTATTATGTCCAGCAAGTTGAGAAGGGTTGAGGATGCAACAAATAGCAGCACTATCATGGTCCCTGTGTCATGGGCTTTATATATTTAGTGGAAGAGACAGTCAGTGAATAAGTAAACACATAAGAAGAATAATTACAGTCCATGATAGAGTCTAAGAAATAGCTCTGGCATAGACACTAAATCATAAAGGGAGCTAAAAAGGAGCAGGAGCTTAAAGGTCACTCCTTGCTATGGGCCTGCCATGTATTTCTGCAGAGGATACAGCAACAGGCCCAGTTGGGGCAGCTAATACAAGGAGATGTGATTGGCAGGTGGTGGGAGAAAATGTGGACCCACAAGTAGAATATGGATATGAGGAGCATCAAGCAAGAAGTGAGGATTCTGGGCTGGGTGGGCCCATCAGGAGTGCCCTGGAAGGTGTGTACTGCCTGACGTTTGAGATGCTGCTCTTGAGCACAGGTGGGCATTCTACAGGCGAGGAGAGAGGTTTTCGGGAAATAGAGTTCACAGGGAGGACTTGATGGCCCAGGAGGGCTAATATAAGCAGAGCGGGGTTCAGCTTCCAGAGGAATGAGCAAACGTGGCAGAAAATGGGCCTGGTAGAAGTGAGGAAGATAGGAGCATAGTTATCAGCCCACGATGTAAGGCAGAGACCTGATCACCAGGGGTGAGGCACCAGCTTAGAGACCACCAACAGGATCTGTATGTTTTAATTCCCACCTGCCTCTCCAGCCTCACCTTGCAGCAAGCTCCCTCTCATCTTTTCTACTCCAGCCCTCGCAACTGGCAGTTTCCCTTCTCCACATATCTTCTACAGTGGAAGCCTAGTAGATGATTTTTAAATGCATGAGTGAGTGAGTGAGTGAGTGAGTCAACGAATAAATAAATAAATGAATAGAGGAGCGGATCTTCTTCCTAACAGAGTATTGCCTAATAGAGTACTAATGTGGATTCTCTCTAGTCTGGAACTGTCCATTGCTGTAGGAAGAGCCTCTCTATTTAATTCTTTTCCCTCTAAGACTATGTTTTAGATTGGACCTGAAGATTAGGTACATAGAAGTTTGCAAGTTAAATTAACATGCCTTTTTATAGCTTCACCAGGGAAGGAGGTGGAGAGGGTAGAAAGCCAAACCCTACAAGACTGGAGGTCCTACGAAGACAGAAACATGTTGGTTTGGTTCACCACTCTGTCCCCAGCACCTTGCACAGAGCTTGGCACATAACTCAAGCTCTACGAAAATGAATTGCTGACTGACTGACTTATGGGGTGACTTGTGTGGCTGGCAATGGGCCGAACACCTCATTTATTACCTCAATTGATTGTCTTGAAAAAAAAATGCTAGTTCCACTTTACAAAGGAGAAAGCTAAGGCTCAGAGAAGCTGAGTGAGGCAGCTAGATACGAACCCAGACTGTCTGTAATGTCCATGCTTGTTCTCCTAGTCCAGCCAGGTTCTTAGCTGCCTCCAACTTTGTGAAATTCTTATAGTTGAACCCAGGAGTAAAAGCCTACCTCCTGGGCTTCTGCCCTATTTGTTGCTCCTCTGAGAGCACTCACTCTTCCTGACTCTGGGAGTCAACTGTATGACACACAGGAAGGGAAAGGGATCGACAGTTTGGTCCCCGACAGGTTACAGTATTGTCTTTTGTCTCCTCATCATTTAGAATCTCTGCTGAAGGAGTGGACATTGTTTTGGATTGCCTCTGTGGGGACAACACTGGAAAAGGCCTCAGCCTTCTCAAACCACTGGGAACCTACATTTTATATGGTGAGTGCTAAATAGTAGCCGGGGACCTGGTACTGACAAGAAGCACCACACCTGCTGACAGACATAGGCTCTGAAAAATGAAGTGTGTTGCTACGTTAGAGTAATGAGATCGGGGTGTTTAATTTTTTTTAATATTTATAATATTATTATTGCCATTAGTTGTTTTCAATGGTAAAAGTAACATATGTGCCTACTGTCCTGATATTTCCATGAATACTTCTCATTCCAAAAGGGATAAAGCCAAGCTATTGTAGTCACTGAGAGGAGACTTGGCCCATGGAAAGTGGCACAGGTGGAAAATACTAATGGCTTCAAAGGAACTTCAAAAAAAATGAAGAAATGAAAGATCAACAGTAGGATAGAAAGGAGTGGCTAAGATATGGGCATTTTAAGGGAGGATCTTCAGTTTTGGAGGTGAAATCACAAAGTTCAGACTCTCCTTCCTCTAAACTATGACTGTCTGTCCCGATCAAGACAGAAGCCCTGGATGGGTGGAGCACAGGTCTGCTTCTGCAACTTGGGTTTGGCGAGATTTATGAAAGACATCTGGGAACAGGCTTTCTCTAGCAGAATGAGACCCAGAGCCTCCTTTCCCTCTTCTTCTTTCATAGGCATGTAAACTAATTTAACCATTAGCCACTAGAAAGTAAAAAAAACATATCTGAAGCAAGATACCACACTCTAAAGCAGAATAATACTGGAGTTATCAAACATTTGAGATTTTTGGCAACTTTGTGCTCCATAGGTACAATAGAAAATTGAACTTTAGCTCTGTATAACTAAAAAAAATACTTATTTCCCTGCTATTAGCTGAGAAGCTCATCAAAGAGATATTCGAGATGTAGAAATATTCAAGCATCTTTTTGTCATCATTAGGTCATTATGAAAGCAAATGAGGGAATAGGCTTTCCATTGCTGGAGGATTTCAGAATTTTTGATAGTCCATTTCAGTATATTTGAAAGCTTATTTCAGTATATTTGAAAGTCTTTAGAGGTAGACACATAATTTTTAAATTATTACTATTGATAAGAGAAGCTCTGAACAGCGACACGCAATGTGGGTATATTGAATATGACTATGTGAGCCAGATGCCAATGGACAGTTTATTCATGATTACTTATTTACTGATTCTAATTTTGCCCCAGTTCAGTTTGATTTTGGTGGAATACATCTTGATCATATCACAAGTGTCTAATTGATTACACTGATTACTTGATTACTAAGTAGTCAAAGCCTAGTGCCATGATGCTTAGTGGTAGTCACGACATAAAATCAGAAGCAGTGATTAACTAACTGCCTACTAGTTTATCCAAGCCAAATAATTAAGTTTAAAATATACATTTATTTTCATTAAATAACAGTTCTCCCAATTTTGGAGAGGGGACAGGGAAGGAAACATCTTGAAAAGGCCACTCTATGGTATCTGAACTGTTAAGAATTCTCGCTCACTGCCTCTGGGAACATTACAAAGGAGTGTTTTCTTTCTGTAAGAGAACCTTAAGGAACCTTTCCCAACTTCATCTCCCACTTTCCTTCTAAATAGTGCATATTCCAATTAAGAAAGCTCACTTTCTCACACCATTTGTCTCAAATGTTTTTTACTTTTCTGCCCAGACCTCTTTAGAGCCAACATACTGCTCACACTGTTTCCGTGGCTTCTGAACCTGTTGCGCCCTTGTCTGCTCCTCTGTACCCCATTTTTCCATCTACCTAAACTCTAGCTCAGGACAACCTCTCCTTACCACTTACATGCCCGGCCCAGGTTAGAGCCCAAGCCCCTCACCTGCTCAGGAATCAAATTCAAATCATAAAGGAGGCTCACATTGGATCTCATTTCTCAGTCATGAAGGACAGAAACAACAAGATTTTCATTTTATTAGGATGTTGGATTACAACACATTTTTGCCACATGCCCAATTTTCCAAAGTAATGAAATGGTCTCCTTGAGAAATGTTACTTCCTCTTTGATCCAGTGATATTTAGTTAAAATTAAGTCAACTTGACATCACTCACCCCCTCCATTATCCTCATTTTCCCAGCTCACTCAAGCACTTGACAGTTCTAGACCAAACAACTGCCATTCTTCCATGCATAATACGAGATGTTGATTTTCATTAGCAGTTGCTTGATTTGGGAATCTTTTATTTTCAGGTTCATCCAACATGGTGACTGGAGAGACCAAGAGCTTCTTTAGCTTTGCAAAATCAGTAAGTATCCATGCACATCTAATGTACTATGGTGGTGTGGTGATTTGCATGTCATGAGCTCTTCCATCTTAAGGTCATTGACCTAATAACCTAAAACTTGTTCGTCCTTTGTCTTCATCATTTATCTTCGGGGAAGCCTGCATTCCCACTCTGCTCACTATATGTGGGCAGGGCTGTGACTTGGGCTGCTTTTGTCTAAATGAGGCAGAGAAGTGGGAGTGTGAGTGAAACTCCATAAAGCCTTATTTTGATTTCAGCAGAGATTGCATAAGTGCTTTTAATCATTGGTCGAAAAGACACTTAGCATTAATGCATTTTATTTGCTCCATCAAGAGGCCAGTCTTTTAGTTTGGTCACTTTCTCACCAGGCTTCTGCAGCTACTTAAGATTTCTCTTTATCCTTATCCTTTTGAGTTGGAGATACAAATGGGACCCTATAATTTTATTAAACTCCTGGACTGATTTTTAGACTTGGGAAAATTTGTGAGCCACTGTCTTAGGTAATCATGCTCTGAACATAGTGGTTACTTTGTCTGCAAAGGAAAAGCCACATCCCTAGGCATTCACCCCATCATGAATCTACTCAGATCCACCCATTCCCACCCAGTGCTACCCTTGCTAGAATTAATCTAATTTGGGTTTGAAGTTCAATTTTACCCTCTCTCCCCGCAACAACAGGAGATTGCTGCTTCCATAAGAGCTTGCTTTTGTCTTCTCTCTTCCCAACCTCCTAAGCAGCCAGTGCAGCATTGATGATTCACTCACTTTGCAAGCATCTTCTGAGAGTCTACTTTTTGTGGCTCTGTGTCAGACACCAGGTACCACAGTGAAAGAGACAGGCACATCTTAGGCCCTTGTGACTTTTACATTCTAATGAGGGAGACAACTGAAATATGTAAACCATATTAATAACATGATCATAAATAGTCATTAAAATTCTGAAGGAAATAAAAACAGGGTGCTGAAATAGAAAAGGGCAGGATGGGGTAAAGGCATTTTGAATAGGGTGTTCAGGACAAGCTGTGATAAGAGGTTTAGAATTCATTCTAAGTGTGGCTCCACGTGCCTCCTAAGTGTCAACACTGGCTGACAAAGGCTTCATTTCCAAACATTCTCTGAATGTGGAATGATTAGTACTTCCTGTCCCATGAGATTAGAATTAAAGGAACTCTGTTTGCATTTGAACTTCACAGTTCAGGTCAAGGATCATCTCAGCTACAGAATAAATAGGGAGCAGGAGCAAGAATGGAGTCTAATGCAGGATGCTGTCTGGAGCATGTCCCCTGAAGATGGTCTTTGTGTTGCTGACAGCTGCTTTGTTGCCGTGGCTGTAATTAATGTGATGCCGACAGCCTGCTGTGGGAAACCAAATTGGTCACAAATTACATACAATTATAAAAAGTGTTTTCTCTTTCTTTCTTAAATGCACGATCATAACACACAGTGTTAATGAAATAATTGCAGGGTGCCCAGGTTTGGTGAAGGCGCTCACAGAAACACAGCCAGAGTGGAGGTTGAGATTTTCCCACTCGAAACAGGGGTGAAGATTACCAGAATGCTTTACAGTTGGAAGTCAAGAATGAAGACTGTTCCCTTTCAGAGACCTGGTCTGGTACTCGGTGGTCAGTTAGTAGTAAACTGAAGATAGGACATGTCAAGAAGTGGAATGATAGCTTGGTTCTGGAAGTTTCTAGAAAGGAAATTTTTTTTTCTGTACATTCATGAAAGGCTTAGAATTTAAAGGCATCTTTGGAATCATACAGGCATTTCTCACTCAGTTACCTTAATTATGTTCCACCTGAAAACTCCCACGGAGCTTGTGCACACTCTTTGTCAAACATGCTGCTTGCCTTTAGAGCATGATGCTGATGATAGTAACAGGTGAAGTTAATATTAGAGAGCAGCCTGGCTCCAGTCACTTGAGTGCTATTCACTAAATCAAAACCCTCCCTTCCAACTTAATATGATAGCGAAAGTAGTTTATATTTACAGAGCACCTACTATGTATCAGACATTGAGCTAAACATTTTGTATGAATTAACACATTTATTCCTCACAATGACCCCATGAGGCACAGTTGGGAAACTGCGTTTAGAGAGGTTAAGTGACTGGCCTAAAGTCACACAGCTAGTAAGTGGCAGAACTGGGATTCAAAACGAGGCATTAGAAACTAGGACTCACTTAACCAAAACTGTGCAGCAGTTGTAGATTCAGCAAGCCTTCATTTTGCAAACATTTGTTGAGGGACTGCAGATACAGTCTCAATCAAGTTATTAATCATTTCTCTACCTTTGCTTTTGGGGCAAGTAGCCCAGGGCCAAATACCTGGCTCTCCTGATGGTGACCCTCAGGCCCTTGGAAAATGTACATTGGTACAGAATTTTGTGCATGAACCTTATCCTGGTGTTTGGCTTGTCTTTCTCATACTTATTTTCCTAACAATATGATTTTCCCACTTTAAAAAATTTAAAAATTCAAAATCTTTACTCTTTGAATCTCTCTAGTCCTAGAAAGAGGCAGGATGGGTATAAATAAACAGAGCAATAACACAAATATTCTCGGTGTTTATAAGTGCCCATCATATTCTTTTTTGCCTTCTCTATTAAACTAATTTTAACCATTTTACCTCTCAGAACCATCCAGAAACTGGAAGCTTGAATTTCTAAATTCTACCTAGCACTAAAGGAAATACAATTAAATCAAAACAAAGCAGCTGGATAACCATTTCTGTAGTTTATTAATAGATTATTTACTTATTTTTATGTTTGATGTGGAGAAACGGGAGACTGGAAAAGAGGCAGCCATAGTTGCCTGTTGTGTGTCTCCCATGGAGGACTTTAGTTCAGAGGGTTTTGATTTAGTGAATAGCACTTGAGTGACTGTCAACTTTAGTCATATTGACATTTGGGCTGGACAGTTCTTTGTTGCAAGGAGTTGTTCTGTTCACTGTAGGATGTTTAGCAGCATCCCTAGCTTCTACACATTAGAGACCAGTAGATCCCTCCCCTATAATAAAAATATCCCCAAACATTACCAAATGTCCCCTGGGGGGGAGTAAAACTAAGTCCTAACAGTATGGCTTCATCACTCCGTCATGCTGTTCCTTCCTCCTATGTGACACTTCATTACTCTTTATCCTATGCATTTCTACCCACTTCTCCCGCCTTGTCATTATTCCCCACTAGGAAAGCTACTTCTGCAGTTAGAGTCATCACCCCCACTGTGACCTTACCACAGTTTGCAAAATTCTCTGCCACCCTGCTCCCTTCACCAGCTCTATCACTGCCACCACCACTGTTAACTAAGCCAAGTGCTTTACACTAAATTCTCCCAGGAAAACGTCCGAGATGATATCTTGTCACTGCAGCTGAGTAAAAGGAAGCACGGAGAATAACAAGGAGCAAGTTGTAGAGCCAGGATTCAACTGCAGAGCTGATGATCCTCACCTTATGCCTCAGTGTCCCAATTCCATGTGGCCCAGTGGTTGCTCTGTAAGGGGTGTTCTCTCCCACCTTGATCCCGAGCTCTTCTCACGAGCATACTTGGTTTGCTTTCCCATGCACTCGCAGCAGTGCCTAGCCAAACAGATGCTTAAAAAATCACACCACCAGGGCTATCTCTTGGCCAGCTGGAATCTGGCCAGTTGCAGCCCCATTCTCTCCCCCACGATGCTGAGAACATGGCCTGGCACTGAGTCCTTGTAACCTGGCACCTTCTCTCCTTCCAGTGGTGGCAGGTTGAGAAGGTGAACCCCATCAAGCTGTATGAAGAGAACAAAGTCATCGCGGGATTTTCCCTTTTAAATCTGCTCTTCAAACAGGGCCGTGCAGGGCTCATTCGAGGAGTGGTGGACAAGCTCCTAGAGCTCTACAACCAGAAGAAGATCAAGCCCGTCGTGGACTCCCTATGGGCCCTGGAGGAGGTAAGAATGGTGATTTCCACCAGCAAATCATCTCTTTTTAGTGCAGTCAGGTTTGGAAAGCCAGATACAATCTTTGACTAAACGATTTTTCTCCAGGTTTCTTTGTTTTAGATGAGGGTTCTAAAAGTCATTGTCCCATACAATGCTCTTTGGATGTAAGAAATACATTAAGTTCCCTAACAGCCTAGCCATACCATTTATACCATGAACCTTTACTAAATAGGCCACCAAATTTTAATGGATGTATATGATCCACCTTGGTTTTAAGAGAGCGTGTATATTGTTGCAGCATCATTTATATTGTCACCTTGTGGGTATATAAGAGATCAAGGTCGGGGCAAACAATGGCTCAGAGTTGAAATGATCTGTGTGCTAAGACCAGATGCTTGGGGCCCCTGCAGTGTGTTGTTAACTGTCACGATGGGCATTGTAATTATGGATGCACTGCTGGATCTACACTTGGACTGAGTGTTTTCATTAATTGAGCTGTCAAAAGTTCTGCTATTTGAAACCATTCCTTGATCATGAAAAAAATTAAGAACCTTGAATGTAACCTTTGAGGATACTGAAGCATGAACTGGTTGTTTTGGTCCAGGTGGGATGTGCTAGGAGGAGGCAAGGTCTAGAAAATCCTTCAGCCAAGGGAAGTTTGGGACATTTAGGAAACCAGTCTTGATAGCTATCTGTGAAGTGAAAATGAAGAGATGTGGCCTAAGTTTCAAGAGGCATTTCACTAAGAAGTCTTCCTAAGTCAGGATTTTTTTTTATAACCTTGGCTTCAGGGAGCTGTGAAACCCCTAAGGAATATTTTTAAATATGTGGGAATGTGTCATTTTTTGTTGTTGTTTGTTTGTTTTTGCATTTTGCATGAGTGAGTGCCGTATAGTACAAATACTTTTTTGTACTTTTAGGAGTCATGGACACCTTCGAAAAACTTAACACACACAAAGGTCTGTGGTCCAGACACTGAGGGTCCTCCTGGCAAGAAAGCTGATGCTATTTGCTTAATAGACTAGATTGGCCAAAAGCCTATGGTTTCCCTAAGCACAGAAATTCCTTCTAAAAAGGTTTATGGGATTCATTGTGTAACCAAATAGGATTGGCCCCAGACTATACCTACCTTGCTGATACTGCAATATCACAAATGGTCTTTAAAAACCCAACTACCAAAACTTTGTTTCTTATGATAAAAGAAATAAACACTTATTGTAGGAAACTCCTACATCAACCAAAACCATAAGGAGGAAATAAATGGCAAGTCCATATTCTAGAGATAGATAACATTGTTAACATTTTGGTTCGCTTTCTTCCTGTCTTTTTTTCTATTGCAGATGCTCACTGTGATTCAATTTATTGCTAAATCAAATCAGATAATCATTCATTCCTTCTGCTGTGTAATTTCCAAGATGGTTAGCTTATCATTATATTTTTAGAAAATGTTTTTCATTTAATGAGTCAGCCATTTGTATGGTATTCACTGCAGTGTCTCAGTGCAACAGAGTACAGCCAGACTACATGGTTAATAGGTTCTCAGTGGGCAGGGAGGAGAGAAAACTGACAATAGTCAAAACTAGGGACAAGAGATTAACTTGACTATGGGGAAAAGAAGAGGGCTTATACTTAAACTCGGTGCCCAAAAGAGGTTTAAGCAAAGGCTGAAATCCAAGAGGGAGCCTTTGGCCCAGCGGTTTCTTCTTTTAGTACTTGAAATCAGTCGTTGGTCACAATAGTAACTGAATCACCAAATCTTTGTTCATTCACTACTGTGTGCCTAGCACTGTGCAGATGCTGAGGATATAGTGGTAAACAGATGGCCAAGTTCCATGGGTTTCATGGAATTTATATTCAGAGAGGTGGAAAGGGGCAGAAAAGACTTAAGTGAACAAAAATAAGCAAGGTATTCAACAATTGTAATAAGTTCATGGAAGGAGTTAAATTAGGGTATATGTTGGCAAGTAAGTGGAGGGGGAGAAAATTTCCATAGAGCAGTGTTTTTCAACCTTTTTTTCATTATTACTCCCATATAAAGAGACTTTTTAGAGCTTTTTTTCCCCAAATAACCTCTCCATGAAAATTTAATACCATAGGTATACCATCTATCTATATTTGTCTATCTACCTATCATCTATCTATTTATGTCCTGTATATACATCTGTGTTTTATATATCAAAAGAGTAAGATTTTTTCCCCTCCAAGAATCTATTTTTACCCCTTTGGGGGTAGAATCACTCCCATTGAGAATGCATGCTGTAGAGTGACTTCAGAGAAGGAAGTTTAGGTGTCAGTTGAGCTGGGACATGAAAGAGCCAAAACAAACAAACAAAAAAAAAAGTAAGAAGAGCTTGCAAGGGAGAGAGACCCTCAAAAGCAAAGGGATAAGGAAAGAAAGATCTTGGTGGACTCAAAGAATGAATATGTGGCCAGTTTCCCTGGATTGTTCTAAGTGAA
This sequence comes from Eidolon dupreanum, assembly GCA_028627145.1. NCBI lineage: Eukaryota > Metazoa > Chordata > Mammalia > Chiroptera > Pteropodidae > Eidolon > Eidolon dupreanum. The sequence goes on along the minus strand of CM053508.1, from coordinate 111,625,908 downwards.
AGAGGGAATGGTACAAGGAAAGGTTGAATAGATTAGTAGGGGACAAATGGAAATGTGAGTTTTACTTTAAGTTCTATGGGAAACTGCTAAAGGGTCAGGGCCAGCAGGTGCCACATTGCATTCCTAAGGGTATTATCCTCAAGAGAAGAAGCAGAAATTGGTAGACAAGGTCCCAGACTCCAGCTGTGAAAGTCCAACCAAGGAATGGGAAGGGGGCACTAAACTAAGCTCAGCTTTCATCAGAGAGGGTCTGACCAGGCATAGCTGATGCATGTAAGTCAGCTAGGGGAAAGTGGGGCTCCACATATTCTGGAGCTAAGTAGGATTGACTCAAGGTCTGAGGAGACCAAGAATTGGCAGAGCAAAGGTTCTCAGGATCCTCACCGACTGGAAATGAGGAAGCTAAAGGCTGGCCGCTGTGGTTGACTGAGTAATGGAACATATACGAGCAAGTCAGGCTTTTATACCAAGTACTTTCCAAATTCATCCACTTTCTTTTATCTCATCTCATGGCACTGTAGCCTAAGCTGGACAGCTACCTGTAAGGAGCTCTTGACCAGCCCCTCACTTCCAACTTGCCCTTCTACAGGGCATTCTTGATCCAGTTGCCTGTGTGAACTTATTACTACCCAACCTAGATGATGTCCACCCTGCTTAAAATCCTCTGTGACATGCCTCAGAACTGGGAATACTAGTCTAAATTCCTTTCACAGACCTGTACAGCCCTGCCCAGTTCTAACTCCTGCCCCTCTCATCAACTTCATTCTGTCCACCTTGCCTCCTTTATCCAAGCATTAGAGACATGCATAGCTGTGGTCCTTGAACCCACCAAGCCTTTCCTGTCTTTTGAACCTGTTGCTTCCTTTCTTTTGAACATTCCTCCTCCAGATTTTTAGAGCTACTTCCTTCACGTCATTATGCCTCAGCTCCAGTGTGACCTATAAAGAGAGTCCTTCCCAAACTCTACTCTTGAAAGTAGCAACCCACATAGCCACACCTTCCCAGGTCATTCTCTCTCCCTTTACTTTTTTGATTTCCTCCATTATATTTATTACTCATTAAAATTATCTTGTTCATTCAGTTGCCAACTTGTTTAGGCTCTTGTATTCCTTTCATTAGAATGTAAACCCTGGATGAGGAAAGCCCCTGACCATGCTGTTCAAGACTCCAGTGTCTGGAATGGAGTAAATAATCAATAAATTAGTATTATGTCAGTGAATTAATGAATCCAGGTACAGAAATACAGCTACTTGGATATTTTCTATGTTTAACACAAAATATTATTGAATGAATGAATGAATGAATGAACAAGCTATACTAAAATAGTATTACTGTAAGGTGACTTGGCACAATTGATATTTTGGCTGAATGATCCTTTGCCATCAGGGAGACTGCCCTGTGCACTGCAGCATGTTTAGCAGCATCTCTAGCCTCAACCCACTAGATGCCAGTAGCACCCCACCACCAGCTGTGGCAATAAAAAAACTTCAGATAATGTCAATTGTTCCCTAGGTGGGACAGGAAGGAGGGGAAAAATTGCCCTTAGTTGAGAACCACCACCTTAAAAGAAGCCATATTGGTTAAGACAGTCACCAGAAACCTTAAGGAATTATAGGTCCCCATAGTGGGGTAGTCATCCACGGAGGGGAGATAGGAATCTGCTGCCTGTTTGCCAACAAAAGCACCCGTAGCCACTCATCAGTAACACCCACCAACTTTCTGAGAGTTCTTTTCTGCAATATTTACAGACATCTGTTTAGAGCTCCAGTTAGACCAAACTTGGCTGTTTATCAAGCCCACGCAGCTTTTCTGGGTTTGAAGAGAATAGAGCATGCTTATTACTTGCGAATCTCAGAAGGAGGACTATAATGATTTTCCCCCTCCTCCTTGGTAAATGATTTCATGAAATTGCTTTTTCAGGCCAGCACTATAACTTCATCTCTGGAATATAAAGCCCATAGGGATTAAAAGAAAATTTTCTTGGGTTCTCTCAGCCCTTAAACTGAAAGATTTAATAATACCAGAGATGATTAGGGTTCCTTTTTAGCCATCTGTCTTTGACTTTATTGTAAATTTAATACACAAAACAGAGTGGATAGGCTGCAGCCTCAGTTTTACCTACAGATATTAAATGTACAGCTGTGCATTAAGTTGGGAAAAAGTTAACCTCTCTAAACAGCTCAGAGATGGGAAAGGGATGAAAAATACTTGCATTTGTCAACCAAGCGGCAATGGTATTATTGAGCGCCTACTGTATGCTAGTCCTATTTTAGGATGTCAAGTCTATAGAAGTGAAAGATTACGTGTTCCCTGACCCTTGAGTTTATGATTTAGTTTCTGAGACAACTCTAAGACCTATAAAACAACTAGAGAAAAACTTAGGGTTTAATCATGGGGTGTTGGTTTCAAGTGCAACTGGATTTGACAATGAGAGAGAATGATGTTATGGAAGAATAAATGTTCAGAGATGTTTTGAAGAATGAAGTGGGGCTTGGTTGGAACTAGAAGGATATAAATTCTTCAGATGATGTTGAGGTTAAAAAGCAATGTATTACAAGCAGGGGGGACAGTGTGAATGAAATCACAGAAGTAAGAGTGAATATGGGGTAGGTGGAGTTGAGAGATCTAAGGTAAACAAAGCAGAGGTTAGTGACGGAAGAGGAGAGAAAATAAAGTTGGTTTGGCCTATGGAGTCAAATCTTGGAGGGCTTCACTGCCAGGCAGAGCAGGTGGAGTCAACGTTCTGAGTGAGGAGACAGCTGTTAGAGAGCATGGCTTAAGCCACTTGATCCTTTCAATTCCCAAAAGCCCATCCTGGTCCCAAGTATGACACTAGACAGATTCATGCCTGGACTATAGAGTTGTGACCCCTACTTAAAAATGTATTTTCCCATCTGCCATTTAATAGTACACAGAGGGCTCGGTTATAATCTAAACTGTGTCCCCTTTAAATTTATATGTTGAAGTCCTAATCCCCAGTACCTCAGAATATGCTTATATGTGGAGACAAACCCTTTCGAGAGGTAATTAAGTTAAAATGAGGACTTGGGATAGGTCTTAAACTCACCTGACTGGTGTCTTTATAAAAAGAAGAGAAGAGGACACACAGAGATACACCTGGGATGTGTGCACAGAGGAAAGACCATGTAAGGAGGCAGTTGCCATCTGTAAGCCCAGGAGAGAGGCCACAGAATGAAACCAACCCTGCCCACACCTTGATCTTGGACTTCTAGCCACTGGAACTGTGGGAAGATAAATTTCTGTTGTTGAAGCCACCCAGTCTGTGGTGTTCTGTTACATCAGCCCTAGCAAACCGATAGAGAGCTGCACGGAGATCTTGGTAATTTTAAAATCTTCTGTTAAAGGCATTGTCTGTAGTATTTTACAACATTATTTACATAAATATCTGTGATTACACTTTCTAATATGGCACCACTAGCCAGCCACATGTGGCTATTTAAATTTAAATTAAGTCCAGTTGAAAATTCATTTCCTTAGTTGTACTAGCCACATTTCAAATGGTCAATAGCCACATGCAACTAGTAGCTATCATATTGGACAGTGCAGAGATAGGAGAATATTCCCATCATTGCAGATATTCTGTTGGAGCTGGTTTATGAGATGATGTCATCCTTCTATTCAAAGGTAGGAAAATTGCCTACCTAGTAATCTGGCATGATTATCTTTTAGTAAATTATATTAATTATGCCCTTCCTTGTATATCTCTCTTTGCCTTGGCTACAGTGAAGTTCACTGCCCAAATTCAGTCCATTATTTAAATGCCTCTAATCTCTCATTATGTGTCCACTGCATTTGCCTTCATGTTAATAACTGTGGTTTAATTATAAGTGTGTCTTTCATTCTACGCCATCGTAAAACCTATATAGAGATAGGTATGTCTAAAAGAATAAATGAAGGAAAAATAATGTGAGCTTGAAAGGGACCCTTATCTGTCCCAGAACAAGAGAGTGAGTGGATCAAAGGAAGATTAATGTTGAACAGCAACAGGGAGGGTGGAATAACTCAAGAGACATGGCTGGGTGTGGGTGATTGTCATTTTAAAGAAGCTACAGGCTTTTTTAACTCCAGGAGCATTCTGGAAAGTTAGGAGAGGTTAAAGCCAAATGTTGGAAACAGATGCCCAAACCCAAACTCAGAGGTAAAGACTCACGGAGAAACCATGGAGAGTCCCATTTAATCACAACATGAAAACTGGCTGTCAAAGACCTTCTTTAAAAATTTAGAGGCTCCTTCTGAAGCACAGTTTTGGGTAGGGAGAGTATTTTAAAAACACCAGCGCCACGCGCCCCCCTGCCAAGCAGGCGATGTGTGTTGTATCGTGTGCACATTAGTTTGGAGAATGGACTTGGGGTGACTGGTCTGGCCCGGAGCCCATCACAGATTTTTGACTTGAGTAGGTAAGCCCTTGACTGAAGTAGGGACAGGACAATGGACGAGAATGAGCAGATCCGAGTCATTGGAAAGGATGTAAATTAGAAAGAAAGGACAAAGGGAAGCAAGAGTCATAGACGACCAATAGTCTTTCAACCTGGGAGATCAGGCATGGGGGTGCCAGCAATATCATTTTAGTTAGCAGTGATGGAAGCTGCTGTGAAAAAACTGACGAGCTGAGATGCGAGTTTGGTTTAAGGTTATGGTAGAAATGCAGGTAGAGATGTCCACAGGCCATTCGAACTCAGTCCCATTGAGGTGAGAGAAGAGGGCTGGATAATTACTATTACTATTGCTATTTCTAGAGGATTTACTATGTGCCAGTCATTGCTCTATGTGTTTTTCATGTATTAACTCATTTATACATTCCAACAACCCTAAGACCCAGCTAGTATTATCCTCATCTTACAGGTCTCAGAGTCTAGGCTTTGAGGAAATTGTACCTGCCCAGAGTCCCCACTTATAATTGAATTTAATGGAAATTTCAACCCCAAGGAAATCTAATGTGTAGAAGTTGTTGAAAAAATGACAATAAATAAACTCATTGAATAAAAGAATAAGCAATACAATTATATTAGCAAACACTTAGCATACCATGTGCCATGTACTTTTCCAAGCACTTTTTATTAATTAACTCATTGAATCCCCACGGAGCGGTGAGTACTGTGATACAAATAAGGAAATGGACTTATAGTGAGATGAAGTAAGTTGTCCTAGGTCACCTCGCTGGTACGTGGCAAAGCTGGCATTCAGACCAAGACAGCCTGACTCTTGGTCTATGCCATGGACATTAACTTCTTTACTGCATGGGGAAGAGGGTTAAGGCCAGCACCCTAGTATCCCCTACCCTTCACAGAACAGATGAAAGATGAGGCATCCACAGACAGGGCAGTGGTGAAGGGACCACCATCCCACAGGTCTCAGTGTCTGCTGCTACTGCTAAGTCAGAAAGCATTGAGAACAATAGCGTTTTGGTTTGGCCTGGGGGTCATTGTTGACTTTTGAGAAAGCCCTTTTAGTAGAATGAGAGGGTTAAAAGTCTGAACGCAGAGAGTCAGGAAAGGAACAAATGAGAAGGATAGACTAACAGTAAGCGTAAGCCTTCCATTTGGAACAAAGGGTCCCCAACTCCAGGGCTGTGGACCGGTACTGGTCCATGGCATGTTAGGAAATGGTCTCACGGCAGGAGGTAAGTGCTGGGCGAGCAAGCAAAGCTTCATCTGTATTTGCAACCACTCCGCAGAGTTAGCATCACTGCCTCAGCTCCACCTCAGATCATCAAGCATTAGATTCTCATAGGAGCACCAGTCCCTAGTGCCAAAAAGGTTGGGGATTGCTGGCCTAGAAGGTAGCCAGGAGGAGCCGGGTCTGGAGAAGGGCTGATTAGAAAGCAGATTAGTGGTCGTCTAGGGCTGGGAGGCTTGCAGGGGAATTGGAAGGGACTGCTCATTGGTAGGTGTTTCTTTTTGGAAGTATAAAACTGTTCTAAAATTAATGGTGGTGATTGTTGCACAACTCTGTGAATATAGTAAAAATCATTGCATTGTACACTTCAAATGAGTGGATTGTATGGTATGCAATTATATCTCAATAACACTGTCGTACACAGAAAGAGAGAGAGGAAGAGATGGGGAGAGTTGGGATAAGAACACTTGAGAAATGGAGGCGGGAGGCGAGGTACATCTTGGGAGGTCTAGATCTCTGCCTCTTTCCTTACTAATATCCTAGCTGTGTGGCCTTGTAAAGCTATCCGTGAATCCTGGTCCATTCTTCCAGTTTTCAGAGGAAACTGAGGCTCCAGAAGCAACTGCTATATTTGCTTTTTGTCTCTAAGCTTTTTTAACTTCACTGTATATCCTCTTTTCTCTCAAGTGGAATCCTAGATTTTTCAATTCAACATAATTACCCCTCATCGCAGCCCATGCACACATTCCCAATTTCCACACACATTCTGCCAGCATGCCCAGGTCACTTGTCTTTTCTGCAGGTCAGACATATTAGCACCATTATGCTCCCAAGTTCTGCTATGCACCTGCCCTCAACCCTGCTCTGATCTATCCAACGGATCAGATAAATCAAGGCTCGGCTCTGTTACAGCTTACTTATCTGTGATAGGCTGAATACTGGCCCCCTCAAGATGTCCGTGTCCTAATTCTTGGAATCTTTGAATATACAATTTTACATGGGGAAAAGAGACCTTGCAAATGTGATTATATTAGGACTATGAGATGTGAAGATTATCGTGGGTTATTTGAGTAGGCCTGATGTAATCACAAGGGTACTGATAAGAGCAAGGCAAGAGAGCCAGAGTTAGAGGAAGTGATGTGACGAAGGAGGCGGAGGGTATGATGCAGGGCCACAGGCCAAGGAATGCAGGCAGCCTATAGAAGCTGGAGAGAGCAAGGAAACAGGTTCTCCAGCCCCCAGAAAGAACTAGCCCTGTTGACACCTTGATTTTAACCCAGAGACCCATTATAAGCTTCTGACCTGCAGAACCGTAAGAGAATAAAGTTGCTTTGTGTAAGCTACTAAGTTTGTGGTAATTTGTTACACCAGCAATTAAAAAAGTAATATATCACCCATTCAACAGTTATTCGCAGAGGCTGATCTCTGAAGACATCAAACTTGCAAGTGAGAAGCCCTGGGTCTGAGCTCAAAGAGCAGCCAGAGCAGCAGAAGTGAACAGCCAGACAATTACATAAGCAGGAAGTACAGCCTAAGGATGAGGGCTGCAGGGGGTGTGACCTAGGCATGTGCCATGGCCTGGGCAAAGGCTTGGAAGCTGGGGTGAGAGAGGGAGGTTGGCACATCTAAGCCCAGAAAAAATGGTGCACCCAGCTGACAATAGAGTGATGGAGAGGCCGGGAAGGCTTTGCTTGATAGGGAGAGAGAAGAAAGAGAGTAAGGTTAAAACTTTCACCAGTTGCTCCACTATACCCAGTACTCTAGACTCCCTGGACCACTGGTGATTCTTCAGAAACCTGAGTCCCTGTTGCCTCCTTGCCTTTATGCATGCTATTATCTCCACATATTAGGCCTTCCCTCATATTTGTCCTCCTGAAAAATTCCTGCTCACTTTTCAAGACTCAGAGATTGTATTGGCTCCTCTGCAGAAACATCCCTTAATCTGGCTATGACCCAACCCCAGGTTACGAACTCCTGATTTCAGGTCCCACAATTCTGGACAGTTAACTGTGAAATGAAAAAATAATGATGCCTTCCATCAGTTCCTAAGTGGAGAAATTAAATGACCTAATGTACAAAAGGTGCTTGGCCTAATGCTGGGCAGATCGTAAGTGGTCACTAGCTTGACAGACAGTAAGTGCCCACTAGCTATTATTCTTAGAGTGCATTGTAAATGTCTCCCCTTCCCCCCCCCCAAAAAAAAAAACTGAGATCTTTGGGGTCAGAGCCTCAGCGAGCAGGGAGAACAGAAAAATGCCATGCAAAATTTTCCCTGAGCCTTAACGCAGGCATTTTCCTCAGCCTGGTGTAGCATCTGCCATCCAAGCCCTAACCAGATAATTTCATCTCCACAAGAAACCACAGTGTGTTGCAGGATTAGGTTTATTCACACCTCAGCGCTCCTTGTTAGAAGTCTGGAAGCTCAGCTCTGAATATATTTCTGTTATGAAGAAAATGATCGTTTTCATCTTCACGCCTGTCATCTGGCTGAAAATACATCCCAAACTGGATTTCCTTGTGAGCCAGAGACAGAATCAGTGCAGGCTGGTCTTGGATGTGTTTTTAAAAGACCCAGGCAATATTCTGCTGCTTCCAAAAGCTGGAAATGGCTGTTTGCTTCTGCTTGCCTTCCAAGTTGTTGGAGAAATCACTTTCTATGTTTTATTGGTGAGGTGGCACCAGAAAATATTGTTTCCCAATATTTTCCAAGGTATCTCTACTGATGTGTTAATCACAGATTCCGACCTATCCATTGGAACGGATTAGAGGGATAATTGTGCTGTAGACCAAGATCATTTGAATACTAAAACATACATTTAAATCAGAGAATGCATGAAAAAGGGCATACCCTGGCAGGTAAACATGCTGTGGATGTTGTCTTCACTTCCGCCTTCTGAAATCCATCACTTTCCTCCACTGAAAATGGGGCTACTCACATTTCGTGTTACTGCAGAGGATCTTATGGTTATTGTACAATCGAGTCCATATGTGTTGAACTCTTAAAAACTGTAAACCACTCTGTCAATATGAGGCATATTATGATATACAGGAGCAGCTCCGGTCAGATGCCACCAGCATTTGAACAGGAGACCAATACATTGGATTTTTAACCCTGCCCCTTCTTGGCTGTTTAACCTCTTAACATTTCCTTCCTCGGAGCCTCCTTTTCGTTACCTATGAAGTAGAAAGAACGTACTCTATGTCCCAGAGAGTAGTGATTAGTTTCTTAAGGCTGCTGTTAACGAAGTACCCCAATCTGAATGATTTCAAACAATAGTTTATCGTCTCACAATTCTGGAAGCCAGTAGTCTGAGAGATCAAAGAGGTGGCATGGTCGGTTCCTTCTGAGAGCTAGGAGAGAAGGATCTGTCCCAGGCTTCTCCCTCAGCTTCTGGTGGCTTGCTGGCAATCTTCTATGTTTCTTGACTTGTAGAAGCATCACCCAGCCTCTGCCTTCATGTTTACATGGAGTTCTCTCTGTGTACATGTCTATGTCCAAATCTCCCCTCTTATAAGGACACAGTCATATTGGATTAGGGACCTCCCTACTCGAATGTGACCTCATCTTATCTAATTACATCTGCAATGACTCTTCTTCCACATAAGGCCTCATTCTAAGGTCTGGGGGTTAGGACTTCAACACATGAATTTGGTGGTGGCAGGGGATGGGGAAGGGGAGGACACAGTTCAATCCATAACAATGGGGAGTCAGATAAGATCAAAACAGGGAAATGCTTTGTAAAGGGCCGAAGAGGCAAAACTTAGCAAAAGGATTAAAAGGGCAGATTCCAGAATAGTTCAAGTCCTCCTTCCTCCGGTAATAGCTGTGAGTCCTCAGAAGGGTTACTTCACTTCTCTAGTCTTCACTTCATCTTTAATGGGGATAATAGCCATGCCTGCTCTGTGGGACTGTTGTGAAAATGTGATGAGGCCATGAGGGGAAGCTCTTAGGACGTGCACGCCCTGCCACATGGTAAAGTCGGCCTCTGTTGCCGTCTTGGATGGGGTGGGGTGGGGTGGGATGGCTGGGGCTCTGAGTTTCTATTCCCTTGCAGTTAAACCTCCCAGGGCTGTGTTCTTCCCCGATCTGCCACTGCCAGGATGCAGACAGGCTCACTAGTGCTCCTGCCGTATGCTTTTATTCATTTCCAAAGACATTTGTGGGAGCTGCTTTATGTAACAGAAGCTCTGAGCAGCACAAATGATAAACACATGCTGGTGTTTGGATGCTCCCACCCTCCAACCATCTAGTTGCTTACTAACCACTATCCCATCTGATTACTAAACTGTTAGCTTGTCTGGGGAGGTGATGCCAGGAAAGTGCCATGCGCCAGTTAGTCATTTAATAAACTCTAAATGAGCAGCAGCATGTGGAGCCCTGAACAAGTGACGAAGTAACAATATTGGCTAAAGTTTGGTGTTCACACTGAGCCAGGCACTGTCCTTAGCACTTCGCTTGTACTGGCTCATCTAGACTGGCAGCAATCCTGTAGGGAACTATTTCTCTACTTTACAGATGAGGAGACTGAGGCTCAAAGAGAGGGTTAAGGGGCCTGGACAAGGTCACAGAGCCAAGAAGCAGTGTAGCCAAACTGGACTCTTAGGCTGGCTCTCTCTTGAAGCCATGCTCATAACCAAGGCCTTGACCTTCTCCAGGAGCAGAGATGACTGTCCCAGGGCCTTCACTGTGCTTGTCTCACCTTCCTGATGGCAGGCATCCTAGTTCAGTGAAGAAGACTGGTTTCCAAGACCACGGTTCATCATTCCCTAACTTAGATGATTGCAGACAGGTGACTTTGCATCTCAAGATTTAGTTCTGCATCTGTAAAATGGGGCCGATAACCCTTGCTCTTCCTGCCAGTTTTAAAGCCCGTTGCGAGCCACGTGTGAGTTATAAACTGCGTGCTGTATAGAAATGCCTCAGAGTGGGTACTTAATACAACTTTGGTTTGTTTCTTCCTTTCCATTTCTCTTCCCAAACACGTATCATTTTCAAAGCTTCCCTAGCACATTTACATACCTTATTTAGTGAGTTTGCTGTCAATAAGCATGCATTGTGTGAGGATGGGGTCGCAGTGATTAAGCTGATAGTCATGTGATACACACCTCACCCCTTTGGGGTTGGTGTAGTTATGCCATGTTTCAGATGAGAAGACTGAGGTGAGGAGAGCTGATACCTCCTCTGAGACACAGGCCTCTAAGTTGTAGCACAGATCCCCTTGACTCCAAGGCCAGTACTTGAGTTTCACCACCTTCCTCTCAGTCTTCCCCCAACGTCTACCAATTATGAACTACTTGGGTTCTACTTTCACTGCATCTTTATTGCTTGGCAACTGGTCATACTCCAAATGATCACCTTTACCATCCAAGCCACTAGATGCAAGGTTGTGCTGGGAACTATAGAGTTGACAGTTCACAGAGGGCACACTCCACCATACACCCTCTATTTGCACAGCATTTTACTTGCCTTGTGGGAATCAAGCATCACAGTAAACCCACAAAGATAGGCAGGACAGGTGGCCTTGTACGCATTGTACAGATATTTAAAAAGAGGGACTGAGGTCATGTATACCAGGTGGTACATCCAGAAATCCAAGCCAGATTTCTTATTCTGTAGCTTTTATATGTTTTTGTGTTTGTATATGCATATTTGTATGTATATGTGTGTTTGTGTGTATACTTCGTTTATGTGTTTGTTTTGCCTTTTTACTCAGCATAATTTTTTTCTTGCAACTAAAAAATTGTATAAATATTATGTAAGCACAATATACAACACTTTGAAAATAGAAAAAAAAGATAAAAGGTCACCAATAATTGTGCCACCTAAACAAAACTACTGTCACTGTGTTAATGTACCCATTCCTGTCTTTATTCCTATACATATTTTTTCGTCATGGTTATAATTTTAAGTGCCCCAGATCTGCTAGCCTGTGTGAGTGAGCAAATCACAAGTATGCTATGATTCATGTTTAAGAAGGGACATGGGTCACAGCGAAATGGAGAAGGTGTTTGATTTGAAGCATTGGGAGTTAGGGCTTCAACATAGGAATTTGGGGGGAGGGGGGAACAAACATTCAGTCCATAATACTTCCTGAATTCCCTAGAAAGACTTATATGAATCCTTTTCTTTCTAACTAATACAGGAATTTTAGGTAAAGAAGTATGCTTTCAATATTGTTTGGGCTGCATATGGACTTTTTCCTTGGCCCATTTTTTAAATTAAGAAAAAATTTTTTTTTTCAATTTCCTTGAGGTGACATGAAATAGTTTTCCATACGTTCAGAAACCAACTTTCATTTATTGAGCACCTCCTATTTGCCAAGCCCAGAGCTAGGCCCTGGAGAGACAGAAAAGCAAAGCACTCTCAAGGAGAATACGAACTGGTGGTAAAGTAGGCATGAAAACAGGTGATTAACATAGTGTTGCAAGCTCAACAGTGGGAGATGTTCACTAGACATGCTGCTGGCAAAGAGGGATTCAACTCTGCTTGAAGGGTTATGTGGTTATGAAAGTCACTTACACACCATCCTCCACTTGCCAAGGCTTTTGTTTCTACACCCCCTTTTGGCAACTTATAAAGACAATTGAATGTTTAGGTGCTCTAGATCTTGAAATAATTTTTCTATGGCGAAAGAAAGGTAATGTGCAATGTGTTGGCATGGCTTCATTATCTTTAAAGAAGAATTTGAACCAGAATCAGGAAAGAAAAAGCAACAGCTGAGATGAGATGCCTGCAGTTATTCTCACTGTCCTTTTACTCTTTGCCAAGATTCTAACCTTATTTCATACATTTAAAAATTCGACACGGAGGTTCTCTCAGCTTTTCCCTGGAGGAAGCTTCTGAGAGCAAATATGGAGTAGTCCCTGTGACCCCTACTGAGATCATTTTTCTGTGCAGATCGATGTTTATATTGTTTTCCTGCTTCTAGTTTCCACTTGGCTGCCATTTTTCAGTGTCCTCTGTTGTCCTGTGATTTCCAAGGTTGACTTCCTTTGTTATATTTTCTAGGTTGGCAGGCTTCCTTGCATCATTATTCTCTGTTTATATCATTAGATGCAATTTAGGATTGTTGTGTTACAGGATCTTCCCTCAATGCTTTGCAAACATGACTCACTCTCTATAACTTTCATCACCTATGTTTGCAGCTCCCTTAAAGTATTTGTAAGCTTATCACAGATCTGCAGTGTTGAGAAACAAGTCTTTTAAAAATAGTCATTAAAAATCATCAATAGCAGTGGCTATTGCTTCTCTCACTGACATTCCAAACAGTTTGCCGGATCTAGGAGGTTCAAGCTTATGTTTACTACAGCATTAATTTTTTGTTGTTGTTCAAGTTTCCTCTCACCACCATCTACCCCCAACAATGAGTTTTGAATGAACGAGTCTTCTCAGATTTGCTAAACAGTTCTTTAAAGTGCTTCCTTCACTCAGTCTTCAAAAAGATCATTGATACCTACTCTTTGCTAGGGGGTATTGTAAGGTCAGGAAAGCAAAGTTGTTTTAGTGTGCAGTCTGGAGGGGAAAGGTCTGATGTGGAAATTCATCAATTCCAATACAAAGTAGTTCCCTTGGGAACAAAGCATGACCAGGTCTGGGGAACGAGGCAAGTCTTCAAGAGGAGGTGGCATTTGACCTGGTGGTTCTCCATCACTGGGCTACTTCCTACTTAGCACTGTGGGACTCACCCTAGACCAGTCATATGATTGATGGGCAGATGTTAACAGACTCAGAGGATATCTTACACTGGGATGTTCTCAATGGAGAGCCTGGGATACAGGCTTGTATGCAAGAATTTATTTGAGACGTGATCCCAGGGAGGAAAAGTGAAGGAAATAGCATTTAGGAAGTGAAGAAAGGACATGTTGTAAAAGTTTTCCAACTGTATTCTTCCAAGAGTCTGAGGTATTCCAGGAGAAGCCACTCTCAGGAGGAGGGGAGGATAATCTGTCAGGACTGAGTGGACAGGCAAAGGTAGTATGCAAGTGTGGAGGGATTCAGAGTCATAGTGCTGTGGGTTCAAATCCCATCTCTCCCACCAAGCATGATCTTGGACAAATGAGTGAATCTCTCTGAGCTTTCATCTCCTTCCCTGCTAAATTTAGATTGGTTGTGGGTGGACTGCATGAGAAAATATAGGTAGAGTGTTCAATTATTAGAGAAATTTAGGAAATGCATCTCAGAACTGGCTTCCTGGGAATCTAAAGGGGGAAAGATTGTCAGTGACTGTCATTCCCCACTAGTCAAGGTGGCCCCACAGGTACCAGCTCCCCAGTACACCTGGGCTGTGCACACATGTGAGTGGGCTCCCCGCTGTCACATCAGCGACACCTCAGGGGGAAGTACAGGTGCAGGCAGGGCCCAAGGCCCTGTCATGTTGAATCTGCATGAAGCTGGTCAATGCCTGTGTGGTCCCAGCCGCAGGAGCTAGAATATGAAGGGGACTCAGAAGATTTAAAGTGGCATGTAAGCGATGTCCAATAGAGTAGAAATAAAGTTTCTTTAGTGAAATGAGATATGGAGACCTGAAAAGTGGTTACACCTTGCTAGCGGCAGCACAGAAAACTCCCAAATGGAGCTGCACACAGTGGCATGCTGGCAAATGTTTTAACAACCAGCCTGGGAAATGAAAACCTTTATATGTCATAATTGCCAATTTCTATGACCAGTGTCAAGCTGCCAACACAACATCGCTGAATGCACAGTTGGGAACAGATGTGCACAATCGACTGTTGGATCTAGACCCCTTGGACACATTCCTTGGCCCCAAGTGTTTGGGGTTGGTTGACAATAGGATCATTGGGAGGGTGGTTTTTTACCAGGTATAGAGCTCACTTTTGCTAGTCTCCTATATGGAGAAATTCTGGCTAAGTGCCTGCTTGACCACCTGGTATAATATAACTGAGAGAAACAGTTTCAGAAAATACCAAAATGTTTACTATGAGATTGTATTTAAAAAAAAAAAAAAATCGATATCCAGGGAGACCATCCCTCAGCAGCCCCAGGTCCCAGGATCATTTCTGCATAAATCTTTAGGCCTCTGTTTAGCTCCCATTTCTTGGATATCCACTCCCCAGGTCAAGTCCCTCCTATCCACCACCCCCAGCACCTTGTACTTCCAACGCTGAGATACATATTGTCTTTTTGTGGTCCATAACTCCCCACCAAACTTTAAGCTTCCCAAAGGCAGGGGCAGACATTGTGTTTAGTTTTATATTACCAGCATTTAATTTACTGAGGTTAACTTGCTGAAACCTCATAAATATTAGTTCTCCTCTTCTCTTGCTCAAGGAGGAACACTGAGTAGTGACAAGTGCTATTTACTCCTGAGCTGGGCAGTTTCATTGTATGAAAATCAAAAGCCTGCAGCTATGTTTCTCACTATCAATGAATAAAGAGAGGGCATGCAATCGTTGTATAGTGCCTGTGTAAAGAGGCTGGTAATTAAAGCATAAAGTAGCAATGAAAGATCGGATTGTCAGCTCAGACAATAGAAGAGCCATCATAAGGCTCTCCATGATTAATTGTCAGGTGAATAATAGACAATAGAAGCTGTTAGAGTTCAGAAAAAGTGGAGAACACTTACAGAAGGGTAGGTGGCCATTTTCTGACAGCTATGATTTTTCAGTGGTTTAAAACAAGCCAAGGAGAATAGAATTGAGAGAAGCAAGAAGAAACAGGAGGATGTGGGCAAAGAATGAAGATAAATAACAACAATGTATCATCATCATAAACACTCACTGAGCACTTACTACAAACTGGGCAGTGTCCTAAGCTCTTTATATGCACCATATCTCATTTAATCCTCACAATAACCACAGGATGTAGATAGTATTATTTATCCCTATTCCACAAGAAGGAAAATGAGACACATAGGAGTAAAGTCATTTACTCGCAGTCACACAGTAAGACATGGAGAATAAGGCAATCTTTTATTTTTAAAGAGATATTTTTTTTCAATTTAATTTTTAATTAATTAAAAAATTTGATAACAATTTTTTTCAATAAATCATGTATTTCCTCCAATCCTTAGCTCCTTCTGCATTTATTTCCCTTGCTTCTCTGCAGTAAAGATTGTAAAGATGTCTTCAACTCTTAAGTGCTAGGCACTCTACCTGTATTTCCCCCATGCAATCCACTCACAACCTAAACCACTCTGGCAGGTAAGGAGATGGAAGCTCAGAGAGATTTAGTAAATTGTACAAGATTAAACATTTACTCAGTGGTGGTGCTGGGATTTGAACCCACATTGCTGGCACACTGAATCTTCTCACACTTGCATACTGCCTCTGTCTATCAACCCAGTCCTGCCAAATCACCCTCCCAGCCCTCCTTCTAAGAGCGGCTCCTATGAGAACACATCAGGCTCTTGGAAGAATATAGTTGGAAACCATTTATCATGAACATGTCAACAGCCAAATTGCTAGAGAGGGCTGTCTTAGGATATTCTTCTGATTTCTTTTGGAAAACAGGAATGACCAATAAGGTGAATTCTATTAGAGTTGGAATAGTCTCTGCCAATGTATAAATTCTTCCCATAAAGGAAACGAGGATCCCCAAAATTCCACTCGGTTCCCTGGAACTGCTGTGTGGACATGAATAACATTGTTGCTTCAAGAGAAGGGAATGTGAAAAGTAGGGAAACAGCAGCTGCTTTTTCCTCCTGAAGGGAAATTTCAAAGATATCCAGATAAAGCTAAATATGGGCTTCTCCCAATGTATTTCACAAATATGAATACCAGTGGTTTGGAAATTCAGCATGCAATATCACTTCTTAGGAATATACTAGGCGTTGTGAGATCTTAAAGACTTTGAGAAGTCCTGCACTAAAGAAACCTTTTTAATACTAAACTACCACTTCCTAAAGTTGATAGCATATTACTCTTGTTATTATTGTCAACTTACATTATTGGAGCACATACTATATGCCAGATATTGCAGTTAAGACCTTTGCATGCAATATCACATTGAATCCTTATAAGTCTATAAGGTATAATTACTATCCCCATTTTATAGATGACGAAGTAGAGGCTTAGAGAGATTAAATTATTTTCCTTAGGTCACACTGCTAATAACTGGCATCTGAATACAAACAGTCTGACTCCGAAGTCTTGCTTATAACCATTACATATGAACACTTAGTATTGTCCTACAGGACAGGATCCCAGAACTGGTTTGCAGTAAGAATTGCAGCCAGTGTCTAAACCAGCCTTTACCATTTAATAAGATCAATGTCCAAACTAGAATGTCAGTTCATTCATAGGCAGTGAGAAACATACCCTCAACTTTGGACATACAATATCTTTGAAATTGTTCTTAGTGTCCCTGTTGAGGAAAAAATAGGGGAATCCAAAAGCTACAACCAAGGTCCTTGATTAGAATAAAAAAGTAACAAAGACATGATTGGCAGCTGCCATCTCTCCATCATTTTCTCATTATCTGCCCAGGGACCAGACTGTTCCATCCTCTGGCAGTTCAGCAGCAACATTTACTAAGACAACGTCTGAGGGCTGCCTCATTTTCTCAAGCTCTTTGGTCATCTGCTCTTTTGAAAGCTAATGCCATTCACATAGCAAGTATATGTAGAGCCTTTACTGTAGCCCAGAATCATGCTAGACATACGGAATTACGAAATAGATGCAGTGGTGTGCTGGAGCTGGCTTATATCAGCTCACGAGAGCCTGCTGTTAAATATTTATGAATTTTGTGAGGTGGTCATTCAACAAAACTATTATATTAAATATTAAAGTATATAAACTTACAACTTTAAAAATTATATTGTAAACAAAGCTTCTAAATACATAAATCTCATTACTTAATTATTTTACTATCTATGCTTTTAAGGTTATTTACATTTATTTTGTTTGAATGAAGAAAGTACTATGTAATGTTGTGCTGTCATGAATCGCTTCCCAGCTCTACACTCAGTGACATTACTTGGGTAACTTGAAAATCAGCCATGGTGGGAGTATTTACACAAAGGAAATCTGGGCTGGATTTACCATTTCGTTGATGGTCTAAACTTAAGAAAGTAGTGGAAAAAGTGTGAATGATGCAGATGAAACTTAGAAATATGTCCTGGCTAATGCTGAAGCTGAAAGAGGTTATAGTGTACTGAATAAAATTTGTATGAGCATGAGAAATAGTTTAACTGTAGATCAGATATCAATCACACTTCAGAGTCAATAATACCAAATGTATTATATTAGGTAAAGATTAATTGGATTAGTTAGCAACTCAATTTGTCAAATCATGATTGAGGTGTGGCCATCAGTTGGCTACAGATAGAAGAGTACAGAAATCAAAGAAAGCATTCTAAGGGAATGAATTCACTATATGGGCACTGTGAGATCAGTAAGGACAGTGATAGCATCTGCTACATCCTTAACTCAGTTTGGGTGAACTCATCAACAGAGATTCACTATATTTGAGCAATGAAGCGTCCTTGGAAATGCTGCCTCCTTAAGAACATCCCCCATGATAGGATCTTCATGATAAGTCCAGAAGCAAATGCAGTCTTAGGTTCAGAAGATAAGAGTTCAAGTCTTACTTGTGCCACTTAGTAGCTGTATGACTATGAAACTCAGAAGGATCTTGTCTCCTCCTCATCCGTGAAATGGGACTATTACTGTAAACTTCATAAGGTAGTTCTGAAGATTAAAAATATATATGAGGGTGTTTTGCACATTGGTACTTTGTTATTGTTATCACATGTAGAAATTTCAAAGAAAGAAAGAATGTTTTCAAATAAATCTATAGCAGAGGTTTTTTAAACCTATTCCTAAAGGTATCCTTCTCATGATATATTGACTTTTGTCCTTTTTTTTAAAAGGCAGACGCATCTTCAAAATGATCTCTGTCATTTCTCCTATTTGTTGTTGGCATTTTGTGCAAAGAGTGCTTTCTGATTGGTAATGAGTACACTTATGGCGACATTAGTCATTTTCACAGTAACAGCTCTGCCCGCTGGGGTGGGTTTGATAAAAACCCACATGGCTTTGATAAAAAGTCATCTCTGTGTATTACTTCAGTGAATCAAAATTTATTATACATCCACCAGCACTTAAAGGATTTAAATAAGAGATGTTCTTGAGTAATTTGTCTCCTTGGCCTAATGTAGATTCTCATTGTAGCCTGGGAAGCCTCACTTTCACTAACTGAGGGACAATTTGGAGGGGTGATGAGAGAAAAAGGAAGGATTTAAAGAAAATCTAGGCTCACCTTCCCAGTAAGCATTAAGATGAAAGATGGAAGGTAGAATTTCTCAGAAGGGGAGAAAAACTGGAAGAGATGAAAAGGGGAAAGTTAAGCCACCTTGAGCTCAAAGATATAGCTGGAGTCCTGCCTTATCCCTGAAGGATACATTACAAGACTCGCGGTGGATGCCTGAAACACGATAGTACCAAACTCTATGCATACTATGCTTTTACTTATACATACATATGTACCTATGATAGAGTTTAATTTATAAATCAGGCACAGTAAGAGATTAAGAATAATAACTAATAATAGAACAATTATAACAACATACTGTAATAATAAAAGTTATGTGAATGTAGTCTGTCTGTCTGCCTGCCTGTCTGTCTATCTCTCTCTCCCTCTCTCCCTCCCTCCCTCCCTCCCTCTCAAAATAATTTATTTTACTTTATTCACCTTTTCACTTAAAGAAAGTGCTTTATGGCTTCTCTTTGGCATATCTGAATTGCCAACATCACAACTCTTACACTTTGGGACCATTATTAAGTAAAATAAGGGTTACTTGAACACAAACACTGCGATGCCATGACAGTCGATATGATCATCAAGATGTCTATTAAGTGACTAATAGGTGGGTAGCGTATACAGTGTGGATATGTCAGATTAAGCAATGATTCACATCCTAGGTGGGATGGAGTGGGACTGCGAGAAATTTCATCACACTACTCAGAATGGCACAAAATCTAAAACTTATGAATCATTTATTTCTGGAATTTTCCATTTAATATTTTCAGACCATTGTTGAACACAGTAACCGAAACCCCAGAAAATGAAATCATGGGGGCTGCTGTATTATGTGGAAAGACAAATCTGTGTTTTATAATTTCAATGATGCTATCTTTTATCAAAGTATTTTCTTTAACCATATCACCTTTAATATTGGATAATGAAGATTGCTTAAGGGACTCAGTTCCCACAGCAAATTTGACAGAGATAATTAAATTCTTCCCAGTGCAATCCCAAAGATCCTGTTCAACTTGAAATCATTGCAATTAAGAAGGTACTTTTCAATTCAATTCAGAGCCCTAATGACATTTTCTTTGGTTTGCATTATTTTAGTTTCCATTAATAGTCTACAGATAGGAAAATGAAGGCTCAGAAAGATTGGTATAGGGTGGAGAGAGATTTTGATTCTTTCTGTCTAATCTAAGTGTCCCTCCATTATGCTACCTTCCTTTTTTGGTTTTAATAAATTTTTCAGAATGTAGGAGAGATTATTACCGTATAGTGAGGAGTAACGAGGAGGGTATATGACTTGTTCTTCCTTTGAGTGAGAGACACATGGGTTGGAAGGATTCTCACACTTCCCCATCTTCACACATGGGAGAGCCCCAGGAATAGAAATCAACTGAAGCCAGACACTGAAGTATTGAATATATAAGACCCCTTAGATCTAAGCAGCCTCTTTCTGTCATCCTAGGAAACAATCAATTATTTGACACCCAACTAGTCAGGGAAATAAAGAGCAGAGACATAAACCTGAATCTTTTTCTATCAAAAAGAAACACTTTGAAGAATTTCATGGTTCAGTAGTATATGAATGAGGAGCTAGGGGAATGAAAAGCAAAGGCATTAAGGAATTTTCTAACTGGCTCAAGAAACTAGAAGTTTCTCTCACTGACTTCACACCAGTTGGCACAGCAAGCTGATTATTCTATTTTATCTCAGAGGTCAGGAAAAGATGGTACAGTGAGCCCAATAAGCTAGTTAATGATTCAGACAATTGAAAATATTCTCATTACATCCCAATTAACCGATACAACCATCCACACAGGCGGTGATGGTAGAAAACTCTCCTTCTCCACAGACATGTATTCAAATATATGTTTTGTCTGTTCTTTCTTCTAAATTTCTCTTGAATCTAGTCCTATTTCTTTACTCCCACAGCCATTGTAATTTCACCCACCATCGTCCTTTAGTTAGAATACTTTCCTGGCTACATGTCTCTTCGTCTCCTGTCTTCTTGGCCCCTGCTCTCCTTGTGGCCAACACTAGGATGTCAGGTTCAAATGCCTGGGAGAGTGCAGATGCTACCCATGGTGCACTTGGGTGACCTGAACTGTAGGGAGGATGAGAAAACCTCCTCTTCCAATTGTTTTTCAATATCCAGCTCCATCCCTGAAAATATAGGCTTAAAATGGGAAGGAAATGCATCAGCCCTCCCAAGCTGATCCTGAGCATGCCTCCCACAGGGCAGTGAACAGCGTTTCTTAAACTTTCAGGCCATACTCTTCTTGGTATGAGCTTCCAGATGTCCCTTGTCTTCTGTCCTCCCTAGTCTCCTGGGTCATTCCCCTCCCTGACGCTCTATAGGGGCATGGCTTCGTCCTGGAGTAGCATACCTGCTACTGTGTATAGTCAAAGAATCCTATTACTTTTCACACTCAATGAAAGGGTCATCTATAAACCTAACACACCTTTCTCGTTATGACATTGATACCCCTCCCAGAATATAGCTTCATATAGCTTCAATATGTTACTATTCTAATAAGGTATCTATTTCTTTTTAGTCTCTTACTTAGAGGTAACTCTTCTCTCTCTCTCTCTCTCTCTCTCTCTCTCTCTCTCTGTCTCACACACACACACACACACACACACACACACACACACACTCTCACACTCTCACACACACACACACACACACACACACACACACACACCATGATGAAATGATAAGGAGTAGGGAAGAAGAACACAAGAAAAGAAAATCCTGTTCTACCAGGAATTCTTTCAGACTCAAACCAAATAGCACCTTCTCCAGAGAGCCTTCTTTGCTTGCTCTCCATCCCACTGCCATGCTCCAAGAACTTCTGGGTTTTCTCTGCCTTGCCTTTTACCACACTACATAATTCTTACTTTGTCTTTCTCCTCCATCCAACTTTGAACTCCTTGGGGGAAAGAATTTTTGTCTATTCATCTTGGGGTTCAGAATGTAAAGCGCAATACCTAGCCCAGGATAGCTTCTCAGGATATGTTTGTTTAGTGAAATAAGTGCTCTCGTGCACTCCTGTCTGTCTGCCTGTCTGTCTGTCAGTCTGTCTCTCCCTCCCTCCTTCCTTCTCTCCCTCCTTCTCTCTATCTAATGAGTTTAGCATGGCTATTAGTTAAAATTAGGTTCCTTGGAAGAAGATGTTATCCATCATTCCTTCCTACCTAGCTTCTTGTTTATTCAAGAGAACCTCGGCTATATAAACAATGCTGAGTGATTCATATCACCCTTCACAGTACTGGCTGTTTCAGTGGGGAAGAGGAGGCATTGAAACCAAACAGCCACTAATAAAAGGCTAAAAGTCCCCTGAGAGCTACTGTGTGTGTGTGTGTGTGTGTGTGTGTGTGTGTGTGTGTGTGTGTGTTTTGGGATGCTTTGCCTGCAGCCCTGGTGTCCAGAGGGAAACAGAAAGCTCCTGTGCTTCCTGATTTGCAAACCCAGTCAGGCTCTCCATTGATTGGTGTTGTGCCTAGACCACAATGCTGTTTTGATTGGAAGAGATGTTGGGCTGATTAGTTGAAACAAAACATTCTTCAATTAACAGAGATAGAGTCTGGAGTTGGAATGGGAAGTGTTCAGCAACAGCGTTGCCAGGCAGCCTATTTAAAATTATAGGTGGAGATATGTGGAACTGAAGAAAACCCCCACCCCTTGCTTAGCAAGGTGGGAATATGGAGAAGGGTTTCTTGAGTAAGTTTAAGCTGCCTTCTCAGACCCCATATCTTCAAGTGATGGCTTTCATGCAGCATGCTTTAAAGTGAGTCTATATATGAAAAGATGACTGTGACAGAAAAAGAGAGAGAACTTATAAAATATCTCTGACTATCTAAATCTCCTTGGTGCCTGGATTTGTAGAACAGAGGTTCAGAAGCAAGAAGTACCTAGAACTATTAAGACAGACTTAGTATATCTTATTTATCTAAAGAGCAAACCATGTCCAGACACAATTCCACAAGGAAGGGCAAAGTATCACAGTTAGGACTGCGCAGAGAAGCCGAAAGCATATGCCTAGTCAGGCAAAATGTAGTCTAACTTCTGGGGATTTTTACCTTTCACATAGTTCTAACCACCACAAATCTTGGCTTCTTCTCTGAGCTGGTATGCGGTGTGAAGATTTAAAGGGTGGAGGAAACCGATGGAGGCGGGTCCAGGGATGACTGCTGGAGTGATAGCCAGCAGCCCAGAAAGTGGGGAGGGAAAGCCGAGTAGATCTCCAAAACAGCTGTCCAAAGTTCTTACCAAAATACAGCCACCATTTATAGCAGGAGCAAAATACTCAGAATACCTCATTAGATTGAAAATCCCCACCGAGTTATAGTTCAAGATGTTACCTGATGACTATAATGATGGCCTTATATTTTATCTCCTAAGACTACACGTCTAAATGTATGTATTAGATACTCCAGCAGACTGAATATCTAAACACAAATATCCATTTTTCTAGATCAGCAGAGGCAAATAAATTTTAGCTCATATACCAATTTCTGTGGGTTGCCAGTGGCTATCTAGAAATCTGTGTTGGGCAACATTCTGAGGCCAAATCTTATTCTAGAAGAAAGAAAGACTATTACCGATAGATGATATGCATGTCGTGGGACTTGGGAGGGAAGTGAGGAGTGACAGGATTCCAGCAAGTAAGAGCCCAAGAATACTGTAAATCAAGATCCTTTTGCTCCAGTGCCTCATAGAATTGCTTTAACTGAACTGTGTATTACCTTGCACCAAGAGATACTGCAATAAGGAGAAATTCTGTTGTGTATCTCATAGGGATATTTGAACTTTATTCACTTCAGAGATTCCCCTTTATGAGGACCCATGGGAGAAAGAGATCCTGTGGGAGAGAACTGTTTTCTTTTAAGAAACTGGTTGCTCTGACTGTCTGGGGACCATGAATCCTGTAATGAATTGCATTTCCTTC
This sequence comes from Eidolon dupreanum, assembly GCA_028627145.1. NCBI lineage: Eukaryota > Metazoa > Chordata > Mammalia > Chiroptera > Pteropodidae > Eidolon > Eidolon dupreanum. Next base: position 111,602,109 of record CM053508.1, on the reverse strand, counting down.
TGCAATGGGTGTGGGAGCCAGATGTGCACTCACCTGTAAACCTGTACAAGACCTTCTTATGTATCTTATTATGTATTTTACCTGCTAATCTTACCCTTGACTTAATTTTATGTCCTTATTACTATTTTTCCCTTTGTCCTAATTTGATCACTTTATTTGAGACTTTTGGGTATTTGTATTTTTCTGAGTTACCTCAAATCCTACTTGAATAAATAACAATCAGGGAATCATGTTCTCTTTAGAAAAACTTTTTTTCACATTAGCACCTATTGAGACAAGTCATTACTATCTGGAAACTTCAAGCATGTGCAACACTGTATTTGATAAATGAAGAATAACTGTGTGTGTATCTCTGTGCCCATGTGTGTGTAAAATACAGGTGGCTCTTATGGCTTGGAATTAAAAGGCACAGTATTCAAGCCAAGCTACTCAGAGACTCAGAATTACAGTAATTACCAAGTCCAGTTCCATCAAAGCAGCTGAGCCAGACACGTTTCAAGTGAACAGACAAAAGGAGTCTAAGTCATTGTTACAAATACTTTGCTTATTAATTGTTGCAAAGGAATGTTCTTTTTTTTCCTTGGTCTCAGAATGAAAGGAGATTAATTTCTTATGATGAAAAGATAGGCAGCTGCTGGTGGCTTGACACAGCTGGGAATGCAACGAAGAGAGAGGTAATTTGGCATGCTGGCAAGGACAGAAATTACATAGGGGAGAAACAGAAAAGAAAGCCACCTTTCAAATATGGACAAAGAGGGAGAAAGGTATTAACACTTGTGAAGCTCCTACTATGTGCCAGGCACTGTGTTAGGCAGTTTTTAGAAATTCTCGTTAAACATTCATACCCTAAAGCACTTCTTATTTGATGGATGAAGAAGCTAAGGACAATCAGCACACTTTTATTTTTTTGTTGTATAAATTCTTTTAATAAATTTTGGATTTCCGATTGAAGAAGAAGAAGAAAGAGGAAAAAAAGAGGAAGAGGTCCCTTTTTCATGTCCATGTAGCTACCACAAGGCAAAGCCAGGAGGATTCCAGTCTAGGTTTGTCTGGCTTCCCGACCCATGCAGTTTGCACTGTATCAATGCCCTCACAGTGTGGTTTGTGCACCTTCTGAGCTAGAGTTCCTAGGAGGTTTGTAATGCGGATTCTGGGGCTCCAATCCAGACTTACTAATTCAGAATCTTGGTTGATTTTTATATGCATTAAATCTTGAGAACCATGACACTAGACCTGGTGGCCTCTCAAAACCCGCACTATCTGGCCATAGTGGTGGTCTCTGAAAAGTCCCCCCACCTCATGATGCCCTCCCCCAGTGGCAGGCTGTGGAGACTGAAGACCCCTAAGAACCCAGCTTCTGGAGGGCAGTTCTGCAGAGAAGGAGAAGCTATGAGATTACTTGCCAAAAACATCTGTTAAAAAGAGCAACTTCAGGGGCTCAGAATATCATGTCTTCAGATCCTTGTCTCTGGGAGGACTGATTTTAACAAAATCAAGTTCATTTTCTTACTTTTTCTGCTCTCTGTTAGGCTTCCATAGAATCCTTCTGGTATTTTTCAGAACCCAGCCTCCTGCCTGGTCACTGGGCTTTTTCCGCTGGGCCTGGGTGTTTCAGTCCGTAAAATGGGGGGGATGGACAAGGACATTCCCCAAAGCCCTTCCTTGCTCAAAGTTTCCACTCAAGTTGGTAGATGCAGCTTCTGAAAACAAACTGCCTTCAATGAAAACAATAGCTCCTGAGAAAACTGTGCCAGGACAGGTACTTCGAGCTTAGTAGCCAGACACTGGCATGCATGAGACTTGTTTGTCAAGCTAGACATCTCTCCACAAGTCCTGATGTCTCCATCCTGGTTTGGGACCCTACTTCCCACCGTCTCTTCCCCCAGCCCAGATGAGGACGTCTGTTTATGGAGCTCGGAAACTAGACACACCAGAAATGGTTGGATCCCCACTGTGTCTTACCAGCTGTGGGACATTGAGCAATTAACTCAACTTTTCTGAGCCTCATTTTCTCCATTCGTACATAATACACATGTCTGCTGGGATCCCTTTTCCCTCTAGAGAGCCAATCCTGTGGCCTGCAAAAGTCTGAAACTCTTTTTTTTCTATATTTGCTATTTCCTTGGAGCGTCTTATGTGGTGGTCTTCCTATGGCTATGGGCAGGGTCTCTGTTTCATCTGAGAGAACCCCTTCATCAGCCTAGCACCTTCACTGAGTACCATGATATGCCCCCGCCATCCCTGCCCCCCCCCACTACCACCACACACATCAAGCATATTGAGCTTTAGCAAAAGTTGCTTGAGACTCAGGGGCACATCTGGGCAGGGGTGGGGATCACCTCAAGGCACATGCATAAACCTTTGGCCTCTTTTAGGCCTCCATTCATTCCCTCTTCTCTCCAACTCCCCTCAACCCCACCTCCTGAGACCTTCAAATTCTCTTCCCTCTGTCTGGCAAAGTAATTTCTTTTCTCTTAAGACCTGATATTAGCAAACATTTAAGCCCTGAGGAAAAAGACCAGCTCATTCTCTGTCCCTTTTTTGTTTTATCAAAGGATTTCTTTCCAAACATATGGCCCTTTCCCTTAGAGGAATTCTGGTACATTAAGTTACCTAATCATGTGCACACTGAAGGTAAATGTATCCTTTTTCAAGGTGTTTGAGAGGGAAGGTGGTTCTTACATAGAGTTTCTGGCATAGTGTCTAGTTCACAGGAGGTCCTTATAATAGCTCCCCCACCTCACCAACCAATGCTGACAGCAGGGTGGATGGACTAGGATGAGGCATGAGGCATTCAGGGTGCAAAATGTAAGGAGGTCCTCATTCTCAGATTCATGTACAATCTTGAGAGTGAGTGCCTCCTTAAATGCTGCCTTACCCTGGTCCTGGCCCTGGTTACAGCATTGTCTGCCCCTTGTGGTTATTTGAGTCTGACAGGTGTGAATTTGATTCTGTAATTACCAAATACTGTCTAAACTTAATCAAGTTGCTTAAACTTTACCGATTTATAAAATTGTAATGTAATGAAATGAAATATAAATGGCTTTTGAGGGGAATTAAAGGTGTCCACACATGCAGAACACTTAATTCAGTAAATGCCGCTTTCCTCTGCCCAGAGCTGATACAAGGAAGAGAGAGAGAGAGAGAGAGAGAGAGAGAGAGAGAGAGAGAGAGAGAGATGATATCAGCTTCCCAGATCCCAGTGTTTTCTTTGTTTCGTTAATAAAATGAACTCAGCAGGAGAAAAGACTAACCCAGAACCACTTGTCACAGTTTCCCTTCTTAAATCAATTTTGCTTTTCCTCAGCACCACGAATGACATAAAAGTCTAGAGGGGAGATGAAAGGAAATTGAGAGTAAAGTAGATTTTGGGCTTGGGGAGTCGTTGCTGGATCACAAGGAGGTGGTGCCTTTTGAGAAATCTTTAAAACAGCATAAAAAGCCGGAAGCATCCTCTCTCTTCAATCCCTCCCCTCTTCTTGCTTTGAAAGTCCTTGACCATGAAATTGACTAGATGCTTTATTTGGTCCTTTGATGATCAATGGTATATGTTCATTTGATCCTTTCCTGCTAATGAGCCATCATTTAAAAATAATGGAAAAAATAGAACACTCAGAGATGTGGTAGTTAATAAAGTTCATAGAATTGTGGTCAGATTTTTTAAAAGTGTCTCAGAATAAAAAATAAAGTTGAATATACAGCCCTCTCCAGCCCCACCCTACGCCGATGGGCTTTTCTAACTGCAAATTACTGACCTACATCTCTTCCCAGAGACACAGTCATGTAGTCTCCCTTAAGGGGCACTTCTCTCTTCACATGTGACCTGAAAAGGGACCCTGGCATCTCAGCCACTCCATCATGTGGCTTCCCTTGAAGGTATAGATCAACCAACCACTTCCTCCAGGATTTTGAGGACTATTACGCATTTATGTATTTATATTCTACCTGTCTGGTTAGCAATGTGTAGTATAACAACAACCATTATCTATTGAAAACTTAGTACATATCGCCCAATGAGAAGGGCTTTGCATATAATGAGTACTGCTATTGTCCTCTTTTACAGATGGAGAAAGTAAGGCTCGGCAAAGGTAAATAACTTGATGAAGGTTGAACAACTAGTTTGGGGTGGAACCAGGATCAAAACCACTCAGTCCATCTCTGCAGTCTGCACCTTCAGCCATGAATCTGTGCTCTAGATACACTCATTAATTCACATCAGTTCTGATTTGCGATTTAGAGAATAAAATTGCCACGGCCATCAAGTTTTCAAAATTATTTCAAATTCTTATAATTAGCATTCCTGATCTATGGTTCTGGCTCCCTTTTTACATGGAAATCAAAAATCCTTTGACATCTATTTCAATCCTTTCTCCTTACCATGAGACAAGTCTTCTTCACATAATCAGAATAATAAAGCAATTTAGCATCTTTGGTATCTGCTTGGCTCAAGAGGAACATTTTCACAGCAGGACTTATTGACCAGGCTGTTTTAATGTAATTGAGTTCAATCAAAGACCCCAGAGCTGGCCTTCTTTTGTGAAGACTTGAGGACAGCAAGACCTGCCTCTGGACTATTTGCTACTTTGAGCTATGCAGTAAGCCATTACCTCTCCTGCCACCAGCCTCCTTTCAGACAAAGGAGTGTGTGGATAACTCTAAATGAGAAAAGTTATATAATCACTTAGCACAGAGTTTGGCACTTATAAAAACTCAGTAACTTCGATAATCCCACTATTGTTGCTGCTATTATTTCTATTATTCCAGCAAGGATAGGGGAGAACTCGGGGATGGAGCGAGGTTGTCTCTCAGCTTTTAAAACTTCATCATCGAGTGCTGAGACTTTTTATAACAATATATTATATGTGAGACAAAAGTCATATCCTAATGTTCCATAATTAACATCTTGAAAACCTCTGTTTGGGTGTTACAGCCAACATTTTCCCCTTAAAGCATTTGTACTCTCCCCATGATAGTGACATTTAAAGATATAGTTATGATCCAGGGAATAAGATTTGACAAGAAGCCCCTCTTAAATGACTTGTTTTGTATTACTCACTAAAATCTATTATAAAAATAATTGCATAAAATGTATTATATTGATAGAAGAGTCAGAAAAGTAAGTATTTTTTTTTTTTTTTAATGA
>CM053508.1:111570174-111596466 GCA_028627145.1 Eidolon dupreanum | reverse complement strand
CCCGTATTCCTACTATAAGCTGGGAACCTCTGCTGTAAGCTCCTAACTTGTGTTTCTCTCTTCATTGACTACTGGATCCTGATTCAACAGATACTTACTGAAGTCTACCTATTTGCCAAGCTCTATTTTAGACACTTGAGCTACATCTGTACACTAAACTTACAAAAAGAAAAAAATCTCTAGAACTTACATTCTACTTTGCGGGGTGGGTAAGTGGGGGAGGAAAATAATATGCAATAAACATAATGAATAAGTAAATTGTTTTTCACTTTATGTTAGGAGGTGATAGATGCTGAGGGGAAAAAAGAGAGTAAAGTGGGAGTGTGGATATGGAGATGGGAGAGGGGTGAGTCGGCTCAGGTGCATCCCTGGATCCTTTTCCCACTCCTGAACTGAGGCTTCAGGCCCCTGCAGCCGCCAGGACTGCTCAGAGCTGGGCTTCCTACTGCGTGCTGCTTCCTCCTCTGAGAGCTTTGCTGCCCCTTATGGTTCCTATGGGCTCCACTCACAGAGGACAGTGGGGTAACCCTCTCATTGCTGGCTGGAATTTGTCACCACCTCTCCAAGGTAACTCTGGGAAAGTACCTGTCTGCACCTCTCTATAGGACTGGGCACTTCCTAGTTCTCTGAAATGTTGGAAGGACTGGAGATTTCTTTGAGCAATACTCAGTGATCTTCTGGAGTCAGCTCCTGAGAGCCCTTTGTGACCGACGTTATGTTGTAGCTTAAAATCAGCTTTGGTGAGAGTAGTTGCACCAAGAAATCAGCAAGTGCTACAAATCAGTGCCCGTCCCCCCCCCCCCCAACACATACCCAGAGATTCAAAACAAATATGTTATTACACATGTAGCATCACACGAGTGGTAACACTTACATGCTGGATATAGCCGCCCAGAAACTTAATTCCTAAGATCCATGGTTTCACCTACATCAAGTGACCTGAATGTGGTCCCTCTCATGTTTTCTGGCTAAGTACTGACCAAAGGGTTTGAGATTCTGGACCAAAAAGATACACAGAAGGCTTGGAATAAAATGGACAGTGGTGACATGAGAGAATACAAAGGGTGAAAAATTCCTGCTCTAAATTTATTGTTTTATATCTTGTTTTGTTTGTTTGTTTGTTTCCTAATAGTCATTACACACTCAGAAATTGATGAGTTTCTAGGGTATTATAAATTCCAAACATTTAGCAGAGCCAGCACTAAAATAGCTCATTAAAGGGTATGTATGGGTTGGAAAGAAGGATTGTCAATGTGCTTTGTGTACAATAATCAATTATAGCAAATTTCTCAGCAGTGGTTTCTATTACTCTTCTTTAAGATGCAATAATGAAAATGAGATCATCAGACTTAAGGATATTACTTGATGCAACTCAAGTTTTTCCACACAAATTCTCCAAGGCAGGAAAAAGAGAATGGAAATCCCCAGAAGTCTAAGACTATAACCTAAAGATGTTTAAACAAGTTCAAACTGGCATGGAAAGCTTACTAAATGTTTTAACAACCATATCTTGGGGTGTGAGAAGCTCTCATCTATAGCATTTGCCAGTTTACATGCTGTAGAGATTCCCACCATGGCCAATTCCAATCTACCATGTGCTCTCAAGTGACTTGATAAATTGCTGAAAATTTAACCATTGGTTCTCATGAGCTAGCACAAGCCAAGTCCAACACACCACTGACTTTGGCTTTGAGAGTTAATACGAATTTTGCATTTGATGACACATCATGCTTAATTTAAAAATAATAATGGTTTTCTCTCTGCCTTCAAACCTTTTAGCATCACCTAGTATCATTTTTCCTGAAGTGAGCTCTACTCTCATGTGTGATGACGAGGGGTAGGGCATGAACATAGAACAGCCTCACATTGAATCACCTAGAGGGAAAGGTATTCCCTTTACATTTCTCTCTCAATCCTCCTGACTATGCCAAGAGTAAAGTCTCGGGGGTGTTAATGTGCTTTAACACCTCTAGAATACTTGTAATTCTCCTTTTTTAACAAAAAGGGAGCAGGCCTCAGGTTCAAGTCTTCAAGCAGGCAATGGTATCAAGCCATACTGTAATAAAATTCTTTCTTTTTTATTTTAATTACTATGGTTAGCTTTTTATGGCGAATGATACTGACTCTTCTCCATTTATAGAAGTAGCACAGTTTTCTTTTAAATACGTTACTAAACATGATCTTGGTACATAGGAGGTAACTGGATGCGGCTGAAAATCTTGGGAAGTTGAGTCCCAGCCCTGGGTGGGTGTGTGTGCAGGGCCCTCTGGGAGCAGAAAGGCCCCGAAGCAGCCTGGTTGCATTAGCAGTTGATTCCCTGTCTTTGGGATCTCCTTCTCCCATTTGTCTAAATCAAGGAGATTTAGATTCAAGCAGTGGTGTGCTGTAATATGGTGATTTGTAGCCAGTTGCCAACTTCCATGGTGTAAACATCCCTTCCACGGCTTACTTCAAGCAATCCACACGACATTACTGAAGAAGGAATTGGGAAGAAATGCTCGTGATCAGCTTGCGTGAGCCCGTAGGAGCTATCTCCCGCATGCCACTGGATTTAACCACCACTTATAGTGGGTTCTGGATTATGCAAGGCACTTTCGCATGCCATCTCATGCCAGCCCCCCGAGTTGTAGTTGCTGGTAATTATTATGACCATTTTGCAGATACGTTTGGGGCAGAAGGGTTACATGCCAAGCCCAAGCTCATACAGTTGGTAAGTAACTGAGCTGGGGTTTTTCCCTACGGGTGCTCTACTCCACCACTGGAGCATTGTCACCAGGCATCCCTGCAGGTGCCTCATCCCCCAGCATATGGAGTGAAGTGCTCTTTCTTCTACCCCTGGATCCCTGAAATGCTCTTTGTGGCACTTGAAGCTCTGCCCATCTTGCCTCTTGTTCATCTTACCTTATCTCTCTTGATACACATCTTCCACCCCAAACCCATCCATGTAAACCCTCAAGGAAAAAAAAATAGAAACAAAATATTTTATTCACCAGGTCTTTCATAAGGTCCTTGTTCAGCCCTCAGAAAGCCTCAGTCATGTCCCTACTATTAAAGTTCACTTTCACTCTGGCTATGACATTGAACATCCTACTCCAATAGGGTAAAGAGGAAGAGAGCCCTTATTACTTATTGAGTCCCTGTTATATGCCTGGCTCTGTGCTTGTGGCTTCACCCCACTATCTCATTTTATTCTTACAATCGTTCCATGTGGAAGGCATTATTATGCCATTTTAAGATGAGAAACAGGCTCTGAGAGGTTGAATGACAAATTAAAGGTCACCCAGTTTGGAAGGGATGAGGCTGGATTTGGAGCTCCAGCGCCCACTATGTCTCCAGCAAACTAGCTCTGCCCTAGAGCCCAGCACAAGCTCAAACATGCTACATTCAGGCATAGTCTTCTGTGGCAGGGGACAGGGCAGACAAGCAGTAGAGGAAGTCAAGTGACCTCATAAGGCTGGGCCTTCCAATGGCTCCAGGACTCTCATTGACAAAGCTATTCCCAGGATTTACTGAGCTGGATCACTCCAGAAAGTGCACATTATCCTGAAGTATTAAAGGGACTCCACTTTCCATCCTGAAAAGGAATGGCTATAATAAATATTACACTCCCCTGGCAGAATTAGGAGCCATCTTCTTGAGATTGCAACAGTACTTTCTTCATCTTCCCGCAATAGCCTTCCACCACTCTTTCTCCTCATGACTGGCTCCCGTGTGCTATTCGAGGACACCTCCCAGCAAGGGAGCCCCATGGAGCAGCACCTAGTTTCTAGAAGAGCAAAACCAGTACTTAGAGCATGAAATGATCACAAGCTACGATGGACACTCTGATACATAGTGAAAAACACTCCTTCCATGGTGATTCAAAGATGTTTTTGTTTGTTTGGTTGATTATTTTGTTTGTTTGGTTGATTATTTTGTTTGTTTGGTTGATTATTATTTGGAATGGATGGACGCACCTTGGACTCTCTAACTCCCTTGTGTAGAGATTCTAAGCATCTATATGTCACTTACTTATCCTTTTCTTGAATCTTTTTAAGCACCTGCTCTGTACTGGGTCCAGTGTTAACTATCAGAAATGAAATATTTACATGACATTCTTTGCCACGCTTAGATGACAGGGCCACTGTGCTGTGGGAGGAGAAAGGAAGCAGGCTCTAGAGTCACATGGACACTAGTTGAGTTTGAATCCCAGCTGGGCTGCCTTCTAGCTGTCTAACATCAGGAAAGTTACTCAAGCTCTCTTAGCTTTAGGTTTCTCATCCTTAAAAGATTCAATGATTCCCCATATTTCTCAGGTTTGCAAGGAGCACTAAGTAAATTCACGCCTGTGATAGAACAGATTTTAAGTACCCAGGTTCCCATCTTTAAGTCTTAGTTCTTCCACCTTTTTAGCCATGTGACCTTGAGCCTATTAAGTTCTAGGATCCTCAATTTCCTCCTCTGTAAAATAGTAATAATGTACCTGCCATGGACATAGTTGTGAAGATTCAAGAAGGTGATGCTGGTTAATCAGTTAGCTGGTTACTGCTGACATGTTGTAATTATTCCATAAACATAACCATTATCAGTATTACTTTTACTATTATGTTGCCTACAGTAATCAGAGCTCAAATAGCTATTTTCGTCCACATTATTATTCTGGATCTATTTCAGTTTCTTAAATAGCTGTGGGTGGCTGAGAGGCAAGTATTCCTGCCTCTTCTTTGTGCCAAGACTCTGCAGACAGATGAGCAGTGGGAAAGGAAAACAATCCAGGCAGATGGGACCTGCAGAGGGGGCGGGTTTTTTATCATTCCACCTGCAATATACAGAGATAAACTGAACATACTTCCAAGCTTTCTTCATCCATGGGATAATTTATTTAAAACCAGCCTGAATCCCAAGTAATGAAGAATGACGAGGCTAATTACAGACTCCGTGTGGCACATAGGGCTGTGTGCTGGGTGTTCATACAGAGTATCTAGGTTGAGCCAAAGTCCATTCAGAGCGCTCAATTACAAAACCATTCTAAAGCTAACAGACCTAGTCCACCAAAGATGCCAAATCATTTGTTTTTGCAACTCCCGCAATGCCTAGAATTGCTCTGACACATAGAAGAGCCCATCCCCCCCCCAAAAAAAAGTGGAATAAGTGGCTCGTGGTATCTATACTTGGTGAGACCATCAACTCATTCACTTGGAAACAGCCAATTCCCAACTGCAGCATCCACTTTTAAATTAGGAAATCTTCCAATAGGAAAAATGACACATGCTCAATAGACACATTTAAGAACATTCTCCTTCAAAGAAAAAAAAAGGAAGGAAAAAAGCTATATCCCCATCACCCAACAATAACTCTTCCGTATATTTTGTTAGTTTTTTCTTCCAGTATTTTCTCTTGGTGCATTTTCAGGGTATGTTTTGCTTTTATTTGGGGGTTTGACATTTTTTCATATTACAATCACACCACATAAAAAATTTTGCAGACTGTTTTTTTTCCTCTTATAGACTCATATGTATTTCAAGCTATCATAGCCACATAACATTGCAGCAAATGAGATTGTCAGAGTTTACTCAACAGTTCCCCTGTTCCTAGACATCTACATTGTTTTTCATTTTTATTATTATAGCTGTAACAAACATTTTGGATATAAAGCTTGTGCTCTTATTATTCCACATAATATAATATTTTTTTCCTTAGGACGTATATTCCCCAAAGTAGAATTATTAGGTTAGAGAATTTTAAAGATTTTGCAATGTTTTTTAAAGGCTCTGAGAACATTCTCTACACTACTTCTTGTGGATATGACTTCAGTGTTGTATTAGTGAATTGCCACCCACTTCCCCAACCTCTACCAAACTCTTTGTCCGTTATGGGGACCTTCCCAGATCCGCTCTTCTTCATGACTCCAGGGGATCTGAATATATTGTCCAAGGCTGCCCCTCAGAGATCAGTTCAGTGTAAGCACCCGGAGAGCCCCACTTTGGAACAAGGGTGGCCCAGCCATTCTGCATCCTATTCGCTGTCAGTCAGCTGAGGCAATAAGCCCCTGAACCGGAATTAGAAGTTGCTGGAAGACAACACCTCCTTCATCCACTTACTTTCCCCCATTATATGAGTCTGTTTTTTTTTTTTTTTGTCTTGTTGCCATGGCAACACAACCTCAAGACAGTAGATATTAGCCTTGGTACTTAGAGGAAAAAACTCAGCTGACAGACAAGCAAGAAAGATGCAGGAAAGAAAAGGTTAGTCCCATGATTCCCCTCTGTGTCTCAGCAAATGGGCAGAGATAATTAAAAAATTAGACTTTAGAGCCACACAGACACCCGCATAAGAAAGGTTCCAGGGCAAGCCGGGTCATCTGTTTCCAGTGCTAATTAAAATGGATGAAGATAAATCAAATTACCTCAGCTCTCATCTCTGCTTAATGGAGAATCTTTCAAATCACGCCATTTTAGAGACTCTTTCCACTCTTTGAAGAATTATATGGCTTCCAAACAGCCTGAAATGATCTTAAAGGAGAGGTGGGATTTTACAGCATACCTCTATGTCCCACCTTTGAATCTTCTCAGTTCTACTCACCAGTGTCCCTAATTCCCAATTCTCATGGGTCTCCCAGTCTCTCCTCCTCCATTACTACCTCATCCGTCTTCCTGAAACACACAGCTGATTACCTGTCCTAGCTCCCTAATCCTCGCAGGAGAAAGCCCCACCCACAAAGCTGGGTACACAGTACCCCCCCGGTACCCCCAGGCCTCCTCCCTCACTCATTCTTCTTAGTTCCCCGGATGAGCCATTCATTCACGTTCAGGACTCTGTTCTCGTCTTCAGTACATGCATTTTCTCTTCCCGGAAAATGCCAGCCTAACTCTTGAAAACCCAGCGCAAATGCCATTTTTCTCTAAATTGAGTCATTTCCTCCCCCTGGGTTCACACGCCTTGTCTTTCATACCTAGAATATAGCTCTTCCCACGCTCTGTTGGAATTATTGACTATTTCAGTGGCCTCCCTACCTTAGCAGGGCCACGTGCATGCATCTCCCTGAACGCTGCCTGGTACCTGGTAGGTGTTCAATACTAAAAGTTGTTATCCTTGCAAAGCTGTTTTTTTTTTCTCTTTTGGCTAAAAAGATACATTTTTCTATCTGGGGAGATGAGAATAACACCTTGAACTTCCCTAGCACCAAGATTCTAAGAAATCCAAACCCCTCCTTTGTAACATTGTCATCAAACATATACTGGGGTCCCAGCAATGATGTAACAGTTAGGTATGTGGGTGCTAAAATTGTTGTTATGGCTGTTGTTTGGGGAACAAAGCTCAAGGTTCACATTTTATAAACTTTTTGGAAAATTCCAAACATATTCAAAAGTAGCCATAATAGAATACTGATATTCCCTCTGCCCTTACCCCCAACCTTGTACCCATCAACCCAGCTTCTACAGTGACTCACATCTGATCAATTTTGTTCCTTTTCTTGCCTACTCTCCCCTACTATTTTTCTGGAGCATTTTAAGGCAAATCCCTACATAATATCATCTCGTCTGTCAATATTTCATAAACAGTCTAGGTTCAAACCCCAGCTCTTCTAGAAATCTACTGGGCAGGTTAATTAACCTCCCTGATCCTCGTGTTCTATACATGTAAAAAGACAATGAGTATGACACAGCCATCGTAGGGGTATAAGGAACAATGGACTATTCTTTAAAAAATATTTGACACTTAATACGTGCCCAGCTCATGCGCTAAGTGGTCAGTGTTAGCCACTGAATCACTATTATTATCATTATCATTACTAAATTTGCAACACAGTCTCAAGCGTTACAGTCTCTTGCAACATGAAGGATATACAACTGTATCAATCAGCTATCATGGCTCCGGAAGCAAAAAGAGGGCAGACTGATGTGTGAAAAGACTGGAGACTTTAAGACCAAATAGGAGGCTGGAGAAATCATCCTGGAGGGAGGTGATGGGGCCTTGCAATAGGCAGTGATCAAGGGCAGAAACAACACATGGGAGGAGATAAGACAACACACACAAGGATTGCTGGCCACCACCAGAAACTGGGAGAGAAACATGGAAAAGATTCTCTCTCAGAGCTGACACCTCGACTTTGGACTTCTATCCTCTAAACAGTGTAAGAAATTCCTGTTGTTTTAAGCCACCCAGTTTGAAATACCTTGTTTCAGCAGCCCTATAAAACAAATACACTACTCAAACATTACGATGTGTTTATAATTTTTTAAATGAAAAGAATCATTAGTTTAGATGTATACTATGTGTGATTTTTCAAGGTATTATTTCCAGGTTCTTGTCCAAATGCAAATAACTATTTACTTGGTTATAGTTAGAGTCAAATACAGTTTTATTCCTGGACTTTTGTTTTCACTTGACAGAAAAACTAATATTTCTTAATTCAAGGGTATACATCTCTACTAGCCATTGAGTCACACTAGATCCCACTGTTTCTTCCTCAAAATAAAATAGGCCTTCCCATCGCTTTTCCAGCCTACAATTGATTTCTGATTTTTCTGCTCAGATCACAATAAGATCTAGCTTATTATACCGTGATTCATGGGTTGCCCATGTAACCCGCTGATTCTAATTTATGCATACACATCCTATGTCCCCACCACCACAGAGATCATTCCCTTGAACCATAAACAGATGAAACTCAGCTGCTGGGTCATTAGAGGGGCCACGTAGACACACTGAATGGGTTTATCTAATGGTCGAGCAATATCTCGCAGGGTTCTTGATGCACTGAGCAGAAATTAAGTTGCTTGATTTTTGCACAGGTATGCAGAACCAAAGCTGAGATCTGATTTTTATTCAATTGCCCTAAACTGGGAGGGACTCTCTACTACTTTCCAACATGAAATAATATTTAAGCCAAGTGATAAAATGGATCTCTCCAGGTATTAAAACATGGAACACCAGCCTAGCCTCTCAGGGAATCTGCATCAGCCAAGCAGGGGGCTTGTCATTCCTGTTCCTTGCTGTGAGTCAGCCAACCCCAGTGCCTGCTTCATGGTGGGCAGCCAGTACTTTGTTAAATGAAGCACCAGTAAAGTTCAAGGGTCTGCGTCTTCAGAGCTCCTGTGTCACTGTCTCGACAAATAGGGGTAGTATGAGGCTGACACGTCCCTTTTTAAAAGCCGTGCTTTATGATTTTGACACAGGCAGCTGAGAAAGCTTAATCTAACCAGTGAGTGTTTTGAGGTCAGAGACCACATTGTGTTGTTGCTGAGGACCTACCACGTGCCACGCTGTCTGCCCAGTCTCGGGCATAGAGCAGAGCCCAGCCTCCTGTGGGCAAGTCCCTCTTCAAGGCGCCGTGTGAGTACTGAGATGAGGCAGGTACCTGCTCTTGAAGAGCCCACAGATAGAGATGGGAATTTGTTCCCATCAAACCATTGGTCTCAAGTGGAGGCAATTTTGCCCCCAGGAAAAATTTGGCAATGTCTGGAAGCATTTCTATTTGTCGCACTGTGCTATTGGGATCTAGTGAGTAAAGGCCAGAGGTGCTGCTAACCATCGTGTAACGGACAGGACCAGCCCCCACAACCAAGAATTATGTGGCCCAAATGGCATTAGTTCCTAAGTTGAGAAACTCTTCAAGACAGAATGGAGTAAGTGTCATAACCAAGGAAGAAGCAAGGTGCATATGAAAATACAGAGGAAATCACACATCCCTGCATCTCCGGTGCAAGTACCCAGAGCCCCACAGCCTGCCTCCCTCTCCCCTGCTCCTTCACTCTCCCAGGCTCCTTCCCACTCTCAAACACCTGGCAGCAGTGCGCTAAGCCCTAGAGTCCCACAGAGCATGGTTTGAAGCCTGGCTTCCGCCTATTTCACTGTTTAACCTTGAGCAAGCCATCTCACCGCACTGAACCTCAGTTTCATCCCAGCTCTCCTCCACGAGCCACAAGGACTCAAAAAGAAAAGGAAGAATATTTTAAGTACTTCTGACTGACAGTCTGACAAACTCCCACTTACCTCACAGGGTTGATGCAATGCAATGAGATCATGCATATAAAGTATTTTGCTCCGTGACAGTGCCTGCTAAGCATTCGTCATATGTCAGCTGCTGTGATGATAATGAACAATACCCCCCACCACTCCTCCTTCATCCTTTAAATTGACCTGATTTTAGGTTCAGCTTTTTCCTTGAGACTCTCAACTTCTCCTAATACAACTGAAGGGTGGTGGTGACTCTCATATCACTACGGCCCTAGGCCCACTCATACCCTTCCCTCTAAGTGAGAGGATCCACAAGAAAGTCCCGTTCAGTCAAAGTAGTAGGTAACAGGCTTTCTATAGGAGTGCTGTGTAGGCAAACACCTCCCATACAAACACAGTCACTCTTTTATTTCTACTCCTTGCTTTAGACCATTCCACAGGTTCCAGACTTTTTTTCCAGACATATCTCTAATTCTGCACCCTAGGCACCCTGGCACATGTCTAAATTACAGCAATGTCTAGATGACATAGTCAACATACCTAAATTCCCCTAGGCACTAACAATGCCTCAGACACCTGCAAACAAGCCCTTTCTCCCCAAGCCTAAAGAAAGATCGCCTCTGTCTTCTAAACTGCACTTCCCTAAATGTCAGCCGGTCTGGCTGTCATGCTTTTGAGAAGACAGCTACCCATTTGAGAACTTTTAAGACTTTGAAGGGTCTTTGGGCTCCTTATGGTTCTAACTTTTCCACAAATCTTCATGTTTGGCGATTCCAGAGGAAACCTTTAGGGAGCATGGAAGGGTAGAATTCTTAATCTGTGAATAAATAAAACCAGTTGTATCTGGAAGCAAGGTAGTTACACCATTAATAAGAAACTAGAGTCCTCCAAGCAGAAGAAATACAGAGTATCTCTCCCCAGGTGAAGGATATTGGTAAAAGATTGGAAGCAAGAACCAGTCAGAATTATATTTGGTAAGCTCTGCCATGTCGTGTGGAATTTTGGGAGCAGCAGGAGCTCAGGTTGTTTTTCATCCCTGTCTAGAACATTCAAGGAGCTTAAGCAACTCAGGAGGACTTTCAATGTGTAACTTGCCATCACCACCCTCAGGGCCCTGTGGCCACCAGTGACTCATTGCCTGAGTAGAGTACTATTTCCTTAGATTATTTATTTGTCCATTAGGCTGAGTGACAAACTTCTACTTGACCTTCAAGTCTTAGATTAAAAGTTACTTCCTCTCCATAGTTTTCCTTGGTTTCCATCCTTCTCCCATCCAAATTACTTCTTCTTTTGTACCCCATCACAATTCAAATGTCTCTCTTACAGATTGTACAACAGGTATTTCTCTGCAAGAAACAGAAATCACATAATGCACCTTTTACCCTCCTCCTGAGGCCTCAACTCACATGTTGGCATAAACATTCATTGAGTGTCCACTTAATTCTATTTAACCATCCAAATACAACACTGAGGAACATTCAAATGTTGGATGCAATCTACTTGGTTTTTTTTTTTTTCATCTTTTGTTTTCGTTCAAAATGCAGTAGGATAAAAATATATAGTTTGGCTTGATTATAGATTGCAAATTTCTGCAGAACATTCTGGCTTTTGGTTCAATGTTTAATTCATTTGAACCCCTCATGACCATGATATATATATAGATTTGATCAAGAGACTCTGTGTCATCCAAGTCCCAGGGAAAAAGGATCACTCAGTTACTCCATCCAGATTATTCTGTCTTGCTTTTTGCCTTCTCTTCTTCCTCAGAATGTTCTTTACCTCTTCTGGGCCAGTGTTTCTACTAATGGCCCCTTAAAAAATCCTCTTGGAGTATCCCCATTGGCTATCCTGTGGCCAAGCAGGTACTTATGATAGCTACTTAATGTTTTCCTTCCTTTAAAAACAATAGACATCCTTTTACAGGTCAGGACTAAGGGTGAGCAATAAAGGTGACAAGGGTGCAATATTTAAGGAGGTGCTCACTCTCAGGTGCTGACTCAGTACTTGCCCAACCTTGAACTTTGCACCCTGGTCGCCTCCCTTGTCTCGTCTTACTCCATGCCCTGCATTATTGCAAAGATCCCATATGCAGCTGGTCCAAAAAGAACTTGAGTCTTTATATCTTTTCTTTGCCTTTCCAGTGGGTAATTCCATGGCCACTGCCATTTTACTTTTCCGATTACTCTTCCATCTAGGTCAAAGCCTCGGGGACTCACTCACTTTAGACTCCTGAAGCTACTTGACAGAACACAGAAATTCCAGATTCCAGGTCTACTTGCAATGAATGTGTTACTTTTCCACACCCAGTTTGGATTTTACACAGTCCAAAAGACGGCCACTGTTAATATCAGTAATCTTCCACAGATGACTTTGGTGGATGTGCTTCTTAATTATAGTATTACTCATTTCTTATTTTCAAATCTTTTAATTTATCATCTAATAGGCACAGTGATGCATGGAATCATCCATCTTTATTTTATTCCTATTTTAGGTGGCTAGGCTTATTACTATTCATAGAACAAGCCAAATGCTTTGATTATTAAGTGGTGTCATTTGTACCCTAATGACTTTCTGCCTTGCATGCCAATTCAAAAGGAAATTGAATATTATGAAACATTAAATGAGACCCCAAACAAAGGGTAAGGATTGTTAACTCTCATTAACCAAACGTGAAGGACCGACCCTTCAGTTAGAAGGTGACTGGAGGATATTCTAGATTTGTACGCTCTAGTGTGGGCAACTTCATCTTTGGAAGCTCTTTGGAATCTAGTACCAAAGGTTCCAGCCAACTTTCCCAGCATCTTGCCCCATATTCACATTTGCTTTTTGTCCTCCCACCGACTGGCCTCTTTTCAATCTCTCCTTTTGTATTCTGTTCCTTGTGCTTGGGATGGTTTTCTCTCTCTTCTTGTTTTAGTTACATCCTACTCATCCTTTAAATCCCAGCTTAATGATCAATTCTTTGAGAAGCCCTCCCTAATTCCCGACCAGGTCAGATTCCCATCCATGTTCTCATAACACCATCTTAGAATTATCGGGGGGGGGAGGGGAATCTTACATTTATATGAGACATTCTTGATTGATTAAGTCTGTCTCTCCTATAGGACCATACACTTCATGAGGGCAGGGAATGTTATAGGTCTTTGCTCACCGTTGTTTTACTAGGCTTCTAGAAACCACACCTCTTCCAGGTCCATTGCAGACAGAAATAAGAATGATCATGACTACTGCTCTTCCGCAAACATGGTCCGAGCCAATTATATTTTCCCCATGGGTCATGCTTGAATGCCATTGACTGCCAATGGATTTTGTTGAAGCATGACCAATGGTACAGGACCAACACTGATGTGTTTTGATCCATTGGGCTAAATAAATGAATTTGGAACACACTTTTAATATAGTAAAATTCTTATTATGATTAACCTATTTAATAAGTGAGACTGTGATTCCCTTAAGACAGAGAACACATATCTGTTTCACCCATTACTCTTTACACACCTCCTGGAACATGACTGTGGCACTGTTGAATGAGTAACTTACTGAATGAATGAGTGGAATAGCTGTTATCACTTAACATATTAAGACAGTGAGGGACAAAGAGATGAAGAGACTTGCCGGAATGATGTCACTGAGTTAAAGTGGAGTCCGAGACTCAATGATATCCTTACTGCTTCCTGCCATTGTCCACTGGAGATGATATTCAGGTTGCCTCCCAGGGACAAGAAGTGCCAGAAAAGGTTAAGATGCCCTCTGTACTCAGAACCTTGGCATCTTGAGATGTTTAAATGACATGACAAATTACCTCCTACTGTCTGGAAGGGAACCAAGTCCAGTAAAGATGGCCTGAATATATGCTGAATCTGTAGCTCTGGAAAATACAGCTACTAAGACCAGAGCTGGCCAGTCATGCAGTTGGCAGTGGTGTCTCAGACAGGGTTTGGGGGACCATGGCCCTGACTTTGTACAGGCTCTACTGGGCCACCCAGGCAGCACTGAACAGGCCACCAAGAGATAGCTCTGGGATGTGGGATAGGCTGGGTCAAAACCTCTGGATACGGCTCAGCCACATGGCATCTCACTCTCTCCACATATCCACTTGCTCATTCATTCATTCTGCAATCCCTTATATGCCAGAAACTCCTTCTAGGATCCCTGAGGTTGGTGCCACTGTCCTGCCCATCTAGAGCTACACTCTCCAAAATGGTAGACATGAGCCACGCACAACCACGAGGCTCCCGAAGTGTGGCTACTTGGAATTGAGACATGCTGTTAGGGTAAAATACACCCTAGATTCCAAAGACTTAGTACAAAAAGGAATATAAAATATCTCATTAATACTTCATCATATTGAGCATATATTGAAATGATAATATTTTTGATAGATTTGTTTAAGAAATATATTATTAAAATTACTTTCACCAGTTTTTTTAAACTTTTATTTATTTATTAACATTTCTTAATGTGACAAATTGGAGAAAATGTTAGTTACATCTGTGGCAGGGCACTGGTTCAGAGACTTGCAACGTACAGGAGAGAGGCCATTGAGTGAGTTCTAAGCTGGAGGGTAAGAGTAACATTACCAGCTGGCCCAAGGTGCTAAGGGGAGCCCAAAAGAGACTTGGCCCAGACTGCAAGGGGCAGGGGCGAGGGGAGCAGAGCAGCTCCCTAGAAGATTTCACACCAAAAGTGACAGTCATGAGACAAATCTGAGTTAGCCCCAGGACCAGGGCACTCCAGGAAGGAGCCCAGTAGTCTCTACAGAGGTGCAATGTTGAAAGGCTCAGTGAACTTCAGATATGTCTCCAGTGGCAGGATGAGAGGTGGAGGAAGGAAGGGAAAGCAATAAAGCCAGGAGGGGCAAGAGACATCAGCTCCTAACAACTGAGTCCAGTGCTGATCAGCAGAATTATAATGTGAGCTACATGCAAAGTTTTCAATTTTATAGTAGCCACATTCAGAAAAGTAAAATATAGGTAAAATTAACTTTAGTAATAAGTTTTTCAATTAACCCAGAATATTTAAAATGTTATTATTTCAACATGTACTCAGTGCCAACAATTCTCAATGACATAGTTTACTTTTTCTTTTATGATTACCAAGTCTTTGAAATTGGGTGTATATTTTACAGCTTGTGCTAGCTGCATTTCAACTGCTCAGTGCCGCATGTGGCTAGTGGCTACTGTACCAGACAAGGCAGGTCTGCTAGGCTTTTGCATGCCACGGGAGAAGGTTTTAAGCAGACGTGTGCCTTAGAAAAATCTCTCCAGTAGCCCTGAGAGAGACAAGCAGCTTTCCAGAGGCAGTCACCACCATCTTCTGGGTACTGTCACCTACTGGAGCACCTCAGTTTGTAAACTGGTAACTTGGGAGCAAAATTTTTTTTGCAGACTTTGTCCCATGATGGTGTTATTTGAGGTCAGTTTCGGGGTACAGCCTTGTCCTAGAGTTTGTCCAGAGTCCTGAAAAGTGGAGGCTGCCCTCTGCTCTCTCAATTCCCATGTCATTCTAACCACCTTTTAGAGGATGACCTGGGGACAGACTCCTCAAATTTTCACCTTTGGGATTCTCATCTATGAGACTGTAATGCCAATACTCCCCTCAAAGGCAACATATGTAAAATGCCTCACACTGTGCCTGATAAAGAATTGATTAAAAAAATGGTAGTTTCTTTCCTTCTAAGTGATCGTCAAAAGGATCCTTTCACGTCTCTAAGAGCAGCTCCTAGGATGTAAAGTCAAACAGCAGGACTGGGGGTCAGACTGCATCAGTCATCTCTTGGAAAGACTCCTAACCCTTCCTCCATCCCCCACCAAGTACTTCAAGGAGCCGGTTCATTTCAGAAAGAAATGTCTTAAAAATATGCAGATTAGAGCCAGCCCTGCAGGGAACGTTTTTTCTAGCATCACAATAAGTTTTAACTGGTAAGGAAACAGCTTTTCTGTTTCCCTGGGCTCCATCTTATTAGAGAAAGAGCTTAAAATTTGTTCCTAATCTCCAAGGAGTTTCCAGGTGTTTAATGACTTTCCAAAGTAATAAAAAGCTGAATTCTGGGAAACCATTATGTGAGTTGTCACCTACCACCTTCCTCTGACTTTGAGAATCAAAGGAAGCAATGCGATCTGGGTGGAATTGGGAAAAACATCGGTTTTGAAGTCTGACAACCTGAGTTTAAACCACAATTCTGTTGTTGATAGCCATAGAATCTTTCAATAAATTGTTTATACCTTTGATTATCAAGGTACTTATCTGTTAAATGGGTGTAATATATATGTTGCAAGGTAAGAATTATGTATGCAAGGTAAGAATGTATTAGTTAATTTATTGCTGCATAGCAATCTACCCTCAAAACTTATTGGCTTAAAACAACATTTAGGATCTCACAGTCTCTGTGGGTGAGGAACCTGGATGAGGCTTATCTAAGTCCTTTGGTTCAGGATGTCACCCAAGGCTACTATAATTGAGGTGTCAGGCAGGGCTGTGGTCTCATGTCAAGGTGCAACTAGTGAAGGATCTGCTTGATTGGTTGCTGGCAGGATCTAGTTCCTCAAGCGCTTTTTGACAGAGGATGTGAGCTCCTCACTGGCTGTTGGCCAAGGGTCCTCCCTCAGTTCCTTGCCATATGGGCCTCTCCATAGGGTGACTTACAACATGATGGCTTGTGTCATCAGAGCAAGAAGGCAAGAAGAGTCAGAGGAAAAGAGTGACTGCAAGACAGAAGTCACCATCTTTTATAACCTAGTCTCAGAAGTGACATCTCATCACTTTTGCTGTGTTCTGCTGGTGAGAAGCAAGTCACTAGGTCCAGCCCATGTTTACAGGGAGGGAGTTGCACATGGGTGTGAGCGCCAAGGAGCAAATTTGGTTGGGAGCCTTTTTAGAAGCTGTCTGCCATGATATTTCAAGATTTTCAGTAAATAATAGCCATAAATGTTCTGACCAAATATGAAAGCACTTTGAAAATCAACGTTTACCACAGAAATAGAAGAAATCTACTGGATTATATGTCAGGGTCAGGAAATTTAGCAATCTATATGACACTATCAGTCTATAAAAGAGATTGATTCTAACCATGCTAGGTTATCCAACAGCTTCATTTAAATATATATTTAATTTATATGAAATGTGGATTTGATAACATGTTATCAAATAACAGTGTTTGGACACTGGAGTTAAAAGGGACTCATTTTCCCTACAATGATGTTTTATCATATATCTGAATCCCTTTCTAGTAATTTTAGGATGTCCTGTTTTTAGGGGAACATGCATCTTGATTTCCTCATCTAACGATGGTATAAAGGCATGTGATCCTGCTGTACGTTCTTTATAATTAGCACTGTAACAGCTACATAACATTTCCATTCAGTAGATAGATGTAAAAACCACGGTTTACTTAACTGTTCTCTTATTCTGTGACATGTACGTTGCTTCGGTGTTTTGCCATTAAAAGCAATGCTGTGATTGAGTTTCTTTTGTGTGGCAAGTTTTTTCCCCCCATAATTTGAATTATGTCTTTAGGATAAAGTCTCAGAAGAGCAATTAGAATACACACATTTTAATGGTTTTGTCAAGTTTTTATCCAAATGGGAAAACAGCTTTAGTTTTTATATAAGCAAACACTGCTTCATCAGCTCCAGACTAAGCTCCTCAAAGACAGACACCCTAGCTTAGTTTTTAGTTTTGTTTGTTTTGTTTTGTTTGTTTTTTTTAAAAAAAAAAAAAAAAACCATGGCATCTAGCCTATAAGTAACATCTAATGAAATGAGTATTGTGGACTGAATGAACAAAAATATTTAAAAATCTGAGTCTTTAGGAAAAATATTTAGTCTAGGTCTACTGACACTCCTTTTTTAATCAAGAGATTTTTCATTTCCATTTAGAAATCACTAAGAGATGTGGAGGACATACAATGCCAAGGACTGGGCTCTCTTTTGTACTTTCCTCATCTCATTTAATCCTCACAGCACCCCCTACAGTTCTTTTTCCACACAGCAGCAGGCTGAAATGCTCAAAGCATATATCAGATTATGTTACCCCCTTGCTTTTATAAAAGGTTCCAGGAGACATCTGTTGGCCCCTATCATTTGGAAAAAAAAAAAAAAAAAAGTAAGTCTTCTTTTCTGGGGAGAATACTATTTCTGGGAAAATATTTCCTTAGGTGGAGATAAAATTTCCACCCAATACCAGGAATGATGGTAATTTTCTTAAATGTAGTTCAGCCTGGGTAATGAGTCATTTTAGCCAAATTAGGAGTTAGAATGATATAACATTTAGGTAAGCAGGGCACAAATAACCCTCAAAAATTATTTTATTGGTCAAAATTTACTCTGGCTGATGTGCCTTGCCGTTCTGTAGCACATAACTCTTTGAACTCCAACAATACACTTCCCCTGGACCCCGCCCTTTTTAAAAAGAAATTTTATTTTACTTATTTCTGGAGCTATCACCCTCCTTTTTTAGACCCAGGAGAGCAAGTTGCTTGTACAGACCAGAGTGTGTAACAACACAACCAGAATTTTTTTGCCCTCAATGTCCAAAACCATCTCAGGTTTAGCCACTAAACTTAAACCACAGCGCCCCCTAGTGGGAATTTGGTGGTTTGGCTTTCCCAGGCCTTTACACTTGGGCCACGTCTCACCTAACCAGAGCTCCTATTTTTCTCCCTGTCTCTCAGGTCAAGGAGGCCATGCAGCGGATTCACGACCGAGGGAACATTGGCAAATTAATACTGGATGTAGAGAAGACCCCAACTCCACTGGTGAGTCGAAAAGCAGAGGAATCCAGTCAATTTAACACAAGAGGGTCTTATTGGGCGAAGGCACAGGTGGGGCAGAGGGAAATACAGGCAGCTCATGGGCTGGCAGAGGAGGCCAGTGGCAAGCAAATGGTTGTGTAAATGAGGGATTAGTTATAAACTGGGATACATGTGGAGAAAGAAAGGAAAATGCTTCAGTGCGAGTATTTCAAGAGCAATCTGAGGGCAGTAAGAAAAGGACAGAAACAACCTCTCTCTATTCTAAGTCCTCTTTCTTGGCTGCCACAAGTAGGAGGGATTCCCAGTAAAATCTAACAAATTCACATTCACATACTCAACAGATTCATGCTCACTGCTTCTGAGATGCCTCCTGATGATCCCACTGATGTTTTTTTTTTTTTTTTTATCAGGATAAGACCCTTAAGCCCAGGGATATCACCAGGAGTAAAGCATGTCAAACTGACACCACAAATGCTCTTGCAAGGGCCACTTGAGGGGGGGGGCGATGTAACGTGGTGGTCAACACATAGACTGTTACCAGACTGCATGGGTCAAAGCCCAGCTCTGAGCCCCTGCGTGTGATCTGGGCTATTACTTTGCTACTCCAGCTTTGGTTCCCCTTTCTGAAAACTGGAGTTTGACAAATTTTCCCAAGTCAATTAGAATGATATGCGTAAGATATTTTCTCATACACACTAAGTTCTAAAAAAGGGTTTAACAAACGAAATACTTAGGAAGTTTTTTGTTGTTGTTTTCTCACATGTTTAGTCTTAAAACTGCATCAGTCTTTTATAAAAGAGGAAGAACTATTTCTCACATGTTTTAGTCTGAAGTGTATATTTTAAAAAATGTTTACTTGGTTTTTATAACCATAATATAGTTCAGGTGTATGTAATGGCCATTTCACTCAGTGAAGAACAGTTTAATGAGAGGGCATTTTACAATGTGTAATTGATGGATAACAATATGGAGATAGTTTACTAAGTTCTAGGACTGTGCCAGCAAATATTTGAAGGCAAACAAGGGAACCAGGTTAAAGAGAAAAAAAATGGCTGGGACCCTGGGTCTTCTGTGCACCTACATTATGTTCTTTAAACATGTGACCAAGTCTGTTTCAGTCCCATCAGTATAAGGCAGACATGTCTAGAGACATCCTGGACTGCTTGCTGTTTTCAAACCAAATAGCTGGCACTGGCTTCCCACCTGTCTCCATTACAAATGAGGTCCTGCTGGACCCACAGGCTGGTAGGAAGGCCTGTTTGACCATGGGGGCAGCGGGGAGCATTTCTCATCAGAGCAGGAGCTGAAAAGTTCACCTTTCATGGAGACAGCTCAAAGCCTGCCTTGGCATGCCATTGTCCTTGCTCCTGGATCTCAGGAAGACTTTTACCCTGAGACCTAAAGAAACAAAAAGGTGATGGCGAAGGGCCAACTCAGATCTGTGGTATTTGGAGCTTCTCTTTGATGGGTGGAGGCCACAGCCAACCTGAATGGAAAGGCTAGGCTCAAAGGACTCAACCCCCAAATTCTAAGTACTTGCACTCAAATCCTTATCTCAGTGTCTGCTTCTTAAGGGGGCCTAAGACAGCTAATACCCCACACACTACCTTCCCGGGGAAGCAAGCAACCCTAGCTCTTGGCCTTTAAAGAAGTCCTTCCAAGTGGTATTATCAGATGCTCAGAGAAGTTGGGGATAAGGTTGCAATGCCTTCTCATAAGTCCTCTGTTGAATTACAGATGGCCAATGACAGCACAGAGACCAGTGAGGCAGGAGAAGAGGAGGAGGACCATGAGGGGGACAGCGAGAACAAGGAGCGGATGCCCTTTATCCAGTAACCCAGAACCCAGGCAGAAGAATGAAGGAAGGTCATTGGTAGAAGAGGAGCCGGCTGAGGAAGTTCTTCTGTGCCCCAGTGAACAAATGCTGTAGTCCAGTGTATGTCGTGTTTGTCTGCAGTCAGCTGAGCTAAAAAGCTGTTGATCACTGTTGTTTTTTGAAATTAAGTGCCAATCCCATTCCATGCAGTATTATTTCCCTCCCCCGTCGATGTATTACACTCTCCCCTCTCCCCTGTTTCAAAAACATCTATATTTGGGTCCTTGACAGTTCTAGAACAGCCTTGCAAATTAATGCAAGCCCACAGGCCCAGTGCCTAAGAGATCAGACATGGCAAAGACAGGTTTGGATTGAAAGGTGTTATTACAGAGCACTATCCAGATCCTAGAATTCTTCGGGCCAATGATACTTTTCGCTGCCAGCCACCCATGCTTCTGATAATCCTTGCCAATCTGGCTGGCAGAAAGAGGGTAGGCCAGGAGATGTTTTTATGAGCCCATAAACTTAGTATCTCTCCAAACTGTAACTTTCCCTCTCCCCCTTTAAGAGGCAACTTCCTTACAGTCATCCAGTTGTTTCACAGTCAAAAGGTTGAACTACTCTCGTCTCACCTTCTGATGCTTGATCTCTTTGCTGGTTATTATCCATAAACACAGGGAAATGGATGTGAATGTTTTAGGGTAGAAGATGGGTCAATAGCATGAGTTTGAGGACCAGCCACAGAGATTTCTCCTCTGAAACAGTATCTCACAAGCAAAATGCTCTCCCCGCCACAACCCACCTGCCATATATATTTTATTTTAATTTTAAGAAAACTCACCACATGTGAGACTATTTCAGAACTCATTACTGAGACTCGCCTGTGTTTGCACACTGGCCATTGGCATTCTCAGTGTTGCTATATTCATTTCCTAGTAGCGAGCAGCCACCTTTATTGTAGATCCCCCAAGGAAGACCTCTCTGATAGACCGTATTTGGAAAAAAAAAAAAACAAACAAACAAACCAGTGAGTATCTTTTCACTTGCCAAAGCATGTTCCAACATGTAACAAATTCTGGCCACACAAAGGTTGACGTTCAGTATCAGATGCCAAATGTGCAGTTCCTTTCTTCTGAAATATAAAATTATGGTGCAGACTGTGCAGATGGGGAACTGGGGACCCAACTACTCAGTTGCACACCTTTGTCCGATTTTCCAACTCCTAAACTTCTAAGAAACCTCACCCCCAACCCCACCCCACATGGCGTGGCCTGAGGCAAACAGTTCCCCTGCAGGAAGAGAAAGAGGCTCAATGTCTCCATGAGGAGGGGCTCCTCCATTCCTCCTCGCAGTCCTTTTGCCCAAGGGGTTGACTCCATCACTCACAAACCAAGCTGGAGACACAAGAAACCCAAGGAATCAGCACCCCAGCTCACTTTACATTCTGGAAGACATTGGAGGGTTCCCACATTGCCCAATCACTCCACCAGTGAGCCTCAGGGCAGACCCAGCTCTTCCCCCAAAATGATGGGAGTGAATACATTTCATCAATTACCTATTTTATTTCCAAAGCCCTTTTGTAACAAACGTCACCTCATTAGTCATGTTCTTTGTTTTCTTTTTCCTATCCCAAGCTTGTGATGATGACTTATTTATGCCAAATATTTATCTGAAAGGAGTTTCTCCTCATTGTGAATGTTATGTGTAAAATAGTGAAGATGAGCAAGGGGTGCTGCCATCTGAGGTGCAGAGGGATGAGAGGATCTCAGAGAAGACACCAACGTCTTCTCTTCCTACTTTAGGACCCACCAGTACTCCAGGTCTGGTCACTTAGAGAGATGACGTAGAGGTTTTATTCCACCAACACCTTTGCCAAATGATGAATCACTGGCCATGTTTCTCCCATAAGCAAGCTGACGATGGCGCCCTAAGAACCACAACCCAAGTGATACTACTGGTGAGCTGAACAGAAATGGCATGTTCTAGGGCTGGGGGAGCAAAGAGCCACTGGCCACATCAGGGCTCTCCTGTGCCAGGTGAGTGAGAACTCTGCGTTGAGAATCCAGATGGCCTTCACTATGTCCAGAGGAGCACAAAATGTCACTCCTCCCCAAATCTGTTTTTTCTTTTTTTTTTCAACAAATGAGGTTAATACGGTAACCACAAATAATGCCAGTTAATTGTGGAAAACAGTTTTCATTTTCTCAGAATACAGAATAAGAAAAAACTAGAGTTTGACCAATGAAATCAATTTATGCCATGAAGAAGTGAAAAAAAACATCAAAATTAACTAAGTAATGCCCTCTCATCTTAAGTACCTCCTTTCCCATCACACAACTGTTTTTTTTGGAAGGAAGTGTAAAGAACGTCTCAGTTTGCCTTAAAGGAACTGTGAAGGCTGCTCTGTAATTTAAGCTTGATTGGAGTGAACCGAAACATTGTCCAATGTATTTGTGGCTTTAGAGCTTTTGTTACATTGTGCCTACAAAGCAAATTATGTTTACATAAAATATATAAATAAAGTATTCAGCATAGCATAATCTCGACTGGCATTAGTTACTCCACATAAATAGCTGTTGGAAAAACAGCCCCCTATTGAAATGTAAGGAATGGATGACTAAAAAAGAATAAATTAAAAAAAAATGTGATAGAAGACTCTTTAGATGAGACACTGAAGACTACATGGAAAAACTGGGTTTGAGATTAGACAAGCCTTTAAAAAGACATTCGAGTTCCCTCAAGCAAGAAAATAAAACCGCTAAATAAAAGAACTACTAAAGACATTATGTAATAAAAATGGTAACAAAGACAATAATTATAATGACATTTATAAGGTACCTACCATATGCTGTTAAGGAAGCTGTGTATGTATTAACTTGCTTACCTTCCAAACAGCCCTGAAAGGTAGTGTTTATCATTACACCCATTTTATAGGTGATAAGATTGAATAAAGCATAGGGAGGTGTGGCACTTGCCTATGATCACACAGCTATTAAGTGATGGAGTCACTATATCCTCTTTATCCAATCATCTATTGCTGAACGTTTAGGTTGCTTCCATATCTTGGCTACGGTGTGCATGGGAGCAGTGAGGAGATATAGAACAAGTGTCCACAGCTTCTACTATACTCTTCCAGGGAATTTACTTTTTATTCTGAAGTTAAAGGGGGAAGCTTTTGTGTTTCCACAAACTATACTCCAGTCTTATTAACCACACCGACTCAAGCTATCCCATTAACTCTCATCACTTCTTCTTTTCTGCTTTTGTTTTGTCTCTTGACTTTTAAGTACAGTTTCTTAAGTACAATTTCTGCTCAGAAGAGACAGCCAAAATGCCTCTCACCACTATAACTTACTTCATTAGGAGCTTCCTGCCAAATTTCAGGTCTATTCTTCATTTGGGGCCAGAAGGTCTGGGGGCTCAATATTAAATACGACCACATGTTTATTCAACAAGTTTGTAATGCATATTTACTGGATGCAGGACCTTGTTCAGGGTTCTAGAAATAAAAAAAATGAATAAGACCTTTCCTCAAGAAATTTACAGCCGAGAACTGTGCTATCCAATGAAAATACATGTGAGCCACATACAAAGTTAAATGTTTTTGTAGTCACATTAAAAAAGTAATGAGAAATAAGGAAATTTAATTCTAATAATATTTTATTTAACACAATATACACAAAATGTTATCATTTTAACAAAGAGTAACATAAAGGTTATTGATGAGATATTTTACATTCTATACTTCACACTAAGACTTCAAAATCTAGAGTGTATCTCAATTTGGACTAGGCACATTTCAAATGCTCAGTAGCATTCATAAGTAGTGGCTTCTATTCTGGGTAGAGAGGTCTAGAGGAAAGAAAGAACTGGACACCAAGATATGCAACATGACTGCAACAAAGCAATGTTAGCGAGCAGAGGGCATAGTGGAAGGGGTCAACTCTTTGATGGAAAGGAATGGTGAAGACAGCATATATGGAGAAAGTGATGCTTGAGTGAAGTCTTTTAAGATGAGTGGTGTTGTTCAGGAGAGTAAAGTACTTAAAGCACACAGCACACAGCGTGGAGCCTGGTACAGAGTAAGCAATCAATAAATATTAGCTTCCTTTTCCTATTCCCATTTGCCAGTGCTGGGAAGAATGGGAAACTTAGGAAATACTCAGTAGCTTTCCTACTTTTTTTTTTTTTTTAACAACAGAGAATACATAGGTATCAATATTTTCTTCCAAATTTGTTTGTGGGAGAAAAATAAGTTGTTATGGGCCGAATGTTTGTGTGCCCCACCACATTCATAACTTGATACCCCACAACCCACCATGCGATTGTGGGCCTTTGGGAAGTAATCAAGACTAGATGAGGTCTAATAGGATTGGTGCCCGTATAAGAGTCATGAGGGAGTTTACGTCCCCTATTTCTCTATTGTGTGAGGATACAATAAGTTGACAGTCTGCATCCCAGAAGAAGGCCTTCTTAAGAATTCGATAATGTTTATACTCAGATCTTGGACTTCTAGACTCAAGACTATGAAAAATAAATTTCTGTTGTTGATAAGCCACTCAGTCTATGATACTTTGTTAGAGCAGCCTGGACTGTCTAAGACATAAATGTTTTTTGCATTCCCCGCCAGCAGCAGAATGAGCGGAGTTCCTATTAGAAGCCAAGCAAAGATGTTGGAAAATATGTCCCATGAGTTATTCCGATTGGCACTCATATATCCACTAAAGGAGTGACTCAGGAGCAACTAAAACCTCACATGCCACATATGCATATGCTCCCAAGACATGTGCAGCGATTAAGAGCGTAAGCCTTGGAATCTTGCAAATCAGCGATCAAATGTAGGCCAATTGCTTGGCATCTGAGCTTTTCCTTACTAAAACAGGGATGATCATTTTGTCTATTTCCTAGAATTGTTATGAAGATCAAATGTAACAGTGTGTGTGTAACCAGATTGGAACCATGGCCCACAATTTCTGGTCTGGAAACCAGATGGTGACTGCTTTCAAAACAAGTTTTTTTTTTCATTCATTCAACAAACAGCGATCAAATACCTAGTGTGTTCCTGACACAGCATTTTTAGTGTCTTAGCAAAAAAAAATAAGAAATACATAGCCTCTACCGTCAAGGGACTTACAGTTTAATGATGTGATAACAATAATCTTTATTTCTTGTGCAAATGGCAGTTTATCTGTAGAGCCTGCCTTGGAACTGAGAGTTTATATGTTTGGAATAGTAAAGAGTGATATATAATTGATGAAAATCATCCATGAGGAGTGAGTGAGGAGAGCTGTCTAGGAGAAATAACTATCTTTAGGCACATCAGTGAGGAAGCACAAGGTAGGTTCAGGGAATGGTCCATTGAGCTATCACACATATCAAGAGAAGAGGCAAAAGATTAAGAAGACTGGGTTGTAGAAATCTATGAATGTCCCTTCCAGGTTTCTAGATTTTATAATGAAGCCAAGGGATTAATCAAGGGGCTAGTGGAGAATGTTCCCAAGTAAGGAAAGACCATGGGAAATCTTCCCGCAAATCAACTTCACCATTTTACTTAGTCTAGTTTTTGGAGGCAGAACATATAGGTGGTCAATAATGGAATAACAGTTTTTGGCTAATACCCCAAAATTCATTCATAATCTATTTGGTCATGAGTTAAGGTGACTAAATGGCATCAGTGAAAGGAAAGGAATACCTCTCCTTTTCAGGAATCATGAAAAAGAGGTGTTTCAGGCTTTTCCTGGGAAGCTGATGCTTATGCATCAGAGGCCCTCAGAAAATAAATCAC
>CM053508.1:111512130-111569674 GCA_028627145.1 Eidolon dupreanum | reverse complement strand
AATTTGCCTATACTCATAGATAGTTGTTGGTATTCTGACAGCTTCCCACTTCAAGCACCTGCATTTGTTTTTCTTCTGTGCCTGCAGGCTTACTCTAGCACTGTACATGAAGGTACCCCAGAATTATTGTGGTGAGTAGTGGGGGTAACACCCCCAGGGGCATCCTCAACCGTGGAGGATGGGAGCCAGTGGATAAATACTCAGATTCCCTTTTGTCTGGTGTCATGACTCTGAGGCATGTTCCATAAAGTCTTTCAAGGGTAAGGTCAAGCCTAAATTGCCCAACAGTGCTAACTAACTCATGAAGCATGTCCTTATTGGCTTCCTTCCTTCCTTCCTTCCTTCTTTCCTTCCTTCCTTCCTTCCTTCCTTCCTTCCTTCCTTCCTTCCTTCCTTCCTTCCTTCTTTCCTTCCTTCCTTCCTTCCTTCCTTCCTTCCTTCCTTCCTTCCTTCCTTCCTTATCACATTCTCCCCCCTACCCTGCCTCCACACACACACACTCCTGCTTCTCAGCATGACTTTTCAAATAAACTACCTAAATCCAATTCCTTATCTTGGGGGCTACTTTGGGAGAAACCCAAATTAAAAACTGCATTTTTTGTGTGTATTAACTTGCCAAATACTCATAACAACCCTATAAGCTATCCCCATTTAATTGATGATAAAATGAAGCTCATGGAAGTTAAATAAAATACCTAAAACTATTTATAGCAACTGAGATTCCAGAATCTGCCAGAGAAATCAAGTTAAGCACTCTCTAATGCTCAAGTCACTGAAAACACACAATACCACTTAACAAGTTAGAAAAGTTATTTAAAAGCTAAGTTAGTGTCAATTAAAATGACTTCTGGGGTGAGCAACACTCAGTTTTTTAAAAGCCTGCCCAGGGAGTGAGAAGGGATTATTGATGGTTTTCTGACTCTGGAGAATTCTATCCAGCACTAGCCGGAGGGAGCCCATCAGCCCTGATGAGTTAAAGGGCTGTGCTGTGAAAGGGAATCAGATCAATGCACATAATCACAATGTGTATGATCTCTTCATTCTTTGCAAAAACAAGCATAAATACCTATTTATGGAGTCCAGGCTAATGCTCAGGTTGACTGCTGATGTTAAGAACTGATCTGACTATTGTCTTTGTTTAGAGGCAGATCTGGATATCCTAATGGTCCTTTGAGATTAATCAACCAGCAAGTCAGGAAGCCAGCGCATCATCAAATTGACAGAGTATTTAATTATTAACGAGATGAATTAAGGATATATCAAAGCTTCCATTCTCACTCAGAATCAATTGGTTTGTCTATCTACCTACATACCTACCTACTTAACAATCTATCTGTCTGTCTGTCTATCATTCATCTATCTCTGCTATGGTAAATATTATTAAAGAGATTAAATTCAATTCTACAAATATTTACTAAGCTTTGACTCTGTGCATGGCCCTGTTTTATGTGCTATAAAGGATTCAGAGATAAATATGGCCTGGTCATTGCTGGCAAAGAGCCCATTGTCTATAAGACAGTGAAACTGAGACACCAATCATCTGAAAAAGGCCAGCAGCCTAAAAGGGAGAGATGCATGGTACAAAATTGGGAGAGGTGTCATATGCGCAAAGGATAAAACAGTCTCTACAGAATGGAAGTGGGGTGGACACTCAAGGTTTTGCTTGTCAAGAACTGACTATACCCTACTTACAGTTCAGTGGTCAAAAGCAGGACTCTGAAGATGGATGGGCTGAGTTTGAATCCTGACTCTTACAGTTACCAGCTGTGTGACCTTGAACAAGTTATTTCATCTCTGGCCTTTGTTACTGCCTCTGTAAAGAGAGATAACTTTAAAATATTATAGGTAATGCTAAATATTAAATGAACCAATAGCTATAAAAATATTTAAATGAATATTTAAACATATAATAAGTGCTTATAACTATTAGGTGTTTTGTCAATCGCACCTGATTTTCCTTCAGAGAATGACCCCACGCATGGTATGTTGGGTTGTGGATCCTGTGAATACAAGTGCTCTGCCCTCCTCAAGCCAAGTAGGGCTCATGACCCACAGAAGCCAAAATGGATGTTCTCCTACTAATCTGAAGCTTAAGAGGGGTGATATGAACACAGGAAAAAGAGTGGAGACATTTCATCCTGATGGTGGTGCCCTTAAAAGACTCCTCAGACCCGCTGCTACCCAGATCCCAAAAGCTGCCTGTGTTTCTACTTTTTCCCAAGCCTCGATCTGCAGTCTTGTCTTGGATTCTGTGAGCAACCTATACATACAGCTTAAGTTAGCCAGGCCTGATCTCTATTGCACGCAACTGAAGAATGCCACCTGACAGAAAGAGGGCTTTTGAACTGGGGCTTGAATAACTTGGTAGGGTTGTTACTGGGATGGTTCATCTTCCTGGTTGTGCCCATATATACAGAACCTTTATTTCCCAAAGGCAGGATTATTATCGCGCATTAGAAAGAAGAGGCAGTGCAAGAGGCAGAGTGTGCCTGCCAAAATATAGGCATTTCGAAAACATTTCAAGTTTTTAATTGGGACACAACAGTCAAATATTTGACGTATAAAAACATAGAGCCAACATAGCCACAATAGAT
The DNA here is from genome assembly GCA_028627145.1 of Eidolon dupreanum. NCBI lineage: Eukaryota > Metazoa > Chordata > Mammalia > Chiroptera > Pteropodidae > Eidolon > Eidolon dupreanum. The sequence goes on along the minus strand of CM053508.1, from coordinate 111,567,080 downwards.
ACAAGAGCAGAGTATTTTGCAAATTCAGAGGAACTTTAGGCCAGTTTCTTGTTAATAAAAAAGAGATTAGCAAGTTTTCAAAAGATTTTAAAAGATATACCAATACCAAATTAAAACCGTCTCTTGGAAACCACAATCAGGATTTAAAGAAAACTGGAAAGGGAACAGGCAACCCAGGTTCATTAACATATGTGTCCCAGTGGTACCAGTTACCAGACTCTAGGGGAACCTGCTCTCAAGAAAACAAGGCTTGTAGAGGCTTTGATCTGTTTAACAGCTGGAAGCCGGGAGCAGGAGGTGAGGGGCGAGGGGCAGAGGGAGGCCAGGGTGTCTGACTTTACAGAGAGCGCCTGGCCGGGAAGACGTGCCAGTGCACATAATTTAACACCCAGGTTCCCCTGTAAGAAATCCACTTTGCTCACAACAGTTTTGAAACAGATCTCACTTCTGGGTGGTGACAATATTTTCTACAGCCAGCCATTTCTATTTAAATGCTGGCTGAAGCCAACTTCAACAATGAATCATCGACAGAGTGTTCGTTTCCTCCACACCAGGAAACTCAGATGGAAAGACAAACCATCTGTCAGCCACTTCTGCAGCCCATTCAAGCTGCCAAGCACCTGCAGTCCCAAAATTGAGATAGAATTCTCCAAACGGCCCCACCAAATGGTCTCGGCAGCTTGAAAGGACTACATTTTAGTAGTGTAGGAGAGTGCTGGAAAGGAAATCACAACCATGCCCATCCAATGTTTAATTGTGGTGGTGGGAGGAGCATTAGGGATTCTCAAAACCATCCCCAGTAATATTTACTTATCACTTACCACAAGGCAGGACCCCATTAAACACCCTGTATGAATTATTTCATTTAATCCTCTTACTATATGTTCTCATTTTACAGATGAAGAAACTGAGGCGAGGAGAAGTTACACAGCATGCCTTGGTTCCATGGCCCTCTGTGTGATGCCAGGATTCAGACCCCAGCTGTCTGCTTCCAGAGTCCATGCACTCAACCACTGCCATCAACCACTAAGCTGTCCTGCCCTACAGAAAACAAAAGAGGCCCTGAGCTGGTGGGTTGCCAGATAAAATACAGGATGCCCAGTGAAACTTGAATGTCAGACAAATAATAAATTTTTAGTATAAGATGTCCTAAATATTGCAGGAGTTGTACTAAAACATTATTTCTTGTTTTTCTGATATTCAAATGTAACTGGGCATCCATCCTGTGTTTTGATTGGCTAATCTGAAAACCTTATACTTAGTAGGACCCAAACCTACAACTCCTGGCTCGGAAGACACGTGGCTTAACCATTAGGCCATGGACTCAATTAAGTCAATGGAATCTAGATCTGGAATCTTTCACAAAAGTTGACATGCCCAGTCCTCTCTGGTCATTTCAGTACTTTATGGTGTGGTAGGGTGGTGGTATACGAGCACTAGACAGATGCCAAAGAATCCCGCAGGCAATTATTATAAAGAACTAATGTATGTCTATGGGCTGAACCTGCAGTACTGGGTCTGGTGAGTGAGACAGAGAAACCTGAACCTTGAGTGTCAAAGCCCCAGACCTAGCTTTGTCCCCTGTATGACATTGCTGTCCCCTCCTGATCTGCAACCCCCTCATATGCAGAATGAGAGCCCCTGGTCTAGGTGGAGTGGCGGGAGGGGTTCCCAAAATGCAGTCTCCCAGTTGCCTGCACCAGAATCACCCAGAGAATCTACCTTTTCAAACAGGTAGGTTCTTGGTTCCCATCACAGACCAACTGAACCTGAAACTTTAGAGGAAGAGTTAGGAAAACTGTGTTTTAATAAGGTCTTCTGTGGATTCTGATGCATCCTGAAGTGCAGGAGCAGCTGGACTCATGAACCTTGAAAACATTACGCTCATTTAAGCAGCCAAGCACAAAAGGTCATGTATTATATAATCCCATTGATATAAAATGTCCAGAATGGACAAAGCTGTAAAAACAGAAAGTAGATCAGGGTATTGCGGGGAGGAGGGAATGGGGCATGACTGCTCAATGGATGTGGAGTTTCCTTTGGGGTGATGAGAATGTTCTGGAATTGATAGTGATAGTATATCCAGCCTTGTGGATATACTAAAAACCTGAATTATATACTTTAAAATGACAAATTTTATGACATGTGAATTATATCTCAATTTAGAAATATACTAACACATTGAAAATAGTAATGGAAAAAAACAATTAGATTAGATAATACTAGACCAGGGTTCCCCAGAGTATGCCCTCAAAATTCTCTGATAAAAGTCTCCAAGGGAACTGAGTATTAAAATCCACCCCCCAGAAGGTCACAAGCAGCCACTAGCAGGAAGGCACTATCATTAAAAGAAGAAAATCTTTATCTCAGCAATTCTTATACTTACCTTCATCCTAAGGAACATAAGACCAAATATTCATGAAATGTCCATATGTAGTAGATGGATGTGTATATCTCTGTGTGTGTGTCTACCTACATGTGTGTGTGTGTGTGTGTGTGTGTGTGTGTGTGTAATATATATATATAGGACTTCATTTCCTCAGTCCACAATCTGTGTAGTTGGTATACAGATTTGAGGGCCTCTGACATTATTTTGTATGTAATCAGAAAAACAAACAATAACACAACCCATGTGTGTATGTGTGCTCTATGTGAGTATGTGTGCATGTGTGTGTGTGAAACTAGAGGTGGCTGGGGCATCACTGGATCTCTAAGAGAGTGAATAGAGCCCAGAAAGGCTCCCAAGAAAGCCTAAGGGTGTGGTTCTCACACTTCACTTGCACAGGAGAATCACCGGAGCTTGTTAAAAGCCAATGCAAGTGCAGACTAAAGCACTTCCAGGGGTTCCTGTTTAGGGAGTCTGGCAATTCCTAGGAACTGCATTTTTATATACACCAGCCCCAGGTGATTCTGCTGCATTATGAAAAACTCTGCTTAGGATCCGGGCACCTCTTGCAATGGGAATGAGCTCTGAGACTGAAGTCCAGTGTCATTTCACAATCAGGAGTCCTGTTCCATACCTGGCTCTGTATGTCAGGAGTGTGAGACCTTTCAGGTATGTGTATATATTGGGGGAAGGGCAGGCGGGAAGGCAGAAAAAGAGGAAGGAGGGCTTGCCACTTTTGTTTCTAAGACTGTTCATATGTTTAAAGAATTTAAGAAATGCTAAATTTACAAACATATACAGATCTAGAGTACATGAACCTTTTTTTTTCAATTCTCTCTGTGACAATGGAAATAAATTCATTTAAAGATGAGGCCTTTGTGAAAGAGGCCTCCTTGCTCTGTCCCCACTCTCCATGACAAGCCTTAGACCAGAAGGACATCCAAGGCTCCTCAGGGAAGGCTCTCAGTCAGGGACCCCCCTCTCACTCAGAGCCACTGGGCACCCGAGCTTGGACTTGGCATCATCTTCTAGCCACCTAGTGGTCAGTCAAAGATATGCTGCTAATTTATCTTAACCTTCCACTCAACTCTCATTCATTGATTCAGCAAACCTCTGTCAAGCATCTATGGTGTTGCCAGTCATTTTTCTGGGCTCTCGAAGTAAATAAGACTCTGTTTATAGAGCTAGAAGGAAGCCTACTAACCATTTAGGTAAGTCGGCTCATTCCCAATGGTGACTGAGGCCTGAGGGCCGAGGGGACTTACACAGGTCCCACATCAACTCCTCTGACAACTTACCTCAAATATTCTTTCCTCCACAAAATGGGCTGAAGGAAAGGAGGGTGTAAGTCTGAATTACATGTAGGCTTTTTGAAAAATGCACCCGTCCAGGGGCCCACTCCTAGAGTTTCATATTCGGAAAGCCTAAAATGGGTTCTCTCATGGTAAATATATTTTTAAAACTCTTTGTTTATTTATTTATTGTCCTTTGAAGCATACACATACACATCAAGTTAAAAACCATGCTTTTATATCATGAGGTTCTTACCTAGTTTCCTGTGTGATAATAATCTCTAGCTATATGGCATTTTACACTTTACAAATTCCCTTCCAATCCATTATTGCATTTGACCTTCACACAATAATATGCAAGCATAATTTCCATCTTGCAGATGAGGAAATCAGACTTCACAAAAGCTAATTCCTCACGGTCCCATAACTAATCAGCAATAAGGCAGGGTCTCAAATCCAGGTTCTGACAGATTCCAAATCTCATAGTTTTCTGCTATATTGGGCTGCCCCTGGATGGTTAGTTGGACAATACTATGCATAGGGCCAAGACTGAAGGACTAATCCCTGTCTGGGGCAGTTGTTAAAAAATAATGTAATTAAATCTTTTATTTAATAAATATTTTGGGAACCCACAACATGCAAAATGTAGGAAAGTAACAGTTTTAGAGATAAACAAGACATGTCTCCTGACTTCCACATCCTTAGAGTGTCCTCCGAAACTACTGGCACATATTTATCCACTTAGTCCCAGTTGCCTCACACACTCCCCATAATACACAAATGCCCACCCCCAGTGGTATACTGGCAGATCAGCTCCCTGGCACTAATTTTTAAAGCTCTAATTCATAGCTGCTGGTTTCTGTAAATAATCCCAACATGGTCAGTTCCACACTATCAAAAGTTTGACAATCAGCTTGCAAAATTTCCAAATACTTAGAGATTGGTTCTGGCATGCTGATGGGAGCTAATTCCTGCACATACTACAGCCAAATGTATAACTCAATACCACATCAGACTAGCACTGTGTAAGTTTCCCATTTCTGCTATAATAAATTACAACAAATTTAGAAAACAACACACATGTATTGTCTTTCAGCTCTGGAGGTCAGAAGTTCAAAAATGAGTCTTTTGGATCAGAATCAAGGTGTCAGCTGGGCTGCATTCCTGCTGGAGGCTCTAGAGAAGGATTCATTCCTTGCCTTTCCCAGCTTCTGGGGGCTGCCCACATTCCTTAGCTTGTGGTCCCAGCCAGCCATGGCATCACTCTACCCTCTGCTCCCATCATCATATTGTCTCCTCTCTCACTCTGACCCTTCTGCCTCCCTCTTCATAAAGATCCTTGTGATTACATTGAGCCCACCTTGATCATCCAGGATAATCTCTCCATCTCCAGATTCTTAAAGTGATCACATCTGGACATTCCTTTCTGCCGTGCAACCTAATGTATTCGCAGGTTTTCAGGAAGTAGGACATAGGCATCTTTGAGGGGCCATTATTCTGTTTACCATAAATGCTTTGATGAAAGAATACACAAGATTCTGGAAGGACTAGCAGTCGTTCAGCACCTTCTGTGTGTCAGGTACTGGAGAAACAAAGATGACAAGAAAGGGCAGAGTCCTCACACTCAAGATGTTTACCTTAGGAAGATCCAGGTGAACCACTACCTGATACAGAAACTGAATTGTGATACAGAAACAGAAATGTATAGAACTGTGATGTTGGTGCTGATCTCCAAGTACTATTAACGCTATTTATGTAGGTCTACGACTATTTCTCTAAACATTGTCACATATGAACCATACAAAACGGGCCTATAATGGACAGGTACTTTGTTCATTTCAAAGATGATCAAGCTGGGGCTGCATCTGCCTAAGGTCAGATAGTTTGTAAATGGTGGAGCCAAAATAAGAGAAAATTAACTCCAAAAATTTCACCCCAAAGTCTATGGCCAGGGAAAGAGCCTTTTAATAAAAGGGTCCCCCCATGGGCTGAGGACCAGTACTGGTCGGTGGCCTGTTAGAAACCAGGCTGCAGAGAAGGAGGTGAGCGGAGTGGTGGGAGAGCATCTGTATTTGCAGCCGCTCCCCAGCACTAGCATCACCGCCTCAGCTCCACCTCAGATCATCAGGCATTAGAGTCTCATAGCAGCAATGGTCCCTGGTGCCAAAAAGGTTGGAGTTCATTTCTTTAATGTGATCCTGGACTACTATAACCTAAAAAACAGAGTTGTATCAGTTGGGATTCTCTCTGTTGCCAAGAATTCAAACTACCTTAAGGAGGAAAAAAAATAACAAAAATCTGGGAAATAGGGAGTGTTTCATTGGCTTATATAATTTATAAGCTCCAAGCTTATAAGATTACAAACTCTAAGAAGGCAGGAGTCATATATCTTTTTCACTTCAGCATTCTTCAGTGTGGTGCATAGTGCCTGATACTGTGGCAGACACACTCATTGGTGACCCCAGATGAGTCACACCCTTGTATAATCCCTTCCCCTTGAGTGGGGGGCAGAACTTCTGACTTGTTTCTAACCAGTGGCATATGGCAAACATGATGATGGCATCCCCTAGATTACATTAATTGTGTAAGACTCCAACTTAACAAACCAAAGAAAGATTCTCCCTTGCCAGCTTTGAGGAAGAAGTAAGTTACCGTGTTCTGAGAGTCTGGGAGTGAACCGCATGGCTAGGAGCTGAGGGCGGCCTCTAGGAGCTAAGAGTGTCCGCTGACTGGCGACCAGCATTAAAATGGGGTCTCAGTCATACAGCTACGAGGAAGCAATTTCTGCCAACAATCTGAACGAGTAGGGAAGATTTTACCCCAGTAAGGCCTCCGGCTGAGAACACAGCCCAGGTGATACCTCAATTACAGTCCCATGAGACCCTGAGAAGTGGACCAGCTAAGTCCAGATTCCTGACTCACAAAAACTGAGATAATAAACTTGCATTTATAATAAACACACCTCTAAGTTTGTGGTAATTTGTTGCACAGCCGTAGGAAACAAAGAGTATTCAATAAAAGTTTGCTGAAAAGTGGAGAGAAAGGGAAGTAGAAAGGGAAGAAAATGGGAGACAGAAACAGTAAGTAGGCAAGTCTGTTCAGGAAGATATTTGGCTTTAACACAACTGAATCCAGAACCTAAAGATATATCAGTAAGACTGCTTCATTCTCTCTCATGTGTGTGTCTGAGGTGGGGTGGGGAGCTGGGGAGGGTGGGGGAGGAGAGTGGAGTAGATAGGATGTGAATCTTCGGCTGCCAGTGACTATCTCTTTAGTAATTTCAGAGGGGGAAAATCAAGCCTTGCTGATAGTTCTGGTAAGTAGGCCAAAGAGAAGACTCTGGTCTGACCTGGTTGGTCATATCTGGTTTACTTATATCCTCTCTGGAACACTGGAATGGGAGCTGCTCCTCTCCACCCAAACTACAAAGCACATGTTTCTCACAGCAGAGGTTTTGTAATGAGAAGGAAATAAACATGCTGGGCAGAAAAAAATGCTGTATGTATTCATCGTGAAGAATAATAAACTATATCTCACAGGTAATTGTGAGCATCCATTGAAAATGCATGTAATAGTCCTCAAAATAGTAGGTACCAGAGGTTTTTGTCTGTGTGGCTTACTATTGTATCTTTGCACCTGGGACACTTCCGGGCACAGAATCAGGGCTGGCATTTGGCAAATGGACAGGTCTGAAAGAGCGATAAAGACAGGGGCCATATTCCAGTCAAAACTAATCAGTAGTCTTCCCCATTCACGGCCCAGCAAACTAGGTCTGACACATGTCATCTTCTCACCCCTATCTAATCTCCTTGAGTTGACAAGCCTTGAGGGAAATGGCATAACTATTCCAGAGGAAGCAGTCAGGAGCATAAATCCTAAGTTATGAATATGAGCCACAATTGTATCACTAAACTCAAGCCCTGTTTCCAGGAGAGTTCGATTAATATTTAATCAAGCCTTGTCAGTTATATAAAGTAAAGGGTAAATACAATTCCCCTGCCATGGGACTTCTTGTTCATAGTGGAACGCTGCATTTGCTAAACATACAACATCTTGCTTTATTAAACAGTTATGCCCGACGAGTCAATTGAACATCCCTGGGACAGATATACAAATAAAAGTGAGCAGAAGACTGGAAATTTTACTTTTTACAATATTTTATGATGATTTCTATTGATCAGAAATAGCAAAAAAGAACAAGAGAGGGGCAGTGGGAGAGAATAAAGTTCTTGGAGTCTCATGTGCCAGACCTTGCATCCTTAGGTATGAATCATAAGATGTGCGGTCTAGCAAGAGATACAGACATCAATAATAACAAACTACCCAAATTACAGCAATTACTGTTTCAAAAAGAAAGTACCCAAAGCTTCACACCCCCAAAGTTCTGACACAGTCAGAGACATCCTTTCTGATGGGGTGGAAATCTGAAAGGTAAATAGGATTTGGGCAAGTAAAGAGTTTATGGCAGACCCTATTGGTTATCTACCCCAAAGCCATCCACTTTCCCTTTTCCTTGCTAACAGAACCCCTGTTTTGTTCAAGTATCTGGTAATGTACCTGTCACCTCAGGGAATGTGGGTCTAGGTCTTCTAGGACCCAATTCCGTCCGTTGAAACATTAAGGAGAAATCTGCTAGGGAACATCTGAGAGCATGTTTCCCTCCATGATTAAAAGGAGGCATATGAGGACCATCTTTCTGTCCCCAAAAGCCCCCTGCTCAGTGTTTCAAGGTGATGCTGCGAAGATGCAATGCCTGGAGCTACTGCAGCCACCGTACAACTGAGGGGAAAGCCTAGGGAACTCCAAAGATGACTGAACTGATACCCAAATGTTGAACCGCTGAGCCCATGCTAGAATACCTCCGTCTAGATTTCTTATGATGTGAGAAAATACCCTCCCATTTGTTCAAGATGATGTTACTTATAGCAGAACACATCCCTAAATGATTAAAATTCATACCATGACTGTCAGGATTTACAAAGAATTTTTATATCTATTACTAGGTAACAAACCTCACCAAAACTTAGAGGCCTTAAATAACAACAATTTCATTGACTCACAATTCTGTGAGTCTAATGCCATGTAACAAATTACCACTAAGTTTAGCAACTCAAAATAAATATAGATTTATTCTTTTACACAGGTTTTGTGAATCAGTAATTTGAGACTGGGTTAGTTGGGTGGCTCTGGCTCAGAGTGGGCTTCTTCCTAGGGCTGGCTGAATATCTTTATGATATGGCAGCTGGCTTCTCCCAGAACAAGAAATCTGAGAGGGAGAATTGAAAGCTGCAATGTCTTTTACAATCTAATCTTGAAAATCACATTACTACCATTTCCATTATATCCTATCAGTGACACAGGCCAGTCCTGCTCATAAGAGGAGAGACTACACAATTGCATGAACACCAACAAGTGAGGACCAGTCAATGGGAGCCATCTTGAAGACTGGCCTCTATCATCCAAACTTTAAATCTATTATCAGACAGGGTTCAATCAGAGAAGCCAAATCATTAGGAGATACAAACGTGTGCATACACATACACATATTAAAGAGTTTGTCTTTGGCTATGCCACCCTGAACAAGCCCAATCCTGGTTGATCTCGGAAGCTAAGCAGGGTCAGGCCTGGTTAGTACTTGAATGATAGACCACCTAGGAAGACCAGGTGCTATAGGTGTAAATAATAAAAACTAAGAGATTGTAAGCTGACAAGGTCCTTGCAATCTGTGGGATCAAACAAGGCTTGCCTCGCCTGAAAAATAAATAAATAAATAAATAAATAAATAAATAAATAAATAAATAAATAAATAGTTTATTACAGGAGTTTGACCTGATGCAATTGTGGAAACTGCTTAAACAGTCTCTGTAAGGCTGTGGTCTTCGTGTCTGAGGTTGGAGCTTGGAGTCCACAGGACGGGCTGTGGGGAAGGGAAGGTAGAAATAAAGTGGAAGAGAAGGAGGACAAACTAGAACCTGTGAGCATGAGCCAGAATACTCATTGATCTCTCACTAGCCCCTACTTTGACGATGTGGGTGTTTTGTAGGGAAAGGTGGTGCCTCACTGTAATCTAAAACATATAGGAAAGGGAATTCTGGGAAACACTGTTGAGGCAGGCTGAGTTGACATTTTCCAAAGCCACTGTCGTGGCTTACCCTTTAAAGAAGTAGGGCAGGGCAAAAAGAAGCTTCTGGGGTATTGGAAAGTTCTGCTTATTTTATCTAGGTACTAATTGCACAGCCATACTTAAATTTTATGAAGAATCAGAAAGTTGTATGCTTAAAATTTGGGCATGTTTCTGCATGTGTGTTATACTTCAATAAAATGTTTACATTAAAAACATAGATATGTGTTTTATGCAGAAGATTCAGGAAACCAAAAAGAAAAAAAAAACATAATCTGAGCACCTAATATTATCATTATTGCTATTTTGACCTACCCCTAATCTATAAGGATACCCATATAGCTGTTACTCCCCAACCCGCAAGTTCTGTTTTATAACTGTTCCCCCCTTTAGAAATACCCCACAGGCATTTTCCATGTCAAGCAATATTTTTTATAGCAGAATTTTAATGATGGCATAGAAGATTAATTAACAATAGATTTGTATCTTTCAAGTAACCCTCTTTCAATTTTTGGTTATTAAAAATAATTATTTTGCTTGCTCCTTTTAAGCTATTATCAATAGACCCAACCCAGGACTATTTGCTCCTTTATTTCCAATGAGGGATAACTTAAGGCAAATACTGGGTTTTCAACAACGATCTCAGCTATCTGGTATATATTTTGGAGGATGGCCTAGTCTCCTTGGTCAGAAACAAATTATAGAAGGGAGCGGGCATGGTGAATGTGGGTCTTTCAGAGACATCAGGCTGTCTCCTGGACTTGGTGTCTCCACACCCAAGCAGCCAGGCTCTGGGAATATTTCCTGTCTGGTTTCCACTGGAAGGAACCCTTCATCAAAAAACAGTATCCAGTGAAAATTGGATGGCTCTTTGCTCATCAGAGGAAAGCAGAAACTGAAAAAGACTCCTGAGATGAAAATTAGACATTTATAAAACACTGACTCCTTCTCTGTTTACCAGACATTCAAAATGGATGTACTAGCGGTTTCCTGAAAGAAAAGAAAAGTTGGTTCATATTCTAAAGCCCTAAAGGCTTTTGCCTCTGAGAAAAACAGCAGTGTTTTCTAGGCACCAGCACAACCCTCCATTAAGCTTGTCATCTTGCTCCTTAACCTGAAGGACCTCGCCATACTGCTAAGATATAAACCTGTAATCTGCCTCTTACGTAATTTTTCCTCACGGGGAAATGGCATGGAGTTATATATGAGTTATGTATTTTGATGGTACTTGGGGCATTATTGGATAATATTGTGGTCTGAGAGCACAGAAATACCTGAATCCTGCCTAGGCCCACCCAACGTCCCTCCTCCATGACCAAGGACAATGATGAGTGAACACAGGGATCGGCTTGGCTAGTACAGAGCTTGTGTCTCAAACTCTGCTACAAAGCATTTCACACTGTACTGGGCTGGAACGCAGAACATTGTCCCCAATTTAGAAGCTTCTCTATCTTTCTTAGCTCAGACTCACATCTCAGGATCTTACCACCCATCCATTCAGTGGATCTTGCATATTACAGAGGAGCCAAGAGAAGAGAAGGAATGCTTATTGGAAGAGGCAAAGAGAAAGCTGCTCATTTCCATGTGGAACTCTTTTAAGAATCAATGACTCTTCCTGCTGGTCCACATGGCCCTATCTGTGTCTGGAAACTGACCCAATCTAATCATTAGTCTCTCCTCCTGAGGAGGAGACAAGCTAAGACCTTCTCTGCTTTCCCATCAAATATAATTAGTAATATGTATCGAGAACCTTAAAATTATTCTTCTTTGCCCCAGTCATATTATTATTTATTAATGCTTAGCTTAGTAAGGACTAAACAATGTTTTAAATGCTTTACAAATATTAATTTATTTAAGCCTCACAATACCCTTATACTTTACGTGACACTATTATCTCCTATTTTATAGATGAATGAATGGGGGGTAGGTGGTGGGGACTGAGAGAACTGTCCATGATTCAAGAGCTGGTGGCAAAGCCTACATTTGATTCCAAGCAATCTAGACTCTAGTCTGTGTTGTTAAGCATTACATGGTGCTACTTTGCATTAAACCCATTTATAGAACAGTATGACATAAGAAAATAATCTAGAGTACAGAAAAAAAAAAAGATTAACACACAAAGATGTTCATCTCATCATTATTTATAAAGGAAAAATTGGAAACTAGTTAAAAATGGGAGAAATTTAGTAAAGTAAGGTATATGAAATATTATATATCCATTAAAACAATGTGTAATAACTTGGATTGTTGGCAGGCTAACAGGTATAAACCCATGGCTGCTGCAGACCTACCCAAGGCTTCTACATGACACAGAGAGCAGGGTTTCTCTGGGTCATCAACAAACTCCCTACTGTCCTATAATAGTAGGGAAGAATCAGGATGCCAGGCTCCCAGCAGAGATTCTAGGACAACTCACTAAATGGATAATTCGTCCCACCCTAATAGACAAAAACCTCAACCCAGGGTTAGAATCACTCAACATTCCCATCTATTTAATAAGCAGTTAACATTTGCTATTGGACAGGTACTGTTGCAAGCTATTATGTATCCTCACTAATTTCATCTCTACCTAGGAGGAGGTACTGCTGTTATACCTCTTCCTATGAGACAGGAGATGCTGCAGAAACTGCACACAGCTGAGAAGTCATAAAGCCATGATCCAAACCAAGGTAGTCTTATTCTAGTCTTCGGCCATAGCCACCACCCCAAACAGCCACTTCAGCACAGAGCCTGTGGTGGGAGCCACCTTCTGCCCACCCGCCTGTGAGCATGGATGTGTGTGGCCTGGTGGCCAGCACATTCCTGCATTGAGAGTGAGGTACATGCAAGTTTGTAGGTCTGAACATGGGACTATAGGGAATGGGTAATAGCAGAGACTGGAGCAAAAGACTGCGGAGGGACAGATTCCCCTGTCCCCTTGTGCACATGCACACACCCTTCCCCTCTGCCCCTAACATATAAGCAGAGACATGTATGTAGGGGCAGGAGGCATGTGGGGAAATTCTCTACCTCCCACTCAATTTTGCTGCGAACCTAAAATCACTCTTTAAAAAGTCTATTACATTTAACTTTTTAATCTCTACTTAACTATTTTCTCGCTACAATCTGGCTTCCATGTCTAATGCATTATAGAATTTGCTTGAAGTCATCTTCTAACTCCTAGGATCCAATATTTATTTTAGTCTTTTTCCTATTTTACTTCTTTGACATACTTGCCAGTTCTGTCTTCTCCTACCTCCCTTAGAACTTTAATCTTAGGTTCAAAAAAGTGTTTTGAATGTAAAACATTAAATATAAAAGGAAATCCAGTTTTCCTCTACCATTGAATTCCGTTTATGTCATCACCCTCCCCTTAAATATCTGGATTTGTTTCTGAGTCTCTTCTTTTTTCAATATAAGTATTCTGGCTACATACCCATGATGAGTTCCCCACTATTAATATACTATTGATTTTCTATGAACAAATTACCAATTCACTCATTTGACTCTTTTTTCCTACCTGATTCAAGTACCCAGCTATGATTCCCTATCATCAATTAGTCAAATCCAGCTGAGTGTCCCATGAACACCTTAAGGCCAACGTGTCCAATATCAAACTTACGTCAGTTGTTTCATCTTCCCCATCTGTAGCTTCTCTTCCTCTTGACTGGTCTTGGATTTAAAAGAAATATAAGTATGTAATACCTTGTACATAAACTTGGTTCCTTTCCCTGTTCTTTATGAGAAACAGATATCATGGACACAATTTCCTTGGTTTACCCATTAAGGACAATTTCCTCAGTCTCCCCATTCAGGGTTTCTGTCTCAGGAAACACTTGATGAAAAGATGACCAAAAGACAGTCCCTCTTTATGCCATCTCAACCAAAGGAACAGCCTAACTGTTTATTCGAGTCTAATCAAGAGTAATAGAAGATAACTTTAGTTCTGTCACTAAATTTTCACCAGTAAAATGGTCATGGGTTTAAAGTTGGAAATTAGTTAAAACCCAGAAAGGCAGGCTTTCTCCACGGCGCACTCTGCAACCTGCAGTCATCTTGCTCCCAGCGCAGACAGAGTCTGCAAGCCTCTGCACTCAGAGGAAGAACAAGGGCCTCACTGTTGTCACCTGAAGGTCGAAAACTCTTTTCACTGAGTCCAACCTTGACAGGCCCACAGAGAGGAATTATGAAGGTTTTCCACTGCGGGCTGCCCTTGCTCTCGGTGGAGGGGAGGTGAATACTGATTTATTTGTATTCTTGGGCTATCTTGGCAGCAGGAATAGGCAACACTTACAATAAATTTGAAACGCCAGTACACCTAAAAAAAAAACAACAGACCAACGGAATGTTTGCCTTCCTTAAAAAATGCACTGTTCACTGCACTGAGTACTTGGAGGATGGGGCAAAGAGGAAACCCAAGTGGGGCAGGTGGGGTGCCTGAGAGGAACAATTTCATGGTGAAGTTGTTAAGAGCTGGGACATTATTATAATAATGACTGTGATAATGATGATTAATTTGTTAACAGTAAGTCCACATATGAAGTATCTCTTCTGTATGAGCCATGAACCACCATAGTGCTTGCTTTTAGGGTGTCTTTTTAATCTTCCCAATAATATTGGCAAATAGTCATTATGAGTTCCAATTTATAGGAATGTGAGGCTCAGAGAGATTAATAAATTTACTCAAATCACATAGCTGGAAAATGAAGGAGCCACGACTCAACCTGAGGTCTGTATGATGTCATTTGTGCCATTTCCACTACTGCATGTTGCTGTGGGAAGTAAGGACTTAAGTGAGGTGTCAGACTGTTTGAGCCAAGGATGCAGTGGCTTCAGCCACTGTCTGAGAGGCCTTATGAGAAGGCAGGGGGGAGTGGAGCCAGAAGACTACTTGGTCCTAGAAGAGGGGAGCAGGGTGAGGGAGAGAGCTGGTTCCAGATGAGATCACACACTAGAAACCAGCTCAGGGAAGTAACTTTCACAGCCCTAAAACAGAAGCAAAGGGATGCAGGCAGAGGCTGCTGTAACTAACATCAGGAAAAACCCAAAGAAATCAGAACAATGATGGAAATAGTGCAAACAGGTCAAGTCAGACTCAGCACTGTCAGGGGGCATTCATGAAGTAAACTGGAGGATGTAATATTTCCTTACAAGTTGCCAAGAAAGAAAGCTGGTCACAATATGAAGGGGAAGACATGAGAGAGAAAGAGGATGTACTTTGAGTAAGGCAGAACTTTCTAGCAATAGAACTGGCTGCCTTGCTGGGTAGTGAATTCTCCATAATGAGGAGTGTTCAAAGGAGAGATCCGTCTCCCCCAAACTTTCGATTCCATTGTTCCAGTCCCACCATGATGATTGTATCAGAAATATTTGCACTGATCTCCTATGTAAGACCATAAAGCCCCAAATCTCCTTCACCACCAGGTGAGCCTCACACCTTGACTGAGTTCTGATGCAGGAGACCCAAGTCTGACTAACACTTAGAAGCTGAGGATTCTAAGTAGAGTCACTTCACTCTTTAAGGCTAGGTCTCATCTGCTATACAACAGGGGTAACGGTGCCCTTCTTATTGGATTTGGATGAATAATCCTAACACTAGTTAGGATGGCATTCATTAAATCTAAATCACTACTCTCTTTAAACCAAATCCTCATGGTGGAACCATCTCATGTAATATACATTTATTAAATGTTCATTAAACATTAGTTATTCTGTTAGGCACTAAAATTGTGCTATACGATATGGCAACCACTAGCCACTGTTGGATAGTGCTGGTCTAGCAAATCAGAAAAGGACAAGATCCATGCTCAAGGTAAAAAACTATGGAGAGACAAATATAAAATAAGTGTAAAAGGTTTAGAAGTTCTATGATAGGAGTATGTTCAGTGTGGGTACAAATGAGACCAAATCTGTGGGGTTAGGATCAGGGCAAGGGTGAGTCTGAGGACCTTATATGACTGTGATGCTTCATGCATCTATACAATGGTAGTGAGGGAAGCCCAAGCTCCCTTTGACTGCTCACCTACTGTGACAAGATGTGATTTGAACATTTTACACACATGCTCTAATTATTTCAACCATTCTGCAAGACAGATGAGGACATCCAGTTTCAGAGAGATGATGAAGCCTGACCACTGTCACACAACTAATAAGTAATAGACCTGAAATTTTAACCCTAAGCTATTGGAATTTTTGTTCTTTACCTATATTTAACACTGCCACATTTTAGCAATCTCTGAACCTAAAACTTGTCCCTAGGCTTCTCTTCAAATGCCCTGACACTGTTGTCAGTCACAGCTACAACTAATAGCCCTAAGTAGAAATAAGGCAATTTGCGCATATACCATAATCAATCTTTCCTCCAAGCGTTGAAATAGTGCTATATTCAAGTTCAGTCCTATCACTCCCCCTAAATGTTGCCTTTGAACTGCTGAACACAGCCTCCAAACACATTCAGCCTGAGTATTAACAGACAAACAACAATGAAGCCAGATGGACTTGTTAGAATGCAACATTGGAAAACAGCTTAGAGCAACTTTAAAATAGCAACCGGTGGAATAAACACACTGCTTATACAGGATGGTCAGGGGATGTGCTGTAAACAGCAATTTATTAAAGAAAGTAAAACCCTGGTGACAGTTTTTAAATCCTTACCAAAACACTTTTTGACTAAAGGCAATATTTTTATAGTTCCTATTCCTTGGCTATAAATGTGTGCTTCTTCTTAAATAGCCCTTTCAGAAGCCCAGGTCCAGCCCAGGAGATGAGCTGGTGACATCATCCTGTTGCACAAAAAAGGGACTGTTTAACCTCCAAAAATTCTGGGTAAGGTCTGCCTTATCCAAGGACAAGGCGGGGAAAGGGCCACCCGTCTCCATTATCTCTGATGTGTGTGTAACTCTTGATGTGATTTTTTTTCAGATGACTCTAATTTTTAATCTGTCGAGGTTTTGGGGGTGGGGTATCACTCAAAGTGGGGGGGGGGGGCTGTGTTTGATGTCAACTGGTATTTGGGACAGGGACAAAAATACTTGAAGATATTCTCAGATCCAACTCCACCCCCTTATCCCCATCCCTCCTCCTCTTCTTCTAGCCAGTCCTGCAGCCTTTTAGTTTCCATTGGTTTTATCTGAAGGAGGATGAACTGGACTTGGGATCTCGGCAGGAAGAAGAGAAGTTAAAGGAAAATTTCCATCCCTGTCTGGCCTCAGGGCCAAGCACCTAGAAGACACTTGGAGCCTCCCCAGAGCTGAGAGTGATGGTTTCTCAGCAGGACTCCAAGTGTTGTTACATCAGGTGAGCCTCAGTCACTTCACTCTTCCATGAGTTGAGTTGTTTCCTTAGTCAAATGCTTTTTGCTGGAGCCTCAGAGCAGAGGTGAGAAGGGAAAGATGCAAAAGTAAAACTGTCCTGCCACATGTTAGTAAAATCTTACTGAACAGATTCTATGTACCAAGGGCTGTATCAACATGCAGAGCTGAGCTAACTGACACAGCCCCTGCCCTCCAGGAGCTTGCAGCCTAACCAGAGAGACTGACATTCAGCAAGAAAATCAATTGAGTAAATAAATTTTTAAATGTGCACCCGATTGTGATAAGAAAGGGCTACAAAGGAAGCAGGGTACACTGATGGAGAAAACAGAGTAAGACCTTTCTAAATTATGCAGCTAGAGAAGGTAGGTCTGGGAAAATGACCTTTAAAGACAGACCTGGAGGACAAGAGAGAGGGAGTCAGTCATATACAAAGTGACATTAATTTGGACATACACCAAGAGTTCAAGTTTGGGAAGGGGTAGGGTCAAGTAGTAGAGAAAAAGCATGAGGAAAATACAGTGGAAGTGGAAGGACAGAATGAAATATGGTATAAAGTTGGCAAAAGTTCTCTATAACTAGGGAAAGTTACTGGGAATAACCAGGTAAGGTCTCGCCAAGTAAGAGGGCCTCAGAAACCACAGTAAAAAGTCTGGGCTTCATTTTAAGTACAATGGAAAGATTTGGAGGGTTTTAGGTAGGAGAATGATAATCACATTACTGATGTATGGAGCATTCACTTGAGTTGGGAAGGAGCTGGGGTGAGATGAGTTAGGACAAGAGCTCTTGGCAGCTTAGGATGGGATGATGGCATCAGAAAGGAACGATGTCTATGGAGGTAGGAACCACAACACTTGCTGTTGACAAGATCATGAGGAGAGGCAGAGGGTAAAGGCACTGGGGCTCAAAGATGACTCTTAGGTTTGGAATTGGCCCACAGAGTAGATGATGGAGACGTTAACTGAGACAGGAAGACCTCAAGGGAAATGGAACTTTAAAAAAAAAAAAACTATGGGACATTAATGGGGGAGGAATCCAGAATTAACTTTAACCATCATGAGCTTTAAAGGTCTTTGAAATGTCCAACTGAAAATGTCACATGACAATGGGAAAGGAGTCTGAAAAGGAGATATAAGTTGAGAGGTAGGTGTGAGAAAGTCCCACACAGAATTTGAAATCACGAGAAGGACTAAAATTATCTAGGGAGAGAGTGTTCAGATTAGAGCAGCCAGGAGAGTCTGAAGAATACCAGGCAGAAGGTGTGGAAGAGGTGAATCCTCAGATATTTCATTAGAACAAAAAGTGTGGGCTTCAGTGAAACTATTCTGTACGCTACTGTAATGGTGGACATATGACTTTATACATTTATTTACCAAAACCCATAGAGCTACACAACACGAAAAGCAAACCCACATGTGAACTATAGACTTTAGTTAATAATAATATATCAGTATTCCTTCATCAATTATAACCAATATTGTAAGATGTTAATAATAATCGGAGAAACTGGGGGTGGGGTGGGCTGGATGGGGAGAGGGGGTACAGAGAAGCCCTCTCTACTTTTTGCTATATCTATATTTCACTTGAAAGTGCCATATAAGTGTCTGGGGTAGTTTCAAGGAAAAAAAAGTGTTAGTTGGTAGGGATTCCCCATAAGGTAACTATTGTTGATATTTTACATTAATCCTTATGGAAATAATTCATTATCTTAATTTTCCTTTCACTCTAAGAATATAATTCTTGATGACTCCACAAACCTCTACTAAAGGGAGGCTTTGTACTTCATTGCGGACTATCTACTTCAGCCACTTCCATTACTCCCTGTAAGCAAACCATTCCCAACTTCCACTTGGACTGTGTAGACACACCAGTGGTGCTGTGCGTGCACATGCGCACACACGTGCACACACACAAACACACACACACATACTCACTCACACACATGCAATAACTTTTCTGTTTTGGGGTGGGGTATTTTTTGGTCATTTTTTTGCTCTGAAAACTGAATTGAATACATTTCTCAGAACATTAAGTGAAGTCCAGAGCTCTGAATGAAAGACTAAAATATGGAAGTGGGGGTGGGGGAGGCTTCACAGAGACATCAAGCTTGCTGGATTAAAAAAAAAATTATTTTTTAAAAGGAAAGCAGGCAAAATCCTTTGTCCTTTAGTTAACTTTGATATACTCTGAAAAGGCAGGCCAACTAGGAAATATAGCAGAAAGATTAAAAATGAAAAGTCTAGCACGAGGAATGCGAACAAGGGGCCACCTTATGCCATGGCCAGCAGTCATTCAAACATTTCGTCAGCGGGATTACAGCCAACCTTCCCAGCTCACTTTTATAAAGCTGGCCCTTGGCATTCAAGAGCAAGATGTGGCTGTGCAGTCTACTTGTCCCATAGCTACTTCAGAGGAGTTGGCAACGTGGCCATCAAGCTTGCCCGAGAGCCATGGCAAAGAGTGGACTTGTAATTTATGTCCTGGTTATCACCCTACTCCTGGAGCAGACCACCAGCATCATGTCCAAATTCAAAGCCAGGAAGCACAGCAAACGCCGAGTGAAAGGTAAAGGGGCTTCTCAGTCCAGCAAAATGCTAGGTTTGCTGAGTGTGGGGAGGGGCTGGACAACGTTCATTTTCAAACTCCCCCAGGAGAGACTGTCCCTGATGGCAGTGCAATGCCATCATATGGCATTTCAGAAGACTGAGTCACCTTTTAATTCTCTAGAGAGTTTGATATTTAAAAAAATCATGTAATAGGTTTTTTTTTCTTTCTTACAGGGAAAAAGGTCTCTTGTAATATAAAAAAATTCTATATTATATATTCTTTATCAAGTGAGGTTAGATATGTAGAATATTCTTTTGAGGGAGTCACCTGGATATGAGGGCATCTGGTATTGTGAATGAGGGGTCAAACAGAACATATTGATTAGTAGAATATACTGTTTCTCTTAGAGATTGTGAAACTCTATTCAAAGGTAATTGTAAAATAACTATAATCTTATCAAAAGTATAGTAGAGGATAGAGCTACTGGTAATTGTGACTTCTATTTTGTAACTGGTCATCACGTAGCTATATTTTTATATCCCTTGCAATACAAGGACAGTCTATACTATATATTTAAGCTTTTTCATGTCATAGAGAAATTGAACTTCTCTTTAACTTAAAAATATTTCCACATGCAAAGTCATATAACGTTTGAAGGCATTTTAATGCAAAACTGACTACAAGCAATCTCAAAGTTTAGGTGGCTTAAATTAAGAGGTAGGAAAATGTTGCGAAGAACAAAGACGATGGCAATTTATTTGTTATATGCTGAAACCAATTCAAAAGGAAAAAACCATCAAGAAAGACACAAGGTAACATTTTATTTCATCCTCTGAGTCATTTTCATGTCAGGATATTTCAAAGTAAATATTATGACACTATTCCTTATTAATTTCACTTCATTCATTAGTAACAAAACACACAAAAAAATACCAACAAGGTTATTCCTGATTTGACACAACACAGAGGGCTGGTGGGTAGAAAGGGGGCTTATCTTGTGTTTTGATGATTACAAACTCCCCTTTTCTAGGGGAATTCATTTACACAGTTTAGGTCTGATGCAAGATTTCTTAAGTGGAATCTTTTGTCCTTGTAAAATATTATACTGCCTTGTTACCTCTTTTAATGAAAGCTTAAAACATTTCTCATGTGTAGATAAAGTATATTGCTGAAGATGAGGGCAGAGAAAGGAAGAGAGAGAAGGTACTGGGTGATGTGGCATATTTTTGTTGCCAGCATTTCTTCACCACTGTGAGGGAGTGGTGACTACCCAACAGGAATGTGGGAAGGGGTATGAATACGTGAATGTGTTTGGTGCTGTGTGGTTGTTTCTAAAGTAATTGCAGTTCAGGTCACAGAGAGCTATCCCCTGACTCAACCCTCCATCACACACACACACACACACACACACACACACACACACACACACACACACACTTTTTTTTTCACTGACTGGATATACATCTTAAATATCCTCTTCCCATATCAGTTTTTGCTAATTTTTGCCATTAGGACCAAAAAATTGGATACTACAGTAAGTGAAGTAGTAAGCCTAGACTTAGAGAACAGTTTTTACCCCACCCTCTCACATACTTAAAATATTTTAAGTATCTGTGAATATACTTTATTAAACCTAAAGTGAAAGCCATTTTCTCTTTCCCAATCCTTTCCACAGAATTACTCACTTTTAACTGTTGGGAGATAATATTCCCAGAGCTTTTTAAATGTACATTTAAAATCAATTCTTTTTAATAAAACAAGAATTAATTATACAAGGTACTTAGCAAACAAATTAATTTACTTCATCTATTAAATCTTGGATAGAGAGCATCACAAGGTATACCTCAGTCTTTTTAACAGCTGCACAATATTCCACTGTGTTGCTGGGTCATGAGTTACTTAATCTGTTCTCTCTTGGTGAAATTTTAAGTGGTTTCTAATCCAACTCTTTTTGATCCAGTGCCTCAGTGAACTGCTTTGTATACATATACAGATGCTCCTCAACTCACAGTGGGGTTGCATCCTGACAAATTCATCATAAATTGAAAATATTGTAAGTCAAAAATGCATTTAATACACCTAGTCTACCAAACATTACAGCTTCGCCTACCCTGCCTTACGTGTGCTCAGAACACAAGTCCCCCACGCTGGCAGCACAGCACAGTGCAGGGGTCTGACTGGGAGCTGCAGCTCACCGCCACTGCCCAGCACCAGGAGAGAGCATGGCACCACACATCACTAGTCTGGGAAAGGATCAAAATTCAAAATTAAAAGTACAGTTTCGACTTAAGGAGTATCTATTGGACCCCATGCCAGCGTATTATGATACATTTCTAGAAGCAAAACTACATGTTAATCACTTTCCAATTGTCTCCCAAAATGATAGCATCAATCTATGCTCCCATCTTCAGTGCATGAAACTGCCCATTTCCACACACCCTGACCACCCAACATCAAATCCTCCATGTAAGCCATGCCAACCTATCTAAAAGAAAAAAAAAACTTTTTAAAAATTTGCATGTCTTTGATTACTGATGAGGCTGAGGTATTCTTCATATGTCTACTGGTCATTTCTTCAGGAAATTATTTTTGCATTTCTATACTATACCTACTTTTAGAGAACACAAGCAAATGAAAAGGAGCCTTTTTTAAAACTCAAAATGGCAATTGAATGATTTAGCCTCAAAATGCAAGATTTCCCTGGCACTTGCTTCATTGATATCAAAAAATTATGTGCTGCAGTAATGAACTTTTTTACAGTGAAATAGTCATTTCCTATATTAATTATAGACAAACACATCCACATTTGTCATAAAAGACAGAAACAGAAGCCAAGCCACTTGGATAATGATGTCCATAATGATATCCCAGGAACCTAATATTAATTCATGTGTCTTGATGTTAATCACAATGTTTATGACTTCCTTGGGGAGGCCACTTATTTAAAGAGAATGAAGCAGGAATCTGAGAGGGTGGAGGATGACATTTATAGAGTTGACAATTTGTAACTTGGAAGCAAGTCTTCAGGTCTTTGCAAGTCTGGCTCCTAACAGCAGGTGGTTTTACATTATGAAAACAACCTTATATTTATTCTGGAATGAATAGTCCCATTGAGGAAATCCTTGGGTTATTGTATTTCTGAGCTGAGCTATTAGATGCTTTGAGAATTGAAATGCAATATCAAGTGAAACAGAGGTGGAAGCCACCCCTGGATACCCATGAAGGCATTTTCCTAACCCAAATGTGGAAACACCTGGCTTGCAAAGCATATGTTTAAGGGGATGAAGAATTAGAATGTTTGGATTTGGGACTGTCCTAAAAAATCCAGGACAAAGCCTAGATTCTCTATATGACATTCTCACAAACAGACAGCTGGGGACAGTTCATAACAAGCTTTAAGCATCTTCTCTGTCGAAAGGCCATGTGTTAGAGACAGAACAGATAAAGACAATCACTGTGCAGAAACAGACGGGAGAGATGGGAAGAGAACAGAATTGGAATCAGTGAAATTTAAATCCTGACTCTGTACCTTACTAGTTGGGTGAACTTCTACAGGTTAATTCAGCTTTTTGTGCCTCTATTTCTTCTTCTATGAAATGGGAATGGTGATAGTATCTAACTAATAGGAATATTGAAAGAATTAGGCTTCTGGCACATTGTACATGGTGGCTTTTAATGCTTTTTATTTTTATTGCTTATTACAATTTATTATTATTCCTGCCTTTGAAGAGCTTACAAACTCTTTATTCATTATACAAACATTATGAGTACCTATTATGTGCCAAGCATTGTGTTACCATTGATAAC
The DNA here is from genome assembly GCA_028627145.1 of Eidolon dupreanum. NCBI lineage: Eukaryota > Metazoa > Chordata > Mammalia > Chiroptera > Pteropodidae > Eidolon > Eidolon dupreanum. The sequence continues at coordinate 111,543,638 of CM053508.1, read as the reverse complement.
CAGACAGACAAAATTAAGTAAAATAATTATAGATTGGAGAAAGTGCTTTGAAGAAAAATAAAGCTTTAAAGAAAGAGATTAGCCAGTGGGATGATAATGTAGAGAGAATAATCAGAAAAGTTTTCTCAGAAGAGGAGATGTTTAAACTTAATAGGGAAATGGGCAAGAGTGTTTCAGGAAAAAGGAACCCAAAGGAAAGGGTTCTGAGATGAGACAGCTTGCTGCTGGAGGGATGCATCTGAAAGTCAGCAAGTCTGAAGCCTGATGGAGGGAGAGTCCCATGGGTGGGGCTGAAGTGAGAGATGGGAGCCCCATTTCACAAAAGAAACTTCTAGCATTATTACCCCCAACAAACCCTTGTAAATCCTCCTGGCCAACTTGTTTTCATGCATCAGATTTTATGTACATGGGGCTCAATTTCATCAAAACCACCCTCACCTTAGATTCTGTATTCCAAAGCTTTATTTTCTTTTGCTTTATTTTAATGACCTGCTTTTTGTTCCTCCTACCCCATCCCACCCCAAAATATCCCCAGAAAAGGATGGAGACCTGAAGACTCAAGTTGAAAAGCTCTGGAGAGAAGTCAATGCCCTGAAGGAAATGCAGGCCCTGCAGACAGGTAAGACTCCATGTCACTGACACCTTGTTTCCAAAGAAAAATAAAAAGAAATTGTGATTTACCAGCAATTTGAACCATATTTAGAGTACACATCAAGTTCTAAGTGGTGTCTTTTTAAAAGAGACATTGACAAACCAAAGATGTGCCCAGGAGAAAGGATCCAAAAGCTGGGGAGATGATTGAAGAAATCAGCCTAATTTTCCACTCCCTTCTACATATGGGTGGTATAGAAATAAAAATAGGCATTTCGATGATTCATTTTAAAAGTCTGTTCATTGTTCTTCTCTTATAGACAATGAAAAAGAATTAAAGCAAGTATTAACTAGCTTAAATAATTAGCATTTATTAAATGTTCACTAAGTGGCCATTGGGAGATATGCTGTGATTCAAATAAACGCAGGGTCACAGGACTCATTCTGGCTACACACATCAAATACACAAGGAAGGACATTGGTTAGAACTACAGCTTGCCAACAGAGGACAGCATCTGGCCTTCTTCTTCTCTGGAGTAGAGCTCCCAGCAGCCTTTGCAGCTGTTCATACTATTATTGAGGAACTGCTGTCCTTGGCTCCCAGGGATGAGAGACACACTGGGTGGGCTAATTAACAGTCCTGGCTTGCAAGGCTCATACCCCCAGGAACCAATATTCTCATAGCAACCCCAAAAACAGAGCTCCGAGGGTCCCACTAGACACCTGCCAAATTACAAGAGTTACAGCCTTCAGGGAAGACTGAAATTATGGCTTTCTATCAAGTATTTATAATTCCCAGACCAGCAGTATGTTACCAATTCAAGGTCATTTTTACCATAAGCAACGTTATCTAATAATAGGAAATATAGTCTCTTTATCAGGTTTCTAAGGGAACAGAATCAGAAAGTTAAAGGAAGGTCAAATGCACATGCAGAAGGGGAAAGAGTTTTGTGAACCCTTTACCCACAGTCAGGCACTATACATATTTTATAAACATTAACACATTAATCCACTAACAATTTATGAGATACAGGTCCTTATGATTATCATCATTTTATATCTGAGGAAACTGAGGCACAGAAAAATTAGGCAATTTTTCTAAAGTTTGTGCAGCTAGTAAATATCAGAGACTGATTCTCCAAAGGTTTGCCCTAAAACTATCTTTATGTTTGGTTTATCCTGGATAACCTAAACAATATCACCAAGGCTGAATTATCTGCATAAGAAAAACACTGTCTCTCCATATGCAAACACAGATTTTTGTTTTTGTTTGTTTTTAATAATTATGAAATGCCATTCCAATTCCAAATGTCCCAAGAAAATTGAACACATTATGGAGCTACACCAAACTAATAAGCATGTGTTATATCGAAGGCCATGTTTTGAAGGTGGGACAGACTGGGTATGTATAGGTGTGATCTTATATGCTATGTGAGTTATATTTTTGTATACTAAACTGTTACCAGTAACAACTGTAAGCCTCAATATCCTTATATGTAAAGATGGGAGCAATAAAATCTCACTTCATGGGATTGTTGTGATTGTTCTATGAGTTCATTTATGGAAGGTGCTGAGCACCTTGTCTGACACATACAATGTTAACGCTCCAGTAAATGTTAAGTCATCATTATCATCCTACATAATTCATTCCACAAATATGTATTGCTATTTGCCAAGTTCAATACTGGATGCACTACACTTGAAAAGCATTTTAATATGTCAAATTTCACATTTTTACAGTCTGTCTCCGAGGCACAAAAGTTCACAAGAAATGCTACCTTGCCTCAGAAAGCTTGAAGCACTTCCATGAAGCCAATGAAGACTGCATTTCGAAGGGAGGGACCCTGGTTGTCCCCAGAAACTCAGATGAAATCAATGCTCTTCGAGACTATGGTAAAAGGAGCCTGCCAGGTGTCAATGACTTTTGGCTGGGCATCAATGACATGGTCACAGAAGGCAGGTTTGTTGATGTCAATGGAGTGGCCCTCTCCTTCCTCAACTGGGACCGTGCACAACCTAATGGTGGCAAGAGAGAAAACTGTGCCCTGTTCTCTCAGTCATCTCAGGGCAAATGGAGTGATGAGGTCTGTCGTAGTAGCAAGAGGTATATATGCGAATTTATCATCCCTTAATAGACCCTTCTCAAACACATCCTCCAAGCAAGATCAGTCATGACTTAAAGGCTGATGGCTCCCAAGAATAAGTCAAATTGTCCGTAGGAATACAAGAGTCAGCCAATTTTGCTACTATATTTCATTGTGATTTTGCCCTCCACAGAGTATGGAGGGTCATAAAATAACAATCCAGCTATGTGCACACTGTTAGAGTGGCTTCTTCAAATGAACTATCAAATCCTTCTCTTTCCCAATCCCTCGCACTTGTATAATCGAGTCTGTGTTAAAAATACAATAGCTAGAAATGCATCCTTCTCTAGAAAGTTCAGTACATATTTGATTGATGAGAATTCTCTAAATCAGAAATTCTAGGTGCTATGTAATTCAAAACCCTTTAGTTGGATACTCAATGTGTTCCATCCTGTTCAAAGCACCTTCTTAGCTCATTGCCCATTTTTTGAGCTGCTGCATCTCCTGGTGGGACTTATATCTTATCTGCCACATGAGAACATGAATGTCTCAGATTCTGATTAACTCGTTTTTCTTCAAGACCCCTTCACCACACACATAGCTAATTTTTTTTTGTAGGGAGGGTGGGGGTGGTAGTGAAGTTTCCAATTTGCGACCTGAAAGGAAATTATAAGATAGCATGTTTGGCCAATTTCCACTCCCAGCATTACCTTACAATTTCCAATATGAATGAGTAACCCTAAAGCAGAACAAGAGCAGCAGATTGTATGAGAAAAAGAAAAATGTCTCTGTTTCTCTTACTTTAGCATCCTTACTCTCCTTTATGAAATTGAAGGTGTTCATTACTTGTTAATTTCTTTTTTTACATACTTTATATAGTTATATATATTTCAACAATCATATATTTATATCCATTAGGGGCAATCTATCTCTGGAGGTTGAAAATTGGATTTAAATAATACTAATTTGGTTTTACACATCTATGCAATTTTTTATTCTGCCAAATGCTATTCCATTACTTGTTTAATTAAATTGTATAAAATAACTTTATAGTTTAGTGTGACATTACAAAGTTTAGGCTTGAGGGAAATTAGTTTTTTAAAGGCAAACAATTCTAAGTATATTTTGTTCTTCAAATGCCTTTTTTTCCCTTTAAATTTTTAATGTGTTTTATGAACAATATCCTTCTCTACAAACTTTAACTAAATGTGCTTGGATTTAAGTTTTAGTTCTTTTCATTGTACAATAATAAAGCCTGAATACTGATCAATGTGATTGTATCTGGATTTTAATTAGTTATTCCAGCTATGTTGGTTTATATCAAACTTGGCACAATTTTGGGGGGAAACACCCTGGATTTGATAAAACTGGTGATTTATGTTCTAAGAGAATAAATTTACCTGGCAATAAAGAGGTAAAGTTTCAGGGGCAGAGAGGAACTTTAAAAAGAAAATTGAACCTACAATTGTATTTGGTTGACCCTGGCTAACTCTCTACTCCAACACAACTATAATCTCCTTAAAGATCATGATAATAATATTAGTAGAGATTAATGGTAGTCTATTCTCATCATATTCCAGGTACTGTGCTCAATTTCATACAATTATTAATCTCCAGAATAACTCTGAGAATTAGGCTCTAGTCTTATTCCATAGAAGGATAAACTGAAGAGAGAGATGTGATAACTTGCCCTAAATCTTGTGCCAGGAAGTAGTGGAGTTTTGACTGGAATCCAACAATTTGCTTGGATCCTACAATCTTAGCAACGAACTACAGGGGAGCTATGACAAGGTCAAGCCTGTTCAGTAGGCAATGAAAGTAGACTCTAACCTATTTTTCCAATCCCCTCATCTGGGGTAATAATTTGGGAAAACCGATGATCTTTACAAGGCACATTTGGGCTGAGGTTGCTTCAAAAGGGCTGAATAGAGACAACCATGCCTCACACAAGTCAGCGTCAGAGTTTGGGTCCCTAGAAGATGGAATTAGATAAGATCATCTTGTCCCAAGCATCCCAAACAGAAAGCACAAGAGAAGAAGCTTAATTCAAAGGAATAGATGAAGATTAGTGAGGGGGAAATCAAGATGAGCTAGTGAAACAGAGAAGATGGATGGAAGACACAACAGGCCTGCAAGAAGTAGATTAAGAGGTTATTTGACTGGCCCAGGGTCAAACTCATGACCTTGACTTTATTATTTAGCCAATCAACCAAAAGTCACACCCACGAGGTTCACTAATCTAGACTTCTCTTTGGTCTATCTTGTCTCTTGGTCACATTTAACAAACAATTGTTCTTTAAGCAAAAATGATAATTAGCTTCTAATTCTTAGGCCAACTTTTCTGTCTTCATGAAAGCAGCCTGGACCACAGAGTGGAGAAACATCCTGAAGCCTGGTGGTAAAAGTGTCATGAGCAATTAACAATGTTTGCCACAAGTTCATGGTAGGAAGTCCTCAACATTTACACTACATAATTGTCATCACTACAGTAAATACCTGGCTTCCTGTAGATACCAATTATATTCAAAGTTCACTGTCAAGGCCCTACAAGCCTTATCAGGAAACTGATTCTGAGCTCTAAAGCAGTGCTTCTCAAACGTTGTTTGTGCTTACAAACCACCTGGGAACCTTGTTAAACTGCAGATCCTGTAGGTCTAGGCTGAGGCCCAAGCTTCTGCATTTCTATATCCTTCCAGTGGAAGCCAACAGTACTAGACCATGCACTACAGTCTAAGAGTAAGTAACTTGCCCAGAGACAGTCTCTGATGGATTATAGCAATTTTGCTTCTCTTTAACTCAAAAGTCAAGAGTTAAGATTTACAGTTCATCTGAGTGAAGAACAATACTGAGAACAATTTTTCTGCCTATCACAGGTGCTTCCATCTATACTGTTAAATGAGGTACAAAGTAAAAATCAATTAGTTAAAGGAAACATCAATAAGAGAGACTCAAATTAGTGATTTGAAAGATAATTTATTACAAGGCTCAATGGCTTCTTTCTCTTCCCTAGCATTATTGAATAGCATTTTTTTAAACTAAAAATATAGTTTTTCCTGCTCTCATGAGTATGTCTAATGAGTGAAGAAGCTCACAAATTTAGCTAGTTAAGTAGTTAATTTAATCTGATGTAAGATATTCATAGGATACATACTAACTATAAAGCACCATTATAGGTAATATGAAGTGACAGAAAGAAAGTAAGTTATGGTACCTACACTCAAGGATATTATAATCTAGCACACTGGAGAGTAAGACTAACCATTGGAGTCTAAAAACAAATATTAAATATTACATATGGAAGTTAAGTAGATTTGCAGATTATTTCTATCTAGTTTTACCTAAACTGATACATGAAAAATAGGCAATGATTTAAATTCCTTCAAAGAAATGCCAAATTGAATACATATACAGTAATAATCAAAAACACTTGCGTACATGCTAGCAAGTACAGCTGACAATTCTACTCCTAGTGTAAATGGTTCAGGGAGGCAAACATAACCCAAGCAAAGCCAATCAGAATCCTCTTCAGTGGTTGGTACCTGATTCTTCCCTTCCAGATGGATGCAATGTAGAATGAAGTAAAACAGGGTAAGGAGGGAGTGTGCATGCTCTGTGAGAGAGAGAGAGAGGTACTCGTGAATATGCAAATATGTGTGTGTTTTCACATAGTGTTGAGTTTGTCATTCTTAAGGCTCTGGTTTCTATTTTTATGAGCTACTTTACCATTCCTTAAAGCTACACAAGATATGTTTTTCATTTGAATTAGTTTGAGTTTGCATATCCACCAGGATAGGCTATGTTATGACCACGTGGAGCTTCTATCTAGATAGGCAAAACATTCAATAAAAGTCAAAGAAATAAGATCATTTCTAAAAATATGAAAAATGTTGAAAGATTGACATGAAAAAATGATATAACATAATGAGAATGGCAAAAGAAGAAAATAAAACAGGGAGATGAGAGATGGTGTGACCAGGAGGAGCAATGTTAGACATGATGATCAGCTATTTTAATATGGCCCTTTCTCTATTGAAAGAGAGAACAGAAAAGATAATGATCATATAAAATATCAGGACAAGAGTCCAAGAAAGAGAGATTCTGAGAAAAGTGACTTATCCAAAATCACCCAGAAAGCCAAGGACAGGGTAGGAACTAGAATTCAAGTTCTTGTCTCTCAGTTTAGAGCCCAGAACACACCAGCTCAGTTCAAGGTCAGATAAGGTCAAGAGACTTGGAGTCAGAGGATCCAGACTCCACACTATGTGCATGATTTCAGGTAAGAATAAATTTTTGGGCCTCCACTTCCTCATCTAACAGTGGAAATGACAGATCACCCACAGAACTGTGAGTTGAAACCGGAAAATGGAATTTATGAGCAAACACTCTAGATATGACAACTTTAAAAAAAGTTTTGTTCCATTATAAAATCAAAACATCTCACTACAGAAAAATTGGAAGAGTAGAAAAAATGTTTTAGAAGTTATTCTTCATCTGAGTCCTTTTCATCATTTATCCAATTAATATTTATTGAGCACATGTATCCAGCTGTGTCTAATTCTACCACCCAAAGTTGTAGAGGTTACATCATTAGGCAAAGTTATATCCTATTTTAGTTTACTTATAAAAATAACCATTTGTCTAGCTTTTTCATGATGTATTTTTCATGGTTCCACAATAGCCCATTGTGCTATTCATTGAGCACACATATAATTACAGTTTTTGAATCCATTTATGATTGGAATTTTATTTAAATATATAAATATAAATGTTTAGTATTTATTTAAATAAATGGAAATTTTGCTTTTCATTTTTCTTCTATAAATGCTGCAATTAATGTCTTTGTGGTTTTCTTTTCTTTTTGACTTTAGATTTTTCTCCCCTGTTAAGATAGATTTCCAGAAGTGGAATTATTGAATCAAAGGGTAAGAATAACTTTGGATACTTTGCATCATGGTGCTACACTGCCTTCCAAAAGGACTGTGCAAATTGAAGAGAGGATGCTCTACAATGCCACTAACTTTGGCGTCAGTCAGTCCTGGGTTTAAATACCAGTACCTGGTCTCACTAGCTTTGTGATCTGGAACCAGTCATTTTGCCTCATTGAATACTTTCCCAATATGTAAATAAACCAATAAAAGTAAAACAATATTATAAGAGGGCTCATAATATTCATAATGTCTACTTCAGATAATTGTTAGGATTAAAAACAGTTACATATTTGTTTGGTAATAGTCAATTTGACAAATATTAAAAATCCAATTAAGCTAAGAATAAGACTAGGATGGTGTTGGGAAGGGGATACTTGTAAAAAGCCTTAAGGGCAGTGGGTAACACTATTATAACATTTGGTAAAATTATTTGGGTTACATAAATTTAAGCTGTGGTAACAACTGAAAATATAGTGAAGAACAAAAACGGAAGGAGACCAGCATTAAATAAAAAGTTAACCAAAAGAACATATAATTACAAACCACAAAAAATGTATTTTAAGTAAAATAGGGGACATAACAAAGGGTTTTAGGTCTCAGTAAAGACATCAAAAGGACAGACTCCAAGGGTGACTAGACTCTTTAGCTCAATGAAGGTGCATACTTATCAGCAACCACTTCTGGAACTTTCTCTGTGTTTGGTTCCTCTCTCGCTCACATTCCTAGGAACCCTGAGAGAGTCAACAAGGTAGGTGGTAGGAGTGGGGCCCTACTGGAAGGAGTGGCTAAAGCGCAGGATCCCCAGGGACCAGGTCTGAGGAAGGAGGCGAGGGGGCTGGACGCTGGGACTTCAGGGCTAGATGGCACAGAGGCTCTGGCGCTGCGCGCAGCGCTGGGCATTTTGCTGGCCTTGCTGCTGCTGCTGGTGGTCAAGGTGGCAATGCATGGGCTGTGGCATAGGCAAGCCCGCACTACAGTGCTGGTTGTGGATGCAGGTCTTGGGGGCTGGCCATGACGCTTGTCGCTGTCCGCTCATGCTGGGTGCTGAAGCTGACCGTTCAGAGTGCATGCTCAAAGGCCCGATGCTGGGGTGCCCACAGCAGACTGCGCTGGACTCCTTTAGCGTCTGCTTCCTCCTGCTTGTGGGAGTGGACTTCAACAACATGGAGGGCTGCTTGCGCAATGACCACTTTTTCACTCGGATAGTCGTCTTCCAGGAGCACTTGCTCAGCCTTCAAGAGAGGAAAGCGCAGTGGCCTGGCTTCTGCCTTCTTCTGGGCACCAAGGTGAGATGGGGTCTGGGAAAATAGACTGCCCCCTGTTTTAGCCTCTCGAACCCCAACACTAGCTGACCACAGGAGTCCAGTGACAACTAATTGACATGACTGTCTCCCATCCTTGCCTGGTAATGGCAAAGCTAGAGTTATGGAACCAGCTTGCTTTGACAGGAGAAAAGCAATTCACAGGCCAATTTGGTTTCCTCGCCTGTAAAAAGCATGTAATATTTTAGAACATCTAGAACATGGAATAATTCTCCCACTTCATTAAAGTTTTTTTGTGACGATTTCATGAGTCGGTGTGAGTAGAAGGGCATTGCACAGTCTGTTGCTCATAGGATATGCTCAGAAAATGAAAATTATCATCATCAGCTGCAAAATGATTTCTAAGAATGACTCTTACATATTTAGAAGCAACTGCTGAAAAATTAAATGTCAGGTGGCTCTGAGAAAAGAAAAATTTCTAGAGTATTCAAGGAACAATAAGAGAAGATTAAAATGACAGTTATTTTCCAAGGTGTGGATTTAGCTAGAATGAGCAATCTAAATCGGCCCTAGAGTTTCCCTCTGAAGAGTGAACACTCTCAATTTTACAATTTGTTGTCTTTTATTATCATTTTTTAAAAGCCAAGCTACCATTTAACCTTATAACATTGTGGCTTTTTCATTTATAAAAACTTACATAGCATGATAAGCATGATTTAAAAAAAGTTTTTCTGTGTCTCGCTGTGTGATAACTCAAATTTATCTAGGGATTTTTGTACATATTTTTATATCACAATAACCATATGATGTGGGTTTTTACTATGTAATTTTAGCAATGAGGAAATTAAAGCTCAAAGAGATTAAGTAGTTTGTTAAGACTACAAAGGTTGGAAGTTGTAGAGCCAGAATTAGAACACTCCAGGGCCAGAGTTCTTTCTAATACCCTATGCTACACTCCCTTCTGGTGGCATATTACAGATCAAAATTAAAATTAACATGTGGCCATATTATCTAATTAATCTATTAGCGCTATTAACATGTACTATTACATTTATGTCAAAAAGTCCAGAGAGCAGGCTCTCAAAATCAAACACCCAAAGGAAATCAAGTGCCATAGAAGTAACTTGTATAACAGGGTCATGCTATCTATAGCTATAACTGACATATGTTTCACAGTAATCAAAAACAAAACAAACTCTGGTCACGTGAAATGCGCAAATCACCTTGTCCACATACCACAAATATTTATTAATTTTACAACCTATCAGGCAGTATTCTAGATTTAGGCATACAGCCTTTAACAAACACACATGATTGAAAGGGGATGTGTTAATTGATAATAGCTGAGTGATAGGATTTTATGGGTGAATTTTATTTTCTTCTCTCTTTTACTTTTTTTACACACTTTCTAAAATGAGCATATATTACTTTTAAATTGAGAAAAATATTTTATATATGTAAGTGGACTTCTGTGAACCAACATCTTTTGATACTTTGGTGCTTGTCAAACAGAATTACCTCCACTGACTCACTTGAGAGCTTAATATTTCAGTAACCGTGTCCATTGATTTAAGTTGGTAGAATGTCTACCAACTCAGAGAAAAGGAGTGGGGGGAAGAAAGAAAGAAAGAAAGAAAGAAAGAAAGAAAGAAAGAAAGAAAGAAAGAAAGAAAGAAAGAAAGAGAGAGAGAGAGAAAAATAATCATGTGAAGTAGAGACCAAGTCTTAAGAACTTTTTCATTTGCCAGTAACATGGATCCAGTGCCCAGAGATCAACTTTCACCCTAAAGTTATAACATAGAGAGTGGGTTGTGACTTTCAGGATCAACCTCAGAAGAGTGGAGCAAAAAGCAACTCTCACATGTACAAATTTTGTAGAGAAATTTAGACCAGAAGCAAAACAATGTCACGCTTATACTTTCCTCCTTTTATTTCTTTCAAATTTTTCCCGCCAAGTTACTTTTGCCTAGCAATCTGTACAAGACCACAAAAGAATAAGAGCTCGGTCAAAAAGAATTTAAGTGAAGAAGATATGGAAGGAAAACTTAAAAATTCAAAAGATTCTTTCACTGAATTCAAAAATTACCAGAGAAGAATTGACCTTATTCAAAGACAAAGGAAGACATTCATGGCAAATAATGTCTTTGCAACTTCAGAGAGAGGAAGTCCTCTTTTGCGTTTAATTTACACTCTCCCAGCTATCTCTGAAGCTCTTCCCTCCTCCAGTACACTGTGGAAGGTATCTGTTACTTTTCTGTATTTTAAAGTACTGAGTGTTTATATTGTGTTAGCCTCTGGAAAACCTTTTTTGCTGAGAAAGTGTGTGTGTATGTGAGTCTTAAATGGGATGAGATCTCTGTAGGACCAGTAATGCAGAAAATGTGAGAAGTTTAATTTGCTCTTTGCTAATGGAAAAATCAAAGCTGATGGTCAAGTTAAGATTGATATGTTAGCAATAACCCAATGACAGCAAAGATTGTCTTGGAGTCATAAATGTCTCTTTACAAATGCCAAGGGCATAGGCAGACATTCTATGAGCTCTGTGGAGATTTATTCAAGCATATCTGACTCACTTGATCTAGAGCTTTTGGTATTTGTTGGCAATTTTCTATGTTAAGAAAAAATATATTTTTTTAATTAAATGAACTTTAGAGTGGTCAAAGTTCCAACAACTAATTAAAATTAGCAGCCCTGAATAAATGAATAATCCCCAACAAACTAGAGAGAGAAGTTATCTCAGGTTGGCAGCTCTCTAAATAAAAGAGCTGTGTCTTTAGGCAATAAAACTTATTGGCTGAACTGCCCAGAAATAAAAGACTTTTGTGGTTAAGCAATTGTTGAGTTGTTGGTACAGAGAGAATAATCATTCCTTACATCAGATCCAATGCAGCAAAGTGATTAAGGCTTTAAGGTCAGATACATGCAGGTAGGAATCAAGCTTTCTTTACTTAAAAAGTTAACTAGAAAACTTGTCTGAGTTATCTGAGGCATGTTAATGTCTACAAGGCTCATTTCTCATCTGTAGGTATAAATTAAAATAGTAGTTGCCTCTCTGGGTTATTGTGAGAACTGAATAAGACAATGTTCATAGGATCCTTAGCAGCAGTCTATATATAAGTGTGCAATGAATGCTAGCTATTCTTGTTCTTTGTGTCAACCCATTGTGAGCACATTTTCCCAAATGTAGAGAAGAAGACACCCTCCCCACCCATCTCCATTCAAAGCATCTGCTAGCTTCTCCAATGGGGCCAAATTAAAAGCTAGGCCCCCTGCAGAACATTCTCAAGTGCCATGTAGCCAGATTCTCAGATTCTCAATCCTGTGTGCCCACCTGCTATGACAGACATTGGAAAGTATCCCGATTTAAAGAAAAAAAATAGCAATTGGTCAACCTGAGTTCACATATGGGCTCTACCAATGACTCAGGGCCAGGTGAGATAAGGCAAATTTCTTAATTTCTCAGATACTCAGTGTCCTTCTCTAAAAATTGGATATTTTTATAAAGGATTAATGCTCAAAGGAATATTGTTGAAGATTAAGTGAAATGAGGTGTATGGATGTGTCAAGTACAGTGCTCAGCACAAAGTAGATGCTAAGTTAGCACTGGTTTACTTCATAACACTGAGTTTGGGGCAGCCCTGTTTTGAGGACTCCCTATCCAGATCACACACCTTTGGGGTGCTTCTAGCATAATCTCATAAGTGAAAACATATGCAGAAGGTAGTACTTTTATTTCCACATACCTAGCATGTGTACTTATTACATAACAAATAGTCATGCAATTATAGAGTGCTAGGCTTGAAAGTCTAGGACTAAAGATGCAGCATGGACAGAAAGATGCTTTGGGCATGTACCAACATATGAGTGCAGGCTGAGGAGGGGATGGGGAAGGGGTACTTTGATTATTAAATTCTCTAAGTGGCATTCATAGTCAGTCCCTTTCTCTCAGCTTCAGTTTCCTTCCTAGAAAAAAAGGAGAGAATCTAGAGTATTTTTCCCAGACTTTTCATCTTTGAAAATTCTGCCATGTTGGTCAGAGATGACCTTTCCTTTCAAAGTAGAAAAAGTGGACCGGTGGGAAGGGAAAAGTTGAGAGCTCCTGTGTCAGACTTCTCTTCTCTCCTTCATCCTCCTCAGATATTTCTCTCCCTGAGACAGAAACAGTCCCTTGCTCCCATATGTGAAGTTAAAAGAAATTTCTAGGGTCTTTCTTGACCATTCAGAGAGTTCCTTTAGAAGGGAATGAAGAAGAGCCTTATTGTATAAACAAGAACAAAGTTTCCATGCTATTCATTAAATATATCTCACCTCTTATTTTTTTGGTGACCAAGATAAGTTCTTCAAGTTCCCTGAGCTTTAGTTGTCTGATTCAAAAAAAAAAAAAAGGCAGTTGAGGGAATGAACAATTGTAACCTTATTGTGTTGAAAGGTAAGTAGAATAATGGGTGCTTTTAAGAGCCTGACACAAAGAAAATGCTCGGTAATGTTCACATCCCTTTCTTCAATTTTAAGCCTCAAAGGGACTGTAGGCCTATTGAAATTACAGATACCTTTTATTTTTTATAACCCATAGAACTTGTATAATACATTATAGAAATATTTGTAGGATGGATTCAAACACAAATGGCTATTTTAAAACAAAGGAAAAGCTCTCAGCACAATGCCTAACTCTCCAGAAGAACAGAGTTAGGCCACCGAGGTGTGATCCGATTGTCAGATGCATGATATTATTATGATGGATCAAGTTTTCCATTTTGTCATTTATGTGATACAGCAGAGTCCCCTGATTGATATTGTCAACCGAGGCCCACTTCTTTTAGAAAAATCAGAGAGAAACCAAGAAGTGGACATGAGTGACAAAATAAGAGAAAAAGAGAATATACGCTTTTTAAAAAACTAATGGTCTCATATTTTTGTGGTGGTTACAAAGCCCATCAGGGAGGCATGAACCCTCCTCCCATAAAACGCATGTATACCTATATATAAACCACTTCGTGTATATTTTCAGGGGCCCTGTAAGCCCTACAGAATCTTTAGAATCCCCTATTTCAATTCCTTTAAATTTGAAGTCTAAAGTTTGTAGCCATTATCAGATATTTGTCAACCCATTATGGACTTCTAGAAAAATATATACAAATAGTTAAATAGCATTGATTTTGGAGACTCAGCTGTGCCCTAAAAGCAACATAAAGCTCCTAGAGAACCAGATTTGTATGCCTGCCCTGCTGGCAATCTGGTGATAAGTCTTTGTTAAACTGCTCAGAAGACTGCATTTTACAGCTTAAACTGCTGGGGAAGAGACTACTTACAGACCCCTCTCCTGGTGGTGAGCTGAGCTGAGGAGTCAGGGAGGGCCATCAGAAAGTCTTGATCTCTACGAGCCCAGACTGCCAAGACAGAGTCCATACTTCTCATTAAGCAGAGTTAAGAAGGGAAAGCTTTAGTCTCCATTTCACAGAGTTTGCTTCTGAAACTCTAGATCCTTGAGGTCCCAGTAAGATTTCTTCCCCAGAGCCTTAAGCTAAGATACTTTAAAAGGCATAAGTCTGATGCTGGGAGTAAGTATACCTGCGGATGTAATTATGGCATGTCTTAGTCTATTTGAGTTGCTATAACAAAATACTATGCAAATTGGGTGTCTTATAAACAGCAGAAATGTATAGCTCACAATTCTGCAGGCTGGCAGTCCAAGATCAAAGTGCCAGTATGATAGGGTTCTGGTGCAAGCACTCTTCTAGACTGCAGACTGGTGAGTTCTTGGTGTATCCTCACATAATGGAAGGAAGTAGAGAACTCTCGGGGGTCCCGTTCATGAAGGCTCTCTCTTTATGGCTCAATCACCTTCAAAGGCCTGACCTCTTAATACCATCACCTTAGGGGCTGGGATTTTAACATATGGATTTTGAGGGGATACAAATATTCAGCCCAAAGCAAGAATGTTTTGGATAATTTCAACACTGACTGAATTTCTGCAAATGAGTGAATTTAATGTGGGTGTTAAGGGTGAAGACTCTGGAGTGAGGCTAATGGGACTCAGATGTCACCCTTTGTCATTTACTATCTGCATGAACTAGGATGAATGATAACTTCTTTATAGTAGAAGTTGTGTTTCAACCAGATTCCCCTTATAGGCTGGCTGCAGGTACTCATTTTCCCAGCTGCCGGAATTGTTGGCTCCTGGTTGCTCACAGATAAGGCCCTCCTGAGGAATAGCCTTTGACCAAAGAGAGCTACTTCACTGCAGGTTATACATATCCCTGGGCAACCTACAGTGATGACGAGAGACAAAGACCTGGCCCCTTGTCCCACTTCTGGGCCTTGCTGAGGGGCCATCCAAGCTTCAGTTCTTCCCATGGGATCAGCCAAGACCACCTCTGTTGTACCTGCATCCCATTTCAACTTCTCTTTTCTCTCAACAAGCCTCCTTCCTGCCTTCCAGGTGTTAACCCTAAAGATACTCCTCAATAAACCTTCCACATGAAAATATTGTCTCTGAATCTATTTCTTAAGAAATCGGACATGACTTTCTAAAAGCCTCACTGTCCTTATCTGTAAAATGGGTATTCTAACTGTACCTACATCATAGGGTTCTTAGAGGATGCAATGAGGTAATACCAGTAAAGGGCTTAGCACAGGGTCTGACAACAGGGCGAGCCTTCCAGAATCCCCAAATTGATTTAGAGAATCAATACAATCAGGATCAACATCTAAGCTGGCTCCTTGGCAGAAGAAAAAAGATATAAGACATATAGAAATTGACTCATGCCATCTTAAGCTAGAAGGTTGATTATGAGCTCAATTATGGTCCACAGATAAGTTTGTTTTGCCTCTGGAATCTTGTTTACAAAGTGTACTCAACCAGATGGTTTCCAAGATATCTCACCCAGATGATCTTCCTACCTGACTGAATAATGGCAATTCCACAGCCTGAGTCTTCGGCATGGAGGGTTAAGGACCGTGACTTCTCTAATCAATTCGTGCTAATGATGCAAAGAACATGACTTAACATCGACCCAGAATGTTCAGTCTTTCGGGAAAACACTGAACATCTCAGATAAAATTGGTCAGAGGATCCATTGCCCTCTCTTTTAGGAACTGATTGACCATCTTACACATGTTAGGCAGTAGTAACTGGACTGGTACAAGGTGAGAGATGGTGTGTACATCAGACATTCAAAACCAGGATAAAAAGAGAGTCAATTCATTGTAAGAAATGAATTACTTGGACCCATCTGCCTTACCTGAAGGTCTCTATTTTGAAGTCTCACTTTCTCAACCTCACAAGTATCTGGGTATCATTGAGTTTACACAGTCCAGGGAGGTTGGTGTAGGGGGCAGGAGCATCAGTCTAACTTTCACACTTGTCTTAATAAAAGTCCTTGAGACAATTGTTTGGAAGTCTCAGTCATCTCAAACAAAAGCACCTTAGTAACTAGACTTCCTTTGGTCTCTAGAATAATGAAACATTAAGGAATCAGCAAAGTATTAAAGAAAAATTTGTGAAAGAAATTACAATCATCTTCATCAGTTCAGTCAATCTCATATTATTAATTCTTGTTCTCTTTGAATCTAGTTTTTTCTATCATTCTGGAAATTCTTACCCAGTTCAGTTTTATGATCTTAAAGTTATTAGAAACCTATATTCTAGAGTACTTGTTTGAAGATGAAGCAAAAGATTTCCCAGGGACCCTCTGGGAAATCTCAAATTTACTTTGAGGTCAAAAAGACTCCATTTAGAATTTGATTTGGGGAAGTTGTCAAAATGTCAAAAGGTTTGAACACCTGACTACATAAAATCACAGACCATTATGAAATAATAGTTATTTTTTCACTAAAGTGACAATAGAAGATTTTAAAAGAAAATACAGAAGGTTGCATATAGTTGTGAACAAAACTTAGCTCTTTCAATACTGAGAAGATTGGGTTTTCTTAAGTAACCAAAGACCTGATAAAGACATGAAGAATAGTAATTTTGGTAAGACACTAAATCTTTACTTTCCAAGTAGATTACCCAAAAGGTAAAAAAAAAAAAAAAAAAAAAAAAAAAAAAAAAGAAAAAGAAAAGAGAAACCTTTCACAATCTCTTATCAAAAACAGGGCAAGGAAACAATGGCCTTAGCAGAGAGAGAACCAAATCGCACCAGTGTATTTTTGATAAACTCATTCTTTAAAAATTTAAATAAATCCACTCCAATTTTAGTGAGCTCAGCCACATGTCAAATTTCTTTTCCAGGATTCTTTTTCCACAAATTTCTACAACATATTTTATATCCATTCAGCTTTTGTCCTTTGTTTTTTTCTTTTTCTTTTTCTCATTCTGGAAAAGTCAGTCATTTTACTTTCCTAATCAACTTTTCATACACAGTTGTTTCCTGCCACCCCTATTATTTACAGTTTTAATTACATTATATTAAATAGAATTCTTAGCCCTTATAATCCTTTATTCCTAGTTCAAAACCAAGAAGTAAGCAATTGTGGACTGTCTCTTACACTAACATTCTGTGGATTGGCAAATTTATAAATACATTTCACAATTTCTAGAAGTATATTCTTCTTCATAGTAAAAATTTCAGTGTGGCACAAAACATGTTTACTAACAACCCAAATATTTTTAATTCCTCTGTAAAAGGAGGCTAAACATGGTAAACCTACATCTAGTAATTAATGTTTCAGTATTTGATCTTATTTGGATATGATCTAGATATTCAATGAATATCTCTCATTTAACTTACCTCCGTATAACTTTAAGATTTCAAGTTAACAAAAATATTCTGGAAACTAATTTTAAGTAGGCATACCGTAAAGCTTATAATCATTATAGAAAAGTTTATTTATACACTTAATTACATTTAATTTACTTGTTTTTAACAACTATGTTTAGATTGCTCAGGAAAATTTCATGAGACATTAAACAGCTAAATATCATCTTAAGTTCTCTTTCTGCCTACAAATTCTGTAACAGAGATAATATAACCTTATTTACTATAGTTAGAATACAAGTATTATATTTAATGTGAACAACCTGAAAGATAGGCCTGTTTAAATTAAAACAACAACTTAAACTAGCTTTCATTTACCAAAGAGTATCCTATATCACATGAACTTGAAAAACATTTGAGTTAGTTTCTATATTTCTGAGAACATATTTGATTAATATAAATGCTTGTCTTTAAGCCAATTAAATGGAGCTCTTTACAAATTAGTTTTGGCAATACCATTCAGAGGTAGAAAAATATCACACATCTATAACATACACACATGAAGTACATAAACATACAGACAGATGTAGAAATCTTATAGCTTTTGTTTTAAAATTTTAGCCATGAGACAGGTACAATAATGCAAAAGTCACTAGTTTATAACAGTTGGATCCAAATTGTGTTTCTGGCAGATAGAATAAGTTAAGCTTATCTGCTCAGAGGGCTAAAGATTTTACTAATATTTGTGGGAAAGACTTTTAAGATTTTTTATTCACCTAATTACAAAATAGATTTTTTTTCCTGATAAAAATTACCTCTTTGAAGTTTGCATTTAGAAAGCCGGCCCTACCTAGAGACCACGTAGAGTATTTACATCTCATGGACACAGAGAAAGGATGTAAATTTCTCCAAGAAGGATTTTTATTTCCAAAATCCAGATCCTTTACAGTATCTGCAAGCCTTTTGAGATGTATAGGGGAGGTTTTGGAATTGGTAAAAGACATGGGTGGATTTTGAGTTGTTTCTAGAACTGCATTTCTGTTCTTCTGATGACAAGATTTGTAAGGTAATTATGATTGTTTTAATTCTTCATCTAATTGGGTTGCAACCTGAATAGTATCAAGATGCTAACCCAGTCATCCAACTATGTTAATCTCAATTTGCTTCTTTATATCAGGGAGATCTTCAACTCAGATGAAAATCAAAAGATTCCTATGTTCTAGATTTAGAGCTCTTTTTTTTTTTTTTTGGTTGTTCTTTTGAAATGTAAATCTTGCCACAAAACTTCAGAACGTTTTTCTGTCTCTCTGGATACATACTTTTATTTTAGTTTAGGGGGAAAGGAAAGGCTTTTAAAAAAAAAGTTTCTGTCAGGATCCAAATATCAGCTTCTAATTTAGCCAACTGCTGACCGAGGGGGAACAGACTACACCGCCCCAGGATGTGCCACTTTGGCATGTGGATGATTTTGAGCTGAAGGCAATCCCAGCAGACGCAGAAAGAGCTTTTTACCTTCCCCTTCACTGCTGAAAAGAATTTAGATAGGGGACCTATACCACTAGGAAGAGAACTATTTCCAGAGATAACTTTTTACAACAGAAAGATTTATCTGCATAGTGGCAAACATCTGTTTACCAAACATTTGCTCTTCTCATCTTCTTGTTAATTTCTTCCTTTCCTTTGAAGCCCCAGGCCCCTATCCTCTTCTACTTAGCTAAGCATGGTATTTAAGTCTCAATTACCAGACTTCTGGGGAGTCTCATCTTATTTGGGGTGGGAGTGGGTTTCTTATATACAAACTTTGTTTTTATCCTGTTAATCTTTCTTATATCAATTTAATTACTAGATCAGCCAAAGAACCTGGAAGAGAATAAGGGAAAAGTTTTCTGGCCCTACATGATCATAGAGCTACTTAAAAAATCCTTTTAAATACCTTATCAGGTTTCAGCTGGAGCAAACAATCAACATTCCTGGCAGTAACTCCATGGACAAATGAGGGGTCCTCAAAGAGGGCACAAAAAATACTGCCCTCCTAAGACAGAGAGCCACTCCCAGAGATAGCCAGAAGGGAGAAAGACAGACAATTCCCTTGAGAACTGGCAGCAGTTGGTAGAACCCTAGTTGTAAATGGGATGCATATTCTTGCCTCCCAGTTCCAATCTGACAGTTGCCCAGCCAGTTTCTCAGGACACAAAATGAGACAAACAGGAAGGCAATAGCTGTTCCTAGGAAACAAAGGATCAGTAGCCAATATATTTTTTCCTGCCAATCTGAATTTGAAAAGAAAGGAGAAAGTGACATTTTAACTTCCTCTCTTTACCAGGCACCACAGATAGAGATCTGAAAGAGCTGACTTTGATTAAAATTCTTACCTTTTGCCAGCTTCTGGCAATTTTCCCAGGATGCCATTTGCAGTCTCCAGAGTGGGGATGTTGAGGGTGGTGTTCAGCAGGTCTCATCCTTGTCACCAGAAACTGTAGAGGAGGAAGATTAATTTTTCCTCTATCCTTTTTAGTGAGTTCCTGGCTTAGACTTCGTTTTCTCTAGGACATCTTCATAAATGCATAAGCTTATCGAAGATGTTAAAAGTTCTCTACTGAGGCCACCATAATTCAAGATCATCTCTGGTAAGGTTAATCTGTTTGTTCAGCTTTAAAACAGAGTTCTATTTGTTTGAGGTCTCACACTGGACCTGGTACAGTTTCTAAGTCATACCTGGTCCAACCCCAGATCCAGTGGTCCAATTTCTAAGTTAGATCTGGTCTGACTCTGGACCTGGTCCTGTTTTTAAGTTAGACCAAGTCTGCTTTTTAAGTCAGACTCAGTCTGGCTCCTCCAGTTTCTGGACTCAGTCCAGAAAAAGAAATGTTCAAATAAAGTCTGCAATATCACAACACAAAGCTCAGAGCTGGGAACTAGGATCTGAGAGGATCTTTGTCTAGCACCCCCAGAGGCAGCATGAAAGCAGCAGGCTCAAGGGGCTCAAGGGGCTCAGCTGGTACCTTCTCTTGGGGGCTGTCGGGGGTCTCCTTTGGTCCTTTCTAACATCAGAACTGTTAACAGATAAACTGAGGCATACTAAAAATTTCAAGAGTTTATTTGAGCAAAGATGGATTCAAATCAGGCCTCACCAAACCAGAAATGGTTAGGAGCACTCCATACACGGAAGCTCTTTTATAGAGAAAAAGCAGAAGAAAAGTAAGAGAATTATTGATTAGCTATAGCTTAAAGCCTAGTTGGCTATTTGTGATTGATTGTCTTTATAGTTTTGATTTTTGTAACCTTGAGGCACTCACAGGCCTAAGCTAGATTTTGGTTTGCTTTTGTAGACTGCCCCAGCATGAGAGTCACCTCAGTCTAATGGCCTTTTTGTTTAATTAATTTAACACCAGTAAACATAAGTGTTTCTAATTCTGTGAGTCTTTCTAGTGAATACTAAACCTGGAAGGGGGTCTTAGGAACCCCCAAATCTGTAGTTGGTCAGAAAAAAGTACGGGTAGCCTGGGTACCCCATTTGTGGCTGGTGTCTGAAGTGGGGGCAGTCTTGTGGGATTGAACCCTTAAGCTGTGGGGTCTGTGTGAATTCTGGGTGGGCAGTGTCAGAATCAAAATGAATTGTTGGGCACCTAGTGCTGTTGAAGTGTCGGTTGCTGTTGGAACAAACCTCAGAGAAAAGTCTAGAAGCCGTGAAAGCAACTCGGCCCTTTCCCCCTTCCTGCTGATGATACACTGTTTCCTCTCTGGAACTGTAAGCCTTAACTCTCCTCTCCGGCTAAGGAGCTTCCTTTTCTCCCCAGGGACTCAGGAGAGGTGTCATTCAAGACTGCGTGTGGTTGACCGCACAAGACTGAGTTCTCTGAGCTTTACTCATTTTACAGGAAAAATAGTCTGTTTCTAGCTTCACCTCTGCAATGGAAAAGTGATGACTTGCTAAACAGGTACAACCCCAAGCAGGGGGAGAATTTGGGCGTGAGCGGCATGTTTCTTCCCGTTTCTTGCTGGTTCTTGAGGTTGCTGTGGCCCACGTTCTGGGCAGAGCCAGCCAGCGAGGGGGCTTATCAGCTGCCATGGAGAGTGAGACCGAGAGACTCTAGAAAACCCCAGCAGGGTCTCCTCCAGTGGGGCCAGGCCCACTCCTTCAGCACTAAGCTTCTCTGAGGACACCCAGGGTTGCATTTTGGGTGCTCAAAATTTTTTTCAGCCCCGATTCCGTATCACCAACCAAGGCGCCTGCCAGCCACTGGAGCCAGACTGATTCTAGTGTCCAGTTCCTTCGAGTCAGATCCCACTCCTGTTCCTTTCTCAGTGGATTCACACTTAGGAATCAGGCAGCTTTTCCTTTTTTTAAAGCCTCAAATCACAAAAGGTCTGATTTTCTTCCTCAAGCGATAGGGGCTACTCTGTCCTTCCAAAAGAGAGTTGTGTTTCTAAAGCAACCAGAGGCAGTATGTCAATAAATGGATGTGGCCATGTTCTAGTAAAATAATTTTTACAAAAATAGGCAGCCAACAGATTTGGCTTGCAGACTGTAGATTGCCAACTTCAAATTTACAGGTAAGCTGCTCAAATGACTACTTTTCTACCGTTCTGATTATTATTAGGGCACATCTGGGGCCCTGCTTTTAATTAATTTAACATGCTATGTGTTGGTCATAAAGTACTGCTCAGCTAAAAGTCTACATATTTACTAAACTCTGTTTTTTTCCCCATCCTAATATTACTGTTCACTCTATTACATAATTTGTACATTGGCAAAAAAAAAAAAAGTTACTTCCTTTGTGGCTATTTGAGTTTATTAGCATAGCAGCCCTAATATGACAAATAAAAAAGGCTGTTGGTTATTCTTAATGCTTGTCCTCATTCTACTAAGCAGGTCTTATAAATGCGTACTTAGAACTTTCAAAGACCATTGGTTATCACATCGATGTGATAGGTTTCCATTAGGGATAGCTGCATTTTAAAATTCTGTTCTGTGTAATTTCAGAGTATATGCCTTTATGAAAATGTCTCTTAAAGCAAGCCAAGGCATACCTCAAACTTTCGGGATGTTCCTCTGTACAAAAATCACTTAAACACAGCAAATTCTTAGCTAAGTCATGGGGCTTGCAGAACAAGACACTTCTGTCCTTCGCAAGCTGGACACATGCTTTGAGTTGTGATGATTCTGTTGGTTCTTTTTGCCAACTTGGGCTAGTGCTTGTGTACTTCTAATGAACGTTGTAGAAAATAAATGAGAGTATGACCAAGAAAACAGGTACATAACAGTCATTTGATAAATGCTTGTGGGAAGCAGAGGATAAATTGGAAGGAGAACTAGTCTTGGTCTCAGAAGCTACCAGTTATGGTACTGGGCTAGCCACGAATTCACTGAATGGCTTGGGGCAAACTGCATCTTTCTTGGTCTCAATTTCCTCATCCCTCAAATGGACAAACAGGACCAGATCTCTGAGATTTCTTAGACACCTCTGTTTTAGCAATGGATTCAAACTTTCAGGTGACCCTCTTTTATTACCTACCAAACATCATCTGGAAACAGTGTTTCTCAACTATGTTTTCATTATTACCCTCCTAAAGAGTCTTTTTAGACATTTTTTCCCCCCTGATTGCAACTACCCTTACCTGCCATGTAAACTTCCCCCAGTTTTCCCCATGGTAATGTCTTAAATAACTATAGTACAATTTCAAAACCACAAAACTGAATAATGATCAACTTTGGGTTGAGATGCCAAAAAACACACAAATTTAAAAATGTTTTCAGACTCCACATTCTCAATTTGCCAGACACTCTCTCACAAAGACAACTAAGCCTGGTTTCTGCCCTTGAAGTCTTATAGTCTTCTAAGGTGTCCATAGTTCAGAGAAAAATGTCTCTTATGTATAATAGCCCTCCCTTATCCTCAGGGAGTATGTTCTAAGCCTCCCAGTGGATGCCAGAAGCTGTGGATAGTACCAAATCTATATATACCATGTTTTTTTCCTATATATACATACCTATGATAACATTAAATGTAAAAATTAGGCACGGTAAGAGACAACAATAAGTAATAATAAAACAATTATAACAATATACTGTAATAAAGGTTATGTGAACATGGGCTCTCTGTCTCTCCCTCTCAAAATATCTTATTGAACTGCACTCACCTTTTCACTTAAAGGAGGCACTTTTTGGCTTCTTTTTGGCATATCCAAATTGCCAGAGTTACTACTCTTGTGCTTTGGAGCCATTATTAAGTAAAATAAGGGTTACTTGAATATATGCACTGCAATCTCCTTAATCAAGATGGCTGCTAAGTAACTAACATGCGAGTGGGGAGCGTGTACAGCGTGGAGACGCAGGGATGATGCACGTTCTGCATGGGACGGAGCTACAGACCACGCGAGATTTCATCACGCTGCTCAGAAAGGCGCGGGATTTCAGGACGCTACTCAGAATGCCTGCAAGATTTCATCACAGTGCTGAGAGGACGGCTCTGGAATTTCATCATGCTACTCAGGATGGTATGGAATTTCATCTGGCTACCCAGAAAGGTGCACAATTTAAAACTTATGAATTGTTTATTTCTGGAATTTTCCATCTGATATATTTCGACCGCTGTCGACTAAAGGTTACTGAAACCCAGGAAAGCAAAACCATGGATGAAGGGAGACTACAGAACTATTGGCCTAGGAGAAATGAATGAGTGGAGGCAAATGGTAGCCTTAATAACGTCTCCTTATTCTTTCATTCAAAAACATTTAATGGGCCTTTATCATGTTCAAGGAGCTGTGAGGGGAATAAGTTTGTTTAAAAATATCTAGAATGATTCCAGGTACTCTGCCCTCAAAGAAGTGGAACATCATTTCTACTTCTTAGCTGTGGGCTGTGTACAGTGATGTCCTTCCAGAGAGGAGGATATGGAAAGACGGAGGGGAGAGTAACTCTATGGTAGAGAAAAGAGATAAACAGGAGCTCAGCCAGTTGAAGTCAACGACAATAGTGATAAGTCATGGTGATAGTATATACCCTTCATATGATATAATGATAATGGCACTTTATTTCTGTGATCTTTTTCTCATACACTTATATCCCCAGAGTAATCATGAGAAAGATATCAGAGAAATCCCAATAAGGGACCTCCCACAAAATACCTGATCAGCACACCTCAAAACAGTCAAGGCCATCAAAAACAAGGAAAGTTACATTCTAGAGGACCTGAGGAAACATGGTGACTAAACATAATGTGGGATCCTAGATGGGATCACAGGGCAGAGAAAGGATAATAGGGGACATTCGAATAGCTAGGAATAAACTTTGGACTTTATTTAATGATATTGTATGAAAATTGCTTTGTCTCAGAAAAAACAGGGAGAATCTAGAAATTCTATTGCTAGAACTCTTTCTAACAAAGGAATGTCTTCCTGCAGGCTTGTGTTTTAATTAACAGTCTCTCTTTTATTAAGTTTAAAGGGACTCAGGGATAACATGGGTGACTAATTTAGAACAAATCCAAATCCTTATTAACAATTATATTCAGCTTTTTTCTTTAGCTGCTTTTTACCACAAAATGTATAAGGGAGACCAAAAAAAAAAAAAAAAAAACACACACACACAAAAAACAAAAAAACAAACAAACAAAAAAAACAAAAAAAAAAAACAAAGAGTTGAGAGAAGGTTATAGAACCAGACTGGCTCTACCCTTTACTGGGTGTACAACCCAGACAATTTTCTTAACTGCTCTAAGCCTCAGTTTCCTTGTCTTAAAATAGGGATAATAATGCCTAACCCATAGGCTTTTACAAATATCAGGATCAACCTCTTAGAGCTGCCTTTCACATCCTGTGAGTTCTTGATATCTCATCTACTTTACTCTATTGGGTCTCAGTTCCTTAAACTGTAACATGTCACTAATAATAGTATCTACTTTAAAGTTTAGGTTGGATCATATATACTAAAGGTTTGGCCAGTACATGGTACATATTAAATATTTAGCAAATATTAGCTTTCATTTTTAAAACTTCATCTCTGCAGCCCTGGGTGAAAATACATATTAACAATTGAATCCAAAAGTCAAAAACCTGAAGATTCTTAACTGGGGATGATTGCACCTTGGGGACATTTGGCATCTCGTTGAAATAAAAAGCAATAACCATATGAGTTAATCCATGCCAAACCTGTGGTCAGAACCAACCAGAAAACACTATCATCAATATTCCTTTTCTCTGCAATCTCCTTAATTTCTTCCTCCAGGTGCCCACACCAAAAATCCAAGCCCACGACCTCTATCTTGGATCTCTCTGCTCATGAGATCGAGGTCACTTCTGCAGTGAAGGAATCCCCAGACTTGCATCAGACAGTCAAACAGGCAGGTTTCCACCCGAAAAT
Organism: Eidolon dupreanum; assembly: GCA_028627145.1. Taxonomy (NCBI): domain Eukaryota; kingdom Metazoa; phylum Chordata; class Mammalia; order Chiroptera; family Pteropodidae; genus Eidolon; species Eidolon dupreanum. Next base: position 111,517,712 of record CM053508.1, on the reverse strand, counting down.
CTATGGAACCCTTCTGCCACTGATATATGGCTTTGGCATGTCCTGCTTCTGATTCTGAAGTTGTTAGATTTCTCCATCATACTCTTAGCTCTTCAGTAAGTATAGGGAGAACTGGGTATGGGAAGTATTTATTTTTTAATCAACTAAGACATTCTATAGTACTTTAAACTTCACTTTGTGTATTTTATATTTTCAAGTAAAGATTGTCATCAATACTGCTATTATATAAAACTATGTAAATAACATTTATTGATTTCTAAAAAACAGTTTTATAACTCTAACTCAGAGTTTCAAAAAACTGTCTCCAGGTACAACATGGTAAATCACATACATTGTCATATTTTTAAAAGACAAATTTCCTGAGATTTAAATGAAACCTTCATTATTAGTGATCGATGGCTATGTAACAAATGACTCCTAAAATTAACAGCTTAAAACAACATTAATGATGTCACAGTGTCTGTGGGTCAGTAATTCAGGTGTGGCTTAGCTGATTTCTTTGGCTCAGTCTTTCACAAGGCTGCAATGCAAAGCAGGTGTTGGTCAGGCCTACACTCATCCCAGAGCTTAACTGAGGTGTGTGCATGCATGCATGTATGTGTGTGCACACGTGTGTGATGAATCTGTTTTCAGGCTCACTCATGTAGTTCTCAGCAGGGGAGATCAGATCTTTGCTGCACAGTCCTCTCTGTAAGGCAGTTTATAACGTGGCAGATGGCTTCCTTCAACACGAATGAGCAGAGGGAGAGAGGCCAAACTCCCAAGAGGGAAGCCACAGGCTTTATATGTCCTAATCTTGGAAGTGACATCCCATTTCTCCTGCCATATTGTATTCATTAGACGAGAGTTGATCATTTGAGTTCCAGGGGCAGGTATTGTGCAAAGGTGTGAATACCAGGAGTTGGGGGTTACTAGGGGAAGCATCTTAGAGGATGCATTTCATATCCTGGGAGCACTAAATCAGGGATGTCCTTAATCAGCACAGCATTACTATGATTCTGGACTAAATAGCTCAAATGCATATTGGAATTTTGGCGGCAGGGGGCGGGGGGGCTTATTGTTCAGTTAACAAAAAATTATTAAGAATATATTTGGGGAGGAAAAGGAAGAGGAAGGGAATTAGTCCTAATTCTCCCATAAGTAAACACTTTTATTTTTCCTTCTGTTCTTATCCAAATATATAAATATTTTTTACATGGTTACAATAATCTCGTATAATCTTTGGTGTCCCATTGTTTTACACTTAGCATCATATCATAAAGAATTACCCATGTTTCTAGAGACTCTTCATAATCATCGTTTTTAACATACTGGAGGGCCTTATTATCCCAGGATCATTCGCTCTCAAAGTGAGGACTTAAGTAAAACTGTGTTTTAAATGGAGAGAAAACTGGAGCTATAAATTATGAAAATAAGTTTATTTTACATAATTTTTATCCAGTGTAGGCCATAATAGCAACTTTGCTGAATCTTAGAATAAAAAATGAATCAAAAGTTAAGTTTTGGAGAAAGGGGATGGTAATTTTTTTCTGCAAAATGATGTGGTAACACTATAGACCTTGCTCTTCACAATTGACCTAAACATTAGGAACATAAAGAAGGTCTCATTGGCAAAAACAACATTCAAGAACTTTATGAATTTTTCACAGTGGAGTGGTCTTTTCCCACCTCCTTCATCCAAATATATTTTTAAAGTGCCCATCATCATTCTTTATCCAACTCAATTGTTAACTGGTGTACTTCTGTGATTTCATTTGCCTGCAATTTAGGCAGTTTTCTGAAATCATATTAATTTTACGAAAGCCCACACTTTTGGAAAAATTTGCAATTCTGCATTGTAATCAATTTACATTAATTAAATTGGCAGATGTTCACTCTCAGTCAGACCAATCAAAAAGATATTGGGTGGGATAAATTAGAACTGTTAATGAGGAAGAGATGATAAAGGGTATTTATAGGTGCTGAATTCATTATTGAACAGTTTTGTATCGTAATTTTTTCTTTGGATTTACTTTTCTCCCTTGTCTGCACATTGTATTTTGATTCCAATATTTCTTTTAATATTTTTTTCCTGTTAATGTACGATGAAGGGGGAGGAGGTGGCAGGCATTCTTGGAGGCCTATAAAAATTCTCCTTCTGGGCATCAGCACCACACAGGCGCACACATCCCCACCTCCTTCCTCACTAATACAGCTGGGATTGTGTTCAGGGGTAGATGGAACTGGGCCCTTCCCTGACCTCAGAGAGAATCTCCTTTGGTCTGACTCAATAATCAGAGTGCCATTTCTTTTGCAAATAATCAGTGCAGGAATGGGTGTGTGGCACAGTTCTGGCCAGTGAGGGTGTCTTGGAAGATTTCCCCCTTTCTTGAACAGGGGCACAAAAAAGGGACATTCCCTTTTTCTGCCTCTTGATATTATCTTCTCACCTTAGAGCAGTGGCAGCAATCTTAGAACCAGAGCAAGAAGAGAAGCCAGTGCTCTGAAGTAGAACAGCAGAATGAATGGATAAAAAGAACCTGGAAATACTCTAAATCAGACACTCTGGTTGCAAGAGATATTTTTCCTCTTGCCTTTATATGCAGCTTCTAGTGTGATTAATTGGATCAATTCTAGATTCATTAATTGGATCTGAGAGCATCCCATGTGATGAAATGTCGGCACCATTTTAACTTCTCTTCAGAGAGAAGCCATTTATTTGCTCAGCAAGTATTTACTGAGCATCTATTATGTGCCAGATAGTATGCTAAGCTCAGTAATGATTAAAACATGGTTCTTGTCCAATGTCACTAAAATTCTGTTGAGTAAAACAGACATTAAATGATTAACTCACCTAAATAACATTTTTAATTCAAGTTAAGTGCTATAAAGAGATATATAGGGTGTCAACTGAACTATAACAAAGCTCGAGAGCTGGGAAGTTTTCCAAAGGGAACCTATATTTCTGCTGAGCCTTGAGTGACTAGACTCAGGTCTTAACTAGAGCCAGGAGGAGTGGGGTTCATGTATGAAGACGTTTAGATAGCCATAAACCACTATGGTTACAGGGCACTATGACTGAGTGGCAGCTGCTGAGTTTGGAGAGAAGCAAGTGGGAGGAGCCAAATCATACAGGCTGCCATGGGTCGGTCACGTTTAGGCTTTTAGTCCCATTCATCTGCTCCTCATCCTGCTACATACTATTTAGTGTTGATCACAAAGAAGGCTACAATAGGAGAAACAGCCCTTGACTTGTGGATGGCCATGATAAATCAGACCCTGGTTACTCAAGATAATTAAAAGATATCTGGAGTATCAATGGTGTCAGAAGCTAAAAATTTATTCCACTTGGCCATATTCTACTGAAATGTGCTGTGTTTGACCCTTGCAAGGTCTTCCAAGGCCAGCTAAACTCCAAGTCTAGCATGTGGGATGATTGGCTGCCAGTCTGAGAGGCAGACTACATACATTAAGAGACCATCTCCCTGGGCCATCTTGGTTTCTATGAGAGGAGTGAGTGTGAATCCCTATAAGGGTAGCCATTACAAAGTGGCTCCAACCAGAAGGACACTGATTGATAAATGTAACTCAACAGAGTCATCTAAGACACAGGTACTCTTCTCTTCACCTGTCCTGCTAGCTTTAGTTTGTCAGCACTGTCTTCATCATGCCTCCTAGATGGCCGTCTCAATTCTCAGCATCACATCTTTATACTACAGAGTTCCAAGTAGAACGCAATCTCTCTTTTCTAAACCCCTTTTTTTCCAGGAAGGAAAATCTTCCCAGAAGCTTCCAGAAGTCTTTCCCTAACATCTAATTGTCTGGAACTGGGTTATATACTTATCCACTGACCAGTTACTGACAAAGAGAGTGGGTTGCTTTGATTGAGTTGGACGATGGGGTTTGAATTCCTGGGGTGGTGCACACTGCTGCTGGATGAATGCTCATAGTAGCAAGTAGGAAAGAATCAATATTGATGACTATCCCAGAGTCTGCACTAGCATTGATCTTCATTCACCGGTGGAAACCTTTAACCTAGGAAGCCCCTTTTACTTGCCAACAGAAGCCACTATCTCTCTCCAAAGACCCTGAGGCCAATATCCCTTGTAGAATACATTTTCAGGTTATCCTCAAATTTCTTTTTTCTTTCTTGCTTTAGCTCTTGGTGCCATAACAAAGAGATATCTTAATTATTGGATGTGGTGACTTCCATTTCCCCCACCCTCCCACCAGTCATGTCTGTAGGTGTCTACCAGAGAAAATTTCTCAAACCTATCACCTCATAATCTAATGGGCATATGAAACATATCTCTCAGCTAATCTATAAAATCTTGAAAACTGTGGGCCAAATTAATCTGTATATAAGAAGAGTTAATTTAGGTGACCTCATCATCTAGGGTCTGCCAAAGAAAGTCTTAGATAGATTAAATAATTCCCAATATACTATCTGAATTTAATAAAAACCCATTTATCATTATTTTTTGTATGATATGATAACAGAGAAACTTTCTTTAGATGGGAGTGGGGAAAGAAATAGTTGTGTGCAGGATGCAGTAAGGCAGGTACAACAAATCTATCTTTCTCAGAATATTATAAATTCCTTAAAGGCAGGAACTCCATCTTAAGGACCAGTTTAACATTGTGATTAAGAGTAGGGGCTGGTTTCAAAGGCAAGTTTTGTCACTTACTGTGTGATCTTTGAAAAGTTGCTTACCTTCTCTGTGTCTCAGCTCATCTCAGAAATTAGTATTTAAAAAAGCAGCACAAACTTGATAGGGTTGTTCTTTCATAGGAAGGACAGTCAAACAATTTTATTTATACCAGGTTTACAAAAAATCTTAATCTATTTTGCATATGGAGCACTTGGGCAGTGTGACAAACCTTCTCAGGAGTATGTTTTTAAATGCTTAGAATAAAATACACATGATGGCAAAGGAAACTAATAGAATTAAAATACAGTTATCAAAATATTTTCATGTTACAAAAAATCTTAATCTATTTTGCATATGGAGCACTTGGGCAGTGTGACAAACCTTCTCAGGAGTATGTTTTTAAATGCTTAGAATAAAATACACATGATGGCAAAGGAAACTAATAGAATTAAAATACAGTTATCAAAATATTTTCAAAAATTCATGATATAGAATATGTACTTAAGTATTTTCTTTATTATCAATCTTTTACCTTTACAAACAAAATTTTAAATAATTGCTTAATCATGACTCCCACTCTCCACAAGCACCAATTGTGAGAAATTTAGTTTCCTGGCTTATTAAAACCATGCTGAAGAAATATTTTTGTCAGCCTGTGTGATGAATTTCCTTAAGCAGAGACCCAGGTTCTCAAGTCTCTTGCCCTCTTCTTAATGATAATGAAGACTACCTTTCACCTAGCATTCAACACCTACAAGATGGATGTAGAGCCCCATGTGAGGGACACCTTGATGTCTCGAGTACAGTGTGGCAGAAGGCTATTTGAGATGCTCTCCCACTGCCTACGTCTAGAAGGCAGGGCTGGCACTGTGGAGGGAGAAGCAGCTCAAGTGCTTGACTTTGACACAGGTGAGCTGCTACATGGGGCAGGTTTGAGCATTTGTTTAGAAT
>CM053508.1:111121597-111512030 GCA_028627145.1 Eidolon dupreanum | reverse complement strand
CTCTCTCTCTCTCTCTCTCTCTCTCTCTCTCTCTCTCTCTCTCTCTCTCTCTCTCTCTCTTTCACACACACACACACCAGTGAGAAATAGACCTAGTCCATCTCTCTGATTTTTATTAAAACAATTCAATTGTAGTTTCAAGTACCTAGCCCATGAGGAAATAAGATGTCAGGGGGATGACTTTTTTGGGTGTGATTCATTTTGTTTCTGCTAGGTCAACAAAACATGCTTTACTGCCTGGAAGAACTAAGTCGGGCTGGCTAAATCCCCTGTTACTATAAATATCTTTCTGATTTATGAAAACACAATAAATGTATTTTAATTTTGATTAGGGCAGCTACAAAGTATATACATGGCATGGGTTCTTTTTTCAATTTGCATTTTAGTGTGGCCTTCAGATATGAGCACTAGATAAAGCATTTGAAATAATAACAATAGTAACAATGAGAGAGAAACAGTAATGATTGTTGAGTGCCTGATTTGTATTAGACATTACTCTAGGAACTCTCCATTCATTATATTGTTTAATTTTTGCAAAAATATTATAGGGCGGACTTCTGATTAAAGATAGTAGACTGGAAACATACATTTATAGCCTTTTTCTCTTGAAAGCTTGTAAAATGACAGAAAGCAGTACTTTTTATTTTGTTTTAGTAATTAATTATATAAGGACATAGAGAGCAGGACAAAAGACTGTAGAAAGAGCATTTTGGAACTTGGAAAGCAAAAGAAGCATGTGTGCTATAATTTCTTAGATTAGGTTTGGCTCAAGTGGCGGAACGTCTAGCTTAATAGGTTTGTTTCTCTCATATAAATATGGAATTGGGGAGTACAGATTAGACATGAGAGTTCCATGAAGTTGTCAGGGACCTAGCCTCTTTGTAGCTTTCTTTACTTCCCTGGGTGTGACCTTCATCTCATGGTCCAATAAAGCTGCTTGAGCTCCAGGCATCACATCAACTTTCCAGCTGGCAGTAAAGAGGAAAGGTGGGCAAGACAGATATGTGCCTCACTTTAAAGACACTTCTCTTTTAGGTTTTTATGACATTTCTTTCACCCAAGATATAAATCTCTATTAGGGATAGATGGTATCTAAATTTAATATTTATCTTTATGATTAATGAGAGCCCGTAAACTAACATTTATTAAGCAAAAGCTGTACTTGAAATTTCTTCAACTCTGGAATCTTAAATACCTAGCACTGTGCTAAGCACTTACTAAGAATGTGGGCTCCAGGATTACCTGTGGGAATAACCATATCCATGTAATTTTATTGCCTTAGTCTTGCATGCTTGTCAGCATGATGGAGAAGGTGGTTATCAGTGGCTGAAGTATGAAATGCGATGCTATATATAAACCTGGGACAACATGAGCATTCTTCTAAACGTTGATCTCTTTTCATCCCTTCACCCTTCTGGGGGGTCCATAGGAGTACAGCACTTTGGCAGAGTGCAGCAAGGATCGTTTGGGAATAGTATTTTACAATTTACAAGTTCACGACCATATCTTTTTTGGAGCCTGTGATACTATATTGCCATAGTGGAGAGTCAGAGAAAACCAAGTTCTAGTGCAGCACTGCCACTTCTTGATTTGCAAGCGGGTTTCACCTCTCTGGGCTTCAATTTCCTCATCTGTAAAGTAGGGATAATAATTGTACCTACCTTGTAGGGTGGCTGGTAGAATTACTTAATTCCTAGTAAGTGCTTAGCGCAGTGCTTGCAACATAGTAAGTGCTTGAGGCATATTATTATTTAGTGGGGACCATTAGCCCTAGTACATGAAAAACTTCAGTTGAAGGAACCCATAATTACTCTATTAATAACTCATAATAGCAATAATCATCAAATGAGACATTATTATGTGCCTTATCTCATGTAATATTTATATCACCCCCAAGAGGCAAGCATTAACATTACCCCTATTTTTCTGATGGAGAAACTGAGGTCTAATGCAATTACCCTCATGTTGAAATACGGAAGGGGAAAACAATGGCCACCAATCTGTTGATGTTTAATAAGCTTTGACTAATGTCTACGTGGGCAAAGTCTATGCTGAACTTCATACTTAATGCTAAGGACTCAGATGAGTGGAGTTGGGCATGGTGCTCAATCTGATGGTTCTGACAGACAAGGAGAAGATGGCAAGACACAACCAGGCAATTTCAATATAACATACTAAATGCTATGTTACAGAAAAGTATATGATTCTTATGTGAAGACAAAAGGAGGGTGTTATTATTGTAATTAGTTATTGCTGCTTAACAAATCACCTTAAACTTAAAATGATAAATATTTATGATCTCACACAGCTTCTGAGGGCCAGGAATTCAGGAGTGGCTTAGCAGGATGGTTCTGGTTCAGGGTCTCTCATGATAGTACGTCAAGATGTCAGTCAAGACTGCAGGCACCTGAAGGTTTGATCAGGGCTGAGGATCTGCTTCTCTCTTCTACTGAGTGGGGCTAATAATACTCATCCCTATGAGTTTTTCACAGTGGTGTACATGATAATGCTTGTAAAAAACTTTGTGTAATTATGCATATGCTTTAAGGACGGATCTAAAATCGGAGTTGTGCTTCATGGGTGATTTCTTAAGTTTTTACAAGCCTAATCAAGTTTTAATCTCCAAGAACAACAATGATAATAGCTAGTATTTAAAGATATTACCTTTAATAATAATAGCTAGCTTTAATAATAATAGCTCGCTTTGTGCCTGGCACTGTGCTGAATGCTTTGTGGTCATCACTTCTTGTCTTTTTCCTTTCTTTCCACCATTTCCCCCATGCCTTTCTGGTACATTTACATGTGCACGTCTGGCCGGATCTGGGGTGACTGCAGGGCCTCGAGTCTTTGGGAGAATTCATTTGCAAGATTGTGACAGCCATGGATCAGAGTGAAATCCTGGAAGCTTTGGCTGCTAAAATAAGATACTCTAAACAGGTAGTGGAAAACTTTAAGCAAAATGGACTCCTCACAAAAATTTTCAAGAGACTGCGGGAACACACCGCCCCCTGGAGGGTGACTCTTCTCCCCACAGGGCAGAAAGTAGCCAGGAATGAAGTTAGGCTGAAATTTTGCAAATGTTGGCAACTTAGCAATTATACATTAAAGCTACCTTGAAGCTTGAGGTTTTTAAATATACATTAAACAAATGAAATTTTGAAACTTACGGGTCTGATTTTCCAAAGTTACTGCAATGAACGTGATGAGCTTACCAGGGGAGAGTGCCTCCTCGTGGCACAGGAGAAAATAAACATTACTATTTAGCCCTGAGGAATTTCATACTAAAATAAAATCACTCTCCTAATGTTTAAGGGAATCAAGTTCTCTCTCTTCAAAGCAAACAGGACAGAGGTTAATAGTAACCACACCTAGGTGTGTGTATGGGGAGAGGTAATAAGGGCATTCATAGTAGTCCTCTCTCAACTTTTCTGGATGTTTGAAATACATCTTTTACAATAAAACATGTAGAGAAAAAGGGAAAATAACAGATCATCAGAAAATAAAGGTAGAGCAGGTTTAATCTCACAGAAAATAAAAGGACAGTACTTTAAGTGGAATATATTTAGCTTTATGAAAATTCACTTCTTTTACCTTATTTTTCTTACCTTCCCGTGGAGGAAAGAAAACCTCTGGACATTCACTTGAGGACCAGCACTGGGGACCCCTTTTCTAAAAAAGAGAATGCGTTTGGGACCAGTATCCAGGTCCTGCAGGCTCTTGCTCTGTGAGTGACTTTGGGCAAGTTACTTGAATTTCTTGTGCTTCAGTTTCCTCATCATTAAAAATTGGGCTGATAATAATAGAATAAGGAAAGTTAAGTGATTTGGCCACTGTCACACAGCTTGTAAGTGACATTAACTGAATTTGGTCGCAAAGAAAAATTACAAGAAACTTTCCCACTGAAACTTTCCCTTATCTCTTCATACCTATAGGTCTTGGTTCAAACTTCTCTTAGAAGCTTCAAGCCATAGTTCTTTATATGTCTCTTGATCTGATCCTAATTGACTGGCTTCTATTAATAAGGGGTGTTTCATTTTCTTTATTTTTCTCAAAGACATAACATAATTTTTTTTTCACTCATCGTGTGTTTGAATAAGTGAAATATAAATATACCTTCTTATGTAAGGCCAGGAGAGAGTTTTTTCCCTTAAGAATCCTACTCAATATTCTTCCTTATTGGTTACCTTACATGAGAAGTTAATCAAACCAGGAAGCTTCCCAAACTCATTAGCATATTGAGTTTGGCACCAAAATATGAGGCTTAAATTCTCAAGGAATAGTGATTTAAAGTACGTTTTGCAGAATTGTTGAGGTATTTGTATGTATGATGAAGAGGGAAATGACAATCACTGTGGTAATGATAATGAACTACAGAAATGTGGCTCTAGGATTGTTCCACTAGACCTTGCACCCACTGCATGAGTAACACCAAATTACTTTAAGCAAAAAAACTCATCAATCTTATATTCATAAATTGTCAGTTATTGCAGAAGTGATCAATCAAAAAAGAAAAGACAGTTTAAATGCAGAAACCCTTGTCAGGAATTGGGCTTTAGTCTTTAAAATTGTGGGCAGATAGGGCCATCTGGTGTGCAGCTGTATAATCACACATTGAAAAAAATGGTAACCTCACTAGTAATCAGTGTGATTCAGTTGGCTTTACAATAACAAACCATTCTTTAGTCTTTCTTAGGGTTACATGTTGAAGACCTTGGCTCATTCCCAAACTTAAGGTTCCTCAAACCTACAGTAATCTTACAAGTGAAACAGGGCTTGCCCTCTGATAGATCCTAGTAAGACCAAAGCCAAAGACATGTGCAAACTAAAGTCCAAGGGCACATAAACTATGAGTAAAAAGAGGAAGCCAGTGAAAGAAAGCAGAAAAATGTAGCTCATGAGCCAGGAGAAGGGAACAAGAGACCATCAAACCTACAAGAGAAAAAATAACCACCTTGTAAATCTTTGGCCAAAAATGGGCTCTTCAATGCCTTAAATAAATCTCAGTGTTTGATTCACAAATTAGTAATTTCCTGACTGTCAGTGTAGATCAGTGGTTCTCAACTGAGAGCACAATTGGCAATGTCTGGAGACATTTTTGATTGTATGGCTATGGGAAGGGAGATACTACTAGCATCTAGTAGATCTGGTAGGGACCAGAGATGCTGCTAAATAGCCTACAATGCACAGGACAGTCCTCCCATAATAAAGAATTTCCTGGCCCCAAATGTTAGTAATGCTGAGGCTGAAAACCCTGGAGTCCATGGCAAGGGGAGGATAGAGGGAATTATTAAAGAGGTAGAAAAAGCAGAGAGTTGGTCCAAATGTTGAGAATTCTACCCATGGGACCACTACATGGTTTGGGGAAGATACTGTACTATAACGCTACCTTTGTGCCAAGTCACAGGCAACAGCTGCCAATAGAGGATCTGGTGAGGGCAATGCAAGCTAGAAATCTAAGCAGTCAGTCTTTGAGAAGTGGAGCAGAGGCAGAGATAATGATTGGAGAAACTAAGGCTAATCAGTTTGACTCCATTCACTCTCTCCTCAGCATCAGGAGAATTTGTGACCTAATTTCCTATTCAAATATATCAAAGGAATAAATTAGTTTAAGTGACAGGGACACAGGATTAAATTGGGGTGAGCAGAAGAGCAGCAAATTAATGGTAGTTTATTTAAATGCACATAAATTTGTAAAGAGTGATATGTCAATAGGTCTTAAATGAGATAGTGGGCCTGTTAAAATTAAAACATGTTTTCATCAAGTTAACTTTTGGTTTTTCAAAGAGAAGTGAGTCTTTTCTCTAAAGAGAATGCAGAGCAGAAATCCCAAAGAATGTCACTTTCAGGACTTGAAGAAGACAAAAAGCAACAGTTTTTTTTTTTTTTTTGGTCACAGGACATTATAGGATACTTGTAGGTGCTCCGAGTGGACTTAAGAGCATCCACTTTGTAAATATGGAATTTGTTTCAAGCTAAGTTGATTTATAGAGGATCAAACCTAAGGAATAACATTGATTCATTTATTCATTTCATTTAATAAACTTGTAGGTCTAGGCATTTTATTAAGTGCTAGCAATAGAAAAAGGAGTAAGATGTGGAATAAACTCTGTCAGTTTAGTCAGGTGTATGCAGATAAATAATTGTTAAATGTTAGCCCTTTATAATCAAAAGAGCCATGCTGTGGCTAGAAGAGACTTCTGCAAGATTGGGTAACCAGGTGAGGGAGTTTGCATTTTTAACCTTCTACAAATTTTATAATGCTGTGTTTACACACATAACAAAGTTTGTGAATCGGCTTGGGTGATGGAAAGCCCTGGAAGGTTTCGGAACAGTAACGTTCACTTTTCATAATGCCTTAAGACAAGGAGAGGCTGAAACTCAGAAAACCAGCACCCACATTCTTCCTTTTTGCGCCACTGTTTACTCCGGGTGGGCCAGGACTGCATTTCCCAGGATGCACACTTGCAAGAGCTCCTGCAGGATTGGTCAGAATAATGCAGACGTGATTACGGGACGCCCAGCAACGGGCGGAGTCCTGGACCCTGACTGGACGCCCACACCTCTTCCCTACGGCCGGCCGGGAGGATAAAGCTCAGCTCCATCTTCACAACCACGGAGCACTGACCGGATTTTACTTCTAGCCGAGCGGCCGTGCAATCTTCTCGGCGTTTTCACCGCCATTCTTCTCAGGCCCCGCCCCTTTTACGCTGGCAGCCGCGTAAACTCCGGAGACTGGATTACAGCTGCTGAGTCGACTGAGCGGCTCTGGGCGGGGCAGTGCGCAGGCGCGAGCGTTTGGGTTCCCGACACGCGCGGCGCTCAGTTGAAGAGGGAGTGAGTTCCTGGGCGCCGAGACGCGGCAGCGGGAGACCGTGCAAGTGGGTGACTGAGCGCCTCCTCTGCCGCCATGGCAGCCCTGCGCTATGCGGGCCTCGACGACACGGACAGCGAGGACGAGTTGCCTCTGGGCTGGGAGCAGAGAACCACCAAGGACGGCTGGGTTTACTATGCCAAGTAAGGGGGCCGCAGGGGGGCCGCCATGCCTGGGACACACCTGGAGTAGGACACAACTGGAAGCTGACGGTCTGAAGTGCCCGGAACACTACGCTGCCCTCGAGCGCACCTGCGAGGGGAGGGGCGCAGGCCCGCGCTCCAGCTTGGAGAGGGCGGGCGAAGTGGCAGTGATGTAAAGAGCTTCGGGTGGAAGACATCCAGGGTCCTGAGGCGGCAACAGACCCCGGCTGTGGGCCTTGAGTCAGGCCAGGGTCACCTGGCAGCGCTCAGGAGCGCCCTCTGCTGCTGAGGAGGCAGCGCTGCTTGGTTCAATAATGGCAAAAGGGCCTTCTCCCCTTCTCCCCCAAAAACCAGAAAAAAAAAAAAAATGTAGATGCCCAGCTCCCTTCTCAGGAGTATGGGGGGGGGATCTAAGAGTATGTATTTTTAACCAGTGTCTTAATATGCATATTAAGTTATGTATATCTGTGTGCTTATATGTGTATACATATCTATACCTCATATAGCTTCATTATGGTTTCCCGGAAAAGTTTTGGAAACACTCGCAGACTCTTTCTCCTATCACTTACTGTGTGACCTTGGCCCGTTGAAAAGACTCTCAGTCACAGTTTTCTCATCTGTAAAATGGGTTGACATGAGAGTCTTAGTTCAGGCAGTGTACACAAAACACTTAGCACAGGTTCAGTAAGCACTCTATGCGCAATAACTGTTAGCGTTTCAGCTGTCTCTGCAGCTTTCACAGCACCTCCTTAGGCCTGATATTAGAATAACATGGGGACTGTTTTAAATACAGATTTTAGGTCTCCGCGGAGCTTACAAGGTGAGGCAGGTTATTAACTTCGAGAAACACAGATGTAAATGTGTGATTCTCAACATCTGGAAAACTTAAAAAATATCTGGTTTTACCTCCAGAGATTCTTATTTAATTGGTTTGCCCTCCCCTCCCCCATTGGTATGTTGTAAAATCATCCCAGGTTATGAACCATTGCTGTCTTTGGTGGCTTGGTATAAAGAAAAAACAGCAAAATAAGAAAGAGCTTGCCGAGTTCATTCATGCAAGACACACTGGGATCTTATGTGCCAGGCTCTTTCCTGGGTGATGGTTATACTGAGATAAATCAAGTTGTCACCCTTAATGAGTGCCTAGTCTTATAGAGCAGAGTGACATGCAGTGAGGTAGTCCCAGTGCAGTGTGTGTAGTGAGCAGCAGTCTATTTAGAAGAATATGGCTAGGTGGGCACCTCAGGTCAGATGACCTGGTCAGGTTGGCACCTAAGCTGTGCTGTAGGGTACAAGTAGAAGTGGGCAGGGCCGGCGGGGGGGCTGGAAAGCAGCCCAGGTAGAGGAAACAAAATTAGAACCCCCGGCATAGTATATGTGGTGGAACAGGAATGTGAAGATTGAGTCAGGGGAGGAAGGACCCAGATTATGGGGATCCTTTCATACACCGTGGAGAAGCTAGAGCTCTGTCATCAGGACCCATGGTCCACTGAAGGATTAGAGCCAGATGGTGACCTTGGGTTTGTGTCTTTAGAAAGATAATTTCTGCAGTGGAGAACTGAAAAGACAATTCTAGCAGCAGGAAGCCATTAGGCTGTTGTAGGGCTCCAGGCATCTCTTGAATGGGCACTTGCTGTTTCCTCCACGTGAAGGGTTTTTTCATCCCTTAGAGCTGGGCTTAAATGCACTTCCCAAGAGACCTCTTGTATCCCACCCATGCACCCTCCTCCCAGCACCTAGTTATCTGCCTTGTGGAACTTAGCCTTATCTGTAGTTACTTAGCAATACTCTTCCCTGATTGCTCTCTGTCTTCCTCCCTAGGTTATAAACTTTATGAGGCAGGGGCCTTTTCTTGTTCACCTCTGCATCCCCATGCTTAGCACTATAAAATAAATCCATGTGGAATGAGTAAATTAATTCATCTAGTCAGAGTTTACTGTGGGCTTCTGTGGGCAGGTGGCATAGCAGCCCCTGACAATGCAAGGAGGCACACGACCTGCTTCTTGTATGCCCCTCCTTCTCCTGCTCTGTGTGGGGCCTGTCCTTGTTCTGGCCACTTACCCCAGAGGCTCTCTGTTTCCCTTCAGGTTTGCCTGGAGCCTTGTATTAGGTCTGGAGGCTCCCTTGCATGTATTCACCCTGCCTTTTCCCTGTGTCTTGCCCTATGTGGCTGGCCTTTCCCACCTGCGTCCTTTGTACATGGCATCCAGTGTCTAGCCTTTTTCTTTCATGAAATAAGATCTGTACACAACAGCCATTTCCTCTGAGAGCTTCTTAGGAGCCCATACCCAGGGGATGCAGCGGCACATATGTGTTCTCCGAAAAGCCAACCCCCACCCCCCAGCCTCTACTATTGTTTTAGGTCTCAGACTGGCCTTTCTGGCCACGTCATTTACATTGACTATGGTGACAAGGCTTGCCTGGCTCCTAGCTGCAGAGTACCTCTTTCCAGACCCTTTTTCCAGTTCTGCCAGCCCTCTAATCTTTGACTCTCAGGGCCGAAGGATGCATCTGACAAACCCTAACCCTGGGTTCCCAGCAGTCCCCTTGATCTCTCCTGACCTACAAGCATCATGGCCTGTCTTTTCCCTCCTAACTCTGGAAGGGTCACTTGTCCTTATCTTTGGGTTTGGGAACCTTTGCTAATGAACTATAAGAAGACTGCCCTTTGACTAGTTCCTGTATCCAAAAGGTCTTCCTCCCACTGCAGCAGGGCTATGCCTGGGGGCAGAGGCTGCAGCCCCAGTGAGACCTCTGGGGTCTTGTGGTCCCTTACAGCCCCCTCCTGTTATGCAAGTTCTGTTGTTCCCCTGTGATTTCCCACGTGCCCCATGGTGCACTTATAGGCCTTAAAGCACACACATCATATGGCTCCAGGGCGACCAGGCTGGGCTTCTGGGGAGGGGATTTTCTGCCACCGAGGGCAGACCTGTTACCAGAGAGAGCTGGTGGGCCTTCCTCACCTCCCTGGCACAGTCCAGAGCAGTTCCTCTGCCTAAACCAGGAGATAGGGACAGAAGGTTAAGGTCTCAGTGCCGGGGACTGTCACTGCAGTCACCTGGGCCTCCTGGGTCTGCCACCCCTATAACCCTTTTCTTCTGAAGCCCAGGCCTCTTGGTGGCTAGAGAGCTAGGCAGCTTTGCCCTGTGGGGAGATGGTTCCCCCGTCCACAAGGCTGGTTGTCCTCATGGGCAGCTCAGGGTCTTCCAGTTAACTTAAACTATGCTTTAAAAAAACCTTAGAAGAGCATACTTGAAAGTGATATCCATGTAATGTGGTATGAATTTAATTTTAATCCCTTTAGCTTAAATTAAGATCATTGTTAATTATCTTTAAATGACAAAAACCTTATTAAAAGAAAAGAAAATATAAGAGGGCTTCTGTAGAAGGGGAAATAAGATAACTTTGGGGACATGTGTTCATTAAAAAGTCATTTTAGGTTACAATTAAAAAGAATACTTTTTAATTAATTTTTCTATATAAGTATTAATTTAAAATAATACTACTTTGTTAAAGGCGTGGTTCTTAGTACTTCACGCATTAACTCATTCAGTCTTCTTTAACCTCAAGAAGTAGGTGCTATTATGGTCCCCATTTTACTCATGGGGAAGCTGAGGCACAGGAGGTTAAACACCTCCAACGGCACGTGGCTGGTGAGTGGAAGAGCCAGAGAACATGGACATGGGGCTCTGGAATCCTTGCTACCAAATTACAGCTCTCTTCACCTTATTTAGGCCCCAGGGTCCTTTCACAGGATCATTGTGCCCTACAGGAGAAGGTTGGCAATGACTTTGACACAACTACAGGGAGTGGCATATTGACATCTGGTGTGTGAGGACCAGGAAAACTGCTAATCATCTGACAATGTGCAGGACAGCCTCACAGCAAAGAACCATCATGCCCTACGTGGCAGGAGTATAAGAAACCCTGGCTTAGGCATTTGCTGTCAAAGTGAAAAACATGGCATAACAGTGTTTATTATTTTTTTTAATGTTTTTCAGGATAGGAAAAAAAATGTTCTGAGTGAATTTTCCAGCTCCTTTGGAAAGCACTTATTCATTCCATGTGTTTACATTTGAGCGCTTACTATAAGCTAAGTGCAGGGCTGGGTACCTGAGGGATCATCTAGGTGCAGGCCTGGGATGTCCTTTCCTTACCACACCTGCTGCAGAGTGGCAGCATTCCACTCCTGGGGGGTCACTGGATTGATTCTTGAGGTCAGGTTTTTTAGAGCTGGGTTCTAATTTGATGTGTGCCTGTAGGATGCAAACTACTTATAACGTTAGGCAAAGGAAGATGTGATCACATCTGTAAATTTACCCGAAGAAGCGCGAGGCAAGGCAAAGCAGAGAGCAAGGAAGTTTATGTTGTTGCCAGTGTTTGGTTTATCTGATTGCTCTTCCCTTCAGATTGCAAGAAGCAGGAGTTGTGTCAGTGAGGGGCAGGTTATCGTTACTGGGAGTACTTCTCTGTGCAAGTAGAATTTGATAGTGTTCAGTATACAAATAGGAGCTGGTCCTTGCTGCTGATATCCTATGCTTATACAATAATTTAATCATTCGCCAATCACTGTCACAGGTATGGTATCTCTTGTCTTCCCAACAGCTCCTTGAGGTGGGTGTGTGGCCAGGGAGATTGGCTGACTGAATATAGGCAGTGTGAGAGCTCAGGTCTTCTGTCTCCTGAGTCCAGTGTCTACTCTGTCCCTGCACCACCACTAAGGGTTTACAAAATTAGACTAGAAGCCAGCAGTTCCTGAAAAGGCCTTGCTTACAACTCATGAAATTTCATAGCAAATTCATGCTGTTTGTTTATTCTCTTTAAAATAATTGATAGGGAAGGAATATTCAAACTTTATCATTTAAATATCAGTGATTATGTATTATTTTCTATTTTGGAATGGGCATGTGAACTTTTAGGAAATTCATCTTCTTTGAATGTCTCTTGCAACATCCAGCTTTTTTCCTGATTGAGTAATTTTATGTTTTCCTTGATACTTTATCACTGTTGACAGATGTGTCTTGTCTGTTACTGGCTCACAATTTTAATTATAATTTTGTGTGCTCTGAGATGAAATGCTAAGTTTGACACAGAAAATAGCTTAGTTTGCATATTTGATCAAAATAATAGTACTTTTGAGGGTTTCTCGTATGCCAGGTACTGTGGTCAATCCTTTGTATATAGTATCCTCGTAAGGCTCCCCTGAGATCAGTACGAGGATTATTTCTGTTTTGCAGATGAGGGAATCGAGTCCCCGAGGTTGAGTAACTTGACCAAAGGCACACAGCTAGGTGACTATAGGGCTGTCGTCTTGCATTCTTAATCACCTCTCAAGATCAGTTAGGAATCAGTAGTTAAAAAAACACTTTGAAGTTATCTATTTGTGGAAAGAAGAAACATTGAAAAAAGATTACTAATGTATCTCAATGATATCTAAATATCAGCATTATGAATTAGACTGAAGTTTGTCAGTCTGGGAATAAAATGATAGATTTTATTCCAGGATATTTCGAGTGATTCAGCGAGTTTCCTAAAGTTTACCCAGGACTGAGGTTTCAGTCTTCTTTCTGCTCCCCTGTCCTGTTCCTCCTTCATAGCCAGCTTGTGAAGGCAGGCTCTCAGGAAGTTTCCACAGACTGCTGCTCCTTCTGACCCAGAGAATTTGACCTGATGCAAATAGTAGCAATTATGTTCTACTTCTTTCTGAATGTCTGAGTTTACTACTCTTGAGAGAGTATTATTTGGGAGAGAAAAACATTTAATGGATTAATTTTTAGAAGTATAACTTTTATTTATTGTTTTGTGGATTTTTTTTTAATAGTCACACTGAGGAGAAGACTCAATGGGAACATCCGAAAACTGGAAAAAGAAAACGAATAGCAGGAGGTTTGTATTTTGTTGTCATAAAACAAAGAACTTGTATTTAAAACATTAATTAGATAGGAATAATATCACTGTCATTCTGGAAGGGCTCTTTAATAGGGAACCGTCAAGGGACTGGAGGAGCTTATGGGATTTTGTAGAAGGAGGTGATGCAATCTTGGGGTGGAGTGGTGAAGATGTTTTTGGTCTTTAAAAAGTATTAAAATAATAGGGGACTTTGACTCAAGAGTTTTTTAGATTTTCCTGTAATGGCACTCTTCTCAAACTTGTTATTGGTTCCTATCATGGAATTAAATATAACAGTGTTTGATGAAATTCCATCAGGATTGCCATGATTTATGGGTACTTTTGAGCAAGTGTGACCTACAGAATAGAAGTTTATATAAGAAGGTCCCTGTCCTTGATGGTTAAGGGGAGAGAGACTATGTACCCTGGAAGAAAAATGAAACTTCCGTAATACTGTATAAGAGGCATCACAAGTCAGTATACAAATGGTGTTGGTAAAGATACATCTTGTGAATTCTTTCAAGGGAGAATTTATGTTGATTGGAACAACCAGTAAGGTTTTCATCAAAAGAAGGAGCTGAATGGAATGTTTAAGAATGATCAAGAATAAAAGAGAGTTTTATTTTTGAGTAAAAGGCAGGAATGTGGAGTCCAGTTGGGATCATGAGTCTTCTGAAACTGCCACATGACCTAAATGTGGCAAAGTGACGGCTGTTGGTCTGGTGGGATAGGCTTAGGGGGCAGGAGCTAGAAGGACCAGGGGAACTGGGCTTCCGTTCACCCCACCGCTGCTGTTTGTAGACCTGTCAGTCTTTCCTGTGTTTCAGATTTGCCATATGGATGGGAACAAGAAACTGATGAGAACGGACAAGTGTATTTTGTTGAGTAAGTGTCTACATAGAAACTATTCTCAGCCATTTTGCTTTTTAACATGTTTTACTGTAAAAATAATATTCGTTGAAGGAAAATATGACAGTGTGTAACTGTAATCTTATCAGTAGGAATAAATATTTTTAACAGTTTTGCATTTATTCTTCTGGTCTATTTTCTACATACACACTTTTCTTAAAAAGACGGGAATGTACTGTGTAAACTGTTTAGTAGCCTGTTTTTTTCCACATGATGTCTTCATGAGCATTTTCTCATATCCTTATATATTTTTCAAGAAGGTGATGTTTTAATGGCTACAGAGAATTATTATGTACAGATATACCATACTTTATCAAATTACCTATTGGGCACTGATGTTATTAAATTCCTGTTATTGGGCATCTTTGTAAATGTTTTGATCATCCTTGTCTGTCAAACTATGCTTAGAGTAAATTCTGATAGCAACCATAGTAACCACCTGTGTAGCACATAGTGTGAGCCAGGCATGATTCTAGTCACCTTATACTTGTAGTGTTAGTTCATTCAATCCTCACAGTGCCCCACGGGAGGCAAGCTGGCCCTTGGCTGGTGATCTTGCCTCCCTGAGCCTGTTAGAACGGTGTGCTGGCAAATGGTTAACAACAGCTCTCTAGGGGAAAAAGCCCAGATTTGTTTCCATGCTGTAAATACTTTCACCACAGCATGTTCCAAGCTCCCAAGATGAAGTCATTGAGGATCTGGGCTCTTGCAGCCCAGTGTGAACTGGCTCCAGCACAACGCTGACCTGTCATTTCTCTATGACGTGAGTCAAAATGCTGGCAGCTGTGGTAATGATTAAAATGAAGTGAGATTATTCTTGGGTCTTAGCATCTATAGGATGAGGAGTATAGATTTAAAGCTATAAATAATTTTATACACACATATACACATTACACATGAAATCTCATCTCTACTTCTGGAGAATTCTTAATAATTTTTAAGATATTTTGAGGTCTTTATCTCAGATCTCAGGAATACATTTAAAATGTAAACAATAAATTTTGTTACATAGGAAGTAACCTATGTGAATCCATATGTACCAGTATATTTTAATATTGTTTCTGCTAGATTTAGATTAACTCTAAATCAAAACTAGAGTGCTTGTAGGAGGTATGAGTAGTCTTAAAATGAAAATTACTAGAATTTTAACAGTTGTCCAGTTTCATATTTACTGTTACGACTCTTTATCATTTTGAATTTTCTGCTTCTCTACCAATCTTCTTAGGTCCTTGCACAGGGCCAAGAGGTTTAATTGAAATCTACTGAAAATAATGTGACAGGTTTTATAGTCACATTGACATGAATTTAAAACAAGCAAATTCAAAGCCTTCTCTTTTGAGATCTAAGGATACAAGGCAATACTTACTGTACATTACAGTGTATTTTATAGGCAATTCTGAAGGAAAGGAGTTGATGATGATCTTTCCAGGCAGCAATGTAATCTTTCTTGAGGCCAGAAGGTAGACTAAATGGACTTCATTTCTTTGTGGAGTTAAGAATACACCTTTTTAGTACGTGAAAAATGGGGTTTGCCTAGCCTAAACTATGACCTTATCTCATGTTTATAAATGTGTATGTTCACTGCTGTCGGTTTACTGCTTTCTCCTTTTCTTTGTAGCCACATAAATAAAAGAACCACCTATTTGGACCCAAGACTGGCATTTACTGTGGATGATAACCCTACAAAGCCAACCACCAGACAGAGATACGATGGCAGCACCACAGCCATGGAAATTCTCCAGGGCCGGGATTTCACTGGCAAAGTGGTAGTGGTTACTGGAGCTAATTCAGGAATAGGTAGGCCATTAACTTAAAATTTTTATTATTTTTTGTGACTGCTATAATGAAATCTGGTATAGTGATTCTCTAATTTAAAAATGGTTTATAACCTTTTCAGCTATTGTTTAGTTAAAATCCTGCTCTCTTTTAAAATCCCAGTGTTATCATGGAAGGCTATGGAGGGACTTACCTTGAATTCTCTGACAGCATAACACTCAGCAAAAGATCGTGGCTGTTTTGGTTTTCAGGGATCAGAGACAACAGCTTCCGTCTAAGAGTTTCTGACCTGGTCTGTGTGGTGTACGGACATATTCCAGTTACCTAGATTATTCAAACTGAAATTGATTGGTAGTGGAATATTGGGGAACAGCAGTGTATCATGATTTTGGAACAAAGGTTACGGCAGGTTTTAGTTGGTCACTGAGAATATCATTTTCCTTTGGGTACAGGATCTTATTTCTTTATAAAGTTGGAAAATTGCTCTTTGCTTTAATTTCTAAATTAATATTCTTAATTGCTAGTGTTTAACCATAGTGACCATCTTGAGGTGGATGGCTCAAGGGGTTGTTCTTTCCTTAGCATCATGGGCTGTTAAAGAAATAGTGGGAAAGCAGATGCTTGTGCAATAACTCTGTATACGATTTTATTATTTTTTTGTTTTGGTCCATTTACATCAATATCTGAATCTGTAAGAACCAACTGCTTTGAGTAAGTATATGCTTCTTCAGATTCAGTTATGGAGACACAAAATGGAATTGCATTTGGCTGTCTTCTGGCAAGTTCTCTGTCCTTTCGACTGCTCCCAGCTCCTCAGCGCGCCTCCCTTGGTGGCCTTCTCTTTCGTAAGCTTTGCCTCCTCACTCTTTTGTGCATGTCCTGTACTCTTTTCTTTCTCTTTCTTCATTTTTGGTGACCCCTTCTTGAACCTCCGGAAACATTCCCTAGCATCATCAGCTCAAGCACAGGAGGTGAAAACACATTCTTAGAGGATTAATTATTGTATGAGGTATAACATCTAACATGCTGCAGTCCCAGAGCAGAACTTTTAACTGTACTTGTCTGTGAAGGCAAAGAAGCAAGTGGAATTTTTTTTTAAAAATTGAAAAGGGTTTATTTAAAATCAGCTCTCAGACCTTATCCTGGCCTCAGAATATGTTCAGCCCACTTCCAATTTTCTGAACTGTTTTGGGGTAAATTCTGTATAATCGTCATATAATCAGAACTGATGACACTGATGTTAGAAATAATGGCTAGATCTCAGTCATCTAGGAAACAATATGTTGTATTGATTGCATTGACTACTGTTATGTGAGGATGTTGATCAATACAGTGTAGAAAAACTAAGAAAAAATAAGGACTTGAGGGCTTACATAAAATATCTCTTTTTATTTAACTCTCAGTTAACCAGAAAATTAACTAAAAGATCTCATTCCCTTAATCTTCTGGCTAGACTGGTTTTTCTTAGTAAGATATGTG
Organism: Eidolon dupreanum; assembly: GCA_028627145.1. Taxonomy (NCBI): domain Eukaryota; kingdom Metazoa; phylum Chordata; class Mammalia; order Chiroptera; family Pteropodidae; genus Eidolon; species Eidolon dupreanum. Next base: position 111,494,963 of record CM053508.1, on the reverse strand, counting down.
ACTACCGATGATTTTCTGCATAAGTGTTTATTCTTTGCTCTGTCTGACATCAGATAACAGACCTTTAGATATGGCTAATGCACTATTGAGGATTTGCAACATCAGGCTTATGACATTGTAATCCAGTACTAATAGAGTTGTAGAATATACAAGGAGCTGTGTTGAGTGAGATATTTAATCATGATTAGGAAGGAGGAGGGGATTCTGAAGCATGGAGGATAAATGCATTGTTGATCAGAATGGACCTGGAACCTCTTTGAGGAAAGCCCCAAACTCTGTGCCTCTTCACAGCTCCCACTTCCCCTTGAAGACTTTTCCTTCTTGATGTCCATAATCCATTTTGTGGACACTGCAAGTAGGTGTCTGTGGTCCAGTCAGATATGGTGGCAAATCATAAAGCTCAGGATGAAAGGGACGTTGGGGAAGGTCTTAGGGAGACCAGCTCTTTCTATTCAAACACCCCCTGCTATTTCCCCAGCTTGAACCTTCCCTCAGAAATTGCCTTTAGCACTGTCACGTCACCCCGTTTTCCCTCTCCACTCTTCAGAAGCATAAATCTAGGTGAGTGCTGAAGATTTTTATTCTTAATTTTTTGAAATAATATCGTACTGAACATTCCAGGCAGTCAAATCCTTGCAAATAACTCTCTCTCTCTGCAGCAGTGGTATCAGGCTTAAAGAAAAGAGCCTGAAGATAGGCACATGGCTTTTTGTCATAACTAAGTTAGCTTTTATATCCTGTGTGGCTGCCTTAGAAAGGGTCCTTGCCCAAGTAGGCTGTGGCTTCTAGATAAAGTCCTCCCTTCTACTGCACTATGAAATGTGCCAATTTATAAATTGCTATCACCACTCTATTTCTGCCCATTTCAAATCAAATGGCTGAATGCAGAGTGAATCAGGCATCTTCAGTTCCAAGACTTCTGGGCATTCAAAAGTCATCTTCTATCAAAGCTTTAAAGGTGCTGGTGTTCACTTTCCTTTTGCCACTCAGGAAAGCCCGTTTTCTATGTATTAGCTGTTCATTCTTTAGCCTTATGAATGTCTGTTCTCTTTGAGGCAGAGTGGGCTAAAACAAAACATACCAGTATTTGAGAGTGACGACTCTATGACTAAAAACATAGCTAATCTAATTTTCTTTACAGAGGATGTACAAATCTGGTATTTCCAATGATTTATTTTTAAATTCTCCACAAGGCACCGCTTTGTTGAAATTGCTATTGGTGAGGCTCTTGTGGAAGGGGATGGTCAGGTGGTGAGAGAGGACACCTTTCCTTGATGACCTTTGGGTTATACTAGGACATTGCCTCTAAGCAGATTTTTATCTTGTTGTCTTCCTCCCCTGGTTGTAAGTGATATAGATACTATATTTTGAATTTTTGTTATTTGATTTGCTAAGACAATTTGGAGGACTCGTGTTTAATTCAACTCAGAAAGATAAGGGTAATTTTGGTAGAAGGAGGACTCTGAGGAAATGTCAGAATAAAGGATTATGAGTTCATGAGATCTTTTACACTTAAAAGATTATAGCCAGATATCACTGTTGACTGGATTCAGCTGTCTAGATTGGTGGCTGGCAAACTACAGCCCATGGGCTAAATCTGACCTGCTGCCCAATTTTCTAAGTAAAGTTTCATTTAGTTCTATTTTGTCTGTGGCTGTTTCTGTGTTACTAGCAGAATTGAGTAATTACAGCAGAGACCATATGGCCTGCAAAGCCTAAAATATTTCCTATCTGGCTCTTCACAGAAAAAGTTTGCCAGTTCCTGCATTAGATGATCCAGTCCCTTTCAAAGTAGGATCACCACAACATTCTCTAAATTGGACACAATTAGATAAAATTTAGATAATTGGATGTCCCCAGGCCGCAGGAATATTATCTCAACACATCATGTATAACTACTGGGGACGTCCTACTAATATTCTGCACCCCTTGCCTCACCTCTGTTCCCCCCATTTTTAGGGAGCTGCAAGCATTAGTATTTTGCCTCCTCAGAAACTAACACTCTTCTCTCCTTGACCTTTGTTTAGCCAGCGTTCTGAATCCGAAGACCTTTGTAGATTGAAAGCTGTAGCTTGTGGACCTCTCTGTGTGGAGATCAGCATCTCAGTATCCAGGGGGAAGTCATCTCTTCACCCAAAGCTTCTACTAGCAGACCAAGAGGCCCGGAACCCCACAGTCCCGACTGCTAACCAGTAGAGGCAAGGGAGGAATTCATTTCTGTTGGTGGTCAACATAGCACTGAGCAGGAAGAGGCAGGTGTTTCACGACTATCTGGAGTTAGGGGCTTATTGGCCTGATTTGGTAAAAATGAATGGAAATGGCTTCAACATGGTGATTATTAAATACAAATCTTAATATGAAGTCTCAGGAGAGAGAATTTTTTAGGCTGGGGAATTTCTCATTATGGAAGATCCCATAGCTTCTTTTCGAGATTCAGCCTGTCAGTGAAGCTGGTTTGGCTCTGCAAATAAATAGTTCAGTATAAAATGCTGCCTTCTTGAATCTGAGGGCTGACATGTGCTCATCAAAAGAAGAATCTTTCTAGTGGGTTAATTGAATGTGTACATGTGGGGCAGCACCTACCATTTTCAGTTTCTTGTTAGTGGGACTTTTGTTGCAACTCACGCAGATCACTTCAGTGAGCAGACCGATTTATTGTCATCATATTTAAGGAATGAAATCAGGTTTTTTTTCAAACTTTCATCTTAAAACTATTAACAATTATGAGAAATGAGATACTTTCAGTCTAATGTTCATTGGTAATGATGATAAAACTTTCTTCTTTCAATCTTAAAACAGTAGTGGATAAAATTTAATTTTTTAATCCCTTTCAGAGTTTAGTCAGGATAAAAAGTTTCTTTCATCTTTTGAAATTTCATAATGTTGGGCTGCATTAAATGTGACTTTAAATCTGGAAAAGCCTGGGCTAGTTTTGGTTTTTTGGGCCAGAGGACCCATTAACAAAAACAAACATTTTTTTTTCCTCCCTGAACACATACAAGCTAGCCACCTTGGTATATACCAGAAAAATGCATTTTAGGAATGACACTTCAATTTTCTATTAATATTCGGGTTATATAATCACTTCCCTGAGGTTTATTACAGGGATTCTAATACTGTGTGTGTGTGTGTGCGCATGTGCATGTTTGTGTGTATATTTATATACACACACTTAAATATCAAAGTTTGTATATTTTGAGATGTAAAAAGTACATGCTCAGGCTATCAAAGTCACCCCTAAATTTGTTCCCTTTGAAACAAATAAAGGTACCAGATTTTCATGCAGGAATCCCAAAATGTTATAGTATAATTTTGAAATTGGTGGTTTTGGCTTAGGGACCTCATTTTTTTAAGCTCAGGGTCTTGTTGCTAAATCATGTGTCCCAATTACAGTGCGAAGTATAGGTGCTATATTTTTATCCTACAAATCATCACCATGAAGAATTCATATCTGGTGTAAATTATACAGTTCTACAGTAATACAAGAAAATTACTTTCCTTCATTTAGAAAAGTGTATTCATAAGATTTTAAAGCTGCACTTCACAATTATGAACTAGTTTCCTTCTTCACACCTAGTGTTACTGAATTTTGCCTTTTAGCTTAAACCATGCTATTGACTTTGTTTTCAGTTATTGTAAAAGATCCAATAAATCTGAGGCCATAAGCTAACTTGCAGTTATTTTCACGGTAAAACTTATTTATATGAGATCATTACACTTGGGATCTTGAAATGCCTGATTACAATTTCCTTTCCAATTGTCAACAAGACTTAAACTAGTGGGATCTTGGCATTTGTCTTTTTTTTAAGAACCCAATGCTCATTAAGTAGAAGAAAAAATTCTGAAATAATCTAACCTTTTGGGAATTTAAACTCCCATTTTAAATTAAAAACATTTGTGAATACTTATGCTAAAACATTCCTGTATATAAGTAAAATAATTTTGAAATTATTTTGTTCTGAGAAACTATTGAGATTTTTGAAAATATTGGAAAAAGTCCTTATACGATATTACATAAAAATTGAGAATTAGTACCTTATGAATTAAACAACCATTTTACATTTAATATTCTTAGACATTGAATATACATGATTAGAATATTTGAGAAGTTATATACGTTTCTAAAGGAAGGGACCAATTGAAATAGTCTAATGAGCCTCATTTCATAATTTTCACATATGAAAACATTTAAAAATATTAATGAATTATATATATAGAATGATGTATAAATAATATATGTATATATACACCTGATCTCAACTGAAACTTTTTGGTCTCATGAGCTCAGTTGAATTTCATATTTGTATGTAGGTTTACATTTTAATTTATTATCATTCCTGCATAACAGATGAGGATTATATAAGCTATTGTTCAATGACAAAATGGTTCAAAATCATAACTTGAAGAGAATATTTAAAAATATAATTTCTACCCTAACTTGAAATTACAAGTATTTAATAAGGTTTGAAAATTTGGAAATTATTTTATTTAATACCCAGTTTCAATAATTTGGTCTCTTGCTTTGACGTAATACAGTGACGTAGTAATTGTTAATGAAAGAAAGGATTCTACATATTTTCTGTAAATTAACCTAAAATAGAAATCTTTATATTTTTTGTCCACTAGAGGGCTCTGTTGCTCTTTGATAGAGTTACACAAAAGCAGTAGCATCTCTAGTTTTCCTCCTCTCAGCTGGTCTTGCTTTCATTTTTGTTAAATAATGCCTTTTACTTTTCTAGTACTTCTTGGTGAAAGAGTTCAAATTGAAGACTGTTTCTAGTGTCATATTTATTTCTTTTTCTCTCCCTGCCTTTTTTTTTTGTATGAAATGCCAAGAATGAAGTGATCCATTTAATAAAAAGGTCCATTGTATTCAGGGAGCAGCCCGTTCTGCCAAATTATACAAGGGCATGTGTTTTCATGACATTATTGGTTTTGAGCGTGCTGGCCTATCAATAATGATTTTATTTCAAAGTGGAAATTGTAATATTTAAATATTAATGCCTCTGTTTAAGATTCATTTAGAATGCCTTGGTGAACTTATACTTTTTTCTAAGAATATAGTTTCCCTGCCTCTGACACCATAGCCTTACCCAGTATTATATAATTTATTGTAATTAGGTTATTTATTAATGATATGTTCTTATATTAGAAGAAAATGTGTCCTTTTGGGCTTAGCATATGTTTCTTAAATGAGGCCATATTGAACCAAATACTTAATATAAAGCAAATAGCCAGTACTCTGCACATACAAGATCTTAAGGAGGGTAATTTTTATTTTGGCTCTATGACTAAAGTTTGAGACAATCCATTAATTGCATGCTTCAGTTCTCAAACAGAAATTTGGCCCAGAAAAGAAAATACTTTGGCTTTATAAAATTGCTTATTTTCAGATTTTAAATGGGGACAAACTGAATACACTATACCATATTACATACTTTCATTTATATTCTTTTTCTCAGCAGCTTACTTTTTCTCTTTTGAAAATGAAAGGGCCTGAAAGCATTGTGAATATACGTGTAACATTGCAAAACTATTTCACCAGAGTAAAGATATTTTGGCCATTCCTTTGTTGATGCGTTCATTGTTCATTGTTCATCAAATAAAAATTGTTAAAACTAGATGGCTATTCTTAGAATTATTACAGATTTTATACAAAAAGGCATACTGAAAGTCACTTATTTAGTGTGACGTAGCCCATGTTCTTTCTTGCACTCTATGTAGTATATATACAAACTGTTCATATGAGTCCTGAACCTTTTCCAGAATAACATTTGGGGGTCAATAGGAAGGCCTTCTTGCAAAGAGCTCTTCAATTTAGGCTCTGGTAGATTGATCAAACGCAAATTCTAAAAGCTTGAGTTTCCTGCCTAAATGTATTATCTTCCTTTGGCTTAATAACACTACACTTCATGAAGTGCCAGTCTTTACACAAGCCTAAAGACTTGTTTGACATGATTTGAATCTGATTGTTTCAAATCTGAGTTATTTGTTTACCAGGCTGTGTTGCTTTGTTTTCTGGATTCTTCTTAGAAGCCATATTCAGATTGTGTGGTCTCTGAAAGCAAATTGAGTTTTCCTCCCTAGTCTCTGAGAGGAGGTCTAAGGTTGTGTGCATATTCGAGGGAAAGAGAGAGAGAAAAAGAGAGAGGAGGGTAGGGAGAGGGAGACTTTATGTGTATGAGATAGGGCAGAGGGAGGAAACTCATTCTAGTGTTTTAATATTTTTCCCTAGGTTGGGGGCTGCGTTGACTAGCAAGGTGGATAGAGCTAGGCTGTTTATACAAACAAATTATATCATGTAAATAGGAACAGAATTAGAATCAAAGAAGTTTCTTGTGTCATTGTCTGGAAATTGATTTAAAACTAATAAAACATTTTTCATTTTCATCTCTACCTTTAAAATGTGCTTAATTATTCCAGATTGGTATTTATTGATCACCGTAAGATTGTCTTGTGTTGATGGCCCTTAAGAATTTATAAAGGTTCTGTACACATTGTCTTATTTCTCACCACAACCTCAGTGCTCACAGCTATCTTGAAATAGCGTCAGAATGAAAGCATGGAAAGGTGAAGACACTTGCGTAAGATCCCACCGCTCTTGAGCAGGGAGTGCCTGCAGCACTAGAGCAGAGAACTGCACGTGTGGGGCCCTCTCCATTCTACTTGTTGCCTTCTTGTTCCGAGGAATAGTACGTAGTCCCGACCAGGCTCTTCCCAAGCAGCTCATCCAGTCTGTGTGAAATCAGAGAATTTAACACATTTATGAAAGCCTGCTCTGTGCCAGGCTGTGCGCTGGTCGTGTCTGTCGGGAAGACCTAGGCAGATGTCAAATTCATGTTTATGCCAGGTGTTAGGCTGGATTAGCATTACATGCTTTCTTATTGAAGTAATTTAAAATTATTCGTTATTATTATAAAACATGATTTCCTTGTGGAAAACTTAGAAAATGCAGATGAGTAAAAATAAAAATAAATGCTGATAAGAAAAAAAGTCACCCGCCAGCCAGAAATAACATTTAGCATATATGAGTCTAAGCGTTTTTCCCATCTTTTGTAATTTTTCTATTTGACTGTGGTTTGTGAGCATCTCTCCCTGCTATTAAATATTCTACATCTTAAGTGGTTGCATAGTATTTTATATCATTCTAACCATTCTCCTCTTGGAACATTTGGGTTGATTTCATCTTTTTGATAGCTATAGAATGGAGATGAACATTTGTAATTAAATGTTTTTACCCATTCATGACTATTCTATAGTTTTATTTTCTGGAAGTAGAATTGCTGAATCATGGGCTTTGTTCCTAAACTTAATATCCTGATTTGTTTTGTCAGACCACACCCCTGGAAGCCTGTACCAATTGAATGCCCATTTGCCCTGCGTCCTTGCTAACCTTGGCAATTAAGATTTAAAAAAGTATCACTTTAATTTTCATGTCTCTATTAGTAAGATTGATCAGCTCTTCATATATTCGGCCATTTGTATTTACTCTTTTATGAATTGCCCTTTCATTTTACATGCGTAACTATTGGATATGTATTGATTGCTAATTGATTGCTTGATTCATGTAGTATAATTTAATTTTCGAAATGTTCCTTTCTCTTAGAAGTTAATTTATCTCAAAGTGTCTGTTTAAGTGCATATTTAATCTTGTGATCAAGAGGACATTCATGGGAAAGAAGTTGGCCTAACTCCCCAGTCTGCTTCACTAAAAATTTTCAAGCATATGTCTTATCTGTCATACCAGCTACACCTCAAATCATGGGTACTGCTGTTTAATACCTGCATTTCAGGAGGGACCACCCCAGCAAACGCAGTGTTGGCCAGCTTACGGTGGTGTTTGAGCCCCAGGATAACACAAAAGGCAACATTTGGTTGTTTTGGTTTTGCAGATTTCCCCCGGATCTTCTCTTAATGACAGTAACAACTCTTCAGAGCTTTTCTATGCATTATCTCATTTCATGAGCCTGGCTCCTGCGTGGTGAAATTGTACCACTGCTGAAAATAGCTCTGCTGACAGTCAGGGGAAGCTTGAAAGGTGGCGGGCGGGTTTCTATCCGGAGAGGCAGCAGGGTGCAGGAGAAAAAGTACTGACTTCAGGAAGCAGACGTGACCTAGTTTCAAAACCTGGCCTAACCACGTCCCATCTGAGTGACTGGGGGCAGGTTACTTTCCTCCTCTGAACTCTTGTTCCAGGTCTATGATGAAACGTGGACAGTTTTCCTACTTTGCAAAGATGGGAACTCCAGAGTGCCCAGGGAGTTGACTGCTCAACGTTGCAGGCACTTAATAAACGGTAGTCATTTTAGGAATGGGTGGCGAGGAGATCCAGTTACTGAAATGAGTTTGATATTTTCCTAGCTTCCTGGTTCTTGGATCCTCAAATGGCTGCCATAGTATCTGCGAGTTTGTCCTAAAATGACCTTTTATAAGTAACTGTTTTCGGCATTGACTTGTCTTTAGTATTAGTGGAAACATTTTAGATATTTTTTGGTTGGAGATCAGATAGTAGCTTCATTCACAAAAAAGAATGCATTAGGAAAATAAAAGACAAGGTTGTTACAGTTAAGATAGAAAAAAAATACATTAAACTTGGTGGTGGGGGGCAAGGAAGGAAAACCTTAAATGAATGCATCGAGATATTTTTATTATGAGAGTTTGGCATCAGCAAATGTTCTCGAGTTTGTGATGGTTTATAATGCCGCCTGGTATATTAAGTATAAATGTCTGACTTTGCTGTCCCATTTACTTGATTATACTGAAGAATGTGTCTTTGATGAATAGAATTTTATCAGCACTTAAAATGGTCAAGATGGAGTAGAAAATAATATTGAATGTCAACTGTAATTGAAAAGTAAAAAAAAGAAAAAATGAATAATGAGTTTTACTTGAGATTATTGGGACATGTTAGGCAAAGGACTAGCCTATGAGACAGGTTGTCATTAACTGCGTGACCCAAGGCAAGTCACTTAACTTGTTTTGAGCATTTCCTCATTTGTGAAATCAAGAGAATAATACTTGTTGTCACTTACTATTTTGTAAGGATCAACTAAACACAATGTGCAAATGCAGTAATGGAGTGAGTGCTGTATGATTGCTTGCAGTCGGGGAAAAATAACCTAACAGTTGTCAGAAAGAAGAATCCTACAGCGAGAGGCTTTAGATTTGGAAGAAGATGGAGGAGGGAGGAAGAGAGTCATTTAATTTCTTAATGGCCTGAGTAAATAGTATCTCTACATTTTTTTTGCTAGGCTATGCTGAGAGGTTTCAGCAAGTACCTTCTCAAGGATTCAGAAAAGTAACCAGACATCAAGTAACTTTTTTGTGCATTGGGCAGTGATTTGGTGGTGATGACTAAAAAAATTTAACAATGCTCTTCCATCCAGAGTTGACAGGAGCAGAAACTTTTTGGAGGCAGAAACAACCTCGGGTTGTAGTTGTCTTGGGGTTTCATAGGTACAAATGTTGGTTCTTGGACAGTACATTTTCTTTCTGGTTGCTTAAGTTTCCTCCACTCAGGCCCTTACCTCTGCTTTCGATGCAGAGCTAATACAGATGTAAACAGAAAGAGTGAACCGGGGACTGTTTGATTTTATGACATCAACAAAATTGCCAGCAACATCTCGATTCTGGAAACTGTTTTCCTGGTGATCACATGAAGCAAAAGAATGAAAATAATCAATCTCTTTCAAATGAAGAGAGTCTGCTGTGTCAGCCGCCAATGGCTGTAAGGATGAAATCTCAAAACTTTCTGCATCTTTCACTATAACGTCTTCTGACTGCCTTCAGTTTTTCTGCATGGCCGTGTTGTGCAGCAGGGCAGCCGTGGCTTTTGAATTCCGCAGCCGAATTCAGTTTGAGAAGCTCCTATTAGCTGAGAGATCGCCCTTGCATTCCAACTGGCATTACAAAAAAAATGCCAACGACAACTTTATCTATTATTCGTGAAGGAAGTTTCAGTTCTAAGTTCATGTACAGTTACCAGATTGAGTTTTTGACAAGATAGAGAGCATTGTAACAGATCCATACCAGGAAACGTCTCAGGAAGCAGGGGCAGAGTTTTGGCAATAGTGACCATTTTTTTTTCAGCCTGAACAGGTGACTTGGGAGCTGTGATCTCTGCTCATGAGGACCTTTTTTCTACCACTTCTAGCAATTGTATATTGCCAGGTGTTTCTCTTTTATTGCCTGTTGGCCTGACCAGGGAGCAAGAGGAAACCAGTAGCTGTGCATGTCATTGTCCTGGAACTCTTAGACGTACCCCAGTGCACAAATGTGCATCTAGCGCTCACATGTTCCTTACACGTTCACTTATTTATTAAGACAACACAAATTTACTCATTTACGCTTCAGCAGTCAGAAATCCTTGACTTCATTGGACCTTATGAAGTCGAGGTGTTGGCAGGGTTGGCTCCTTTAATCGCTGTGGGGGGGAATCGATCTCCTTGCCCGGTTCGAAGCTTCCCGTGGCCATCTGTGTTTCGTGGCTTGTGTTCCTTTCCTGTACCTTTGAAGCGCATCACTCACTTTCTGCTTCCACCATCACATCACCTTGTTTAGTCAAATCTCCCTCTTAGAAGGAGCCCCGTGCGCTTCCATTTAGGGCCCACTTGCATAGTCCAGGATAATTCCCGCTTCTCAAGACCCTCATCTTAATCACATCTGCACAGTCCTTTTTTATAAGGCGACATTCATAGGTTCCAAGAATTAAGATGTGGGCCTACCTCAGGGTCCAATCTTCAGCCTGAGATGGAAGGTGATGGATTATCTCCAAGAACTCTTTCATTGGTAGCATCAAAGACTTCTGTCCATACTCCACCTCTTCCCTTCCTAACTGGTTCTTTGGGCTGGATAAGTTTGTCTGGAAAAAGTGTGGTTTAGTGTGCCTCAATGTTCTGAATTTGGGAACAGCTCTTTCAATGCCTCATTTCCGCCAGTTTGAGTTTGAAGCAGGATTATATATACATGTCTGGAACTTTCAGTGTATGGCTACTGAGTAACTTGGTGCCATGTGATAATGGTTAAGGGTGGGGGACATTCTCATGCTTGCTCATTCCTCTTGCCCTTTTGGTCAGGAATAGAGCTTCCCAATCTGGGCAGAGGTAAACTGGGTTCTGTAGCCTAGGTCTAGCCCCTGGATGGTTTGTTTGGCCCACACAATAATGGCCGATAGTATTTTTTGTTTTGGTTTAGTACTTGCTGTCGTATTAAAATCAGGATATTTTACTTAAGAGTAATCTTGATTTCTGAGTCTTGAAAATCCAGAAGAACTGGGAACATTGGGTGCCTGTGCCCACCAAGGGGAATTGCACTGACACTGAGTCACGCTGACCCCTGCGGACTGTTTCCCTGCAGACAGGCCAGAGTACTTTACCTGACCACGTCCTAGCTATTATGTGCCGGGTCCTTTCGGAGACTTGAGTTTAGAGCCCCGGTTTAAGGTCTGCAGTGAGGGCCGTGTGGAGAGAGTGGACTGGCCGACTCACAGCCGCAGGCTCGCCCTTTATTCGGTCATTTGTGCAGTCAGCAAACATTTAATAACTAGTGAGTTCTAGGTGCCAGCCAGGATCTCTGTCCTTGTAGAGCTACACACTAACCAAAATATTAGCAGGTCGATCTTTGTGTTTCTAGAAAACATTTAAATTTATATTCTTTATAGTATAATTTTTTTTAAAACCACACATTCCCCTGTATACATGTATGCCTCTGAGTAGTTTCTAATTATTTCTATATTTTTCTATTTGTATGTAAATAAAGCCTCCCTCCCCCAGCCCCCCACCCCAATTCTGGGGACGATATCTGCAAATGAATTACCAAATATGTTCTTGTAAATTAAAAAGAACTTTTGCTATCTCAACCAATGCTTTTTTTTTTTTTTTGTCTTACTCTTAGTCTCTGACTTTTCTTAAGCTTCATTTGCATGTACACCTCTTCTGAGTAACCATAAAGTAAGGCAAAACCTGTAGTAGGCACAGGATGAGTGAGAAGTCATCATCACTTGAAGAAGAATTGCTTGCCTCGTGGTAATAGGCATGCAGCTGTATTACGATTTTTTTTTTTTAAAGCTTATGCCATGTCTTTTGACATTCATGCTCACAGTCTAAGCAGTTATGTGCTGTTCAGATAGTACGTGCAAAAATTAGTGGTTAGTTTGAGTGGCACACTTACTCTTTTTTTTTTTTTCTTGTGGACAGATTTCTTTTACAGTTCTGGCTGGCTTTTCTGTAGCTAGCTTCTGTGCTTTGCTCCAGGTTTTGACTTAGCCCTGGAGCTCTCGGCTCTTCTTTCCTCACGCTGTTGACGGTATAGCTGAGCTTTCCTAATGCTGGTTATTAATCTGACAATGTACACCAGCGAGGTTTTATAATTGCCATAATTCTTCTTTGCTCCATTCCACTTCCCAGCTCCTCAAATGGGGCGGCAGCTGCAAAGCACAGTACCTGAACATGAGGTAGAGAATCTCAGTTTAAACTTAGGATTTTACATTCTGTTGAGCTGCAGGGAAAGTAGTGACATTTTTGGATACGGTTTCAATCTACAAAGTCCGTGCAAACTTTTTATTACCTATTATGTAAAAATTAAATATTAGCTAATTTTCAGAATTTTTAAATTTTAGCATGGCACACTCAGTCTTTAAGGAGTAGTAGCTTCTAGATTTCATATTTTAGTTATTATAAAACTTGGTCTTGTTTGAATTGAAGAATTTAATAATGTTTAACTTATTAAAGGATACTTTTTAAAAAGACTCTAAATATCATGTGTTCTGTTTAAACTGTCCACAGAGAAGAACCTGAAAGTGAAATAATTTCAAATAGTCCCCTGAAGAAGAAATGCTGATGGCTTTGAATGAATATAAAAGTTGAGTGACGGAAGCTTCTGGAGGCTGATCATAGGGATACCAGCTTATAAAAGCAAGGGGGTATACTTGGAAGTCTGAGCTGAGCTGAGCTGGGAAGGGAGCGAAGCATTTACAGAGTTGTCAAATGTAGAAATAAGTGATGCCAAGTGCACGGTCAATAGAATGCTTCCATCCTCCTAGCAGATTTTGTTGGTCTTGCACTGGTATTAGGGAGCCATACGTGCTTTCTTAAACGTTCCTTGACTGTTTTCTTTTAGAATGGCTTTATAGTGTATAGCTCTGTGTGTGTGTGTTTTCATATTGGTGGGCAGAATGCACTCTCGTGATAAATAAGAAACAGCAAACATAGTTAATGTTGACTTTCCTGTTTGTGTAAATATTGATATTGGATTTCAACAGCAACATGCTAGCAGGATGGCTTTCTTTTCAAGCCTATGTTAGGGAACTATCTGCTAGTACTGATAGCATTTCTGGATAGTTATCAGAAGTCTTTATTTAGAAATTTAACCACATTTTTAATCCTGGGCATTGCAGTAAATGATAGCATGGACGTTTCAAAGACTATATTTTCTGTGCACGCTTTTCTTATAATGCCTGCTGAATTTTACCTGTTCTCTAGGTCTTTTGGGAACCATTAAACCCTCTTTCCTTAGTATCTTAATCTTTTTTTTTCATCATGACAATTGGTATGAGATTTTTCTTTTTCGTTACTTCTGTTCTTCAAAGCACATCTCTGGCTCACGTCTTTATTCTCTGTTTAGCTTTATATTTTACTTTAATCTTTCTGTACATCGGTATCTGTCATCATGGTATTTAAGCTCTTGGAAGAATCTGGCAGTTGCTAACTTTTTGATAAAATAAAGCACTCCACTGTTGTAATGTTTCACTCATGTTAAATTAAAAATTCACATTATTTGGCTAAGGTTGTGATGATTTAGGCACTATTTGTAATTAATAGCAGGGAATATTTTCTTTCTTGTTAAGAGGGTAACTTTGGTTTTAGAAAGCTTGATTATGTTTCTTCTCCATGGTGGATATGAAAAGAACCAGGAAAGCATGAGGATGTTTATAATGTTGTCATACAGTGATCCCTCTCTGCAGACGTATGTGAGAGAGAAAATTCAGAAGAAAGCATTAAGCTGAAGCAAGGAATTTTTTTTTGGTGACACGCACTGCTGATAGTACAGAGGGAGGGGAAGAGGGCAGACGCGATGCACAAATAAGAGAGGAAAGGTGTTGTCTGCGCATTGAAAAGTCCACATGCTGTGACAGTGCAGATGCTGCAGTGTAGACAAACCTGGCTGCACTGTTCTCTGTAAATGAAGATACGGCCTGGCTGAGAGACAGAGGGTGCAGACTCTACCCTCAGGCTTCTCCTCCTGGGGTGGAGAGAAAACTCAACCACGTGCAACAACGAGGGAATAGTTATTTACCCAGCAGAGTATTAACAATTACAGATCAGCATCTGAAATGTGAAACGCGACTTTTAATGTTTAGCTCAGAGCATGATGCCAGCCTGCTTCACTGTGGTTGACTGAATGCAAGAAAATGTCTTTCTGAGAAGAGTAGGCTTTAGCTACCTTGCAAATGAACATCTGAGATAGTATTTGAGTTTCTTTTAGAAGCATCAAAGAGCAAAGTGCAGTAGAGAGAGATTAGATTTTCAGCTATGCAGTCAGTCACTCAAGTTTTGTTATCCCAATAAAAGGAGTTTTGTTAATTATATTCAAATCTTAGAGGCCAGCTTTGTTGACTTCTGCAAATTTGATGATAGATTCTTCCATTCTATGCACTGAGATTTCTTTCTTCCATCCATGACCTTGATCTAAATCAGGCTTTCTTTTCTCTCTACTAAATTTTTCAGTTGTCAGTAGGCTAAAAGAATAATTAGAATGAAAGTATTACTGAAAAAACATTTCCACTACAACTGACCCCCAAATATAATGTGGAGGAAATGACATTTGTAGGCATGTCTGTCTGATTCCCTTCCACTTGATGTGAATTCTTTTAGGAGTTAAACATGTGCATTGATGTGACTTTTGAGATCTCTAGACTAGAGAATTCACCTTTGCAACTGGAATTTATTCAGCATGCAAAGAGGGGTAGATGATTGTTTTATATATGTCTGGTATTGAATGATGGGTAGGTGTGATAACTACATATAAAATTATATTAAAGTCCAAGAGGTGTTTTTATGAGGCAGCCTGGAAATGGCATCCGATTTTCTTATGGCTTTTTCATGTCCATTTTGATGAATCTATTTATTACTTCTATAATGAGTAGTACACATGGTTGGTTAGCCAAGTTATTGAACTTTATCAACCTTGGCTAAAATTCACAATGCGTGCCAAACTTGTTGTAACATGTAAGAAATTACATCTGGGCTAAAAGGTTCAATAATGATTACTCTTATAATGGAATCTTTTACAGAGCATGGGATTTCAGGATATGCCTATGCGTTTTAAAAATTATAGTGATACAATGAAACAAGGAATAACATATAGCTGAAAAAAAAGTATTCTCTTGTAGTATTCATTACAATTTATAATAGGCTTATTCAACCCCGAGGACATAGTGAAAAAGCTTCTTGTTTCCTGTGTGTGCATTTTGGTGTTCACTATCACATCTCTCTTAGACCTCACTGATCTTAATCGTGTAACTTCTGAACCCTTTTGGGTTGAGGGGACAAAACCTAATAATGTGTTGTTAAATCACATCTGTTTATAGCAATAGAATTATGAGCACAGATTGGACCATTAGCACAGAGAGAGGTGTTGGGGCTCGGAGGGCCCAGTAAATTACTTTCCCCTTCCAAGTTATGAGCTGATTGAGAAATAAGACAAATAATAAGGCACATGAAGACTAGAACATCACCCTAATGACTAAGTCGGTATTGGAGAATACAGTTTATATGTGTGGGCTGGTGGGTTTTCTAATCCTGAACACCAGAATTAGACAGGGTAAAGGGTCAGTGCTGAGTCCCTCCAGACCTCCCTGAGGGCAGAGCCTACCTCTGAAGTGTGCACCACACAGCAGAGCAGCAGAGGATGTGTGCTGTCAGTAAGAGGAGGGAAAGGGAGGCTGTATGTGACCTGTTCTCAGTGGCAGATTTCCTAATCACATTAAGCTGTGCCTTCTCTCCAGGGCAGGAATAAGTGAGGGGAAGCAGGGGGGGGCAGGGGTCAGGGGTCAGGGGCAGAAACACAGATGGAGGTTCCTTTACCTGAAAGATACATCTAAATGAGAAAGCTGCCTTCCTCACTCCCCAGCAGTGAACCACTAGTGTGGTTAAAATGGTTAAGCCTTGGGAAAATTAGACTGCAACATAAATGTGTATCTGCTGTTAATACCTAGTTCTTAGATTGTGAGTCCTCTTTTCTTGAATAACGAAACACACCTTTTCCTTTTTTTTCCCCACACTTCAATACTTTCCAATTTGCTAACTCTGGGAACTTGGACTCTATCCTTAATCCCTGAGTGTCAGTTTCTTCATCTATGAAGTAAGTACCATGACTCCAGCCTCATAGAGTCGTGAGAATTCAAAGAAATAAAATGAAGCACCACACGTGATGTCTGTCACCTTGTATTGTTCACCATGAGTTGCCTTATCTATTGTTTTGTTTCTAAGTTTTAAATTTATTTGTATTTCAATTTTATTTTATTTTATTTATTAATTTTTTAAAATGCAAATTTATTTTTTTTTAACTTTTTATCATCGACAATTTTATATATATGCCAACACAGAGAGAATTCCGTTTTTTCTTAAGAGATCGAAAGGAACTGGTTTAAGATGCACCTTTGTATGAAATAGGGAAGAAAAATCACTAGAGTTTTAAATCCATGAACCAACTTACCGAGAGACAGCTCCACAATTGTTCCAGTCTCTATTCCACTTTGGGTGTTGAATAAATATTTGACTTTCATTCGACTACCCTTTGGTACTGTACAGAATTGCCAATGGACAGCAAAGGGATTTATGCAAAGCCATGGTTTTGTGTGCTCCAAGTGGACAGTATCCACACTTTTAACAAAACAGACTATAGCAGGTTTGTCTCCCCCCACACCTCCACGTCCATTGAGCCCTAAACCTTTCCCATCATGTGTGATCATGAACAAAGGGGACGTGAAAAACACAGAGCGAGTCAGTGTGAAAGGGAGAGGGCGTTAGGTCAGGGGAAGTGGGAACTCTTTTTGGACAGACCAGCTCTGTAAACGGCTAAAATGGTGACAGTTGTCCAGAAGGTGGTGGCTGGACCACCACCTCGGGAGAGCTGGTGCCGGTGCCCTGGAGGAATGACAGCACAGCCCACAGCAACGCCACCCCCTCTGACGGCACCGCAGTGCAGGCGCCAACCCAGCTCTGCTGATGGGACACCACGCCTTTTAATTACTCTGTCTTCGATGAAATACTTCTCTTTAATTTCAATAAATTTATTTCTCATGTTAAGACCTGTACTTGCCAATGGACGTTTACCACATGCAGCTAAGTTTTTTTTGTTGTTGCTGTTTTTTTTATGGCGCTTCATTAGAACTCAGTTGAGCAGTAGGGATATGCGTGATTCGGTTAGCTCAAAATAAGGACGTGAAAACCAAAGAGGAGAGGATGCCGAACCTGGTGCATTCCAGCGGTGGCCAAGTGCACGTTCCTTCGGATGTTAGGCTCCCTGCCTTTGATCTGGCAGAACAAGGAGCAGTTAAGAAAAAAGTAAATGTCTCTGGGTTTAATTGAACTTTTCCAAGAAATAAAGATATGGTAAGAATCCATATCTCTTGATTGAGTATTTTTTGAAATAATTTTTCCCCCTGTATGTTAATAAAACACATTTGGGGGAGCCCACTCTGAGAAGCCAGCAGGCATCTGCCTGACTTAAGTAGCAATCACCCAACTGCCACAGACCGTAATCAAGCTTGTGAAAACCATGTGCTCCACGCTGCGGGAGAGCAAGAGTAACGTGCTTAATGTGCCTCTCCACCGACGTGAAGGGGAGCACAGGGGGAAGATGGGGCTTCTGAATTGTGATCATCATTCGACATCTCTATTACCTACAGCTGCTCAGAGAAGTGTCTACCATGCCACGTTTCCTGCAACCCTTAACGTTTGCAAAAATAATGCCTCTGATGTAGGCAACCTCTGATGTTTATACCTTTGGTTGGTTGAATCTTCACGGTTTGTTCTAAGGAAAGGTAAACAGGCCCAGTGATCAGACCATGTTTGAATATAATGCTCATTTCTGGGTGGAGCACGGACAAACTAAGGGCTGGCAAAGTCATCAAATTATGTCCCAGAAACACACATTATTCAGTGGTGGAAGAAAATGTCTACATAAATTAGTTCCTGCAATAGCTATCCAGGAGAGAGAAAACCTGGCTTACATCAAGGGACAGCACTGGGACCAACGGACAGAATTCTGCAAGAAAGCAGCATTCTGCTGATTAGGATGGAGGGTAAAAACTTTTGTAATGATTCAAGTTTTATAAAACTAAGGCAGTAACCTTTAAAAGGTTTCTGTCTTAGCTTGGGAACCCCAAAAGCAGAACCTGAGACAAAGGCTTATTTGTAGATAATATGGGATGGAATTTCAGAGAACACAAGTGAGCGATGGTAGATTCCATAAGGAAGGAGGGAAAGGCAATGCCA
The DNA here is from genome assembly GCA_028627145.1 of Eidolon dupreanum. Lineage (NCBI taxonomy): Eukaryota > Metazoa > Chordata > Mammalia > Chiroptera > Pteropodidae > Eidolon > Eidolon dupreanum. Next base: position 111,476,466 of record CM053508.1, on the reverse strand, counting down.
AGATGTGTTACTGAGTTGATCAGTGCTATGGGCCACTAGTGCTCAGTACAAGGGACTGAGGAGCTTTTTGAAATATGTCTTAGAGCTGCCTGCCTGCTGAATGGGATGAGGAATGTGTTTATTCATTGTTTTCCATCTGTATCAGGCCAGGGTGACCCCACAGATATAAATGCCTCAGCATTTTGGGTTGCGTGCGTATGAGTCCCATGCTGCAGTGTCAGAGAAACCATGGTAGGAATGGAGGGATCCACACTGCAGCCCAGGTGAGGCCATCCAGCTGCATTTGTGTGAAGCTGGTTGAAAGCTGTGTAGACCTAGAGGTTACAGCAGTACTTGGAATAAGATGGGACTGGGAGAATTTGAAGTGTGGACGAGAGGTACCCAATACAGCCCACCCCTTGCACCATTACTCAGCAATCTTGTGCCCAGATAAGAACAGTCCATTACTTAAAGGTCCCCTTAAAGGTTAAAAAACTCTCTGTCAGGATATAAAACAGTGCTAGTTTGTGGTGAATTCTGGAGCTCTCATCCACTGTTGTAGAAGTTTGCTCAGGTTGCCATAACAAAGTACCACGAACTGGGTGACTTAAGCAGAAATTTATTGTTTCCAAGTTCTGGAGGGTAGATGTATAAAATCAAGGTGTCGTCGGGGCCATGCTCCCCTGAAACCTATAGGAGAAGGACCCTTCCTTGCTGTTTCCAGCTTCTGGAGGGCTCAGATTTTTCTTGGCTAGTGGAGCACAATACCAGCCTCCTCCTCTGTCTTCACATGGTATTCTTCTTAAGTCTCTTCACATCGTCTTCCTTCCATGTGTGTCTGTCTCTGTGTCCCAACTTTCCTTTTTTATAGGGACACAAATCATGTTTGATTAGAGCCTACACTAATGATCTAATTTTGACTAATTACTTCTGTAAAGACCGTATTTTTAAATAAAGTCACATCCTGAGGTTCTGGGAATTAGGACTTCAATGCATTTTTTAGGGTGACACAATTCAACCCATAAGAACCAGGCTGTAAAAGAGATATTGCTTTATATTATTGATGCAACCCAGATGAATAACAGTCATTCAACAAGTCCTTCTTTTAACACACACTGACTGAGTGCCTATTGTGTACCTAACCTAGCACTGTTCTAGAACCTGGGGACACAGCAGTGAACCAAACATTCTTATCCCTCTGGGGCTTACTTTCTTATGACGAATAATTTTTAGAAGTAGTTGTTCTTTTGTCCTATTTTTGTCACCCATTAGGAGCCCAGTGGGGAATTGCCTGCTTTCCAGTATTAGAACAGGATTCCTTGAACAAATGCATCGCTGGTCACAAAGGTGTTTAAGCATAGTCTGGGTGGCTGCTCATTGAGGATACTGCAGAGGAAAATTAAGTGCTGAGCAGGTTAAGGCCCCCTTCTGACACTGAGATGATAGGATTACATGGATGGACTTGCTCTGAGACTGTTAAGTATACAATACTTGACTTCTTTCTCTTTATCTTTCAGAGCAACAAACAAAATGTTTTCATAGATTTTGGCTTAGAAAAAAAAAATCTAGGCCAGTGAATTTTAACTTTTTTTTTTTTTCATTCTTTACTCCTTTGAGAATTTCACAAAACCTCTGACCTCTTTCCACAGGGGGAAAAAAATGTATTCATAGCCAAGCATTTGTGTGTAATGTGTAGTTTTGGGGTGGGGAGAAGGCTAGTCCATGAACACTGAATTAAGAAATCCTAATACTTTTCAGGAACTGTAATCATTAGTAGCAGTTAAATATATGTATTTGCTATAGAGAGTCCTTTCATAAGAAAATCACTGAATTGAATAGAATGAGAAAAAAATATGCTTAGAGATGTTGATGTTAACTTTTTATTGTAATGGTCACTTTTCTGATAGCAATTTATCAACATGTAATTATTAAAGCATTATTGACTTCAGAATTACCCTTTGCTAAACAGTGGGAATTTCCTAAAGAACTGGCAGGTAATGAAAAAAATATTCAGTAACTGACAGCCTGTCATAGTTGAATCTAAAACCTAGGGGCAAAAATACATATATTCTATGTAGTTTCCATTTCTAGACCCTGGATTTCTAAATTCTTTCTTATAAAATTTTAAATTTCTTTATTTTTTTGAAAGATGCGGTTCTCTAATTACTGATTTCCTTCTCTTTGTAATCTCTTAATAGATCCGATTTTCACACTGAAGATAATTATCAAAATTCCTTTTTTGGTGGTCAGTTAATGTAATTAATTTATGAAAACTAGAAAGGTTTGATATTAGAATTAGCTGAACACCCAAGACCTGACATTTCATGTCTTATTCATAGAAGGTACATGGTAAATGTTTATGGATGTCGATTCAGGCTTTGCAACACTTCCAACAGCTTTTAAAAGTGTAATAGTTACTGCCTCTGTGGAAATAGAAATTACTCAAATATTACGTGATGAAAAACTAATGTTAGTTTAGTTAAAACAAAACTGTGTAGCAGTGTGTTATAGCCACAGGAACTCTTCAGCCAAATGTTAAGTAAATGTAATGAAAACATTTGTAAAAACATTATCATGCTCCAAAAGAACTGGTAATGCCGGTTACCCCGGAGTAGCTGGATGTTCAAAGACACTTGGGTCGTCAGTTTCACAACAGTTTTGTGGTATCTTGGTGATACTTTACCATAGATGTGATCACTTATCTGGAGCCCTAGAAAAGCATCATTTTGCTTAAATGTTTGTTGCATGTAGGCCATTTCTTGAAGTCATGATCATGGGTGATTCACTTTAAGTGAATGCTTTTCCTCAATGCACGATATTGTGCTATTCTCCACAGGAAGACAGAATCAATACTGTTGACTATAATAGGGATTTGCATTTTTTCTAATTTGTTATTTAGGCTGATCTGAGCAAAGATGTTTAAATTTCCATTTACTTAAACAAGATGGAGTTCTTGCTATGCCGAAGGAATATTTTTAGCTTGGTAATTTACTCAGAAACTGCCTTATTCAATATTTGATGTTAAATTTGCACTAAAACACATAGCATCATATGACATGGGTCCTTACATTAACATTTTGTTGGACTGGAAACAGAATCAACACATTAGTCATCTTAATTCATTTAAGTTGGCTTTCTCTAGAATTCTGGAATCCAAAAACAACACACTTGTCAATTTTACACACAAAGGGAGAAGCAGGATGTAGTTTATAGTTAAATATCCAACTTTGCAATGAAAAGCCAATGCAGTTATAGTAAGCTGAATGAAATTCAGGGTGAAACAAACAGTGTAATTAGATTTTGATGCAAATTGAATGCTTAAAAAATTTGTTTTATATTTGTTTTAATGAGATTCTCTTTATAGATGCTTTTATAGAATCTTCTAAATGGTCTAAAATTAAATTTTCTTTGGTTGTTATCCACATGGGTTCTGGACTTGGCTGTTATAATTATTAACATTTTCTTTCATAGAAAATCTACAGGTCAGAGTCACCTTCATGTTCTTCCATGTTTTGTTCATATTTGACTTCAGTTCAGCTTAGAATTGAATGTTAAAAGTGCATTGTCTATTCCAGGGCTCAGCAAACTATACAGTGCATGGGTCAAATCCAACCCTCCCATGCTTATTTTTGTAAATAAAGTTTTATTGGAACTCAGTGACATCTATTCATTTACTTAACATCTGTGGTTGCTTTCACATTATTTTAAAACAGCAGAATTGAGTAGTTACGACAGAGACCACATGGCCTGTAAAGCTCATAATATTTAATATCTAATCTTTTACAGAAAATGTTTGCCAACCCCTGGCTTATTCTATCAATACATGTTTCTCATATAGTGATTCTTCTGATAAAATTTCAGAGTTTTTAAGAAAACAAAGCTCACCTGTCATAAATAATTGATACATTTTTTTTCATTTAATAAAAAGGGTACCGTAGAGTATGTTATTTCCTTTACCTTGGTTGTCAGGAAGCTTAGAACTAACATTTAAATGCTCAAGTAAGTAACCAGCTTCCTTCAGATTCTTGGTGGATCAGTTTTTTGTTTTTTGTTTTTCTTATTATGGACACATATTTTCTCTTAAAAAAATCAACATTTTGAAGTATGTCACATATAATAAAACTCATACATTTTAATTATACACATGGATGACTTTTGACATATGTATATACCCAGGTAAACCACCACCCCGATCAAGATATAGAATATTTACATCTCTACAGAAATTTTCCTCTTGATTTTTTTTTCCCAGGCAATTTGTCAGTCTCCTCTCTACCCTCCACCTCTTATCCCAGGCAACCGCTGATTTTCATGTTATTTTAAATTCCTGTGTTGTATGTGGGTGTGTATTGGATATTGCTTTAAGTACATTTTGGAAAGAGCTGGAGCACCAGTTATTAATTCTTGAACAGCATAACTACAACAGAAGCTAAGATTCATTTACTCTATTTAGCCTCCTTTTCAGAGTTTTAGATTTCCAAAGGAGAATTTGAGGTGTAAACCACATGGAAACTATTTTAGTTAATGCTGTGAACTAGTGTATTGAGAACTTGCTACTTGCCCAGAGCTCTGCATAGTTATTATTAGATTTTTCTAACAGCCCTGTAAGTGTACATCTTAATATTCCCCTTCTGCAGGTAAAGACACTGAGGTTCATATAAGTTAAGTATATTAGTTTCCTGGAACTGCCATAACATAGTGCCACATACTGGGTGGCTTAAACAACAGAAACTTATTGTCTTGCAGTTCTGGAAGCTAGAAGTCTGAAATCAAGGCGTTGGCAGGTTGAATCCTTCTGAGGGTTGCCAGGAAAGCATCTGATCCAGGCCTCTCTCCTTGGCTTGTAGATAGCTGTCTTCATGTTTACATGGTGGTGTCCCCATATGTATGCTGTGTCCATATTTCCCCTTTTACAAGGACAGCAGTCATATTGTATTGGGACCCACCCTAAAGACCTCACTATAACTTGATTACCTCTGCAAAGGCCCTCTCTCCAAGGAAGGTCACATTCTGAGGTCCTGGGGCTTAGGACTTCAACATAGAAATTTCGAAGCAGGGGACACAAATCAATCCAGAACATTCAACGTTCTTCTCAAGGCTCGAAGGCTGACAGAAAGAGGCAGGGGCAGGAGTCTAACCCAAGTCTGTCTGACTCCAAAGAGTGACACTTATAGGGTGGTGCTAGGAAGAGGCGATGCGGTGACGGGGAGACGGGGAGCCGACATCCACTTTGCTAAGGAGGAAGCTGTAAGGGACTTTACAGGGCCAGGTCCTAGAGTGCAGTCTGTTCCCTCCCAGTTCACTAGCTGTTTGGCCTCGGCTTTTCTGAGCCTCAGTTTTCTAATCTTCACAGTAGGGATCATAGCATCATCAGCCCATAGTGTTGAGGGTTAAATGGGACTGCGATGCAAAAGTTATGTGTCCGTGTGAAGCATCAGACAGTGTCGTTAGAGAGAATCTTGCTTTTGAACAAGCATCTGAGGTCCCGGAAGAGTTTATTAGAACACAGATTGCAGGGCCCAACACCCAGATTCCCTGATTCAGCAGAGGTGAGGCAGGGCCTGACCATGTGCATTTCTAACGAGTTCCCAGGGCATGCTGCTGCTGCCTGTCCAGGTACCACTGTTTGAGTAGCAAGGAACTAGATCTCTCATTTGCAATATGTTTTCCAGTTTTATTAAAAGAAGCTCCAAAGAGAAGTTAGATTTTCTAAGGAAGTCTCATCTATTCCATCTCAGTTATTTGCCTCTTTTTAGGGATGACAGAAATCCTTTGATTTTACTTTCTGGTGGTTGAAGAGGCTTAGGGGACATTGCCTTTTCTCCTTTTAGACTGAGCTGATCTGGTCAAAAGCACTGATATATTAGTCTGCTTAGGTTACTATAACAAACTACCATAGACTGGGCAGCGTAAACAACAGAAATTTATTTCTAAGTGTTGGAGACTGGAAGCTAAAAATCAAGGTCTCCGCAGGTTTGCTTTCTCCTGAGGCATCTCTCTTTGCCTGGCAGGTGTCTGCTTCTTGCTGTGTCCTCCCATGGTATTTCCTCTGTGTGCACATATCCCTGGTGTCTCTCTTCTTAGAAGGACACAGGTCCCATTGGATTAGGGCCCCACCATTATGGCCTCATTTAACCTTGACCACCTCCTTAAAGGTCCTACCTTAGAAACTGTCATGTCAGGGGTTAGATCTCAACGTGTGAATTTATAGAGGACACGATTCAGTGCATGACAATCAGTAGGACTCCTAATCTACTTTTCTTCCAAGAAATATCTTAAATTTCATGCTTACTTCCTTTTCCGTATCTGTCTCAAAACAACGAAGAAGAAAATATAGTGTACCTTGAGCCTCTAAACCATTATGTGCTTGAAGGGCAGGCTGCAGGCTTGAGCCAAATGAAAAATCTAGTTGAGCATGCCTTCTCAAGCCATCTAATCTAGAAAGGAGAATCTCCATTAGACTCTTCTGTGGTTCTTCCCCAATCGCATAGGCTCCCACTGCTGGAAGCTGAGACCCCCTCCAGGCGCACAGTTTGAACTAAGCTTTGTGCAAGCAGGGTGTCCTCTGTCAGGGCCTGAATGCCTTCATCGACTCTGAGCACTCTCTGTCCTCTTTGAATTGAAGTTAAGCCTAATCCCTAATGGAGCATATTACCTATGTGGGGCTCCTACAGGGCCCCCTTGGGCCAGAGGCAGCAGCTGCACGAGGAGAGCCAAAGACAAATTTACAGCTGGCTGAGTCTCCAGGAGTCAAGCAAAATTAGCCCCAGCTGGAATGCTGTCTGCACATCTGACATTCATGCCAAGCAGGTGCCTGATCATGGCGGATGGTTAGATTACACGTTTCCTGAGAGGTAAAGATTTTAAAACTGGTATGTTTCACCAATCCCTCGTTACGGTGTTCCAAAACAAAATGTTATCAGCCTAAAAACAACTCTTCTTCCCCTTGCCCTCTTCGGAGCGAGGCTGATTTTGTTTAGGCAGATCTTCTCAGGTAGCTTAAAAAAGTGATGGAGAATTTCTTTTGCAAATTGTAGGTCCCTTAGGCACTGTAAGCACAGAGTGTGTTGTATCAAAGCCTCAGACTTGTAGTGATTGTTTGTGCTTTGTTCTGTGGACCCTGGCTTGTGGAAGGAAGGGAAAGTCAGTGCTGCTGGTGCCTTCCACCCAGGACTGGTTGTGGACTGTTTGACCATTTCAGTAGAACTCACCAGAAGCAGAAACGTATGGCTTCCTTGATGATGTTGTTTTTATAGTTTTTAGAGAATTGTAGTTGCTCACTAAATACTTCTTCAGTTGGATTGGAAAAAGATGGTTTAGATTCCATTAATGCATTATGTAGGGATGATAACTAACAATAAATTAAATACTGAGCTTATTTTTTAAATGTCTATATGATACAGATGTTTAATACCTTACATGGAAAAAATATAAGGTAGGATTGTAATTGGCGAGATTTTTGTCAATTATGAATGGAAAAATGTGACATTTTGTTTGGAAAAGTCAATTTCTAATTATGCAAAAATCTCATAATTTTACAATTAGTGTTATGTGTCTTTATCATGCCACGAATAGGTATTACTCTAATGATTATGAAACCAAATCTTATTAAAAGCGATGTAAATACATCTCTAAATGAAATCGAGTTTTAGGAGCTATAATCCATGATTCTTCTTTTCCTTCCTCCTTCCATTGCCCCTTTCTCCCTTCTTTTCTTCCTTCTTCCACTCATTAACCCAAATGTCACAAGTGCATTGCTATCCCTGTTTACATATGAAGAAACTGAGGTATAGAGGGTTTAGATGATTTACCTAAGCTAATAAAAAGCCTGATTTTGAACCCAGGTTTCCAAGTTTCAAGCCAAAACTTTTTTTTTAATTAAAAATTTTATTGTGTAAAATTTTATTTGGCTTTTTAAAAAATACATTTTCAGGTTGAATTGAGATGGTGTCAGCGTTTGTTTTAAAAAAGCAAAGCGACAACAGGAATACAAATAGCCAAGCCACAGTTAGACTTTATAAAACTTAAAGCAATTATATTAAAGATATTATATAAGAGAGTGACCTGGTTATATAGATTATCAAGGATACTTTTTTCTTAATGACTACAAGGTAAGGCTTATTCTTTAATGAGGTATTTTCTCATTTAACTCAATTTGCTTTAAAGCCCTTTATGTGTTGTTTCCTTATTGTACATTTTGAGCAAATCTTTCATTTTAGTTGTTATTGCTTCCTAACCAATCTCAGGAAAGGTCCAGTTACCGATTTCGTTACCAAATAAGGAGTTGTGGGAGTCACTGATTTTAGGATAGGGTATGGTGGAGCCAGAGAACACAGCGTTAATGGAACTCTCTGCCTCGCGTCTAGCTTCGAAGACCGAATTTTAGTCCTACTTCCGAGAAGTTGCTTCTTAATAGGTTGTAAGTGATGGTGAATGAAAGTCAGTTTGGACACTTTAAAAGTGAACCTCAGAAAACTGCCGAATTTTCCCAGCCTGGTGTTTTGAGTACCTCCACGTGACTTTGGGAACATAAAGAATTTAATCTTTTTCAAGAGGCAAAGGAATATATGAGTGCCGAGGTTGTTGAGAAAATAAAAGGAGGCTTGAATTAGAAAGGTATTTACGTTGCCAACAGTGAGGATGCAGGATGGAGCAGGCTTTTCATTCCTGGAAGTGCTCGATGGAATGAAGAAGGTTTTTTATTTTGAAGAATTCCTTCCTAGCGATTTCTTAATTGAAAGAAGTGGAAACACATTGAGACAGGCTGATTGTGGCTTCTAGTGATAATTAAGAAAGTAAGAGAAAGGGGTCTTTAGGTGGGGCAGGTACGGGAGCAGGACCTTCGTGGCTGCCCCTGTTTGCTCAAAATCATAAAGAACTCCATCTTGAGCAGATGACAGAGTAACGGAGGCCGCAGTCCTGAAAGGAAATCCTGGCCCAGCTGTGAAAACAATGAACCACTCAGTAACATAATACAAGCATGCTTGCAGATTCAGAGTTGGGTTCTCTTCTCCTCTTGAAGTGGCTATAAATTAATCCATCAAAGTAAAAAAAGGCCTAACTTCAGGTTAAATCTTTCCACTTCTAAAAACCAGAAATGCTTTTGTTCTCTTAGTAGATAGTTGCTGTGAGTGCGGAATTATGAGGTGTCCGTGTGTGTGTGTGTGTGTGTGTGTGTGTGTGTGTGTGTGTGTGTGAGAGAGAGAGAGAGAGAGAGAGAGAGAGAGAGAGAGAGAGAGAGATTGACTTGTTAGTTACAATGCTTGCTCTCTATCAACTTGAGTCAAACAGCATGTGCTGGGTTTGAAATTGTAGAGCCATTATAGTCTTTCTTTTATTAATGCCAGTGAGTGAAAGAAGCTGCGTCTTGTTGAGAGACTTTAAAAGACACAGTGGTCTCCATGTCCAAAAAGCTGGATTTTTAACATTTTTTACTGAGAAGCCTTTGTTTTTGTTTCTTCTATTTCATCCTGTTTTAATTTTTCTTCTGAAGGCTCCGGGCCAAGTTTATAAAAATGCCATGTATACTTTTTAAAAAAAAATCCAGTGTGGCATGGCTTTCTTCTTATTGGGGCATGGGTGGATCTTTATCTTCAACTTTAATAAAAGTAGTCCTCTAAAGTTTGGCCCCTAATGCCTTTTAAAACCTAAGAAAAATTTGAGCAAAATTTGGAACGGCTATAGTGTTGAGATTGTCCTACATAAAATGTCTTATTGGTTAAAATTATAGAGGCAGGGTTAAATGAAGATGGTACTTGTAAGTTATTGACCTTGGAGAATGTGGAGGGAAACTTAATTTTTGCGGATTACTTATTCCATCTCATAAGGCTTACACAGAGAAACATTTGTAAAAACAAAGAATGGTGTTAATTCTGAGCCTTGTGATGAAATATTAGAGAGAAGACAGTTTGAGTACATGTCGCAGTTTGGGGATGGATTCCATAAACTAAGTACATTTATGTAATAAAGTAGCCGAAGAGTCCTAAATTCTTTGCATTGACATGATGGGCAGAAAGAGGCGTTGGTCTGCTGTTGACATTGAAGTCCATGCATTTGGGCCATTTCTGTCTTTTTCAGAAGAACAACTGCTTAGTAAGTTTAGTTTAAATTATACAAATGTAAAAAATGTAAACATACTTCATAAGTCACAAAGAATATATATCAAATTCTATGAGTCACATTTAACAGATACAGTTAGTGGACCGTAGGGCTGGTGGGCAGTGTTCCAAGTTGGTTTTCCTACCCTGAAGTGACTCCCAGTCTGTGCCCTTAACCCTACATGGTGGGTGTGCTGGTTTGTGGACTAGATGGGGCCCACCTACTTTGAACTCAGGCCGTACCACTTGGGGATCCTCCTCCTTTTTTGCCCTCTGATCCTGTGAGTCCCTTAACCTCTGGTATTGTTTGTTTTCTCATACAGGATACAATGACAATGACACTTCATAAGTGTGCCTTAGATTAGAGAATGTATTTCGTAAAGCACCTGGCATAGTGCCCAGCACATAATAACACCTCCACGTCCTCCAACTTAAAATCTTTCAAAGATCTTCTCTAAAAATCAGGATTCTCAGAAAATGTATTGTTTGAAATAGGTTTAGGAATGGGTTTCTCTCTTTCAGATCCCACTTGTCTGTATTAACATTTATAAAGGCCTGTAAATTATCCACTAGATATCATTCTTGTTTTATTTGTAGTTTCCTTCTATAACAGGCATACATGCATGTATTAAAAACTGAAATAGCATAGATGTTCTCAAATGCAGAGTAAGTCTTTCTTGCCCCTGACCAATGGCTCTCTTGCCGATGTAATCAGTATTAATGCATATTAAGCACATACCTTCCCTACTTTTGTATTTCATCAGTAGGATCATAGGTGTATGCTATTTTGTGCTTTGATACTTTTTCTTAATTAATGTAACTTGGAGATGTTTTCTTGTGTCTCCAACTCGTTTCACCTTATGCTTTTTAATTGCAGCACAGTGTTCTATGCGTGTCATGTGATTTATTTAACCTCATCAGTGGGCATTCAGGTTGATTCCAGGTTTTTGGCTGTTACAAACAATGCTTGTTGAATATTCCTCTCATATTTTTGCTCATGTGGGCAAATATATTCATAGGATGAATTTCTGGATGTGGAATAGCTGGGTCAAGGGCATGCCCCCAATGTACAATTTGATAGATAGAGCCCAGCTGCCCCCCACCCCACACAGATGTTGAGCCATTTGAATTCCACTCCCCTCCCCCCTCCCATTAATGTATGTGGTTGCCCGGGTGCCTGCACCCTTACCTACACAGACACTGCTCAGTCAAGTTGCTCTTACAGACTCTCTCTTCTTTGGGCCTGCTCGGACCATGTTAATTGTAATCTTTGGGCATTTTTCTCACTGTGATTCTTAACGCCGTGGAATCTGTACTGTCATTGGCAGGTCGGATGAGAACTTATTCAGCCAGCTCAGTGGCAGCGCTAGTAGGCGGCCTGGGGTTAGGCTTGCCTCTTGAGAGATCTCAGGCAGTCGCTTGGAATTTATTATATAGGTTTACAAAACATTAGGGCCTCGTTATTAAACTGCCCAAAGCATGTAAACACAGCCTGGTGATATTTCAAAAAGATAATCTACATGAACCAAACACTTCCTGCTTCCATATTCTCATCTTTTGAGTTGGTATCATTTTTTGGTAAAATTTATATTTGTGGTACTTGTTGCCAGCTATATGTAACACCTATTTAAAAGCAAGGCTGGTTATGACTTATTTTCCTCTGGAGAAACCTGTGTAGTTTCATAATTTCTTAAGAGATGGCAGCTGTGGTTAATGTTTAGTGAAAACAGTTCCTAGCTCTTTGGAACTCAGAATTATGTAATTAAAATGGTGTGAAAGGTAAATGTGATAATTAAAGTAACGACAGAAACAGAAATATGGATTATCTGATTACTATACTTGTGACATTGACAGTTGGGATGAATGTATGTCTTAGAACTTCATCTGAAGTGCCCTAGGAAAGTTAGATTTCAGTATCGTGGTCAATGTCACGTGACCGTTTCATTTACATTAATCGGATCGGTTTGGAAAGTATGGTCCTTGTACTTATAGTAGAATGTAGGAGAAACTTGCATCCTTTAAGCTTGTGGTTTATTAACACAAAAATTGTCCCCAACTTTGAATTGTCCCCAAATCTAACTTAAGATGAAAGACATTAAGCTTATCTTCTTGCTGTATACGTGAGAGTAGATCTCCAGGGAGGGAGAGGACTTGTGCTAGAATATCCTGCAACTTGTTGGTTGGTTCCTGAAGATTGCTTTAGCAGTCTGTCCTGGTGAGGGTGGGGGGAATTGCCATCTCTGTGGCCTTTTAATTGTGTACAGTTACAAGTAACATTTGTCTCCAGTGTTTCACAATTATAAATTAATAATAACAGCCCATTAGAAATTACGAGTGTTGTAAGCCCCTATTCCTCTGGGCATCTTAATAAAAATGATAATGAAAACCATAATTTACAGTAAATGGGGACACCGCCCAAGTAAATCCACAATATGGAGAAAATTAAAAAACTCAACCAGGAGGAACCTTCATAACACTGGGGAAAGAGATGGCCATGTTTTCAGTTCCTATTTCAGTGAGAGCGCTGTCACTGAGTGTAGAGACAGGGTTCCCAGCCTGATGTTCTTTGTGCCTGCGGAATCTGCGATTCTGTCCTGTTCATCCAACTTAGCAGCACCCCTCACTGGGTGCGGCCACCATTCCATTCCCCCCACCCCACTCCTCCCTTTGTATTCCCTGTCTGGGTAAACCAATTCCCAGCCTCCCCCATGGCCCAGCGGGCATCCTTGGAGACCCTGGAGACACCCTCAAACTTAGACTCAGGCACTCATGAGGCTTTGCAGGTTTTTGCTTCCCAAATGGTTCTCAGCTGTTCGGCGTAAAGGGGTACCTCATCCCCTGCTGGTGGGTCACAAGGTTTCAGTGTCTTCAGCCAGTCTGTCTTCTGCATGATCACCAGAGGTATCTTAAGTGGATAAAAGAATAATAATCCATAGTTCTGCTCCCTGCCCAAATTCTTTCACATGCTCCCTGCCACCTGCAAAAGATTTCTCACAGTTTTAGCTTGGTGAACAGGGTTTCACCTCCCATTGCCTTCCCTATTCCTCATTCACTTGGGGGCCTCACCAGTTCTTGGTCTTGTTTTGCCAGGCACCCTACCTTTTTGGCTTCTTTGGTTCATTTTTATGTCCTTTGATCCTAGTGTAATTCTCCATCCAGAGTTCCTGCTACGATGCAGTGACACTTGGGAAATGGTGGGTAAAGGAGCTTGCATCGAAAATTCAAATTTCTGCAGATCCCTTAGCCCTTCGCCTTGTTTGTGTGTGCAGAGCTGAGTGCCACTGCAAGGCCTTCCAAGGTGCAGCGAGCATCCTGATCTTCCCATGCGTGACAGCACAGAGTCAACTCGGCTTAAATAAAATCTCAAGCAGGCTCATGTGAAACATTCTTCGAGACTCGGCAGTTCAGATCTGAACATTCTGATTGAGGCAGTTTTGTGGTAAGGCCTGAGCCATGTTCTCTAGCAGGAGTCTTCTTCAGATAATGTGCATCTGAGTATCATATGTGTACCTGCGATGGCCTGGCAGGTACACCGGCAGCGTGGGTGGTGACCATGGCCAGCAAGAGGGCACATACTCCACGTCTAGCCTGCATCAGCAAGGGTGATTGGGGACTCAGTGTGATCCGATTGTAAGCTTTTTCAGAGAAATTGGACTTCTGCTTTTGGATATGTAAGCTCCCTGATTCTTTTTTAATGCTGGCAACTAATTCACATTAGGAAGGAAGGAAAAGAGGAAGGGAGGGAGGGAGGGAAACAATGTGTGGGCCAAACAAAATAGGTCTGCAGGCTTGATTTATCCTCTAATCTCCAGTTTTTGTAACCTCTATTCTGGAGAATGAAAGCTAGTGTAAGATAAGCAGGTTTTTAAATTTTGGGGGGGGGGTATGTCTTTTTTTTTTTTTTATGGTACTTTAATTGAATGTAAAGTTTACAATCCAAGACAGGGAGATGATAAACCTTCAAGGGGACTTAGTTTTCCTGATCAGATGAGATGTAACAACAGCTAGAAAATGGATTCTGCCCATTGTTTTAAAATATCTTCCTTTATTTTCTTTCTATTATAGTTTTAAATATTCTTCTGAACGTACTCTTGCCACCTCCGTGCAGTTAAGCTGGTTCAATTTAAACATTGTCACAGAGTTAACTTTTTATAAGATGAATCAGGTTATTAAATTTAGTAAACCATTGCCTTCATTATTTTGCACAAACTTTGGCACTGTGCAGAAGTGGCTCAGCATTACTACATTTAGTTAATTAAACCGGTCCTAGCTGTGGCATTACGGGAGTGAGGGATGCTATTCTTCAGGGCTTTTCCAAGACTTTAAACAGTAGGTGGCATTATTGAACTTTTTTTTTTTTTTATAAAACTCCACACTCTAGAGATATGGTTTACTATAAAAATGTTATTGTCCTTCCTGTTGAGCTATCAGCCTTTGAAATATCCGTGCTTTGGTTTTGCTCCAAAAGTGATGGTAAAGGAGAAGGAAATGGAGTTGCCTGTTGCAGCTTTGAGAAGTGGACTCGCAATGGGTAATGCATCGCTTAGGTAAAGGAAGATGTAAGAGCCACAGTGTAATTTTGCATGACACAGGGACAGATGGCTTAACCATAACCACAGTCGGGAATTATCTAATGGAAAGTGGGCACAAACTTCTACCCACAGCCTGTTGCTGCCATCACGTAAGATGCGTTCTTTTTAGTAATAAAAAGTTCTTTGCCATAGATTATTTTGTCAAGTGAGTTAGTATGACTTAACAGGTTTGTTTGAGAAAATAAATTTTGATAGAGAAAAGACATGCTTTCCCCGCCCCCGCCCCCAGAGATTTCTAGGTAGTGTCATTCAAAACTGTAATGAGCGGCATCTTTGCAAGATTCTAATAGTCATTCATTAGAAAGGAAGTTAGAGGATCATCGATATTGTTTGAAACAATTTGGATTGTTTTAAAATAGTCCAGAATTATAGCTTGTTAACAGTCCGTAAGAACCATTCGTTCCTTTGGTAGATATTTATTGAATCCTTACCGGATGTTAGTCCCACGGGATATGGAAATGAAGAAAGCATAGACTCTAAGGCACTTACAGCTAACCTGGTAAAGGGGACAAGTATAGCCCTGCCCAGCCCGCATTGTACTGATGCTGTCTCAGTTCCTTAGAAACATGGTTGCTGACGAATGACAAAGCATTACGCCCAGCATGTCCACCATCCCCTTGCATCATTTTCTTCTTATACTCTGATGTAATGTGATGAAAAATATGCCTGATGATTGCTGCGGCCTGGGAATTTTGTAGGGACACAGAGTCTGTCATTTTCAGCAAGGTCTGGGTATGTGAAGTCCAGGGATTGCAAATGAGGTCGTTTTTGGCCACTCGATGCAACCTCCGTTTGGCTGTCAGCGTTTCATTAGCCTGATTGATGCAGTACATCAGTCAGCAAGATTTCATCCCATCCGGTTGGGGAACAGCTGGGCTACAAAACCTGTTTTTTAACTTCTCTCTCTTTTCCCAAATGGTATAGGTACCTTTTGCTCACTGATGATAAAGGGTGAAGTTGACATTATGGATCAAAATGAGTAAATTTCAATTATTATCTTGAAGATATTGCTTCAACCCTTTGTACTACATATATCCAAGGGGAAGCAAACAGATTTATGTGTTAAATATTTCAGATTTAAAATCCTTTGTGCATTATTTTAACATCAGATTCAAGTATAGGAGATTATCCTTAGATAATGGTAAATGAATATTTTGGGATACAGAAGTTGGCATAATCTGAAAAATAACTCCGGTTATTCCAGCAATGAAGTTCAAGAGTATTTCAGAGCCAGTATTTAGACAAATGGAATCATGCATTTGTAGCTATTTTCTTTAAAATTCTGGTTGATGTTAAAGCCAGTCAGCTCTTTGGTTGCTGTTAGGAGCAGATCTAGGAGAGAGTTTTAATTTTTCGGTCATAATGACTGTGCTGTATATGGTAAGTCATACAAAGCATAGAGAGGAGGCACAAGACTTTATACCAAGGATTTCGAAAAGAACTAGGAACTAACATTTGTTTTCTGTATACTATGGTTATGTTAGGCTCTTAGTGTTTGTTTACTACTTATTCCTCATTTTAAGAAAAGATAACTGAGTTTCTGATGGGTTAAAGGCATAGCCTTAGGTCTCATAGCTTATAAATAGTTAGAGCTGCTATCAACGCAAGTATGTCAAACTCCCGAGTTTGAATTTTCTGTATGCTGTGCTGGCTTCCCTTGAGAACCAGTTTATATAAATAGACTGGCCTCCACGGAGAGTAGATATATGGAAGTGATATGAATGAATGAACTTTCCTAGACTTATATGGCAATCTCACCGAGATAATGAGTGATACTTTGATTTTTCATACATATTAATATTATTTTGGAAACAATAATCTCTGGTCCTCTGCCTTACTGCTTTCTTCTAGTAGAGTTGATTTCTTTGTGTTTGCAGTATACTCTGTATGGTCTTCTACATAGCTTATAAGATTTGGTATTTTATGCTTAAGATCAGTGGTATGGCGTTCAAGCTTTTCAATTAGACTTCCCCTCTGCTCCGCTCCCCTTTCCTCTCCTCCTTTCAAGTCACTAATGTATAAGAGTTGTTCCACACCCTTGGCAACATTGCGTGTATGTGTGTGTGTGTGTGTATGTGTGTGTGTGTGTGTGTGTGTGTGTGTGTGTGTGTTTAATTAACCATTGTAGTAGTAGGTATGTAGTAGTATCTCACTGTATCTTTTGCATTTCCCTAATGACTTACAACATAGTTGTTTTTCTTCTTTTCCTATTATATGGAAGAGTTTATGTAACATTGGTGTTTTTATTTTCTTAAATGTTTAGTAGACTTTACTGTTCAAGACATATGGATCCAAAGTTTTCATTTGGAGAATTTTCTTTAAATATATAGAATTTTTCATTTTTAAAATCTTTTTGCAACAATTTTTAAGTAGTGTCTTTCTGGCAATTTTTCTTTTTTCACCTATATCTTAAATTTATTGGTATAAAGTTGTTCAGCATATTTTCTTAAGATCTTTTTAGGGTTTGTAGGTTCTGTAATGATGTCCTTTTATTCATCCCTGATATCAGTCATTTGTATGCTTATCAGTACATTACAGCCCACACCCTCATGACTTGCTAGCCCTTTATCAATTTATTAGTCTTTTCAAAGAAATGACATTTGGCTTCTTTGTTCCTATGTATTTTATGTTTTTTTTTTAAATCTTTATTAGTTTCTCCTTTTATTTTTATTACTTTCTTTCTGCTTTCTTTAGGTTTAATTATCTGCTTTTAACATTTTCTAACTTAATGGACACTGAGCCCTTCTTCTGTTTTAGTATTATATATTTAAGGCTATAGATTATCCTTTATCCATGGCTTTAACTATGTTCCATAAGTTGTGATATGAATTTTTGTAATCTTTCAGTTTAAAATATTTTCTAATTTATATTGTAATTTTTTGAGTCACAATTTCTTATTAGTTAAAAATGTATTACTTAGTTTCCAGAAAGGGGAATTTTCTAAGATTTTGTTATTGGTTTCTAATTTTATTACACTGTGATCACTGGAATAAAATTTCCCATTTTATTCCTACTTTAATTTTTTGAAATTTGTTGAAACTTGCTTTTGGCACTGCACATGGTCAATTTTGAAAAATGTTCTTTGACTACTTGAATGTACATTCTGCTGTTGTGTTCAGTGTCTAGCATGATTATTTCCAGTTTACCAACTGTGTTGTTCAAATCTTCTATATACTTACTATTTGCTTATTTTATGTTACTGATTTATTAAAATTTTCTACTCTAGTTATGAATTTGTCTATTTCTCCTCTTAATTCTGTCAATTTTTGTTCTATCTATCTATCGAGAGAAAGGGTAGGAAACAATTCTATATACAAATATAGAATTGTCATGTATTCCTGGTGGATTGGAACTTATCATTATGAAATATTCAAACTTTTTCTCTTATACTACTTCATATGATTCATGTTTACATGGTATATTCTTTCCTATTCTTTTACTTTTAACTTTTTTATTGTTATGTTTAAGGATACAAAACATAACATACAGACTTTTGTAAGGAGCATAGTGTGTGTGTTTTATCCAGGCTGATGATCTTTGTCTTTTGACTGCTTTTTTTTTTTTTTTTGGACACTGTAGGTTGCATCTTGGAGCAGGAGCCATGGGACCTGGACTCTGCTTTCAAATTTGGCTCTTATTGGCTGAGGGCCTAGAGCAACCTCTTCTGCTTAGTATTTTCTCTCTTTTTCTCTCCGTGTCTTTATGTATGTATGTATGTGTGTATATATTTATGAATATATATGATAAAGAGCTTTACGAAAGAAATATATTAATAATATTAAGCAAAATCAGTTGCATACTGTGTATAAGATCCTATTCCAATTAACCTCATTTATTCATCATAGCCACTCTCTGGCATGTGTTATCATTAACTCTATTTTATTATAATGTTTTTATTCTCATCCCTCCCACCCTCTTTCCTTTGGAAACCATCCTCTTGTTCTCTATATCTATGAGTCTGTTTCTGTTTTGTTTTATTCATTTATTTTGTTTTGACTGCAGTTTTTAGTTCATTTATATTTAATGTAATTACAGATACATTTGGGGTTAAAATACCCCCTTCTTATGGGCATTCTACTTATCTAACTTTTTATTATTCTACTTCTCCTTTCTATTGTTAAATATGTGTTATTTTACTATTCTCTTAGTGGTAATTGTAGAGATTACAGTCTGCATCTTTGACCTGTTAAGTCCAGTATAAATTAACACTTTACCACTTCGTGAACAATGCAAGGGTCTTAGAACACTTTAATCTCATTTACTCAGCGCTTAGGTTATGTATTATTATCATCAACATAGTAATTCTCGCTATGTATTCTAAAGTTCACAAACTATTACTATTATCATTTAGATTTTTTCATTATGTTACTCTTTGCTACTTTCTACATCTCCGTATTTCTACCTAGGGTCATTTTCCTTCTACTCAAAGAACATCTTTTAGTATTTCCTTTGGTGATATAGCCTCTTGGCTTTTATTTGTTTAAATTTTTTTTTCACCTTTATTTTTAAAGGATATTTTCACTGGGTGTAGAAGCACCAAATGCTGGCTCACCTGTACAGGCCTTTCAACATTTCCAGATTTTGGCCCCTCAAATTCTCAGTCGTAGCATCCGCACGATGCCTTGGAAGAGCCATGTGTTCCTGCACGTGCATGTGTATTGTTTTGTCCAGCTTTTCTAATTGTTCTCAGTGAGTAGGTGGGCCTAAGAAACCTAGATCACCAGCGCTAGAAGCAGAGTGCTGGATGCGGAAGTGCTGGAAGTGTTTAGCACAGGGCAGAGCACTGTGTCAAGAGCTTAACAGATGTTGTTTGTTTTACTTTCCAGGTGTGTTTTCTCTTAATAGACTGTAAACTCTTTGAGGGAAGTGACCCCGTCTTAAGTCTTTTTATGTTTTTATTTATATTGAGCACAGGATCTGGTCCTTATTAAGCAGTGGTTAAATGGCTGACAATGCCGTGAGCTTTACTGTGGCTGAGCCTTCACCTTTGCAAACACTGTGCTCCCGGGGCAGGTTTACTCAGTGTCAACACTGTTGACATTTTGGGCCAGGTGACTCTGCTGGGGGCGCTGTCCTGTGCATTATAGGATATTTTGTAGCATCCCTGGCCTTTGCCTACTAGATGCCAAAGGCATGCCACTGCCAACGGGGCCACTGAAAATGTCTCTAGACATCTGCAACTGTCTGCTCCTAGGGGGCAAAGTTTCCTCTGGTTGAGAACCACTAGGGTAATATGTGTGGTGCTAAATAAAGGCCATTCTACATGACTCAGTGTTTCGTATTTGTGTTTCCTAATGTTGACTTTCTTTTAAACCATAGGATTTGAAACTGCTAAGTCTTTTGCCCTCCATGGTGCTCACGTGATCCTGGCCTGCAGGAATATGACAAGAGCCAATGAAGCCGTGTCACGCATTTTAGGAGAATGGGTAAGCAAGCACTTGACTGTTTTATTTACTTTTTTAAATTGTCAAATACACAGGCTGGGATAAACACATGGAGGTTTAGTACAGAGAATAAAGTTTATTGCTCTTGGAATAATATTTTCATTATTTTTAAAGCTATATTTACTTTGTTTACTTTATGAATGAGAAGGACAAGCAAGCCCGTTATTATCTACACGTTTGTTTATAGTTCATTGCCATGTCATTTGCTTTATTAGTCAGAGGTTTGAGAATGTTTACTCATTTAGCTCAATAAGAAAAATAAAATGTGGTTAACGCCCCCGAATGCAACTGAGAAGCTGTTATGCTTATGGTTTTTTGGTTCAGAAAGGAGCAGGCTTTAACCCTGTCTCTGGTTTTTCCTTTTTTGCTTTTCTCTCTCTGTGTAGATTTTCATGTTGATATGTGTGTGTACAAAACATTTACTGAGTGATGCAGTGCTTTTAGGGATAAGGATATATAGCTTCAGACAAAACAAAATCCCTTCCCTTATGGGCTTACTTTCCAGGTAGGAGAAGCAGACCATAAAGGAATGACTGCATTTAGCATTTAACATAATGTCAGGTTGTTATAAATACAGTGAAGGATAATACAGCAGAGTGGGGGGTGAGGCATGACAGCGTGGACTCTGTCAGACTGGGTTGTCAGCAGAGACCCCTCTAAAATTGCGACATTTGATCCGAGGCCTGAATGAAGTATAGAAGTAAGCTGTGCCAATGTCATGGGAAATAGTTTCTAAGCAATGGGAACAGCGTGTGCAAAGGCACAGAGGTAGGAATGTTTCTGGAAGATTCAAGGCTCATCAGGAGGCTAGTGTGGCTGGAGCCGAGTAGCGGGGAGGGGGCCGCAGAGGAGCTTCGAGGGTGTCACGTAGGATCTCAGAGACAGTGGCGAAGAAGACATTAAAGGATATGGGCCAGAAGTGATAAGGCCGATTGTTTTTTTACCATGATCACTAGGCTTCGGCATGAAATATAGACTGTGTTCATTCATTCTTTTGTCGTTTATTCATGTATTCATGAAGTGGCCCGTCATAGGTACTGGGATCTACTATTAAGGAAGGACAGACATTGCCACTGTCTTTGTAGAGCTTTCTGCTTAGAGTGGAAGACAGATTTGATCAAAGAAACATAGACATCAGTGTAAACTTAAAATAATGGTAGGCAGTGCTATGAAGTGCGTGGTCCTCTAAAATGGCAAATAACGCCAGGGTGGTAGGGGACATTCAGAGTCCCTGAGAAAGAGCTGATTGAGCTGAGATCTCAAGAAAGATTAGGGGGAAGGTGGGAGAAAGGTCACGCCAGGCAGAGAGAGTGGCCTGTGTGGTGGCCCTGAGAGGAGGCAGTGGAGGAAGAGATGACAGTCACGTGGCTGGAAGCAGAATGAGGAGGAGATGACAGTCATGTGACTAGAAGCAGAATGAAGAGGAGATGACAGTCACGTGACTGGAAGCAGACCAAGGAGGAGATGACAGTCACATGGCTGGAAGCAGACCGTGAAGGGGGTTGGGTCATTCTTGCCGAGACAGTCTTCATTTTCTGAAAACCGTGGAAGATTTTTTGCCATCTGAAGAAATAGACCATGGATTGTTTAAGGGAATGTCTGAGGTTCTGGGCTGAAAATTTCTGAAAGTCAAGAAAAGGAAGATTTGTGTCTGCTTTTTTAAGCAGGATTTCAAATTTAGTATATTTCAAATGAACCCTTGTCTTGATCTCACTGGATTTGTTATTTAGAGTTAAAGTGAAAGCACAAAATAGGGCCCAATTTTTCTTATTATCTTAGCATCTCTCTAACAACAAAGTTAAAATCACTAATTATCTCTAGTAGGTGGTATGGTAGTAATTTTTAGAACTGTATAGAGAGAATAATTGGTAATACATACATATAGTTTGAATCTTCATACAAAATGGGAAAATATAAAATAAAAAGTGAAAGTCTCTCCCAATTCTTCTCTTGGAAGGTAAATGTTATTAACCATTTCTTCTGTATTCTTCCAGAAAAAAGTCATATATACTTACGAACACACACATATTGTTATATGCTTTGATTTTTTTCACTTAATACTATAGATCTTTTCTTATCAGTGCATGTAGATCTACCTCATTGTTTTTAACTGCTGTATAATATTCCATCACTTACTTAATGCTCTAATCTATTCAACTGATCTCCCTTTTTTGGTGGACATTTGGGTTGTTTTCATTGTTTCTCTATTCCAAGTGATGTTCTCTGAAAGTTCAGTCTCTTACATTTTCAGCCAAAATTGGATGTAAACTATGGTACAGTGAGCATTCTCAATAGACACTTTTGTAAGTACACCCATAGGGCAGAATCTTAGCAGTAAACTCACTGAATCAAAGGGAATATGTATTTAAAGTTTCCAAAGCAGTTTTCCCATTGTCATCTAGCAGTGTCGTACCAGTTTCTATCCACACTGTCAATGCAGAACACAAACTAGCACCAGAGAGTGTCAGACTCATAAAATTTTACCCATCGATGCTATATTTAAACTAGAAAAATCAAATTCCATCAACCCTAGTGATACTGTAATGATCATACTGTGCAATGATATTAATGTTTAGGCCAGTCTTGGAAGGTAATGCTAAAACACAGCTATTTATACATTGACAAAACTGTCTTCCTTTTTTCTTGTATGTAACATCGAATTTATCTATATGTATCCTCTTATAACTATTGTTTGATGCTTAAGGGCAGAAATTCCTGGATCTGCCCTGCTCAGCTATAGGACTGACTTTGGCAAGTCTCTCAGTCTATTTGGTGCTCAGTTTTCTCATCTGCAACTAAGAAGGTTGAATGGGACGATCCCAAAGACCCACCGTTTAGTTTTTCTTTCTTGCATTTTAAGCTACAATTCGGTTCCTGTGAGTCAGTTTAATTCTACCATACCAGCAAACCAAACTCCCAGAGAAAGAATTACCCAAAAGTATTCTCTGTCAGGGTCATGAGCAAAGGAAATGGGAACAAACACTAAACTCATTCTCACATAGCATTTAGAATGTTTCAGTTTTTATAGTTCGTAGACTGAAGATCCTTAACCCTTTAATCATCGCTCATCTGTTTCCCTGTCCTCTGTGAGTCCCACTGTACCATGTTCTCTGTCCCTCCTAGATTTGGCACCAAAAGTCGTTATTACTGTTGCATGTCATTGCACTATGAACACAGCGCTGTCTGTGTGAGACCTTCCCTTGGTGATCTCTGTTCGGCTGGTGTTTCACTTGCCCACCCCCGATACGTGCCGGTCGGCTTCCCTTCAGGCCCTTCCTTACCTCATGTCTGCGCAGGGATTTTATCTGGCACATCATTAAATACCACCTTCTTGTATTTCTCAAGGTCATTTTGATCATCTCCAGTTTTCCCAGCTGCTAGCCAGCTTGAGGGCCTTTATGCTTTTTCTGAGATGAACCCTATCAGTGTTAGAACTGGGAAGATACTGCAACATATTGGTGCCTCTCAGGAGATTCTCAAAATGATCCAAAGTTTTTTGTTGCAGCAAAAGCTCACTCAGAAGTCTTTGGGCTGTTTGGCTCAGCTTTGGCTTACATGTGCCAAGGCTCCATGGGCAATCTTGGCTCAGCTCAGGAGGCGGTGTTCATGCTTTCTTCCCCACCTTGCTCTTCCCTGCCTGGCCTTCTCTTCCTACCTTCACTGTACGTTCCAGAATGCTCTGTGTCAGAACACTCCGGTCTGCCTTCATGGCAGTAGAATGTTACTCTTATACCCTCCGTGAGGCAGCTGACAAGCACCACTTATGTGTCTCTGTCACAGGCTGTGTCCTGGGCAAGGCACTTTATATCCCTTCTTCAGAAGGATGTCAGAACCTGGTTTTCTCCATTTTACGGAAAGCCAGTGCAGGGCTCAAAGGGTGAAGGGACTCGCCCAGAGTCACAAAGCTGTTGAGTGCAAAAGCAGGCTCCTGGCGTGTCCATCTGTCCTCCAAAGCCAAAGCCCATCTACTCCACCCCATGGCCTGGCCGTTCTATCACATCCAGCATCATGCACATTCGTTACCTTTTAGGCGCTGCTTTCTAATTCATGAAATGCTATTTGAGTGATTAATTTCAGGATTAATCATATTTCTCAGACGGAGCTACTCTGAACTACCTTATTGTCCCAAGCAATCCATTTTCATTCAAGATATCCTTTATAGAGTTCTCAAACCACTTTTGAGGCGATCCAGCTATTTAGTAAAACACAACTTAAATGGAAACACATTGTAAATGGAATTATATTGAGTCTATATATAATTACTACTAACAATAATGATTTCATGGGAAAATGCCCCCCTGCTGAGATGTTTTAGATGCTCCAAACTTAAAAATAAGAAAAGAATTGAAAACAATTAAAATTGGATAACATGGACAGTGCAGAAGTAAACCACCCTCTTAAAAGGCCAATCCATTTAGCATAATTAAAAAAGGAGGGAGGATGGGAGGTCCATCAGCCTCTGATCATATTTAAATAAAGCATCTCCGGAAATGGGGTCTGTGCCTTTGTTGTTAAGCAGTCCACCGTTCGAGGATGTGTTCTGCCTCATTCACGTGCTTAAATGGATTACAGACTAATGTCCCTTACCTATAAGGCAGTCACCTAATATTTTTCTGATTATTCCAAGGGGCACATATGGCTGGCTGAGTAGGAAGTTTATAAATTTATCTTCTTATTTTCAGGATGGGGTAGATTCTCTTTTGTTCAGTAGCACTGTCTGTGAGGATGTCATGTGAATTCTCTAAGTCCCAGACACTGATAGGTGCGTCTGAATCCCTGCAGTGCTGTGCTGTGGTTTTCACTTTCCTTCACTCAATAAGTATTTATCAGAGTGGGGTTTTGCTGGTGTTTTTAATAGATGTCTGGCACGTCCCACTCTCCATGCTGAGATATGATCTCTAAGGGCCATTGTATATAAAGAACAGTAGTTGATTAGGTATCAAAATGCACTTTATAAACAGCCACCGCAAGACCCCACATCCCAACATAGGGCTCTTGTACGGCCTAAGTGGGACTTCCACTTCCTCTTTTCTCTCACCTTATTATAGTTTCTAAGTTTTAGATTCCTAAAGCTGGAAGTTTAAAAGTTCCAGTCCTGGGGAGGAAGAAGGATGAATAGAGCTGGAGCTGACAGATCTAAGTAAATATGGCTTGTGACTGGGGCAGAGTAGGCATCGGAAGGGGAAGGGATTGTTTTGAGTATCCAGCCTGCCTCACGTGTGTCAGGCCCTTACTAGGTCTGCTTATCAGGTAAAGAGTGAAACAGGAAGTATAAAAGAGCTCATATAAGTGGCTGCCTCTTTGTGAAATCTGGGGTCCAGTGAGTATTCTGAAGCGCTGGCATTTTCTGGGGAATGAGATAACCAATGAGCTGAGCAGAAGTGGGCTGGTGTGGCAGGAGGGGCTGATGGCCCTTCCTGAGAATTATTGTGAGACTTACTCCTGATTCCCCAGAACGCCTCTTGGACCCATTCCCCTGTCATAAGGGAGGAGCGGTCCAAGTATGTTGTGTTTGGTGAGAAGGTCTGGTCTCTGAGGAAGACTCCCAGCCCAAGCTTTTTCTAACCTGTCTTTTTATTTGTCCTAGACTTTAAGTCACCCTAGAGCCTGCTTAGGATAACATACCGTTGGCCAGGGGAGTATAATAAAGATAACCAATTCAGCCGTTCTTCTCTTCTCATGGATATCTATCTGAGATTCCCAAAAGCTCCGGAAAAGGAAGGCTGGGTGGTCTTCAAGGTGCCTCCTGGGCAGATGTCCCTTGCGGGGGCTGGGGTCCGGGGAGCAAATCATCTTCAGTTGATAACAACTGCTATAAAATATGCTGCATTATAATAGTGAAGATTAGAAGCAAATACGACCTATGATCTTAGGCAAGTTTCTTAACTTCTCTAAACCTTAGTTTATTTATCTGTAAAATCTAAATACTAATATCTATGCCAGGAGATATAGGTGGCTGTGATTATTAAATGCATTGACTGTACATTTATTTAACATATTTCTGAGAATAGACTAAGCGTTCAATTAAATGTCAGCTGCTGCTGTTAATAGCAATAATAATAATAAT
Source organism: Eidolon dupreanum (assembly GCA_028627145.1). Taxonomy (NCBI): domain Eukaryota; kingdom Metazoa; phylum Chordata; class Mammalia; order Chiroptera; family Pteropodidae; genus Eidolon; species Eidolon dupreanum. Next base: position 111,450,287 of record CM053508.1, on the reverse strand, counting down.
AATTTCTTATTCATCTTATTCATGAAAGTACAAAATGATGCTTTCTTTTAACACTCCAAGTGGTTGAAAGAGGAGCTGTAGGGAGGATGTTTATCAGCAGGAGTCAAATGGAGTTGCAATGAATTTTTTTTTTGTCTTCATATGTCTGGACTCCTACATTTTAATAGATGTGTATTTAGTTTGTTGATTAGTATTTTCCAGTGGAGCTCATATTAGCACTCAACTGTCATTTGAAAAGCCATCTTAATTATTTATGTGATTGCTTTTTCCTTTGTATTTACAAAGAAATACACTTTGCATATATTTAAAAAGATGATTAAGGGATCAGTCATCAGGAACAGCAAGCAATGGTTTATATCAAAATGGTTATTGAGAAAGCAGGGAGATGAGGGGTAAAAAGAAGAGATTTATTAGTCAGAGGTAATGGAATATGCATATGTTAAGGAGAGCACATGCTCTGTTGGTTGTAGCCACATAGTTTGATGCTGGAGAGACTGAAGTGTTGTAATTATTCTAGTTTCAATAGAGTTGATACCAGGTTTATTTATCTAGTTGCAGTGAAGGCATGTGAAAAGCTCATAGTGTTATGTCATATTGCAGCTTCATTGATAAACGTTGGGAATAATGATTTTAATATTATTTCCAGATATGGAGTACTAGGTGCCATGGGATGTAATAGGCATGAAGGTTCAACACTTTGGTGTGCTTTTAACAGATAGGAACACCCTGTGTTTTCATAACATGATATTAAGGAGTGATGGACTAGGATGTTGAGTACTAAATTACTTGCACTTTTAAGAACCTTTGGTGAAATCCAGTTACCTTTAGGCTTCCTCAAATCCACTCAGTAACTTTATGATCTGGTATAACTTAGATGTCTGTGGGAATTTTCCCCAATCTCCTTTGATAATACAAGCTTAAATCTTGTAATTTGCCTTTGTAGATCGAAGGCCTGAGGTGCGATGCCTTCTTTTTTGTGATATGTGCAATTGTAGGGGAGGCGTGCAGCACATGATGTGGGGTAAATTACAAGCCTTATGCCTGTCTAAGCTGGTGACTTATCTTGGAAAAGATGATCACTATTCAATGTATCACAAGTTATAGGGCTCATCCCATTGTTTTGAGTGATCTTCAGCTAACAAAAATATAAAAACTATTAATATTATTAATAGTTATAGATTATTGGGAAAAGTTCATCCTAAATCAGCTGCTGGATTTGTTCCTCATTTTTTTGCTTTAAAAATTGTTTTTATGTATAGTATTGGATTTTCAACAAATAAAGTATGATATAAACAAGTCTGTGAACCAGCAAGAACTATATAAACCACTTGCTTAAATCAATAAGCACACATAGAGACAAAAGTAAAGATAAACTTCTGGAGTTCTACCTTGGGACATTTTTTTAAAAGAGTGTCACATTATCATCACCTGCAGTGGGGTTGGGTATTCGTAACTATCTCTGTACTAGGCACTATGCTGACCATTAAGCAATGAAATATTTATGTTATATGTTAAACCCATTTTGCCGATGAAGTGTTAGAGGCTGGAAGAGGGGGAAAAGGCTTGCCTGAGCTCACACTCCTGGGAATTATGTGGTAGATCCAGGATTTGAAGCTATATTTGTCTGACCCGAAAGTCATCTTGTTACTCAATGTAAAATTCCTAGTGTGTGTTGTACCAGGAGACTGGTCTCCCTTTTTTGAAGAATTTAGCCAAGAATTATATTCAGAGAGATTTACGTGCTTATGTATTAATGTTTCTCTGTTCATGATATGAGGGCACCTGTGGTTCCCTAGAAAGAGAGCTGCATGGGTGGGTGGCTTTTGTAAACTGATGGAGTTGAAACTCACCAAAGGAAGCTCTTTCCTTCCCAGACTTCAATTTCAAATGGTCTATAGTATATTTACTGTTGTATTTAAGTTGGCTGTTTGACCTTTCTTGTCACAGGCACAGGAAAGATTCTTTGTCAGATAATAAATTATTCATCCCCCTCATAGACATAATTGGTTGCTAAAATATTCTGAGTTTCCTTTGTCTCCAGAATTCCCAAAACTTGGTCTCAGTACTTACCCTTATAAGTTTTCCAGTTCCTTTCTCATTGTGAAAATTTTGCATTGACCCAGTCTTGAGTGTCAGTTATTGTTCTTTAATCACTGTCTCCGTGTGTTCGTTTTTTTTTTTTCTTTTTTTCTCTTGCCACTACTCGGAGTCTTGAACAGAATCTTTCAAACTTTATATTCGTTGTAACCTTTATATAATGAGAGTTGTGATTAACCACAGAGTTTTAGAGAGAGAAAGTTAAGCATAGGTGGCTAGCTCCAGACCATCACTCCCAATCATGTGAAACCCAAAGCAGATGCATCCTTTCATTACTATGGGGTCCCCTGAGTTCTTATTAAGCAATTTTGACATAGTTTGAAGAGACGGATTTCATCTTCAGATAGTGTTCAGCCAATGGCTGAAGGCCTGCTTCTGGCCACTAGGCTTTTAAGCTCCATCATTTAAGAGGGAAAAATATGCTAGAGACTATTTTTCATATTTATTATAGGACATTTATGGAAAACCTCAGACGTAGCAGGTATTAGATGAAACAGAAGAGATACTCCTTGTGCCAATAAAACCTTGTACATAAGGACAAATAGAGATGCAGCTGCACACAATGCAGCCAGTCTCAGAATGGGGCAGTGTATACTGCAATAGGTTATGGTTTATTTTAAGTATATATTTAAAATAGACTAATTTTTAATTTATAGGGAGGTAGCCCAGTGAAGTCAAGGGAGCCCAAGTTTTGGAACCATACAGACCTGGGATTGAATCCTCCTTTCAGAATGTGTCCCTGGGTATCCCTGGACAAATTCGGTCATCTCTTTAAACCTTAATTTATTTACCTGCAGAATGGCTCTCAGGATCATCGTGAGAACCAAGTGAGATAACACACGTGCTGCTTTGTACAGAACCTGTCATGTAGTGAAGACTCAGAAAACGGCAGCTTTGGGAGAGGGCGGACGTATTCAACAGAAATCCCTGAAATAGACTCTCAGAAATCTTGCTGGAAAATGTTTCTTCTTCCTCTTCTTCTTCTCTTCCTCCTTCTTCTCCTCCTTCCTCCTCCTCCTCCTTCTTCTTATAGCCAAGCCTATTTTCATCCTTCCATCAGTGTATTAGTTAATACTGAGATGAGCTGAGGTAAGGAGCAGGGGGCTCCTCCCTAAGGGGCAGGGAGATGACTGTCCATGCCCCTGTGGTTGTGTTCTGGTATGGAGATGGCTGGCCTTTTGTAGAGGCTGGGCTTAGTGCAGGAAAGTAGTGAAGCCAATAGACCCAATTCTCTGTTCCCAGGTGGCTCACCTAGAAGTAGTCCCTGCCTCTTAGTCAAGTTGGGGATGCAGATACAACTAGATTTTGAAGACCCTAACAAAGGAAGCCTGACAAGTGGCTGTGGGGATTTTGAAATCCGTCCACAGATTCTTTGATACTCTTTTCTTTAAAAAGTGGAGGCTACTTCTCTTCCCCTTGAGTGTGGGCTTGACTTAGTGACACTCCTAAGGAATAGAATGTGGCAGAAATGGTGGAGTGTGACTCACAGGAAAGGTCATAAAAGGCATGCTGCTTCCTCCTCTTTTGCTCTCTTGGATCACTCACTCAGGGGAAGCCAGCTGCCATGTTGTGAGGACGCTCAAGTGTGACAAGGTTCATGTGACAAGGAACTGAGGCCTCCAGCCAAAAGCCCCCTGCCTGAGCCCTTTTGGAATCTTCCAGCCTAGTCAAGTCTGTAGATGACCCAGGCTGACAGGTTAACAGAAACCTTACGAGAGATCGCAGGTCAAGACCACTCAGAATTCCTGATCTGTAGAAACTCGGTGAGGTACGACATGCTTACTGTTTAACCAGTACATTATGGGGAAGTTCATTCCATAGCAATGAGTAACAAGCACAGGGATCATGGCCTCAAGGGGAGAAGGATCTGTGAGGGAAACTTGACAGTGAGTTAACAGAACAAGACGTGAGGACTCACCCAGTGATTGCCTCTAAATGCAAGGGATCTTAAGTTCTTAGGGTTGCTTCCGTCATCCCGGTCCCCTTGTCTGACCTCTTTCCAATGTGCAGACCATTTATACACCACCCTAGGACAGAGATCATCTGGTTTCGGCTTGAACTCTTTCAGGGGAGTGTAAGCCCCTCTTTCCCAAGGCAGGTCATCCTATTTCCGCATATCTCTTAATTAGAACGTTCTCCCTTGAATTGAAGGCAGACTCTTCCTTCGAGCATCTTCTACCCATTGGCCCTGGTTCTGCCCTCCGTGTTCCATTGGGCCGCCTTCTCATCAGAACCCAACTAATACTCACATCTCTCAAATTCCCTAAATAATAAATCCAAAGTTATTGAAGACATCACGTTACTAAAAGTTGGCGGTGAGCCTGGCATTCTCATTCCTTTGCACTCTCTGTCCCTCTTTTATTGTTGGACTTGGGGATGCGCGTGGCAAGGTGCGGCAGCTGGGAAGAACCCCGTCTGCTTCAGATCCTTCAGCAGGTGGCAGATGCGGAGCCCAGACCCACTCTGCCTTCCCTGGAGTTAATGAATCAGTGTGAATGAAGAGCACCATCTCCCTTTACATGACTGAAGAACACTGCACTCATTTACCTGGCCATTCTCGTATTCTAATTGTTCCAGCTACAATGTGATCTGTTCACTGGGTAGCTGGGAGAAACTTCAATGCATCTTTGTAATGGCTTTGTTGTTGTTTATTGAGAGGGACTAATTAACTTTGATTATTGCACTAATATTATGGCACTTTGACAGCCCTTCAGATTTATGACTCTGGGAAAATAAACAAATGAAATGCAGGTGCTGGAGCAGAAAGAATAAGTTATTACTGAACTTTAATTACTTGGAATGTGTAGCCAGGAGAGAATTAGTTGATGAATTACAGGCTGCTTAAAATCTACACCAAATTGTAAGCAATATGAAGATAAAAATGGAAAGAGGGGCTGGGAGGGTGCTATTTTTAAGGTAAGAAAGGATAGGACACATCTGCAGTGGTCCCAGTAAGGTTTCATTGGTTAATCCTGATGGTTCCCAGTCCCTCAGAAACTTACATAGTGCTCCTCAAAGCATGGTCCCTGACCTGCAGTGTCAGCGTCACTGGGGAACTTGTAAGAAATGCAAATTCTCTGGCCTGCCTGAGACCTACTGGATCAGTGTTTCTGGAGGTAAGGCCCAGCGATCTGAGTTTTGCAGTCCCTCCAGGAGATTCCGATACATGTGAAAGTTGAGAAGCACCACTCTACAGTTCTCATGCTGATTGATTTTTTATACATATAAAAGGGCAGGTACAGATTTTCATCTTTGCTTTTAAAAATCAAATGTCCTCACAACCTAGCTCACTGATTAGCCCAAAGATTTTCAGGCTATTTTAAAAAATGGTGCAGATATTTATTTATTCAGTATGTACCAGGTATGGTGGGTAATATAAGACAGTTTAGAATATTGTCATTACCCTCAAGGACTTGGCAAGTGAGATGACACCTCCCAACTGTACCCCTGCCAGAGCCTGGCGAGCATGGTAGAGTGGTGTTTCTACCACTTGTGAAAGATGCTTCCCCCATGTGCTTCAAAGCAGAGTCCTTGAAGGAGGGAGTGTTGGCAGACTGCAGTCAGCCCAGACCACAAGGGCACATTCCCGGGGAAGGAAGGGCATGAGCAGAGCATGGGAGCATGTCCTGGGAACAGGGAATAGTTAGATTTGGATGTGATGCCGGGGAGGAGGCCAGAAGTTGCCATTCAAAGCCAGATCATTCAGGACCTTGGGTCCCATTCTCTTAGGAGAATGGGCTTTATTCTCTTGTTCCTGGCAGGCACTGGAGAAGCTGAGTGGGAGTGATTCAGTCCACATGCAGTGATGCAGAAAGATAGATGCTCAGGCTGAATCAGAGAAGGGGAGCACGGAGGCAGGGAGGCACCATGAGCTGCTGATGTGGCAGCTATGAGCTGGAAAGGATGAGAAGGATGCTGAATGTACTTGCTCATTTCCTAACATTCAAGGAATGCTTTTAAACCCATCAACTGAGTCCCAAAGGATAAAAATAATCATCCCTTCCAATGATTCCTGCTCTGAAAACCTTTACAAATTTTTTTGGGGAAATATTCCTCGCTCTTAGAAGCTCTGTGAGAATAGAGAGAAACACATTTACTTAGCTGCAGCCCTTTCTTAGGAATGGGGTGGTCAGACAATTTATTGTTCAAACTGAAAAATATTGAGAGGCAAAGGAGGGACTTTTAATAATTGTACCAGGAGAGCAGGTGTAAATAAGGAGAAAGACTAGGAAGTCTGAGCAACCTACCCACTACGAGCAGTTATCCCAGTAATCCAACCAAGCTACACCTGAGTGGCCAGCATCACTAGACTCAATACGGAAGGGGTTGGGCCTGGCTTCCGATGGAGCGATGTGAGCCTCGCACTGGCCTCAGCCCCTACAGTTCTTGGTGTTTCCTCTTAGCACTTTACTTTGAAGGGGCTGCTCTTTTCATTCCCACAAAAGCTTGGCCACCCTTTAGCCCAAGATTGTCTCCATTTCTTAGACATTCACAGATGTAGCCATGACTCCAGGTCTTTGGTGGCCAAGCAGGATGCAGAGTTTTTCTTCCAGACCCTTCCTTTCCTGTCATTCATCCTACCATCTGGAACCTTCTGGGTCCCCCTCTTTTAATGATGGGTATTTGAGGAAGAGGAACACATTTCAGTGTTAGACTGAGCCAGACCCTTTCACAATGTAAATCCAGAATGCCAAAATAAGTACTTAATGGTCATTTTAGAATTGCCTTCTGTTTGGGATGGTTCACAGCTTGTCTGATCTATACGTGCAGATAACTGAGAGCTGGTTAAATGTTTATTTTCAGCTGTGGATAAGTTTACATCATTGGTGGAAATTCTGGGGTACTTTACAGTGATGTTAATGGCCATTGTCATGTTGCAGGCGTTAGCCACTGTTAATGGCATCCTTTGCAGATCTGCCAACACGGATGGTTTTTGGAAGACATCAAATAAAAGTGGAAGTAATTCTATATTCCTTAAAAGTATGCATTGAAAGTAAAGTTCTTTTTAGTCAGATATGACCCATTGGATTTTGCAGAACTCTTTTAGCTCTACTTTTGGGAGGTACAGTAAAGCTGTGAGCCAGTTTATGCAAGAATAATATAATTAGAAATTCAGATACGAATTAGTGAAGTTGTCTTTTTAGGGAAAGTTATGAAAGTTATACCCAGATCACATTTGGGTATAGCGTGGTTATAAAATGGTAGAATTTAACCAGTTTAACTCCCTCACTTGATGGGTAAGAAATTAGGCTCAGAGGGTAAGTGACCTGTCATCTATTACTTAGTCAGTTATGCTTTCTTTTGAGATAAATTATCATGCTGCTCACTTGTTTATTGTGAAAAAAGTGTATGTATGTGTGTTTATTTTTAAAAAGAACAGAATTGCCTGTAAGACAGGAATGTAAACACCCAACACTTAATGCTCAATTGAATGACTTATTTAATTCTTCTTATTTTTATGATAATAATAATAATGGAAGCTAGCATTGTGTGCTGCCACTGTGGGAAACACTTTAAATGTCTTAATCCAGTTTATCTTTATGACAGCCCTACAAGGTAGCTAATATTATGAATCTTATTTTTGGATGTAGGTATGAGGCACAGAGAAGTATAGGACCTTGTCCAGGCCCACACAGCATATAAGCAGCAGAGATTAATTGCTGTAGGAGGATAGAAGCCTTGCCTGTTGTATTCCTCTTGGTATTTCTGCAGTGTGTACATCGTTCCTGGTCAGTAGGAGGCATTTAATAAATAGTATTTGTTGAATGAGTGACAGAGGACACAACAAGGTTGACAGTTGAGCCTCAGGCGTTATCTGGGCAGCAGTATCTGTCACTGTGGGAAAGGACAGCTTAATTAGTTGGTTTTTGGAAATCAAACCAGCAGAAGGTACCAGATTATTTTCTGAAGAACTGAGATATGTAAATTGATTTTCATACTGATGCTCCTGAATTGCCCCCAAACTCTTCAACTACCTTCTAGCTTGTTAAAGAAGGACTCGTTTGTGGGAGATTGTGTCAAGCACACCACATTCCAGGTTGTTGAAAGTTACTACTTCTGATTTGGGAATTCTCAGTTAATTAGCTGCTTTAGCCATTCTGGAGAAGTGGGATTTGGCTACAGTGAGGAGTGGACTCATAAGTCAACTCAATTTTCAAGGACAGAAAAATAGATCATTTATGTAGAAAGATCATCTCAAAAGGCAGAACCCAGGAGCAGAGGGGAATACATGAAAAGGCTAGTGAATGGATCCAGGAGACTTCTGGTTTTTACTTGAGAGTGTATGTAATCGAGAGAGAGAAGGTTGATCAGAAATCAGTAGAAACATGCTCGTTTCTATTACTTAGGTTCGAAAACCTGCTTGGGCTGGCTCTGCTCCTAAGGTCCTTCTGCCCTTTCAGTTAATAATTGTCCTGAAGCCTGTCAAGATACAAAGATAAATGTGTGCTGAAAGTGAAAGGGGAGAGAGGGGGAGGGAGGGAGAGAGAAGAGAGAGTGGAAGGGAGGGGGGAAGAGAGGGAGAGAGAGAAAAAGAAAGAGAACGAGAACGGGAAAGAGAACGAGAAAGAGAAAGAGAAAAAGAGCTCTCTCCAGAGTGTTTTTATGGAGCTTTATAGTGCCGGCCTCTGCATCGTGGGTTTGATCGCTGTTTTCAGTGTTCTCTGATCATTTCTTGCTCAGAAAGGAGGAAATTAGAATTGTTGAGCTATGATTTGTTTTAATCAGAAAGAAATTGTCTAACATAAATCTCCTTGTGAGTGCTGGAAAAGCCCTAAAGCGGCTAGGAAAAAAAAATATCAATACTTTGCAAAGGAGGAATGATTGTTCCAATTCGTGGCTTAATTGACTTTAAGCCTTAATGAAACTCAGGCCAGAGCAGGCTGCACACACTTTGTGTCTGGGATCAACAGTGAAATCTGTGTGGGGAGAGGAAGAATTTAGGGTGGTTATTTGGTTCTTTGCTATTGGTGCAATTTTCTAATTGAGTTGGGGCTACCTAATACCAGATAGTTGTTTTTTTTTTTTTTCCCTATGAAGAGAGTCAATTTTTTTCTGACTAACCCAAAACTTTATTTTAAATTACAGCTTTTTCTGTTGGAAAGTATTCATTTATGTTCAGTAATCATTCCCCTAGTGAAATTTCACTATACACTTAAAAGATAGTACGTATTTTAAATTTATAAGTGGATAAACTGAGGCTATATAAAGACTTGAAGATGAGTAAATAGCCCACCAGGTCCACGTGATGGCCGCTGGAAAGGGTTCGTATTCAGCATCAGGGAGCCCCTGTTCTACTCGAGGCCCCTTCTTGGAGAGGGATGCCAAAACTTGCTTACTTCATCAGTCTGAAAAGATTGCATTATGAAATATGTGGGTATAAGCAACAGGCTGGGGGTCCGGTCTACTTGGCTTTGAATCCTGTTTCTGCTGCTTAAACCTGGTGACTTTCACTTCTTGTTGCCTCAGTTTCCTTGTCCATAACGTGGGGATGATAATAATACCTGAATCATAGGTTTGTGAAGATTAGCTTAAGCCCTGCACATGAAATGCTTAGAATGGTACCTGGGTACTTAATGTGTACGATACAAGTGCTAGCAAAGATAAATAATTTTGGGGGGCCCTGGTGTGATCTGGCCCCTGCCCATTTGCCCAACTTCATCTCTGATCATTTTCTTCCTTTTTCCAACCACATGTCAAACTCATTGCTGTTCCTAAACCCTTTAGTGTCTCTGTGTTATGGCCCAGAGTATTTCCTCTTCTTGGAAGGGCCTCAGCCAAGCTTGTCCACCTATGCAACGCTTCTGTATCTTGTGAACTTCTGTCCATAGGTATCTTTCCCACAAAGCTTTCCTGGATTGCTCTTCCGTCTCTCCTGCTCACCTTCCTTCTCTTTTTTCAGCAAATAGTTAGAAACCTTTTTCTTTGAGTCAGGTACTAGTGATGTGGCAGTGACTAACAAAGCAAAGATTCCTGCCTCCAGGGAGCTTATAATCCGTGTTTTGGGTTTTAAATATACATCATCAGAATGCTGGTGCATTATGTATTGACTGCCGACGGTCTCCTTTTTTAGTTAGCAAGCCTTTACTGACATTTTATTGTATGTCAGGTATCCTGCTAAGCATATGTGGATACATTGTCCTTGCCCTCAAGGAGGCTAGATGTAGCAACAGATGTATAAATTAACAACAACAACAACAACAATAATAACGATATCAACACTCTACTAGGTGTGTGTATTGCGTGTGGGTGGGGAGGGGGAGAGCAAGATCTGGTGTATGGCCTGAGCTCAGTAATACCTGAGCGGGAACAGATGCAATGCCTGTGTTTCTCATCACTTTTGGATGGTGTAGGACCAGTTGGTTAGAAGTATGAAGGTTTCTCTTTGACTCCAGCCACCTAGTTAGTAGTTATGAGTACAGATTTTGGAATCAGCCCAACCTACATTGGAATCCTGGCTCTGCCATCCTCTAGCAGTGCGTGGTCTCAGCCAAGTGCCTTCCATGCGCCTCTCTCTATCTAACCAAGGAAAATGAGGATATTGCATCCCTACCTCATAGGATACTTGTCAGGATTAAATGAGAACAGTGCCCGGCTCGTGCTCAGTAACACCTGCCAAATGCTGCTCACCGCACTGAAACCTTCTGATGTTACTTCTCTGCGCCTTGCATGCCTTGGGTTCTAACCCATCCAGGCACTCCGACCTTCACCTTTTCCCGCCAACGACTCCTGCCCACAAGGGGTCGGCCTCCTTGGTGCGAGTCAGAGCCTCCATTGGGTAGATTTGCTTCATGTTCAAACAAAGCTTCCTTCCCTATGGTATTGGACTTTGTAGGACACTGACAGTTTCCAGAAACCTCTGGTCCGTGAGCCAATTTGGAGAAAATTGAATCATTCTCCATGCCTCTCAGCTCGCATCCTAAAAGGCTGCACAAGCACTTTGGGCAGGCTTCAGCAACTTCACATCAAGGACTCCATCACAGCTCCGAAATGAAAGCATCCCCCGTTGCTCTCTGCATGTGAAGCTGGAGTCTGTGCTTGGCACAGACCTCGGCGGCAGCAATAACACTTCCTCTCACCATATCGTAAGGTCCTACAGAAGGCAGAAGCCACTTAACATGCTCAGTGCTTCTCCCTGTGAGGATTAAAAAAAAAAGTAGGAGCTGTCAGGATCCCAAATGTTCAAATGCGCTTCCAGCTCGAGGTAGGATAGGTCTTTGTAAATCTGCGGAGAAGTGGTTTCCCATTCAAATTCGTTGGGCTGGGCTGGGAGAGGCTGTGGTCTAATGTAGCGATTCACTGCGTGGCTTCTCATCTTGTCAGAGAAAATGACCTCATAGCGCCATGTTCACCTTCTCAGCAAGGATCTTTCTGTAGAAATAGTCTGACTGGGGTTACTGACAATTGTAAGGATTTTATGATTTGTGGAGCATTTACATGTGAAAGAAAATGGATGAATTAAAAATATTGAACAGTTTAGTTGGCACCCACATAGATGAATTGTTGAGATCTATTTTTTCCCTCCTTCATACTGTAAACATATGGCATGAATTTTCTGCTCTCATTACAGATGCTGAGAGAAGGCAAAGACAAATATTTATATTACATTCATGTTTTACAGCAAAAACACTGTTCGGTTTGTTTATACAGTTCCACTGTTACAGTTTTTATGGTTGGTAATGAAACCACTGTAAAACCAAGCCTGGGTTATATAGCAGATGTGATAAGCCCTAATATTCAGGGAGATAGCCTGGATGGAATAGTTGGTGTCACATGTATGGACTCAACAATTGAATTATGTGTCAGGACAGGCTAAGCTATGCTGTAATAACAAACAACCTCAGACTCTCTGGGGCTTAAAATAGCCAAGGTTTATTTCTAAGAGAAAGGCAGGCTGGCTTGTGCACTGGCTCTGCAAGCTTGTGCTCAGAAATGACATTGCCACATCTGCTCTTATTCTTTGGCTAAAGCAAATCTCCTGGCCATGTGCAACTCCAAGGGGCAGGAGGCTGCAAACCAGCCACCGTGTGTGTAGAAGAAGGTAGAGAACAGGAAAATCAGAAAACAGCCTGAGAGACTTTCTTCCACAGTTACTTCCAACCTATTTGTAGTTATTTAACTGATATTCTTTTTTTTTTTTTTTTTAATGCAACTTCGAAACAGAAGGGAACAGGAAAGGCATCAAAGACCTCTCTGCCCTCCATGCCCAAACTCTTTAAAATTGATGAGACTCTGTCTTCATTTTATGGTGATCTGGGTAGATAGGATTCAGAGCCATCCCCATGAATACTTCACAATGCAGAAAAATCTTCAAAGCCACAAAACTTTTTCAAATTGAGCTGTGCGTTTTGCTGTTTTTTTTTTTTTCTTTCTTTCTTTTTTTTAAGTTTGCATCTGGAAGCTCGTCAGTAGACTGCTCTACTTTTAGATATATTACCCTCAAGTGGTGTGTACCGCCACTGTGAAGTAGGCATAAAATGCTGGAGACAAGTGTTCATCCAGAGGAAATAAAAATGTGTAATTATGAAAACAGTTCAGAGTGACTTTTAACAGCAATGTAAAGGTGGTTTCTAGAGCTGAACTGTCCAATCTGCTAGCCACTACCACATTGGCAATTGAATGCTTGAGAAATGACTTAAAGATCTCTAAGTGTGAAATAAAAATACCTATAAGATTTTGAAGACAGCATAAAAATGTAAAATATTTTATTAATATTTTATATTGATTTCATGCCGAGATGATATTTTAGATATAGTGGGTTAAATAAAACATTATTAAAATTAATTTCACCTGTTTCTTTTTACCTTTTTTTGACGTGGATACTAGAAAGTTTAAATTACACATGTGACATGCATTATTACTTTTAAACAGCACTGATCCAAAGGGTAAGCATCAGGGGGAAAAAAGTACAATTTGGTATCTTTGTCACAAATCCGTAATTGTTAGAACTCACAGTTTAACCTGACAGTTTGTATCCTGTGATTTGTTAGAATTTTCTACTTTATGTTAATCTTTGTAAAACCTTATTATTTCAAGATAATTTTGGACTCTCATAGAAGTTGCCAATAGTAGAGATTTCCCGGGTACCCTTCACCCAACTTCTCCTAATAATAACATCTTATGTAAGCCTAGTACAATGACCAAATCTAGAAAATTGACATCGTTACAATACTGTTAAACTAAACTACAAATTTTATTCATATTTCACCAGTTTTTACATGTACTCATTTGTGTGTGTATGTGTGTATTGTTCTATGAAATGTTCTCACATATGTGGATTTGTGTAACCACTATCACATCCTAGATACAGAACCTATCCTATCTCCCAGCAAAAACACACCTTTTGCCTAAGTTTTTATTCTTCAGTTACTTCTTGAGCAGGGCTATTACTGCAGGTAAAACCTCTAGGCAATTTTGTAGCAAAATTTTCACTTGCCTGCCTGTCCTACCTTAGCACGTGACTGAGTTATGCTAGTCATTGCAAGAGTTACTGGGCAGACACAAAGAAGAAAAACCTGCACCAGAGAACTCAGTTGTTGGGGTGTTGCTGAGCAGTTTCCTAGAGAGAAATGACATCATAGAAATTGGTGCCTTGACCTGCCAAAGAAGAATATGGCACAGGATCTTTGTTCCTAGTCTCGAGACGTCATCTTTTGTCCTTCCCTTTACCTTGACTTAAGCAGAGTAGGAATGACTCAGATCACATTAGAAGACAATTACTTTTCACCCAGTTTTAAAGGAGAAAGGAATTCCATCCCCTTCAATAGAAATTTTGTGTGACCCATACAAGCCAGGTGTTCTGTGAAATGTTTACTGGATCTAACTCAAATTTTCAGATTTTCGTGTTTTTTTTTTTCCCCCCTCAAGGAAGAACCTCAGAAATTGTATTTGGAAATTTTGGAACTACTTAATATTCTTTGTGTTAGAAAGCTTTTTTAAATAACAAAGTTAACTAGATATTTGATTCTATGGCTGTTTAAAGTAGTTTTTCTTGATATGGCTATTTGTGTCCTAGGACTTTATCTGTTTCTTGTTGTTAAGATGAAGGACAGTTCATCATACTTTTTAACATGCAAGGAAGCCATGGAGAGGCACCTGTGTGCATTTTCTCTGGACTGCACAACCCACGGACCAGAGCGTTATGTGATCAATATTCATCATGACCCTTTCCGTTTTACTCCATCCTTTTAAAATATTTTGCCTAGATGCAAACGCAGTATTCTTTGGTTTAACTTTCCTTGAACAAAACAGGAAGATTATGTCACCAGTTCTATAGGCCATACATCAGTATAGCATGTTGTACATTTTATAAATCCACAAGTATGTTTTGCCTTTTCTCCTCCTAAATGATGGAAACTTGTTTGCAATGCTTGTTTTCCACCTTAGGATTTTTGTGACTTTGTAAATCTTAAAACAAACAAACAAGCAAATAGTAGTTTTAAAAATAAAATCAGTGGCTGTTAGAATATCATGTGATCATGGACAAGAAGCCTAATTCCCCTGAGCGTCAGTTTCCATGTGTATAAGTTGAAGAGAATAAAAATTATGCATATCATATGATTTTTTGCATTGATATTTGAACATCTAGTATTTGGTGTAGTGTGAGGCATATGGATAACATTCAGTAAGCTTGATTTTTGTCCACATGATTGTTGTGTAATTGTCATAAAAACAGATAAAGCCTATAAGCACAGGACCTGGCACATGAGTACTCAATGAATGAGTACATTTCAGTTCTTTCCTTCTATTTGTTGAGTGAATGAGTGGGTGAATAGATGAACTTGAATTCTCCAGTCTTAATTAGCTTTCTGCTTGGAGATTGAAAGAAACCCTAAATAACCATAATAAAGCCTGCAGAACGAAATCAGAAAATGAACGACATATGGAAGCTAGATAAATTTTGTTATTTCCCTTCTTATTCCATTTTTTCCTCTAAGTCTTTATTTTTATATGAACTTAAGTGATTGGATTAAAGAGATTTATTGGTAGATGTGGGTGGGTTTTAGAGATTTAAATGACATGGTGGGTGTTTTCCCAGGCATTTAAGACCTCCTAAGGCTTCCATTTCCATTAAGCATTATGGATACATTCCAAGAATTTAATTAATATAACATCTCTTCATTCATTGTAATTCCTCGCCAGGGTTATGAGAACTTGGGAGTGTTTAGTTTCTTATTCAGTTGATTAAAAGGTACTTCCTATGGTTTTCCAACTAGCTATTTTCCATGGAATTTAGTAGTCATCAATGAATATTAAATCAATATAGTTAGAATGATCAAAGGGGTGAGAAGAGCCTTCATTTGAATATAGAAGAATAGTTCACTTGCTTCAGCTGGGAAAAATAATGTCATAAGGCTACAAATTGAAGAAAGAGAGTCATATGTGAAAAATCCCAGAATAGTGGGAGTTTTATTTAGAAAATTTAAAGAGCTAATATTAGAAAAGATGAACAGCAAATTATACTTTAAGGAGTGGGCTCTAAACTATGGGCCATTATGACATGATCCAGGCAGAAAAGTCATTGGCTTATATAACATATCAATAGATCTATGGGTGTGAAGATCCCTAATGGACATGGGGGGGTTGGAAGGACATGCTGTTTGAAATCATGTAAATGATTTCCACTGGAGAAAATGGAACCTACATATGATGAAGTAAGGTACATCTTCTGTTCTGATTCCATGCTTGGCTAACTATAAATATTAGGTTTGAGTCTGCTAAAGCTATTGAAGAGGAGTGAGGAGAAGGGGGAGCGTCAGAGAAGGAGAGCAAGGCGAGGGGGCAGGGAGAATCTGGAGAGGCAGGTGGAGGTAAGGTTAATACCAGAGTTCCCCATGTTCCTTTACGCTGGTATTTGATCCAAGCTGTGGCTTGGAGGAAGCAGTTCATCTGTAGGATGGAGTCCCAGTAGGTGGGTTTGAGGCTGAGCCAAGCCAGAAACAGGAGGAAGCTTGAGTTCTTAGGCTAGGAATAGGTAGGTTCCAGAGGCAAATTGTGACAGGTTAATAGGCAAAGTCATCAGGGCTTCAGCTCCCCTGTGTAGATGTGGCCTCCCAGGAACCTGTGCCTATGGTGGCCTAGCCCTCACGGATTTGCTCTTCACTACTGCTTATTGGCAGTCATAGACACTTTAGCTGTTCCAATGACGTAACCCAGGGGTTACTCCTGTCTCCATTCTCTTCTTTATTGGTGCAAGCTCATAAGGAGTGTGAAAGGCTGTGTGTCTTTGCGGAAGTGGTGGCTCATTTGTTCATCTTCAGGGCCAAATGAAGAGCGTTATAAGCGGAGCCATATGCAGGGCATATAAAATGGGAACAATGGCCTCTAAATATAGTTTTTGAGAAAAAGAAGGGCTCAAGGAGTTAGTGGACAGCCAGTGGCTGACATAATAATAGAAACTTAACCCCTCTTACTTTTTTTTAAAGAGCTTCCTTTCTACCCGTACCTTCCCCACTGTGGCTCTCGTCTTGGGTAGCACCTCTTACCATCTCTTTATTAACACCTCCATTCTGGGGACTGTGGGAGTGAAAGGGGTCAGTAGTAATTTGCATGAACTAGTTTGGGCCGATGATGGTCCATCACACCGTAGCAGAAGTAGTCGGTTCAAGATGGGCAACTTGGTTCAAAGCCAAACTAGTCAATGGAGAAGATGCTTTCTTGTCTGTGGGACTGGCAGCTAGAATGAGGTTTGTATAGGCTGCTAGCAGACATGTTTCCTGCTACCAGGAGACATAATAAGAAAGGTGAAGGCGAGCTGAAATGAGAGAGAGCAAAAGAATTCCTTTGGCCAGCTTCACCCCTGTGCTTGTCATATTACAGAGCTGATAAACCCCGCTTTGTGCGTGAGATAATGTTGGCTGGGTTTTTGTCACTTGCAACCAAATCCGTCCTATCTGATACACCTGGTGACTCTTTGGTTATGCCTATTGGGTACTCTTACCTCACGCTAGCTGCAGCTCATACCGTTCCAGTCAGTTCTATACTACTAACAGGCTGGGAGGAGGAGTTGGGCCCCATTAAGAGTAGTTTGGCTCTGGTCCTGCCTCTTTTCAGGGGCTGGTACTACAAGTGGAAAGCATGTTGGTTCCTGGAGTCAAAACCACCTGGTTTGAATCCCAGCTCTGTTTCTAAGTGGATGTCCAACCCGGTTCAGTTAATTAATCTCTGAGATGCCACAACATAGGGTTGTGAAGTGACTGTGCTAATGAATGGGGCGTTCTAGACAGAGTGCTTTCTGTGTCTCAGGTTCAGTGTACTTTAGTTCCCAGTACTCTGTCCTCCCAAATCCCACTCGTTGGTATTTATTTGAAACCCAAGCCATCAGAAATCTGATAACTACATGGCTTTCTCAAGGGCCTTGACTTGAGTTTGGAGACTTTGGTCTTAAATGTCTAAACATTAAGATAAAAACCAGCTTTAAGGTTACATGTTTCATTTTTTTACTCACTTTTGAAGTTAAAACTATGGAATAAAATATATTTTATGTGCTCCCTTCTCAGCCTCAGTGATGAGGACTCTGTCAGGCAGTGTGGGGCTGTCAGACGACTGGATTGTCACCCACAGCTGGGCTTTCTTGGGCTTCCCTGGGCTGTTTCTCTTGGCTTCCTTTTCAAGGCCCTGGGCTGCAGGAGAAATCACTAGGGATATGCTGTTCTCATGACAGAAGGCAAACGCTCAAGGGACTTCTGTTCAGACATTGATGCACCTCATGTCTGCCATGTCTCATGGTGAAGACCAACATCACTGAGACAGAAGAGTATATTCCACCTACAGGAAGGCATGGCAAAGGCAGGGAGGAAAAAATAATCATGAACAAATAAATACAGTCTACTAAAGATGGTTTTCTTAATATAGGTACCATTTCTCTTTCAGTAAAATAAAATAATACTTCACAGATTTGTTTAACCTTTTATTTTAAGCACCTAAAAGCAGTTAAAACCACAAATATACAAGTCAAAAAAAAAAAAAAAAAGACAAGAAAAGAAAGGTACATCTGAAAGAGTAAGAAAAATATTGAAATATTGACCAGTCTTTTTTCTGAGAATTGAACTAGTGGTCTTTGCAGTGACCAGTCACCTCGTTAACCTAGGACGAATGGCACAAGTAGAAAATTCTAGCTCAGAGTCCTCGAAAGAGGCATCCGGATTTATGGCCAATCCCAGCCTTCCCTAATCGAGGCTGTTTTCCCTCTAGATGCCTTAGTCAATCAGTAATTAATTTGAAATCCAAAGTTTCATTAAGTGTTATTGAGTTCCCTCACGCTGACATTTGTAGTGCTATATTTCTTTAAAATCACAAACCATTTTTCATACTGTCGCTTGCATATTTTAACAGAAAAGATTGCAGTTCTTTTGACCTAGTTTTCTGGATATGTTTACTTGAATGTCATAAACTTATTATCCTCCCCTTCCACTTCATTGCTTTTCTGCTTTTCTCAAGTTTTTTGAAATCTTATTTAAAACATCATTACAGCCTCTGAAGTCTATCTAAAGTATAAATAAATTTTGCCGGGTGGAGATTTTCAAGACAATACCAAGTAGAGCTGGTCTTATTTCGGTCTGGTCTTACATAGCTGCAGTACTGTCATACGGCCTATGAAAAATATGTTTTGGTTGTTTAGAGGATGGGAGTGACAAAGTCTCAACATCATATGGAATTTGCATGAATACAGATGCTTAAATGAAGAGACGCAGTGTTATCTAAAAATAATTTTGTTGTAATTTTGAGAGGGCTAGGTGAATGAGTGTAAAGATATATCTTCTAAAGACCAAATTTTTTTTTTAAAAAACAGTATAATGCCCCTTTCAAGTCAGGAGGCTTTGTTACATTGGTCTTCTGTAGACAGGCCTTATAGCTGCTTAATGGGTGACATGTTTGCTTTTTAAGTAAAAAAAAAATAAGATTCCACTCAAGAATCCAAATTTCTAGCTTCTCTTTATTGGAAGACTTGGCAGTAACTAGCAGGACTGAGTAGCAGCTGCATTTTTATAGACAGACCAGGCACTCGCCACCCCACATTCCCTACTCCTTTGAGTGTTACTCCTGCCTGCTTTAACCCTCACTCCTGATTCTTTTAAACTCTTCTTCTCTTTCTTTTATTCTTAGCACTTACAATGTGCTGACATTTTATTTAATTTTCTTATGTGTTGTATTTATTGCTTCCTGCCTGCCTCCCCCCAACAGAATGTGAGTTCTGATGTAGAACACAATTTTGCCCATAGTAGGCCCTGCAGAAATAGTCTTTGAGAGAATCAATGCATGGAGTTATCACCTGGCTGACATCTGTGCTTACAGCTTCTTTTCTGCCTTCTGCTAAGAACCGCCACGTGGCTCCCCAGAAAGCTGTTCCATGGCACAGTACCTTGCTCGGTATATGCCGGAAGTTCCTCCTGCAGGGCCCCGCCCACCCATCGTTCCAACCTTTAGTCTCTTTCTCCCCCATGTGAGACTTTTCAGGGTACCCACTGACTGACCTGAATCGGATCCTCCATTAAACCAGACCGGAGGTGGGGGTGGGGGTGGGGGCAGGGAGGCCTCTATGTGACATCTTGATCACTCAGACCATGAACTCCTTGAGGGATGAAGATGCAACTTTTCATCTCTGTGACCCGACTCCTGGCTCACCTCCCGCTGGCTAGTAGGTGATGATTAAATGGCCCCTGAATAAATTCAGATCCCTCAGCTGCTGAATGGTCCTGACACTGGCCACCTTCTAGAAATTTCCACATGTAACAGTTGGGCAAGAAATGAGAAAGAGTGAATTCCACTCCAAATTAGTTTTTGAATTTGTTTCTTCACTCCCTATTTCTCGAGCCCGGGAATAAAAGATGTAAGGTAAGCAAAGGTGAAATCATTGTTCTGACATTCTGGCTTTGTTTTGTTAGAGGGGAGCGCAGACCTGTTGCAGAGGGCCCCCACTCTAACCCTTTGTTTTATCGAGGGCGCTTTTTGGCAGGTGATGATCATGCGGAGTTTACCGTGAGTGCATAGAAAATCTTATAATATGATACCTTTCCAAAATAAAAGTTTAACTAGATGATTGTACTCTTTAGCCATATCTGCAATTAATTTGAATGTATTGTAAGCTAGTTAAAATATTTCATTAATGAAAAAGATAGGCCTAGCTTATGGTAAATACACTACTAAGTATTTATAGTACATTTCATATTTTACATGATTTCCTTTATAATTCTGCTTATCTTTTCATTCTAATTCCCTGAAGGACATATAAAAGAACCCCTAAAGAGAGTAATTACTGCTGTAGTCTTTAACCAAGGCTCCTTTTGCAAAGAGAAATCTGAGCTGCTTTTTAAAGAAGGCTGTTTTTAAATAAAAATGCAAATAAGCTACTTTGTAACCACATTAATTACCCACCTAGCCTCTTATTACCATGTTTGTATTGTTTGCAAATACTATTTACAGTCGTGTGGAAATTAACATTACTGGTCCTGAGGAAAGATGGTGGTGGAGAGGTTGTGCTTTGGAACCAATTAGGGCGAACCTTGTCTCCACCGAGGCTCTGGGGAAAAAACACAGCCTTGCGATGTCAAATAATAGCATTAGCTCTGACTGCATAGGCAGAGCGCTGTAATTATATTATTGGCCCTATTTTGCTTCTGCAATGAATTTCATTGCCTGCATTGTAAAATCAGCAGGCAGCAAAGTTTCTTCTAATGATTTAATGTACTCTCTGATCATTTTGGACAAAAGTCATGGTAGGATCCAGGAGGCAATTTCATCACTCCCACTGACTGCTGCCTGGGTTGAACATTTTAAGTGCAGGCAAAACATGATTCTGATCTCCTTGTTTTCCTAGTGAATCCTTCCCACATGGAGGAGAAAACTACCTGAGTAATATGTCATTTTGAGGACAGGGAAAAGGTGATAGTGCGTGGCATGTGATAGCAGTGAGTGTGACTTGAGGACTAGCCCCGTCCCAGACATCTTACCATCGACCACCATTGGTTGCCATTCCTAGTGCCTCTGTGACCTGAGATGTCATCTCCTGCTCACAGAAAGGAGACTGAGGTTCCAGCTACAACATGAATACCCCATAGGGCAGGTACCACAACAGTGATTAAATTCGTCCCTCCTTCACAGCACAGAGGATATATGTGACGCAGTTTTATTGAGCTTTGTATTTTGTGGTTTTTTTTTTTTTTTTTTTTGGATTTTACATCAAAATATCTTTTGGATTTAACAAATACTTTTCATGTGCTTTGAAGTTAACTCGAATCTGAGCTTAATAAATGTTACTATGAAATATTAGTCCCATCCTTTTAGGAAGCTTGCTCTGTGGTGGGAAACTATGTGTTCTTCTGCCATTCATCCATGGAGAGAGGGAGAGAAGGGAAATTTTAAGTCTCTATCATATGCCAAATGTTTATAAGCGTTATCTAATTGAATCCTCTAGGAACACTAGGAGATGGATGTCACTTTCCCCATTTAACAAATAAGGGAAAAGACAGTGAGAGGAGATAAGCCACTTGCCCCAGGCAACACTTCTGAGTCCCTGGCAGAAGCAGAATTTGAAAACAGAACGTATATATTTTAAGTAAACATAGCAAATTGACAATGTCCTGGATTCCTCCTCTTTCACCATACCAGTGATTCTTCTTTTCTTAACTTTCTCCCCTTTCCTTTTCTTTTTACAGCAAATTTGTAGTAATTGCAGAACAGAAGGCAATTATCACTCCTTTGCCTAAAACTTTAGTTTATTAACCATAGTCTCCTCACAGCAGCGCTTGCTAACCTTCTGATCTCTGCAGGTGCTCACACTCCAGGCCTCCGTTCTGAGGCCCCCTTTCCTTCCTGGGCAGGTGCTTATGGGGGTCTCAGTCCAGGCTAACCCCACGAGGCAGCCACTTCCAGACTGATTGCCTCAGCTCGTATTTTCATGCGGGGAATTCTCGCCATTCAAAGAAAGCTCCCCTCGCAGAACCTGGGAACAACATTCTTACCAGAGGGATGAAAATATCGCCTCCTCCCCAAATCCTTCCCCGACCCTCCACACACAAAAAGCTAAAGGTCATATCTGCAATCATTAGGGGAAAAAAATCAAATTGTTCTGAAGGACTCATAACAGCAAACGGTAGCCTCTTACCCTACCAGCCTCTCATCCTCCACTTTTGTCTGGTCACTCATTCGTTTGGCAAATATTGACTGAGAACGGGTTCTGCGCCTGATGCTTTTTTGGCGCTGGTCTGTAGGGCTGGACAAAGGCATCCACTTTCAGCAACTCTGTTTTTTGATGTTTTTGGTGGCTACCTACCTTAATGGTATGCTTAAACTGCCCTTTTTTGATCTAACAATTTCAGGAATTTGTGAATGGGTTTTGCTGTTATGCATGTGGATTTAGTTCAACATATGCTACCTTCCACAGTTATATTTCCCTTCTCCCATTAAGGTCGCAAGTTCGTTTTGTGTATTTATATATTTATATTGTATATTTTGTACATTTTTATCTTATACACACACACACATGTGTGTGTGTGTGTGTGTGTGTCTGCGTATTTTTGTTTTCTACTCTGGACAATGCCCTCACCCCTCTTCCTTGTTGGGTGAGGCTATTGGTGCCCTCGCCAGTCCTTCCACCTCTTCTTTTCCCTTCACCTTTAAATTTTGCTACTTAGATCTCTACTTTGTCATGGTTAATAACACATACATCTCATTCTATAACCATAATGAAACCTCTTGTGCATGTTCTATGAATTGATTCTAAAAGATGAGAAGCAATAAATATTTACATCATTAAAGCAATATAAATATTTCTTACCCAAGGGCCAGTTAATATTCCTCCATTACATTTCCTCACCTAGGGGTTTTTGTCATGACCCTTGGAAAATGAACCCAGTCTTCACATGGGTTCTCCTTTTCTGTCCTCTACCAGTTGCTATCTTGGGGCATGTCCTTGGTTCATTAGAGGCAGGAAAGATGCAGGTTCTGAATCTCCTAGTGCCACTCACCTGATATTTTGAGTCTGATGAGGTGATCTTTTGCTCAGATGTCTAAGTTATGTACACTGGCCATCCACTCCTGCCCCTCCCCACCCCCCAAATTCCATCTGGGGTGTGTTGCTTAGGGCTTGATTTCCAGACTTAAAGATTTCTCTTCTCTCTTGATCAAATCAAATAGCTGATGGCATTTATATATGTAGATATTAAGTATAAATGGCTCACTGACAGACTAAGCAGCCTGTTGGATGGAATCATCAGTGGCATGAGGGAAAAAACACTAATAGATGCAGGAAGTGTCATTTCATAGTAAGAAAAAATATTGTTTATAGACCTACAAAGGCTGTGGCTTCAAAAGTCACCAATAACACGGTAGCCAACATATAACCTATTTTTTAAGCCTGTTGGGATGGCAAGGAAGGACATGCATAATGCATTACTTAGTATCTCCTCTTTTAATTTACTGTCACCAAGAGACTTCTAAGACTAGACATTGAGTCAGTGGTAGAACTAGAAAGATGGATAGCAGTATTCACTGCTTGTTGGCTTGGCCCCTGACTGTTCTTCCTTTACACATAGTAGGCATTTAAAAAATTCCTCTCCAGCCTTCTGAGTTCCTCCTGTTCCACGTGACTCAGTGCTAAATTTAGCTGGGTTTGATGTTATTCTTTTTACTTGGCTGACACACCTTTAAAGTGACTTTCTGTATAGGTTGCAGCATTCATGCTCAAACTAAGAAAGAAAGAGAGAGAGGAAGAAAAAGAGAGAGAGAGAGGGAGAAAGCAAAGGAATAAAAACAAAGGTTTGGTCAGGGAACTTGACCTCTGAGCCTCAGTTTCCCCCTATATAAAATAGGGTTATTAAGAGCTGCTTTGCAGGCTGTCATGAGGGCTTGAGGTAGTATTGCCATAGCGCTTAGGAGAGTGTCCATTATATCGTAGATTACAAATTTGTTATTATTGCCATTTTTAATGCCGTACTCACATTCTGGGGAGCTTGGTTTCTCAGGTGACTGTGGGAGGTTCACCCTCACTTGATGTTTTTTCAGTTAATCCAAGGACTGGGAGATTGGACTTGAATGTTCAAAGCCAGAGGCAAGCTTTGTTATCTGTAAGGGCTGGATTAATTTAAAGTGTGGTGGTCTTTGCTCAAGGTGAGCCTGTCTGTTTACCTGAAGCATCACCATCGAGGGCCTGCCCCTTCCAGTTGGGGCACTTTGCCTATGCTCATTCCTCATCTGTCCTGCTAGAGGGGAAAACAGGCATCACTCCCAAATTCATTTCAGGCTATTAAAATTCATTCTCTTTTTATTTGTGAGTGGCTGAGTTTATAGCAGACTGCAAACAGAAGAAAAGCTTATGATTAAGAGACAAACATTTACTTCTGTCTTCCAAATAGAGACAGTAATACTGTAGTACTCTCACTGAAGCAGTTAGAGGGAAAATTGGGCTGAAAACAGTATAATGGTTTCTAGTTTTTAATTATGCCCCTGTTTACCCCCTTTGTATAGAGGGGACTGTCTCCAAATACGGAGTGAAACACTGAAACAAAATGTTTTTATCATAAGGTATTAAAATGTATCCACCAATTTGGCAATATCTTTCCTTTCTTCCACAACCACTGAAGAAGAGAAGGGATTTCAACTAAGAACCAAAATGTTTCTCTATGAAGACAATTATTTTTTGAGAAGGAGGACTGGATTATAGCATCGTTATATGAGGAACATGGAAAAGGCTGAAGTTGCAAAGTAAATGTAAGTTTACAAGAATATTGAAAGTATGAGAACATACTAGTGATCTGAGCTGGATTATTCTAAATATCAAAGTGTTAGTAGACAAGAGATTAAATGACAAATATTTTGTAAGGCCAAACCACTCTTATACATTAATAGCAGGTTGACAAAAGTGCAAGAGAAAAGTAGGTATTAATATTTTCCTAACACAATTTGGTTCCTTTTGGAACAGGATCCTGGTCTAACCATATGTGCCAGGCTATGCATGTGGGATTATTTCTGAATCACTATTAAGTTCATCTTTATATCCTCTCCACCCCATTCACTGGGTATTCTTTTCCATGTATTTTTCAATTTTTTTTTTTAAATTTATTCTTTCTCCTTTTCCTCACTCAATTCTTCACTCTTGACCTTCTCTTTCATTTCCAAAACTTTTGCTAGCCATCCTGGTCTAGCAATCTGGCTGAAAACTTGGTCCAGGATCACTTTTGACATGGTTCCTGGACAGACTTGAAACTTCAGAGTCCTCTTCTTCAGCCCTCTCTACGTTGACCTTAGCATGCAGTTGGTTGTCCAGTTCCATTACCTCATTATCTCTAATATTCTTCTAATTTTGCCGCAGCCTCCTCACTGGATCCATGCATGTATGCTTGTGACACTCACGTCCACAGTGCTAGATGAATCTTCCTGGGGAAAGCTCTTTAAAACTCCATGGTGGTTCCTCATTTTATAGTATAAAAATTCCACACTCCTTAGGGTGTTTTAGACTCTAAAAATATTTCACTTAAACTCTTCTCTTTTTCTACTAATCATCTATTGATACACTCATGCAGTGGTGAAATTTGAAATACCAGCAATCCAATGGACGGATGGAAGGATGGAAGGATGGAGTTTTCCCAGCCCAGCCTGTTGTTCCATGTAATTTTTTCTGTTCGTCTGCCCACCTTCCCATCTCTTTTCATTGGTATCCTTTGAATATCTCAGCTATTCCACAGAGTCTTTCATCACCCCATCTTCCATCCCCATCACTGAGAATAACCTCTCTGTGTTCTGAACTTCCATAGTTTTTATGTCTCAGTAAAGAGGTAATGTTATTGAAAACAACAAAAAAAGAATATGCGTGTTTTCTAGAGTGCCAGAGCAATGATCTCTGGCATGATGTGTGCTCTGGCCTCTTGAAATATAATCGTGGACGTATGACAATGCCTCTGTTCTTCTTTCTAGCATGAATCAATATAGATTATAAATGATCATCTACCCATAACATCATACCACAGCATTCGTATAACTGGTGCTAGAATATTTTCTCTATATTATCTATAGTTCTCATGGTGTTGGTTCATTTGTTCATAAATTTGTTTTTTCAGCCATCTTCCATGTACCCCTAAAATGTATTGGGTGCCAACAATTTCCAGGTACTGTGCTGGGTACTAGAGATATAGAGGGAAGAGCGGGGTCTTGTGGAAGCACACAGGAAGGGTACCAGTATTAGTTACCTATTACTGTATAACAAATTATCCCAAAAGATACTTTCAGAGTGCACATTTATTATCTCACAGAGTTTCCGTGGGTCAGGAATTGTGGGGTGTCTTTTTCTAGGCAGTTTTGGTATGAGCTGTCTCATGAGTTTGCGACTGATATGTCATCTGAAGACTTGACTGGAGCCGTAGGATTCGTCTCCAGGATGGTGCACCTGTATGGCTACTGACCAGAGGCCTGAGTTCCTTCCCATGTGGACCTCTACATAGGGCTACCAGATAGTCCTTACAACATGTCAGCTGGATATTTCCAGAGTAAGTGTTCCAAGAGTGAGAGAGCAAGGTAGAAGCCACCCCAGTCTCAGAAGTCACCTGCTTTCACTTCTGCCACATTCAGATCATTAGAAGTGAATCACCTAGTTCAGTTCACACTGAAGGGAATGGGAATATGGCTCCACCTCTTGAGAGGAGGATTGTCAGAATTAGACCTGTTTGAAAGCCACCACAATGTTTAATCCCATTGGTCAGTGGGAGAGGGAGTCAGAAAAGACTAGGTGGAAGATGTAAGTTTTGGCTAAATTTTGAAGAATTACTAGGAGTTAGCAAAGAAAAGAAAAGGAAAGAAGGACATTGTAGCCACAGAGTGTCCCTTGGGCAAAGGTCTGGGAACCGAAGGGAGCAAAAGCACATCTGGGAAGACCGTGGATCTGCAGTACAGATGGAGTGTAGGGAGAGAGGGAAAGTGTGATGAGAGATGAAGGTAGACAGGAAAGTGGGCATATATCACAGAGAGCCTTACAGCCTTGCCCAGAGCATTTGGGTTTCATCGTGAGGGCAAGGGGAGGATGGTTATTAATGAAGCAATGTCTTTCTTCTCCCCAGTGAGCATTTAAGGGGTGGATTCTGGCAGTATTGGGAACCTGGCCTGTTGAAGTTTGATACAGGAGTCTTTTGCAGTTATCTAGCAGGAAGCATTTGAAGGCTTGTGGGAGGCAAGGGGAATGAGGATGGAAAGGAAGACTTTGAGATAGGTGGGCTATGGGGTGGCAGAAGAGGGAAGGGAAGAGGTTTAGGCTGCTTCTAGGTGATTCTTGGGTTGCTGTGCCTTTTATTGAAATAGGGGGCACAGGAGAGGAGGAAGGTGAAGAAGGGAGAAGAGAAATGCATCAGTTTGGGTCCTGTTGAGCTGGAGGCACCTGTGGAGAAGTGACATGGAACAGTGGGGTCTGAGGCTTGGCAGAGGGTGTGAACAAGGCTGCAAGCTGCCTCCCCTTTCTACTGTCTCACGTTCCACAGGTTCTAGGAGAAAGTCTGCATCCTAAAGATGAAGTCAGGCCCTGTTGTTTAAGATAGACTGTGTGTCACCTCATGTGTTGATTCCAGGAACTCTGCATTATTGATTCCGGTAAGGGGCTCCCTTTTACTCCAGTAAGCAGGGGCATCATTGGGCACACTGAGGTGGTCTAGGACCTGAAACAGGCTTTGCTTTCAAAACATCACTGCTTTTCCTCTAACTGAGAATCAAAAACCAGGTCACAAAATGTGTGCTCAGACTCATGCCACTGCCAGGAGCGTTTCTGAACCTGGAAATCTTGCAGGCACACGTGAGTGAGACTCTTAGGAATGTGCATGGAGGGAGGGCAAGGGATGAGATTATTTTCATTCCAGATCTCTTTTCTCTTTCCTTTTACCTTTTATTAAAACAAAACAAAACAAAACAAAACAAAACAAAACCAGACTATTTTTGTTCAGCATTTTCCATGGAGGAAAATATCATTCTGAGTAACAGTGCTGTAAAATTATTTGAGTTATTTTAAATATATTAGGAAGGCATTTTTGGATTCTGGTTTTTGCATTTAAAAATTATATTGTATCTGTTTCTAGCCATGTTCTTCTGACTGGCTTCATCATATATCAATATTTATTCCTCCTTGGAGCTAAGCCTAACCTTGTTTTAATGGATGTCTCCTATGATAGGCTATGTGATAGCGAATCACTTAATTTTGTGTGTGTATTGCTCTAATTACCAAAAGTCGTCTTTGATAACAATGTGGAGATAAGCAAGATAGAAATAACATTCGAGTCACTCTCAGCCCTTCTGTCTCTGGTTCTGGAAATAAATGCTCTTGAATTTATACATCCATGGTCCTTTAGGAACCGTAAAAACATACCCTTACATATATATGAAATGGCAAGAAATCGCATATTTATTAAGAATCATGACCCTTAGGACTCGATAAGTCAAATTAAATCTCATAAAAATCTGTTATGGAAAATAAAACGTGGCACTATTTTTTCTTTTAGGGTCTACTTATTAATTTTGTCATGTTTAATATGTTCCAGTTGCAAACAAAGGCATAAATATATGCATTCATTCCTAATTAATTTATGTAATTGGGTTTTAAAAATTTAGGTGTTTAGGAAGCTGTACATAACATACCCCATTTGCTGTGCGCTGTAGCCAATAAAAGCATAATAGAAAGAAATATAGTTTGAAGCCAACTTCAGTGGTAAATATAGATTAGTTGTAAATGATATCTTTGTAATGTTTATTTTAAATTTTGCAATGCTGCAGATTTCCCAAACATACCAATTAATGTTCTTATTTGAAATAATGACTAGTTAATTACTATAAATTCTAAGTGCTCTATCTCTGACAATTAAAAAGTCTCACAGCTTTCATTTAGTTCCCTCTGAATTATATAAGGAGCAGTACAGCATCGGGGAAAGAAGAATAAGACTGGATGGAGGGTGTTTAAAATATGAGTAGTTTGAATGTTTTTGAATGTTTGTAGTTGTATGCATATGTGTGTGTGTGTGTGTGTGTGTGTGTGTGTGTGTGTGTGTGTGTGTGTGTGTAGATATATATATATATGCATATTTATATGTAATTTCTATTTCATGCTAAATATTCAGTGAAAAAGTTGAAAAATCTGAAATGTATTTTGAATTTTTAAAGTAGGATATCATTTATAATGTGATCAAATACACTGGGACAAAAACAGGAAATTAAAATAGGTCTCTTTGTCATCATGATGTGGCTGTGACATCACCCAATATCTCAACTCAGCAATGAACCTAACCTCGCAGCCCAAGAAAGACCGCTGGGATGATTTCATCAGAAGGGGACTGGGTTTTAGTCATTCTCCCCTGGTACTTTATTCATTTACAGTGTGAGGGCCTTGTTCTTTCCTCACCTAGCTCAAAAAAAAAAAAAAAAAGTGTGAGAAATCCAAGTCACTGCTACCCTGCTTCTATCCAAGGCATTAAACATTTTCAAGTTCATTTTTGTGAATGTGTTTAAACAGAGGAAACTGCCTTTGGTCCAAAGTGAAACATCTGCCTCTTTGACCAACAGTAAGCACATGGGGCCATTTGAATACTGCATTGTATGCCTTTGAGGAATCACTAGATTCACAGCATTCTTTATAAATATAATACCTTCCATCCAGGCAAAGAGTATTTGTGCAGGGTCAATTGGGAGTACCTTTTGTACATTCTGTTTTGTGCCTTACAGGTTAAAGGAGAATGTTGGATTTGCTTATGAAAGTATGGGTTTGCTGAGATTAAAAAAACCTAGAATAATCATGTATAAACATAAATACTGTATGTGGAGTAAGTGTTATGGATCACATTTATGATGAAATATGTATGTCTTTCCAAGGGTAAGACCTTCATAATTCATTTATAAGTTACATTTCTTACCTTATATGTAAGTAGCAGAATAGTAATTTTCTTCATTCTTTCTGAAGAATTGTCACACAGGGAAGAAAAAAAAAAGGGATAAAGTTTTCTCCAACAGCAGAATGCTATTCAGAGATAACTAGAAAAAAAGTATTAGAGAAAAGCCAAAAAAAAAAATTGTAGGTTCTGGTGATGTTGGAAAAATGACGTGTGAGCAGAAGTGCCAGACGCCGAGCTTCATCTATTTTGTCATGTTATGACAGAAATCATTACAAGTGTGATAGGTTTATTTATAAAGACTTGCTTCAATATTCAAAGTACATCTATTCTAGCATTCCTCATTTTGAGCCAGGCTGTGGATCAAGATGAAAGAAAAATTAAATTGTATATTGAAGAGCTGTTAATTGAGCTGTGCTGTATTTAACGGGGAAGCATCAGCTTCAGGCAGTCGATACCGCTGAGGATTTTCAATGTACTGCATCATGAGACTGTCAGTTTGCTTTGGAGAATGCAAACAGGGCTAATGACAAAGGCTTGCAAACTTATGTTGTCACTGCTGGTCTCTTTGGAAGGCAAGTGTTAATTTACCCGCAGATGAAATCTTGTACATACCCATTCGTAATGGAACTAAATACTGCAGTTTCTTGCTGGAGGACTTAATGACACACCATTTAGTCACCAAAACCTATTTTCTAAGGAGTCATTTTGGAGCTTGTTTTAAGTTTTTAATGTAAGGCCTCATATAATACTAGATTTTTCCTCTCTTCCTTAATCAATGTAAATTCAATTGCATTCCAGAGGGTGGCCAAGTAGTATTTCATCATCTCTAATATCCATTTAAAAATGTTAGGTCTACTCAGTTATAATTCTTAAAAGTAGCCTATCAGTGGTTTAATATGTTATCTTCATTCTCTAAGGCAGTGTTAATTTCCTTTTGTAGTTAATCTATCCTACTACCAAATTTAGTATATTTATAGTTAAAGATTCTGTTAAGAGCTAAGTGATTTAAGTACATCTGGGATAAAGTGGCCTTGGCTTTAACTGTGAAACAAATTTTCTTTATTTTATTCTCTTCACTGATAAATCCATAGTAACTGGAGGCATTTCTAGAACTGTGGGCAATTTGAACCTCTAAAGTTTGATTAAAGATACTTCAGATATTCCTACTGAGAGGCTAGAGGGCTCAAAGGAATTTATTATGGGTTCTGATTCTGGCCCTGGCCCGGCTCAATGGAAGAAGATGGGTGACCATGGGCTCAATTCCAGTGTTGCCGATTTCCTGTAGGTCTGGGGTGGGTGTTACTTCTCAGAAAGGTGGTGGTAGAACCAGTTGAGTCTTCTCACGGTGGTCGCGTGGGACTGACCCATCACAAGGAGTCCATAAACGTGGCTTTGAAGGGCTTTTTTTCATTCTTTCATTTATTCATTGACTCATTTTTTCATTCACTCATGCATTCATCCAATATGTATGGTGGGCCTACTGTGAGCACTGCCTTTGTTGGGATCATCAGGGAAGGCTTCATTGATGAAGTGACATTTGAGCAGAGAGAGCCATGTTTGGCAAGCAAGAGAGAGCCACATGGATAGGAGGTCACACATGAGAGCTGCTTAATAAAGTACCTGGTATCTAGAAAGCACCTGTGGATGTTGGTAGCTCCTGCCACCGCCTCTGCTGCTGTTGCATTGTCAAAACCTGTTACAAAGCACAGAGAGTGGCACCTTGGAAACTTACAAAAACAAGGCAGCAAGGCTGTGTGCCTAGACTTAATTCTGTTAATGCCTGTTATGGGCTGAATGTTTGTATTTTCCCCTGACCCTACACAGAGAATTTATATGTTGAAGCCTTAGCCCCACAGTGTGATGGTATTCGGAAGTGACACTTTTAGGAGGTGATTAGGGTTAGATGACATCATGAGGAAGGGGTTTCATTATATGATTAGCATCCTTAAAAGAAGAGGAAGAGAAAGAGGGAGCTCTTTAGGAGCACTCTTGGAATAAAGGCCATATAAGCACACAGTGAGAAGGTGGCTGTCTACAAGCCAGAAAGAGAGCCCTCACCAGGCATTGAATTTGCTGCTACTTTGATCTTGGACTTCTAGCCTCTAAAACTGTGAGAAATACATGCCTGTTATTTAAGTTACCCAGTCTATGACATTTTGTTATAGTAACCCAAATAAACTAAAGCACCAGCACTGTGGAAAAGAAGTTCCAGAAGGAGTTTGGGGTAAGTATAGGTAACATGAAACAGCCGATGAAGGAAATAGGAGCAAAGCTTTGTAGTACAGATAGGATTGGCGGGGATCTTTCTGACAGGGAGAAGACACACACACACACACACACACACACACACACACACACACACCACTCATGCATACACATACACTCAAAGGCATGAGAAATGGAAGTGTGGTGGAATGGGAGGGACATGAACCTGGCATTGGAAGAACCTGGTTCAAATCCAGACTCTGCCACTTACTGCCAATAAAGCCCTCTGAGCTTTTAGTTTGCTGTGAAACGTACAGATAATTCATGTTAGGTCCCTAGCACATAATCATGCTAACTATATTTGATTATATTCTCCTTTTGGAGGGTATTTGGGAAAGGTGTGTGAGAACAGCCAGCAAGTGAGCATCTGCTTGGAAGATAGGGCTGTGATCGGCCCTTCCCAGCAGCATGCTCAGCTGAGGTACTAACCTTACTCCAGAGAGCAGCACCTGGCCTCCGCAGCAGTACAGCTGAGGACATTTCAGCTTTCTCCTTCTTCGGCCACCAGATACGGTTACAGAAAGAAGTCCCACTAGATGGAGGAGGAGTGGATTGATTTCTTCTCTCAAGGGAGAGGCTGATCAATCCAGGAAAAAAAATAACTCAGAGACAACACTCACTAAGGCATTCCAAACGAACTGGGGCCCTGGACATCATGGCGATGTGGCAGGGGAAACAGAGGAATGACCCCTCTTTGCTACACCTGTGGCTCCTGTTGCGTTCTAGAAATGCCTGGGAGGAGTAATAGGCCAACTGTGCTTAGATTTGTATTCCATAACTGAAATGCAAAGGGGGTGGAGGGTGTCCATCTGTAACCCTTTCAAGATGAGGTGATGAGAAAAGCAAGGTCTATTTTCTTGTTCTGTGAATCTGAATTATGTCCAAGAAAGAGGGTGTCTTGGGTAGAGAGAGGAATCAAAAGAAATGCAGGATTTAGGGTTGACATTACAACCTAAGAGGCCTGTCCAGCCCACCATTGGTAACTTACGAGCAGTCCCATAATTTTGGGGGCCCAAAAACACAACCAACTCGGTGACAAGGAGGTGGAACACAAAGATGGGACTCAAAATGGTTAAAATGGCTTCTGCTAGTGAGGATGCAAGAGGTTGTGCTGCAGTAACAAGCATCCCCGGGTCTCAGGGACTTAACACAATGAGTTTTTTCTCACTCATGATGCCTGACCCAAGACAGGGGAGGGAGACTCTGTGTCACTCAGGGATCAGGCTGTTCTCAGCACTATCTTACAAGCACTATCTCTTACACACACCTCTGTTATTTTTTTTTCAGCAGAGGGAAGGGTATATGATAAATCAGTGCCTGACTTCAAAAGCTTTCACCCAGAAGTATTACTCCCACCTATAGTTCATTAGCCAGAACAAATCCACAGCCATTCTTAACTTTGAAAGGACAGAGAAATGCAATCCTACTGTGCGCTTCCAAGAATCGAAGAGCCAGGACAATGGTAAACAGTTCTAATAATTACCACATGGCAATGGAAAAGGCATTTATTTTTAATGTGGGTTAGAAAATAATTGGTCAGATATCGCAGGATTTTTTTTTTTTTTTTTTTTTTTTTTTGTAGAGGATGGAAAAGCACTTGCAGTTTTAAAAAGACTTTGCATAGCACCTATGTTTTAAGCAGAAGGAAAAGATGACGTTGGGGACCAGCGATACAGAGATTTCACTTCTGTGCCGTGACAAATACCAGGGAGATGTAATTGCAAAATGAAGCTGCAAATGTCTTACCCAGGGAACTAGGTAACAACCTGCTTGGCTTCATAAAGAAGGAATAATATCCAATTAGACTAAGTGTATTCGGTGCCTGAGTGACAAGCTGTGGAGTCCTCAGGGCCTCTGGGGCCCCCAGGGCGGTTTCAGGAGGCTGTCTGAGACCTGTCCTGGGAGTGAGGGGTCGGGCTGCCTGCCGCAGAGCAGGAGCTGATCAACATGTCACTCTGCTGCAGAGCTTCCTTGCAAAGCTGCCTTGGCTCCTCTGAGCACTGAAATGAGGTCTAACCTATGTTGTGGTGTGTGCCCCCTCTGTCCCCAGGGCCAGGACATCTTGTCTGGCAGAGTCCCCTCACGTCCCTGCAGCCTGTGGCTGTAACTGCATGGCTGGGCTCATTGCTGGTGCCATGTCAGCTCCCACATTTCAGACTTACCGTCCAGACCCTCGGGTCTCAGGATCCCTGTCTCTGCCACAGGCTCGTCCTTCAAAGTTACTACTATTTCTGGTGCCTGGAGTATCTAAATACTTTCAAGGTCAGACTGAGGGGTCCAAGTCCTACCTGGGTGAGATTTGACCAGCCCCAAACCTACCTGAACTTCTTCCTTCATCTGTAAAACTTGGTTTGTAATTGTTGCTACCTCTGAGGGTTTTCGTGAGGGTTAGATGACGACCCCTATAAATCACCAAGCACTGTGTCTGGCACTCATCAGTCAAATCAGAGTCTGCTATTGGAGCCCTGTCATGATCACCATCACTCCCCACCAGCCACCCTCCTCTATTCAAGTCTGAAGCTTCCCCCGAAGCCCCTTTCCTGACCTCAGCCTCCTGGGATTGCGTCTTCCTATGAATAACTATTGTCCCTACCAATCAGGCCCTAAAAGAGATACTGCTTAGCAGTGTTCTAATATTCATGTCCCGAGATATGTGGCAGCTAAGCCTGCCAAGAGCAATGCAGGTCTTCATTTCTTTGTAACCCTCATGCCTAGCTGTGCTCCATTCAGTTTGGCCCTTCATCAGTTTGTTTTCATAGTTTGATTTTATGTTTTTGTTTATTTGTTAATGAGCTACCTATCTGAAAATAAGTTGAATATCACTAATCAGTGAATAAAGATTACCAAATAAATATTCTCTGCTTAAACATGTGATCTGGACTGAACCTAGTTCCATTGGTATGACAATATATGGTATTTAATTATATTCAAATAGTTTTGTAGGGGCTTGTATGAGAATGGGGTTAAATTAAGAGGATTGTCCTTGATGTTTTAGTCAATACAGACTGAAACCCACCAATCTGAGTCACAGAAGGCTTTGACAGTAGATGCTGGGTATCGTAGGAGAAACAATGTTAGCAGGGGAAGGGAGACTGCATTATGTTTCTGTCTTTGCCATGCAACTCCGTGTTCTTGGGCACATCACTTAAGTCTCGTGGATCTGTTGGGATCTATTTCCATTTTACAGATAAGCAAGCTGGGGCTTAAAGGAGTGAACTGGCTCAGGACAGGACAGCTAGTAAAGAGGCGTGATGGAGACAGTGCACGTGCCTGGCCAGCGCCCTCATCCCAGAGGCACGCTGCGCATCTCGGCAGGTGACTTGTGTAGGCCACACTGTCTCAGTAAACTTGTGAATCTGGTTGTTGAAATAAGAACAGCTGAAAAGCAAAAATAATAATAAAAACAAGGATTAAAGTGATAATGATAATAAGTTTTTGTTTGTTTTTCTAATCCCCACAATCTGGCTTAATTATTTTAAAGCAGATCCACACTTTGGTTGGACGCTTGCAAATCAGAAAACCAGAGGACTGACTGATGAGTTATGTGCCTTGTCTCCATGTTTCCTCTTGCCA
The DNA here is from genome assembly GCA_028627145.1 of Eidolon dupreanum. Classification (NCBI taxonomy): domain Eukaryota; kingdom Metazoa; phylum Chordata; class Mammalia; order Chiroptera; family Pteropodidae; genus Eidolon; species Eidolon dupreanum. Next base: position 111,414,507 of record CM053508.1, on the reverse strand, counting down.
CTGTAACAAATTACAAGTTTAGCACCTAAACAACATACGTTTACTATCTTACAGTTCTGTAGGATAGAAGCCACACAGGTCTCACTGGGGTAAAATTTGGATGTCCGAAGGGCTGCGTTTCCTTCTGGAGGCTCGAGGGAGAATCTCTTTCCCCACCTTTATGGTCACCACATTCCTTGGCTATGGTCCCATCCTCAAAGCCAGAAATGTTGCATCTCTCTGTGCCTTTCTTTTGTGTTCATGTCTTCCTCTACCTCTCTTCTCCTGCCTCCCTCTTTAAAGATGCTTGTGACTACATGGGGCCCACCTGGGAAATCTAAGGTAATCTTCCTATTTTAAGTTCCACTGATTAGCGGTCCTTAATTTTATCTTATTTCAACCTTAATTTCATCTACAACCTGTATTCTCCTTTGCCATGTAGCCTAACATATTCATCGGCTGCAGGGATTAGAATTTGGAAGTCTTTGAGATGGGGAGGGGCGTTGTTCTGTCTGCCACTTGATACTGGCCCTCTGCCCTGCATACACAGTAAGACAAATCCAGCCCTTCCTTACTGTTTCATCCTGACTTCCCTCCCTGCCTCTCAAGGTGTCTGAGCAGTTAGATGGTACACAGAATGAGGGTAATTGGTTGGACTCCTGCTTTCTGGCTGGTGGAAACAGTGTTTATACAGGTATACACTTGGTGTGCCTATATAAGCTAGGTACAAGGAGATACAAAGCAAGGAGGAAATAGCCTTTGTTTGAGCAGCGGAAAACAAATAAAGGGCCCCAAATAATCACATGGGCTAGTGTACTACTAAACGCAGAATGCTGTTGTCTGTAAATCTCTGCTGTGTTGAGCATGAGCCTTGTGATGAGATCAGAGTTTTAGCAGACTATTCTGCCAGGTTTCAAGTTTTCGACCTCAATAGAGACCAAAAAGCTTAACAGAGGCTCAGAAGAGAAATCTCTTATTGAAAGTTATTATGTGTTAGGTGTCATGCAAGGCATTTTGCACATGCTTGAAACATTGAATGTAAGATTCATGCATTCACTCAGCAAACAGTTATGTCACCTACTGGGAAAGGATGTTTAATATATAGGGAAACAGGGATCAATATTTCTATATGTTGTGGAGGCCGTAACGACTCATCTTCTGCAGAAGCCAGGTGCTGGAGTCAGCACATAAGCTGGGATGGAGTGCAGTCAAATGACCCTCCTAGGTCCTTCCAGACTTCCTGCCCTTGGCACTCAGAGCCATTTTGGACCCTCATATGCCAGTGTCTTATCTTTCAGCAGCAGCCTCCTCTTCCACGGGAAGCAGAGGCCCACCCCTACCTAATGCCCTCGTTTTTTCACCACCCCACGTCTTCTTGCTTTTGCTTTTCTTCATGTCCTTGTCATTAAGAGACAGTTTGTTGGAGGGCGTCATGTTTGGACTATATGAGGTGGCAAACAACTTTTTATCGAATTCTACTGTTCACCAGAATCAAGACCATTCTCCTTCCTCTAAGGGAAACCAACAAACAAACAAACAAAAATATAATGACAAGTTGCTACACCGGTGACTGTCACTGTGAGGTTTTAATGGTTTTTGTAGATATTTTGATGTCCAGTGTGGTCTCCATCCTAGGAAGCAGAGAAAGCATTACTTCAAAGCGAGAGGCCCTTCTTGGCTCACACTGCCCTTAGCCTGCGTGTGCCAAACTGTGCACATCCAGGATGTTTATGTGCTATCTATAGAGACAGTGATTTTTATTCATTAGAGTTTTCCAGTCTAATTGTTTTTAAACTGCCACTTTTGTTTGTTAAAGATACAGATGTCTAGCCATCGAGGAAAACAAGGTGAATTTATCGTTGCAATTAGACGCTTCACAATTTGAAAACTTATCACTTAAATTGGTGAAGTGTCACTTTTATGCAACTTGAAGTTTAGAAGTCCTCGGAGCCCCAGGACTAAACTCATATGCAATTTAACAAGATCTTGGTGAGATGAAGGAAGTCACACTTGACGAGACGTAGAGACGAATTGGGTGGAATTTTCCAATTCCCTTCTACATGGTAGACTCGCTGAAGGGAGATAGACCACAAATTGATTTTTGTGTAACTCTTAAATTAAGTGGAGCAGAATGAAAAAAAAAAAAAATCACTGTATTTGAAGTTGCCCTGTGTTAGATTACTCTAAGGAAGTTAGTTAATATGTTAATATGAATCTGGACAAACAGTATGTGTTTTACTCTTCATGTTCATTTGTGCTGTCTACTAATCTCTGGGCAACTGAGAACAAGTCATAGGTTATACGTCTCTTATTCATGGGCATTAAGCCATATCTTTAAAATGTAAAATAAAGCCGACAAAATGCACAGCCTGGTAACAACAACAAATCTAATCTAAAGTGACATGGGGAGTCTCTCCCAGACGTTTTTCTCTTTAATGTAACATGACTTCAAATTGATGCAGCCCCACAGTGATTGAAAAACTCTCAGAGCTTGTCTCCTATGATTACATTTCTGATCTGTACAACTTAATTTTTTAACTCGGTGAGTCTCAGTTTTGCGAATGAACGGTTTCCTTTTGCTCTCTCTCACTTTATTTGGGAAGAGAGTTTATTTGGCAATCAGGCAAATAGAGCTCTATTACCGTGGGAAACAGCGAGAAACTGCAACAACAAATACCGCGAGAACACACCACAGAATGTATGCCGAGTCTCTTTCTTTCCCACTCCTCTTCCCTCCTTCTGCCTCCCCTCCCCCCAGGACTGCCCCTCTCCTTTCCTCTTGACTGGTGATGGTTGTATAAATCTGGGAATATACCAAAAAACATTGCATCTTATACTTTACATGGATGACTTGATTAGTACATAAACTATATCTCAATAAATCTGTAATATATTTTTTAAAAGTGTTTCTTGAATCATCAGTATGATTACTCTCTAAAGTGTATTTTAATGAGCAGATTCACAATTAATTTTAAAATGGCTTATCTGTCTATGGTATATAAGGTAATGCCCAAGTGATTGCTAATGTTTGTTTATTTAAGGCACTCATTCAAATTCTTCATCCAGTGGTGTCTATAATGTTTAGGGATTTCGTTTACTGTTTTCTTGAGGTGGGAGTTTTGTGTCTTGGACCTCAAAAGTGATACCGATGGCTTTTTTATTGTACAAAGGCCAGTTATGTCATGGATGCTTCCATTTAAGCAAAGTAGCAACATGAACTTGTTTCATTCTGATTTCCTATCCTCATTCATTCAGTTCTCACCTTCCTCAAATCCTTAGTTTCAAAAGCCTACTTTGTTTATTCAATTTGGGTAATTGCTAAAGTGAATAACAAATATTTAGCAAATGGTCATTTTGGTATAGCTGTATTACTGAAATGACTTCTACTAAATAATCCCTGAAGGCCTTCTAACTATTCTTTTGCTTTCCCAGCAGTCTCCAGTGGTACCTTCAGATCATAAAATTTATAATCAACTACAAAATCAAAGTTTTTTGTTCTATTTTATCTTATTTATTTATTTATTTATTTTTTATTCAGCTATCTTAACTTGGATACTTAATCTTTGACATGGCTATTGATATTTTTAATTTTTTATTTGAAATATGCTTAATGTTTTCTTGTAAAAGACAAGAAATTTAAGGAGAATAAAACTACACTTTTTTTCACATGAAAAGCAGTTTATAGGTGGTGGTGTGACACGGACCAGGAAGAATAAAAGGACCCAAAAATGGCCATTCTAAGCTTGAATGTGATGATAAAGTACCCACAATTACAGGGTGGGAACATTGTTCTTATAGGAAAACATGCTCGTAATTTCTTCCCTTCACCTGATATTTGCTTCAATAATTTTTTTTTGGTCTCGTTCTAAAATCAAGATTTAAAATATCCACCGAGAAGCTTGGATTTATTACTTGAAGCAAAAAAATCTTTTTTCAAAAATTTTAACTATTAGATCCCTATATCTTTAGATTTTCTAATTTCTTTTTCTCTTATCCAAATGTACCATATATCTTTAAGTAGGTGAATCCTGGAATAGGTTTTATTATATATCATATCACACCATAAAGTTAAGCTTGATTCATTTGGATTTTTAAAAATCTCCAGAGCTTTGAGAATGACTTTGAAACACTCTTTACTGTCGGAGCTTAAAGAAAATAAATCTTGAATGTCCTCTATATTAATTCACCTGCTTGGAAAGTTAGAGATTAAAGGGTTTAGTGGGATTTTTATATTTTCTATAATTTCTGTTAGTCTTGGAATAAAATGTTCTTTGTGTGGAGTGGTTAAGCTTTCATAAAACAAATATTTCATTGAGAGTATAAGGAAAAATATAAATGCATAAAACTTCTTATAGCTTTTTTTGGGGGGTGTTAGATGTAAGGGAGTTAGTAATTAAGTGTACTTTGAAGAAAGCAATCTCCTATGTCCATTAATGATGAACTTCATGAGCAAAGACTTGCATGTTTTCCTTTTAAAAGAAAAGTCTTCATTTTTCTTCAGAGGACATTTTTAGCAAAATGAGGGAAGAAAAAAAGAGAAGTAGATAAGAAAATGAATCACAACACTGAGGTGGGATCAGTGTACTCCATATATAGCCTCTCTCATATTCTGGAACCTAGAACTGAGGTTGCTAATTAATGACCCAAGAGTTAACTCTATTTGATGAAATGCAAGACATAATACACACATTGAGTTTGACTGATGTGTGATTATTACCATCCATTCATGTGTAATCCCGTATTTGGAAGATTTGTAATTTGTTTTTGACACATTTCTCTTTGATTTCATACACTTGTGCCTATAGGCTTCACCTTCCTCCAAAACCTAATTTCCAAAGCTGACTTTGTTTATTCAGTTTGGGGGTAATTTATTGGCTAGGACTTATTTTTCCTTAATACATAATCTCTTTCCTTAATGCTCTCTCTGTCCTACAAACCAACGATATAAAGAACTAAGCCACAGGACTGGAACTTAAAACTTCTGCTGAGAAAGGAAAGTCAACGCCTTTCAGCTCCAAAAAAAACCATGTGGAATTCACTTAAAATGCTCTCCATTCGCAGACGTGAATGGAGAATGTTTGAAAATCACCAAAATCATTGTGTGACTTGGAGCAATGGTGTTCTTTTTTTTTCTTTTTCTTTTCCTTTTTTTTTTTTTTCCTCCTGCTTGATTGCTAAAATGGCCACCAGAAAAGAAGCTGGCTGACTCCCAGGGGGCACAGTGGTGCAAAGCTGGCCCATAGGAAGTTAAAAGGAGGCCAAGTGTTGTTTTTCAGTTTATTTCCAACATGTATTTCTTCAGGGCCAAGGGCCCAGCTGGACTTCATTAGGAGTGAGAGTTTGGCTATGGGACCACTTAATTAAAAAAAAAAAAAAAAAAGAGAGAGAAAATAAAAAGAAAGGAAGAAAGAAAAAGAATGAAGAAGAAAGAGAGTCAGAAAAGCCTAAATGGCTAAATGACAACAGAACCTGAGACAACCTGGGTCCAGAATCTTTCATGTCATGTAATGAGTGTGCCAATTGCTAGCTGTGAGGAGAAAAAAAAGAAAAGAAAAAAAAAATCACATAGTTTGCAGCAGTCAACTTTTTCTTGAAGAAAGGTTGAAAAAACCGTTATTTTGCAGCAAGATTCTGGTGGTGCCTGTTAACTTTAGGCACAGTGCAAGTGTCAACCCTAGAAAGTGACTCCCCACGAACAGCACTTTTTACCATTTAATCATAGGCTATACTTCGTCGTATTTATAGCCCTGGCGAGGTTGGCCCATTGTTACAAGATGAAATTGTGATGTTCAGCAGTTTATACCTTGGGAGCTGGAAGCGTTTTTCCATGGTGAATTTGTAATATTAATTGGCCATGTCAGTTCATGACAAATGTAGTGACATCTATTTCAAGTATTTCAGTTTTATGGTGCTGAAAAAGTGACACACGCTCGAGATAAGTAATCTCACGAAAGATCTTCACGCTCCCTGTGTAGCGCTTTCAGAGCACGCTCTCAGAGGAGACGCAAATAAGCTCCAGGTTCAGGGGGCTGTCCCCTTCCTTTTGCTCAAGGCTGAGAAGGGAGCTGGAGGAAGGAGGGGAGCAATGTCCTTCATGTCACTTCTCCCTCAGTCTCCTGAGATTCTGGCTGAGGCTCTGGCATGGACCCCTGCCAAGAAGGTCTGCTTGAGACGATCATTTATTTGATCTGGATGTCAGCTGTTTAGATCCTGTGCCCATTAGTAACAAGAAAACAGCCCTTCTCCCTGTGTGTAGTAGTTCAGGACCCACCGCCACCCAGGACATTTGGCAATGACGGGAGACATTTTGGTTGTCACATCTTAGGGGAAAGTGAGTTGCTATTGGCATCAAGTGGATTCAGGCCAGGAATGCTGCTAATGCATCCTTCATTGCACAGGACAGTCCAGCAACAAAGAACTGTCTGTCCCCCAAAAGTCAGTGGTACTGAGGCTGAGAAACCTTGCACTTGTGTGGAATATGCCCTTTTGTACTTTTTAGCCTTGGCTGCTCCCCAAGAGGATGATGTGGCTAGTGTGAGAGATGCTGAAGTTCCTGGGCCAGGTATCTAGAAGGAGATGGTATTTGAGTTTTGTTGCAGAGCTATGGGGAAAAGACATTTGAACCCAACTCAGTAGACACAGCTATTAAATGGAGCTGAGAAATTGTGACAACCGAGTTTCCAAAACAGCAACACAGCAAAATAGCCTCTTATATGTCTAGAGAGAGTATATTCATGTAATTGTGTCATTAGCCTTCTTTGTACTTCTAAGGCATGGAAGGTGTTATAATCCTGTTTTACGGAAGAGGACACTAAGGCACAAAAGGAGTAAGTGACTGCTTAGGCTCCCATGACATGTCAGTGGAAAGGAAGGGACCAGAGGCTGCATCTACCTTATTTTTCCTTCTCTATTGAGTGGAACAAGTGTCTTTTTTTTTTTTTTTCCTTGTGGTTACTTCACACACATAGTTTCTGATATTGCAAACATATATTGCTTGAGAAAAATTTAAAAATATAGGCAGGTCAAATAAAGAAAATAGAATTGTCCTGGAAACTGCCCTGTTTCTCTTAACAGTATTTCTGTGCTATTAAATCCTTCAGCACAATCGTTTTTAATAGTTGCCCAATGTCATAATATATAAATGTGTCATAATTTATTTGACCAATCCCTTATTGTTGGACATACAGGTTATTTACAATATTTCTCTATTGTAAACGGAATTGCAATGAATGTTTTAGTAGCACACACCAATGAGTGATTACAGAGTATGCCTGAAAGTGCTGGTTCCAAGGGTAAGAATAGGCTTTGAGATAAATTGCTAAATTGGCCTCTTGAAGGATTCAGAGGCTACTTGCCTGTATTTTCACCAAGAATAAGTATCGTGTTCTAAGCTAAGTTGAATCTAATTTTGCTGTGCATTTGCTTGATTATTAGTGAAGCTAAACAAACATTTTTTGTATACTTACCAACAAAGTCTTCTTTTGAAAATGGTCTATTCATGTCCTTTGATTTCTATCCCCATGTCTTTATGTATTCAGGTAAGAGTATTATCCTTTGTTGTTTATATCATGGATATTTTCTTATACTCTCAGCTTTTTTTTTAAAAAAATTATGTTTAATTTTCAAATAGCCAAATTGATTAGCCTGTCCTTTAAGGTCTCTGCTTTTAGTTGTTATGCTTGAAAATCCTTTTCCATTGTAATGTTATGTTCACTTAGATGTCTTATTACTTAGCCACTCCTGTGTTTGGCCTTGAAATCATTAAATTCATTGGGATTTATTTATTTATTTATTTATTTTTGCCATGAGGAATTGGGTAAGAATCCAGCTTCTTTTCCCCAGATGACTGATTAGTTGTCCCAACACCAGTTATTGGGATAAATTATTCCTTCCTCAGTAAATACACCTTGGCTGATTGAGAAAACTACACTTCAATGCAATTATTTCATTTTAACTCATAAAATATTAGGTTAACATGTAAAAACCTTGACATCATGTATTTTGATTTTTTTTTCTTAATTTCCAAGTAGTACATCTTTTTGAATTATATTCTATTCTCCATTTTTTAAATTTGGCTCACTTCAATTATATTTAAATATTGTATTGTGCTTTTCTCACCTGAGACTTTAAAAAATAGTTCTAGTACTGCCGCTGTTTTTACTGCTCTTCTGCATCTAAAATTAATAATAATAATAACAACAAAAACAACAACAATAAAACAAAATAAAGTAAAACAAAACAAAACAAAAAACCTGGCATTTTGGCTCACTTTGAGAATTAAAGCATTTATGGCTTAATTATCTACTCTTCAGCAATGTCTGGGTGCATTTAAGAAGTTAGCGGAATGAATGGTTGGAGAGTGATGCTTTTAAGCTCCCAGAGATGAGCCCCATGGGGTCATGTGCTCTAATTCCACCTCCTGGGATTGGCGTTAAGGTTTAATTCAGTTTGGAAACAGCACCAAGCCTGACACTTTTCAGCCATCTAAGAGAAGGGTACCTACCACTGTCAATCACCAGATCTTATGTTTAACATCTCATCATTCTCAGCGATGCATATTCTGCCAGAATAATCTTAACAATTATTTTCCTTGGTGCTGCCTAGAAAAATACCACCAAGTTCTTTCCTTCCTTCTTTCTTTTCCTTCCTTCCTTCCTTCCTTCCTTCCTTCCTTCCTTCCTTCCTTCCTTCCTTCCTTCCTTCCTTCCTTCCTTCTTTCCTTCCCTCCCTCCCTCCCTCCCTTCCTCCCTCTCTCCCTCCCTCCATATCCTGGGATGTTTTCTTATATGGCTTAGGCCTCACTGCTATGTTGCTACTCATGTAGACAATAATAGGTAACAAATGTGTGTATCTGATCTCATTTATTGTCACGTTGAATAGGTAATGAGGGCCAGGCATGGCTGTTTTGTGGTTCCTGCTGATGGGCATACTTATCAAAGGCACAGGTTCACTGTGTTATGCGCAGGAAATGCGTTTCCACTGACCAGGCCAATCTGTTAAGAGCTGTTCCCGGACATAAGGACCTCATATAGACAGATTCATATCACTTCTATTACATGCACCTCTTGCCTTCTAAATGTTTAAAAAGAAATGACTTTGGACACAAAGTAATAATTATATTAGCATTTACATATGCTTCTGTTGTACTTTTTTAGTTCACATTTCAAATGGTTTAACTTTTTTGTTGTTAGCATCCTCAGTGCTATTTAATCCTTTCATCTGTATTTGTAATCAAGCAGATTCTTAATATTATTATGGAATCATTATATTTGTGGAATCTTTTTCTTGTCTGTTATTCACTTTTACCCACATGTAGATAAATGCCACAGATTTACCTCTTGTAAATTGTATAGTTTAAGATTATAGAATGCATAATCGAATAAACAACTTTTCACACAAATATGAGGGAATTTTATCATCTTAAACCAGGCTTTATTTAAGAAGACTTGGGAGCTAGATACATGTTACCTGACCATTTTCACCTGCATGCCATAGTTCCTTCCAGCTACCTATTTATTGATTAGTCCTTTGGAAGAGATGGTGATCAATGGAAAGTAGAATATTGTTCTCTCTTTGAAATATCTATTATTTATCTAATGAAAGTTACTGTTTTCTTTTGTATAATCACCTCTGGGAAGTGTTTGCTTTGATTTATGGTTAAATGTGTATGTCTGTGGGACCCCAGTATATGCCTCTTGTTTATGGACTATTCTTCAGAGGAGGAGGGATCAAGTGAGAAATTACTTAGGTAGAAAAGCAAAGGTGAAATTAGGTTCTAGTTAACCCAAATGCAACCATGGGTAGAATTTTAGGCTTATTTCTATTCTATTTCACCACAAGATGTCACCAGGACACTATACCAACATGGCCTACAGACCATCTCTCTGGCCAATAGAGTTATGGTTATCAAATAACCTGTGCCCCGGGACCACGGGGAGAGTGGGCTGGGAAGGAATCCCATTCTAGGGTGCTGGAAGACATCTCCCCTCTCCAGGGACCCATCTCTTCCAACTTTTGTACTGATAGCGAGGGCAGGTAACAGAACACAAGAAGATCATTGCAAAGTCCAAGGTGTTTTCTTATCCCTGAAATGTCTTCACTGCATGGGAAAGCAGACATCAATGAGAAGACACCAGATGCATAACCATTTCTCCCCCTCAATAGACACTGCTGAATGAATAGGAATCATATTCTCTTAGATGAAACAGGATTTTAGATGAGTTAAAAATTTATGCTTTAGGCCTTTTAAAACTTGAGCTTTTTGGCAAATGGCATTAGTTGACAAGTATAACATTGAGGTTTCACCTTTCATCATTTCACTTTCAGCTGGAAGACCATTCATTTACTATTCTCTCCTCCCTTCTGGAGTTGTAGAAAGTGTTCAACCAGAGTGGGTCTATGGTGGCTCTTTGTTCCAAGTGTCCCTCAACCCCAACTTAAGTGTTTTGAGTCCATGTAGAAAGTCAAATCTAACAGGAGTCTCCTTGGTCAAACTGATATCTACTCAGTACTTTAATTCATTTGTTATCTTGAATTTTGCCAGGGCTGGTTTGTGCTAAGAAGCTTGTTATTTGACTCAATTAAGTAATGCTGGCGTGTTCCCGTTATATAGCACTATTTTTAGTATCCTTTTAACATATGATTATATGTATGCTTAACTGCTCCTATTGGTTGAATTTAATATATCAATAAGAGAAAAATATTAATTCCCCATTGCAAAAATGAAATTAAGGATTGTAGTGTGAATACTCAGTAAGACTCTGTGAATATTTTTTGAAGGCGTAAAAGAGGAGCAGGACTGGAACCTCAAATTCCTGGTTCTTGATCAAATTGCTTCTCTTTTTAACTCAGGAGGGAATCTTAATTTTATCATCACCATTTTGTGATTTAACCTATGTCTGGTCCTTTAGGAATTTAGCTTCTTTTGTAATAATGTTTTAAAATAATGGAGTGGACTGTTTGCAGCCTCATGGGTATTTATAGACTTGGCATGATTCACCCGAGGAAGCAGTTGTTTCTGTTTCTAGAGTTCCTGTAGGTCTTGGATTCCCAGCCCGTACTTTGCGTTTTGGGGTTAAGTGGGCTGTTTTGGTGTCTGCAGCTCCTTTAAGCCATAAGCATGCAGGCCATGTGGAACCGCATTAAGGAACCCTGGCAGAGTGCCTCCATCGAGACTGCCTTTCCTCACTGAGTTCTGGTGGCTGATGCTTTGTTCTTTTTCCCCAAGGGCACCATCTCAAAGTGTGTCTTTCCCTTCCTGATTTATAGTTCAGCATCTCCTAGTCCACTCAATATATGCTGCTAGGGAAGGTTTGGGAAAATATTTGAATTACAGAGTGACAAATGGTGGGAACGTCTGCAGTCATGACTGGGGTGCTACAATGAGCTTACAAAAGGCCAGGCCCAGCAGTTTAGCTGTGTCCATGGTGTCTGTGGTAGAAATGAACACGAAGGTGGCGTCTGCAAGCATTTGACTGGTATAGTCTTTGATCGGGCTGTACTCAGGGCAGCAGGCTTGGGAAAGCAATTAGAAATTTTAAGCATGGGAAATTAGGAAAAAGTAAACCAAAAAAAAAAAAATGCACTTGAGTATTATTAATAAATATGCTTACCTGGAAATAATATCACCCTTATTGTGCCTTCGAGCTATCTTAGGTAGTAGATAAAACTTGGCAGATAAGAATACTGTCAACTACCTACTGTCATGCTGTGGATAATTTGCAAGGCTTTCAAATGGGAAAATTGTTTATAGACCAGAGGCCTGATGGAGGGGAGGGACGGATCAGGATGTGTTCTCGAACCAATGATATATATTTTTCCACCCATTTCCATTATCCATGCCACTCCTTATCTCCTTAGCGCAGAAAACTGAGTTTGGTTCACTATTCTTAAGAACCTTCCATGATTACATTTAGGCAATGGATTTAACAGTTATCATTATCCCTTATTTAAGCACCGACTATGTGCACAAGTCTGTTGGTATGAGTCATCACTGGTGTTTTTGGATTTTGTTGAAAATGCTCAGAGAGCAAGAAAACAAGAGTGTGAACTGACAACATTGATGATTCTGGCAGCTTGACATTATCCAACTGTTTTTGTATGGTTTTTCTTTGGACTTAGTTTTATTTTTTTTCTTTAAGAGATGGAGTAGGGAAGGGAGGCTTCCTCTTGCAATTTTTCTTTCAAACGAAACTCTTTCAAAGCCTTTGAAAAACTCCTTTATAGATTTTCCTTACTGGTTGAGCAAGAGTTACTCATGAACTGTGGCTTAGGCATTTTCACCATGTCCATAAAAAAACTGGATATTACCATGCCTTGCACATTTGCCACTTAGAATTTCTGAATACAAATTAATCAACTTGCAGCTATGCATAACAATAAAATACATGATAATATACCTGCAGAAATGAGGGCATTTGAAATCCATTCTCAGGTGGCCGTCAAAAATAGCCAGCTAGAGTGTTGCTACCTGTTTTTCATAATTGCATGGCTTTGCCTTTCCTTAATCTGTTTAATAAACTCCCCTGCAGAATTTAAATGCTTAAATTTAGTTTCTTTTTGTCTTTATGGTGTTTATCATTGTTAACATGGCATCAGAGTAGCTCAACTTTTTCATCATGATAAATTCATAACCCAAGAGAAGGCAGAAAACATAATTATTATCAATTGCCTCTCTCCCAGAATTGCCATTGGCTGAGTGGAGTAATATATGAACTTAAGGAGTAGCTGATTCAGAGAAATCCAGGGTTGGAATTGGGCCTATCTTGAGTGCACTGCCATTGTTTAGGACACCTTCCCATTGAACTTCTCTTCAAGTTTGCCTGTAGAGTAAATTCTGCAAGGCATGTTAATATTTTAAGAGGCCTAAACTTTGACTTTTTTTCCTTGCAGAATATGGAATCCAGTTTATTTTCTCAATCATTCAATAAGTTTTGAGTACCTGTTATGGGTTGGGACATACCTGTGAATAAGATAAAGTCCTTGCTACGTTCTATTAGGGGATACAAATTTAAATGTAATATAGTATATATATCAGATGATGGAAGTACAAGTAAGCATACCTTTTTAAAAAATGAATACAGTATTTCATCCATAGCCTCAAGAATCCCTTTTCTGAAAATCACCAGGGTAAGAAAGCTTAATTGAGAATTTCAGTTCTTCAGTAAGGAAAGACAGTATCAGGGTGCCTGAAGTCAAAATCAAACATGTTTGTTTATTCATTAGACTACAACAATAAAGATGGAACTCTTGGAGTATCTCTGTGATCTCATTATCTGAAATTGATAAATGTACGTGATATTGTACAATTAACTCTACTTTCCTTCCTTACTTTGTTGCATCTGGTCAGGCATTCCCTCTCTAACAGTCTTGAATTTATTTGTAGGAGCTTCTCCTATCAGGGCTTCACAACTAGGGATTTGCAGAGGTTTGCAGAGGTGAATCTTGGTAGATAAGGAGTTTATAAAAATGGAGCTAACCGGTGGGGGGAAATCCTTGTTCCTACAGATTTTGGGTCATGATAAGGAAAACTAACTTTTGAAATCTGGACTACGGAGATTATCTCAAGGGTCCGATTTTTTTTTTTCCTTTAAATGAGAGGAATAAAATTGTTTTAAACTTAAATTTACTTTCTCCTAAAGAAGGCTTATTTGAAGATCCAATGAGATCTATAAAAGTCCTTTAAAAAAAATCAACTGCTTTTCAAGTATGACTCTCACTCTCTATCATTTATCTAGAAATTCAAAAGGAATGAACATCTGTATTTGTTTGTTGTTTCTAAAGCACTTGCGTTCATTCAGTGCTCCTGTCTTTTAGAGGTTTGGTGATGGAAGGCCAATAAAGAAATACTCATTTTTTTGGCTGGAAGTGGTCACTTCAGCTGGAACCAGTTCAGATTTAAAGTTAGACATTGGGAGTTATGTTTTCTTGTATTTCTACGTATCTGAAATTTTCCTAAAACATTGTTAATGACCAGCATGCTTACCTAACTTTTCATAGTTCCACAGATTTATTCATCTCTGTTTAAGATCTACCATAGCAGCCACATGGAAGATATTTTTAATGTGCTGTGGTGGCCTATCGGACTGATGTTTGGCTTCTCCATCCATGAATGGATTTCATTATATATGTGCCATTTTAGCTTAAATAAGAATTTAAAAACATTTTCCTTTGAGGGTTTAATTTTCACTCCAAGATATACTTTGATCTCACCAGAGTCTGCCATCGTTTCCTTCTCCTTGGGCTCCGTGCTGATTCCTTCCACCGGGAAAAGATGCTCTAGGGCTTGGCTCTGAGGCATCTAAGTAGTGGGCGCCCCGGCTCGTCTCCCTGCAGATGCAGTGTTCCCTAACATTCTGAACCTGCCAACAGGAAGATGGGCCACGGGACCAGCATTTTAATTACGTTAGGGGAACTTAATTGATTTTAGTTCTGAACATGGGGTGGAGGGCTGTCTAATTCCCATTTTTTATATCTGGATTATGCATATAATGATTTCACCATGCACATAGCTATTCAATTTTTAAAAACCTTTGTGAATGCTAATACATGGTCTTTATAAATTTGAGTATAATATTTGAAATGCTCTAATCCCTAAATTCTCTGGTTCAGGTTATTGTATTTTTATGAGTATTAATTTTGATATAGGCCTTTTAAAATCAGTTGCTCCCTGTAATTACAATGCTGCTTTATGGTATTTGCGATATATCATATAAGTATACATGAGGGTCATGAGAAGTTCACGTGTGCAGGGTTGGGCCCCATGCCTTTCACCAAGGCACTGGCTCCGAGCGCTTGTGTGCTTGTATATTTCCACAGGGTTTACAAATTATTCAGTAGCCAGATTCCTATTCCACTGTGCCCTTTTAGTTTTAAATGCATTGAGAAAGAGCAGTCTGTAGAACTCCAGCATTTTGGGAAGTCTTAGATTTGAAAGGTATTTTTGAATTTGAGGAAGTAGGAAACCAAATCAAAACAAATTAAAATGCTAATAAATCTCTCAAGTCCAAGGTAACTCTGATTTTGTTATACATTAACCATAATTCATTTTCTGTTGGATTGATTTGGGAAGAAAACACACAGGTCTCTTTAAAAATAGAAGTAGAATGATAAAAACCTACAAGTTTCATCACCCAAGGGATTTAAAAATCAAATTTAACTTAAAAAATCTGATTAAGTTGATATAGCAAGATCTGAGACATGGATTTTTTTTTTTTTTTTTAACTAAGGAATTAGGATAAAAACCTGACTTCCAATTTCCTGCTGGGTAGTCTTGAAAACTTACAACAGTGGGTCTTTTGGTCAAGAGAAGGGGGAGATGGAAAGAAATCCTCACCCCTTACTTGTTGGCTTTAAAATAAGGAAACACGCACACACACACACACACACGTGTAATGATAATGATAATAATAATAGAGGAAAATGTCATGAATAATTAAGAATATATTCTAACTTCTGAAATATTTATTATTGATATTTTAAGTAGTAGATAGGCCATATCATCCCTCCTTTCTTCAAACAGCTCAATGCTTTAAAATAGAGTGTATCTGTTTGTCAGTCATGGCTTGTGCTCTTTGATTTGTTTTGCATTGTGTTTGGAGAGGATGCATCACTGTGCTAATCTTTTGGTTTTTGCTCTCTGGTATAGTGAAACCAGCCTGCCAGGCTGGGTGTTCTGATGTCCTGGTGGTCTACAGTGCAAGGGCTGTCCCAGTGCTCTTGAGTAAGGGTAGAGGAGGGCAATCCTCTAGGCTAGGAAAAGCCTCCAGACCAGGCCTGGGGTGCAACAGGGACTGCTTGACTTTGTCTCCAGCTCTCTATCTGGACTGTCAGTGTGGTTCAGCAGATCTTGCAGTCGCTATTCCACTGCTTGTGCCTTTTTGCTTCTGCTTCCTGCTCTCTGCTGCCTCCTTCAAACTCTCAAAGGGAGTGAATCTGATTGGTTCAGTGTTGTCAGCATTGCACTTTTGAGACAAAGCTCTCAAACCCAACCACCTCATAGATTAGCTGCTCTTACATCATGGGTGCTCCCATTGTCCAGACAGTATGGTCAAAGTCACCGGGGGAGGAGGTCCCAGAGCCACTGATACCTAAGACTGGTCAGGAATGCTGCCTCATTGAGAGCCTATGGGTGGAGGTTCTTCCCCCAGCAGAGGGCTGTAACCTGGTAGGTACCCACAAAAAGCCAGAGCATGGCCCTTTTCTCTAAAGGTCTGGAGAGTAAGTATTTTCAGCTCTGTGCTCTGTACAGTCTGTTGAAGCTATTCACTCTACTGTCGGAGCATGAAAGTAGCCACAGACAATACATAAATAAATGGCTGTGTTCTAGTATAACTTTATTTACAGAAACAGGCTGTGGTCCAGCTTTAGTCCATTGGCCATGGTTTGTTTAGTAGACTCTAGCATGAAAGCACAGGCTCGGGACCTCAGACCTGACTCTTGCTAAGTTTGTTACTTGGGCAAGTTAATTAAAATTCTATGCCTTAGATTTCTCTTCTGTAGGCTGGGGATGAGGATAGCATCTTAGCATAGTTATTGAAAATGTTCAATGAAGTAATCAGAGTAAGATCTCAGTAAATATATTTTTGTCCCTGACCTCCTTATGCACACATACGAAGGATGGTGGGAGTTTGTTCTGGATCTGAGATCCCTGGAGAAAACGTTTTTTTTTTTTTTCTTTTTATGAAGCTTTTGATTTTTCAGTTTGTCAGTTGGCCTTGCTTTTTTGGCAGATGTTCGGAGCTTTAAAGGTCATTTTGTGGTTTTCCTACTTCATGATGGGGACACCTTCAACATTGCCTTTTTAAACACTGGGTTTTGCCTTTAAGTAGTTTACTCACATGTGCTTTTTCTGTAATCATTTCCAACCCTTTTTGAGGGTGGACTGCACACTATAATTTGGTAATCTGTTACCTATGTGTTCTCAGCCCAAGCAGGATAAGACATTAGTGTACCCTGAAACCTATATATCAAAAAGCGTGCCTTGACTTGATAATTAACATGCACTTAGCACACAAGCTGCTCACCTAACCATGGAATGGGACAAGTCACCTACCCTCCCACATTCACAAAGTCCATGAGCACAAAATTACCCTCTGGTCCTAAGCCTTGTGGGTCAGGCACAGGGAAGGATAAACCCTCAGTGTGGGTGAGCTGCATAATCCCAGTGTAGAGGATCGAATGGTGTCCCTCAAAATTCATATCCACTCAGGATCTCAGAATGTGACTCATATGGGAATACAGTTTTTGTAGATATAATGAGTTAAGGATCTCGAGGTGAAATCATTCTGGGTTTAGGATGGGCTCTGAGTCCAATGACTATTGTCATTATAAGAAGAGAAGGGGACACAGAGAAACACAGAGAAGGTCATGCGAAGATGTAAGTAGAAATTGGAGTGCTACATCTACAAGCCAAGGGACACACCAGGGATCACCAGCAGCCACCCAAAGGTGGGAGCAAGGGGTGGCAAAGTTCCCCGTCAGAGCCTCCAGAAGGAACTACCTTGTCAGCATCTTGATTTCAGACTTCTGGCCTCCTGAACTGTCAGACAGTACAGTTCTGCTGTTTTAAGCCACTTGGTTTGTGGTGATTTGTTATAACAGCAACAGGAAACTCATACACCTAGTTTCTCCAAGGAAGTTCGTGTAGTCTTTGTTCTTAATCTGCTTTCTGCAGAAGCCTCAGCAGCCTGTAGTTCTCACAGTTGTCCCAGAGCAGAGATCTCATGGTCTTCATTTATTTATTCATAACTACACATTTACTGAGCACCTACTAGGGCCAGGCTGGTCTGGGCATTGCAGATATAGGGATCTCTAAGCCTCAAGAAGCTCCCTATGTCACTGGGAAGACAGTTGAGTAAGTGGGCCCATGTGGTAACTCATCTCAGAACTTGAGCAGCCAAGAGCTGAAGGTTAGGGAGACTTTTAAGAATGAATTAGCATCAGGTCATGTGACCCTTTGTCTCAAGCTGGCAATTTGTGATTTGGGGACCTGTTGGCCTAGTGACTTCCATGTCGATGGGTATGTTCTTAACCTAGTGAGCCTCCCTGGCTTACTGCTGCACCCTTATAACCCACGGCTCTCATCCCTGCTCACTACATTCCCCTCAGGCCAGCCTTTGGGGGCCAGCAGTGTTTCCATCAGACCGATGAAGACATTGTGGCCTGCAAACATTCAGGATGAAGATATCACCGATATTTACCAGCCTGTTTCTGTAGGTTAGGTGAGCAGCTTGTGTGCTAAGCGCATAGCACAGTTCCCAGCATAGGGTAACAGCTCGGTAAATGTCAGTTGCTGTTTTTACTGTTCTTTTTTCTTCCCCTTCTCTGTCTTCCTTTTCTCTTCTTTCCTCCTCCTCTATTATTTTCAGGGCCCATGTGCCTCACCCTTGTCCCAGCCCTGATCATTATGGCTATTATTGTTGTTATTACTGGTAATGATCAGTTTGACATCTTTGCTCAGATTCGTCCAGCTCCTAAAAGACACAGTAGGGCTTGCACTCAGGTTGCCGTCACTTACCTCGTACCCATTAAAGAAAGTGCCTCAAGCTGTCTTCTCTTTCAGTGTCACTTACTCGCCTTATCCCTCACAGGGCGTTTTGAGGCAGACAAATGCCACTGATAAACCAAAAGCAAATATTTTGGGTGAGATCCCCATAGACTCAGTAGATTTGGGGCTGAGAAATGGAATTCCCGTCATTGTTGACTGAAAAATGTAGCTCTCCTAATAGAATTTTGGTGCAGGAGCCAGTAGCCTTGCTGCCCTACAGACTTGAAGAATTGCGACATTGGCCTAACATAATTTTGGTAACTCTGTCTGCTTCTGCCTCGGGTAGAAATAATTCAGATTTCACTCTCCATTTTCTTTAATGGCCTAAACAGCCACTTTGTAATACCTGTATTTTATGAGACATAATTCTGGATATTGTTTCTGCAGCATTTTGAAAAGGCAAACCTGACAGAGCCCAGCCATTTAACTTAAGCAATTTTAAAGTTATTTGTAAAATGATATGCTGTCTTTTTTGACCCAGTTACTTTATAAAGCGACATTCTTTGGCAAACATTAACACAACTTCTGCGTGTGTGGGCTAAATAAATATTCGGGCAACACTGATTGAGCGCTGCCTTGGGTAAATAATTCTCTTTCCACACATTTCCTAGTTTATAATGAGGACTTTTCTTCGTGGTCTGACCAACTGTAACATTCCATTGAAAATGAGACATAAATCCTTGAGTGAGGGAGAAGCAACCAAGGTTTGAGGAGGTTTATTAAAAAGGTGGGAGCAGGTGGGGTGGCATCCTGAGTCCCCCTTCATTCTTGATTCTTCTCAAGTGAGAGTTGAGGGACAGTAGAGAGTGGAAGCAGAAACATATGCTCAGGGGGAGTAAGCGAAATTCAAGTCCAACACCAGCCTCCGCCCCAACTAAACCTCTCCCTACCTGCAAGTCTCTCCTTTTAGTGGAACCACAAGATGCTCCATTCCATCACATTGGAAATTTTGGGGACCCTCATTCTTGACCCAGTCTGCACTCTGCAGTTTGATTCCCTGTGTGGATTGCTCCTCGCTTTGGTTCAGCAGGTGGCGGAAGGTGTCTGAGGTGGCTGGGACTTCTGCTCTGCCTTTCGGTCCCCGCCCTCCCTGTTTCCATCTGTGCAGTGGTGCGCAAGTAACTTCACGTCTGGGAACCTCAGCGTCCTCATGGGTGATGAGGAGATAGTAACAGTATCTTCCCTTGGGGAGTAAATAATCTTAGGAAGATTATAGGATAAAGCGAATGTAAAATGCTTAGCTTGGTGTTCGGCATGTAAGTGACCAGCTATTATTATCGGGGATCATAGATGGCCACGAATTGCCATTTATGGCACATTTCATATATTACCTCATTTAAACCTCCTGACACTCTATTATTACTCCTGTTGAAGATGAGGAAATCGAGACTCTGGGAGGCTTGGCGACATGTCTAGGTTCACACAGCTGCAAACTGTCAGGACTGGGGTACTACTTCCAGCCCTGCCTTACGTCAAAGACTACGGTCTCCTTGACACACTGTACTGTCCCCAGATTTTCCTGTTCCCTTTTTCAGTCTCGTCAGCTCTGCCAGCTGGTAAATTCACTATTCCAGGTCTTTTTGAGTGTCTCTGGAAAGGATTAAGTGCAATGATCAACTTTAGCAGTGAAATCCTGGAAGAAACCCATTCGTTAGTCAGGGGACCTGTCCGTGCCTCTTTCAGGATTTGGGCGTTCAGAGCAAACGGGGTACCTCTCTTTGGAGTCACAAATTAGTGTGTGTGATGTAGGTGGGGCCAAAACATATAGGCCTTACGTAAAAAATTCTCACAGGAGTTAAGAGAAGCATTTTTTTTTTTGTCTCTTGGAGTTTCATTTCTTTTTAAAATTAGCAATTTCCCCCATAAAATAACATGCTCATTAAAAAGTGGAAACTTCACAAAAGTTGAACAAATGGAGAAAAACAAAATCACCCAGTGTATTCACTCCTAGCATTTTGGCACATTTCCTTGTGGTACTTTCAATTGCACAGGTTGTTTTTTTTTTTTTTTTTTTTTTATTTTGTTGTAATTGTAGCATATAGAGTTGTGATAGCTTCCCTCACGAATTGATCCTAAATTAATTCTGCCAGTACAATCCAAAAATTCCAGAGGTAATTTTTACCATAGTGGAAATCATGTTATATATAAAGACAGTGGTTCTTTTTTTTACTTAAGATTTTGCTTCTCCCAGTTCTAGATGCAATGCTTTGAATGGCTGTGTGATGGTGAACCGACTAGATGAACCATGATTTCTAGTTCATCATTCTTCTAACCGGAATTTTACGTTGTTGCTAAACAGCCACAAACGTCTTTGGTTCCAAAGCACTTCCCATTTGAGATGATTTCTATGGGATTGAAATTACCACATGTAAAATTTCTAGGTCAAGGTACAAATACTTGAGAACTCCAGATACATATTAGCTTTGGCCAGAAATCCACCAGGTGATTGAGAGTACGTAGGGCTTGGCTGGAGAGCCATGGAGAGGGTGGGAGTAAGTGGGCCTTTGGATCTGCAATGCTCGCCTAAGAACTTATTGTAGAGGGTTTAAATAACCAGCTTGTTTTATTGTAAAAGTCAGGTGTATTTTATGCTTTGCTAATGTGTCTGTCTTCAAAGACAAGTGAGGGTGAGGCGGGTATTTGTCACCCTATAGAATGCCAGGCTGGGGACTCAGTTATGAGACTTCTGAAAAGGAGATCCAAATTTGGATGCTTCCGAAATTAGTGCAGCGTGGACAATGTTCTTCTTCGACAATGGCTGAGTCTCAGTGCCAGGATGCTGAAGACGCTCCCAGGTCATAATTAACCTTCTTCAAAATGAGGAAGAAAGGCTAGGAAAAGGCCCTCTGCACTCCAGAAAGGAGAACAAAAATTCCGAATGCTAACACTTTTGAAACCTCTGCTCTTTTCCATTGCTTATTAAGAAACACCCTGAAGAATGAGGCACTGTGTTGCAAATGGGTCATTTTTCCTGAGCTGCAAGTCTACACTTTAGCACAAGTCATAGCAAATCTGCTTTTCCTAATTTTTTTTTGCGGATGATCTCCCTCACTCCCCTTCTTTATCACGGTTCATTTGGAGCATCTGTGCATTCTTTTTAAGACTCCCCTCGAAGACTGGCTTTTCTTTCTGTTGCCACTGAGACATTGCATTTGTCAGTGAGACTACTTTACAGCAGAGTTTGTTATTACATGAAATTAAATAAAACCCAGTTAAATCATGTACCCTGAAACCAAAGAGCAGAGTGTGGAAAAAGCCTTATGTAACGCAGTTTTCACCATCCTTACGGCCCTCAGGTATATGTGAACACGCCAGGGGCCTTCCACTTCTTTTTAAAATCTCAGTATAACAATATTCTGTCTTTGAAAGTACTTATTCTGCTAATTTATTCTTTAAACAAGAGGAGGAAAATGTATCAGTCCCTTTATAAAACAGTTAACAGGAAGCCCGAGGCATCTTTTAGTGCCGTTTTGGCTGATGTTTGGAATGGCTCCATCAATCACTGCTATTCATGTATAGCTGGTTTTTATGTCAGTTAAACCATCTTCCATCAAGTTGGTGAAGCAGAGTCAGGGAACAAGATGAATAGTGAAACGTCTTCTGTGGCATGGAAAGGACTTCGCTTTCAAATGTCCACGCTGATTTCTTAATATTTTCAACTCCCTCTTCCCAAGCCCGTTCCTCTCTGACCCTCACTCAGGCGTCTGTTCTCTTAGTCTCACTCAGAGGGCAGTGGTGGGATGCTGGGCTCTAGTCTGTAAGTGCGAGCGATTGATCAGCCGATGAGGGGTATTCATATCTGTCCAGGGCTTCTGAGAAAGGGAAATAAATCCTACGACCCTGGAGTGACTTTTGTAGCTACAGGATTTCTAAGTGTCACCTTTCCAGTCAGCCTGTAGCAACCTCTGTGCAGTTGCGGTCTTGCGTGCGGATGTGTTATTTTACATAAGAAAAGCAGGCATGGTTTTTTCTTGAAAGATGTATTTTTGTATATTTAGATGTCAGTCAGTTTACATGTTTTCTGCCCAGAAATCAACAGGATTTCTGCCCTTCCCTGGCCCCTTTTTAGCAGGTTCAATCCTTCAAAGAGTATTTGTTGAGTGAGTGCAGTGTGCAGAACCGTGGGATATCAACGGGGTGCAACGAGCAAGAAATATGTCTTCATGGACACTGTTTGGAAGACCCGAGTATGGTGATGATAAAATGCATTTGGACTCTGGTCAATTTTAGTACTGTTTTTAAATTCTTTATGGACAGTTTACCCATTTATGGCTTGCACCCTGAAGGGACCTAATTTTTTTGGTCCCCTACATTTTTTTTTTTGGCGTAGGTGCAAAGGTGCCCTTAGGGACTCTTGGGAGATAGTCCCAATCCTGTTACAGTTTAACAGGGGAGGGACTGTGTGAATGCAGGTAATGACAGTGCCGGTTAGACCCTGGTTCCCCTGCAATCACTTCAGGCCTGTGAGATCCACTCAGATCCTCATTCTGCATTGTCCTTCTTGGGGGTCCTGTGAGCCCCTGGTTAAAGCCCACACATGTAGGTGGCCTCTGGCTCTCCACCCTTGCCTCTGTGGCCTTGGGGCAGTTCCTGGATCACCCTACTGTTTTAGGGATGCTCTTTTGGTCCTTAGTGTGCCCACCTGGATGTGGGCTCCTCCTGTCTTCTTATGTCCCTCACAGCCCTGCCCCTCCCCTCATGGGCATTGATATAGGGCTCATACCTTATGAGAGATGTATGGAAAAGGAAGGTCACTTACAATGCAGAAACCCGACTACAAGTCGAGCCTTGGACATCATAGCCCTCTGCAAAGTGGGGGTTGACGTGCATCTCACAAGGCATGGGCCTATATTGCATGCAGAGATATATATGCAGCACAAGCAATGCAATACAGTGGTGAAGCCAATTACTGACATTTATGGAACGTTTGCTACAGGCCAGGCACTGTGCTCAGTGCTTCATGTGGATTTAAAGCATCTGGTCCTCACAACAACCCTCTGAGGCAGATTCCCTTAGTATGTGCATTTTTCAGATGAGAAAGCATGGAGTGGTTATGTGGCAAGGCTGGATTTGAACCTAGGAAGTCTGTCTGCAGAGCTCCAGGAATAAACGCAGAGGTCCTTCACGTGGTCAACGATGATGCCTCGTCCTGCTTCCTCCAGGGACCCTTACACCATGCCGGGTGCCTTATGAAATGCCAAGCAGATCATTTATCTTAATGCCACCCCACTTCTTGGCAACCTTCGCATGACCGTAGCTGCCTTAAGCGCAGGCCACATAAACTCTCACGTGATTTTCTTCTTGTATTTTAAATGTAAATCCAGAGTTCTCTTAATCTCGTTAATGTTTAGGATTGCTAGAGACTAGGGACGTTTTCAGGAGTTGGGGCTGAGTAGTTAGACTGTGTGGCAGTGTCAGCTGGTTTCAGTTCACAGGTGACAAGGGACTGGTAGCCCCGGCATTTCCTCTGAATTTCATTTGACATAGCCACTGGTACAAGTGGGGGCTATCAGATGACAGAAAATGCATTTGTATAAACTTAGGTGGATCAAAACAATCATTTCAACAACATTTGGGATTTGATTATGTGGTCCCTATCTTCCCAAGAGTTACAAACTTCAAACTAGGATACCGCTTTTGAATGGTGAACATTCCACAAACATCTCACAGCAGAGATGGCTGTGGAGTGGGGGCTGGGAGCCTGGCTGGGGAGAAAGGGCAGGGGAAGGGGAAAATGTGAGGGAGGGACAAGTGAGATGAGCAAAGGGAATTTAGAAAGTAATAAAGTCTTACAGTCATCAGAGGGCTAAGGCCAGGTCCCCAGTGAGCAGTTGTACACAGAGTGATTCAAACCCGCTTCAGACTTACGTTCTGAATATTTACCTTCACCCAGAGGGCAGGTGTGGCCATGGGCTTGTCACCTTCACTCCCCGACTCTGTGACCTTGGCAATTACTGCCCTTCTGTCTCTAAGATCAGTTTTTTTTTTTTTTTCAATTTTTTAAAAAGTAGTAATCTCTAACTCTTAGGGCCATGCAGGGATTAAATGAGAAAACGTACACAGAGGACTGAGCACACTCTGTCTGACATGCTAGCCAGAGCTCTAAACATGCGAGTGTTGTGGTTAATTGCTTGGTTCTGGAGCTTGATGGCCCTATTTGGTTCTCTACACCACTCCTTCCTAGCTGTGTAACTCTGGGCAAGTGACTTAATGTTCCTTTGTGCCTTTGCTTCCTCCCCTGTAACACAGAGATAAGAACAGACGCTATTTTGTTGGCAAGGTGAAATGTGATCGTCCATGTAATGTTCCTGGCCAATTGGTGGTGCCCAAAGATAGAAGCTGCTAGTATTGCCAGGATGGCTTCCTGGGTACTTGTGCTGCCCCAGGCAGGGTGAATTGCAGAGGTGATCGACAGAGGAGGCTGAGGTTCAGAGGGATGGGATAACTTGCCCAGGGTCCCACGGTCCTGGCTCCTGCCCTCCGGTGTCACTGTGCCAGATGTTTTAAGAAGGAGGGAACCCACTTTTGTTCTCTGTCCAGTTTCCATCCAAGCTCTCATTTCATGGTGACTTGCCACAGTGTACATGGGGCCTGGAACCCAGAAGGAGCTCAATAAATGCCAGCCCATCTGCTCCCTTAGGAAGTCTCCTGCTCCCTCATCTCCCCTTTCCTTTGGTCAATTCGTAGGCATCAGCTTTTGCCCTTTTGCACTCCTTGTCCGTTTCAGTCAGCTGCTCATTACACAGTACTGACGGACTCGCACACGCGCTGGCCCCACACTCTATGCCTCCTCTCCTTCTCGCCATCTAGTTATTTGAGTAGCAACAATGATAGGTAAGGAACTGGAAAGTCCGCATCAAATCAGCCTTTTTCTGCAAAACGATTCCAGCTAACTCCATTCTTAAAGCTACTTAAAACTTATTTACTTGTACCAAAAGGGATCCAAAACCATTACCACCAAACCCCAATGCCTTTGGAACATGTAGCATCCTAGGCCACTTCCTTGCTTGTTAGATCATCCAACAGATAACTCCTGTGGCACAGATGTATACATCGAGTAAATCTATTGTCCAAGCATGACTTAATCCTGCACCACCTTGGTAGGGTTTAGTGAAGGAGAAGTTGGAAATTAATGGCTAAATGAAGGTTTTAGGTTATATGTGGATTTCATTTATCCATGCTCTCTCTTCCTCCCATTAGCATGGTTAATTAAGAGTTGTCAATACATCTTTGCTGGAGTATTTGATTATTTTTTCAGCAGGGAAGATTAGAACGAAGTCTTCAGATCTGGCAAGTGTCATGGGACTTGTAGAGTAAATTGCAGGTTAAGCCCTCATTTTGATCTCCGGGACCAGAGCGTGCACCGTTTCATTGACATGTCATCGGCTATGATCTGAGGGAGCACACAGAGGTGCCCTTTGGGGACAGAGGAGCATCCGGCTTTTGTCTCCCATATTGAAAGAGTTTATTGCACAGTGAGTGAGTGTGGGTAACAAATAGCAGACCAGAGTTAGAGCTGACTGAAACTAGCTCTAAAAGCTCTTCATCTGGGTTTTAATTAAAAAAAAAAAAAAAATATATATATATATATATATATATATATATATATATATATATATACGAGTCTATATATATAAGTGTGTGTATGTGTGTGTGTGTGTGTTTGTATGCACGTATATGTGTACCCACACATATTTTTTTTGTGTCCAGGCGATGTATATATATATGTGTGAACAAATAACAGGAGTTAAAGTTTACAGAAGTTAGCTCTGCAAGCTCCTTGATTTCCTATTTTTTTAACAAGTATATGTGTATGCCTACACACAGACATATCTCCACCTGAACAAAAATGCCATCTGAATCATGCTTTTTGCCTCCCAGACTCTAGCAAACATTTCCAGTGAAGGGCAAATGGCTCTGCCCTGTTGACATTCTTGTTGGCAGTGGCCTTTATTTTTCCTTCTGCTTTTAGGGCTCCAAAGTTTTAGAATAAATCTTACCACCAATTAATTATACCTTGAAATTTCCAGGAGAGGCAGGCTAGCTTTTATTATTTTACCCACTAAATAAATACACCTCTAGATAACACAATACATACTTACAGTGACAAGTTTTATTTTATTTATAGAGTTATAACAAGTCATCAAAAACAACCCAAAAATGGCCACTTAGACCAACATCCTTATTTCTCCTGCTATGTCAATGAATTATGCATGCATTACAAATGGCAATGAGGAGTAAAGGTCGGTTTAGAACAACACAGATTGGAAAATTATACCATTTGTTTAAACAACATTTATTATTGATTATTCAGTATAAGGGCTGATAGAAACGCAAATAGTGGCAGTAATATCATTTATTTACGTAGGCATTTATAAATGTCGGACCCTACCCTCTGTTTAGATTGGAATAATTGTTCAAATTTTCCAGCTCTGTTTTGCAACAGAGCAAAGATAAATTTGGCATCTATTTTCTTGAGCCCTTTAATCCCCACGAGATGCCTGCTTCTCTCCTGATTTCACTGAAGAGGGAAAATTGGGGTTCGCATGGATTAAGTAATTTGCTTAAGGTCACATTCTGAAGGCCATACACAGTCTTTTCAGCACATAACACTGTTAGCGTGTCAGAAACCAGTAATTCATTAGTGATAATAATGACACTAGTCATAATCATAATAATTGTGTCTAATGCATGTTAACTCTTATTTGCTGACCCTGTCCTAAGTGTTTTACGTGTTTTGACTTTCAATTTTTACATGAACTCTGGATAGATGTTATTATTGTGTCCACTTTATAAATGAAGAACGTGGGGCATCAAGGAGTTAGGTTCCCTACTCAAGATCACAGGTTTAGTAAGTGGCAGAGCCGGGAATATGAACATCAATATGTCCCAATATTTGCCAAAAGTCACACTTTTGTGCTTTCGTAGAGCATCTCCTTCTCATGACTCATGGGCACCATGATTTCGTGAACGTGTTTGAGCAGTTGTTGGTTCAATCGTTCTTTCAAATTAGTCTTCCACACATTTGCTAAGAGCCAGGGAAATAAGATCTTTAACTTCATAAACATAAAACCTCATTTTAGTTTTAAATAGTCATAGAGTGGCACGAACAGCATTACTTTCACTAAAAAGGAATTTAAAAAATACAACCCAAGAGACTAATTGTAGGAGTTATGTAATAGCGACTTGGGAATGAGAAATTTAAGATGGTGAAATTAGGAGCATGCTTTCAGTGCGCACAGAGTGTCAGGCAGGGCTGGAAGCAGACTTCCTGGCTCTGCCCGCACTTTCTTTCCCTTGGAACAAGTCAACAGTCATTTTCATTTTACGGTGCAGATGTTGGGCAAGTACAAAGCTCCTCCATGCAGCCCCTCACTCGGGACATCTGGCCAACCTTTCTCCCTTAGCTAGGCTTGCTTTTGAGAAAGTTGTGTGATAGTCTTTTTTTTTTAATGTTTTCCATGAAGACTTCTCTTGATCGTGAAAGGAATCCTTTTTGTCTTGCATAGAGAACTGCTACTTCTCCCCCATCATTCAGACATGTGCTTTGGGCAGCTGTCCAACTTCCTTCTCTTCAAGCTCTCTTGGAAAGCATCAGGTGTAGTCTGTGACTTTTGCCCCTCATTTCTCAGTTCCAATCAGGCTAGTGAAAGCCCTTCGTGTGCCCACGGCTGGGGGCACACCTTGGCCTGCCTGTTACGGCGGCCACTGGAGGAACTTCTAAAGAAGCCTCACTTTGCAAGAGCAGTTCAGGGCGTGTTTCCAGCTCCGATTCCAACATGTTTCAAATGCCACCCACAGCTTCCCCTTTCATGTTCTTTGCCTTTACACTAAGCTCTCATGTTGTTATTTTTACAAGTCTTTTCCAAGGCCTCTGATTTTCTAGACTGTTTAACATTTGCCATAACCAATAAGGGTATAACTGTCTTGGCACGTTTGCCCCCCGCCCCCTGCTGCACCTTGTCATTTCTGGCTCACTGTCTTTATGAGCCTATAGAACAGTTCTCAGGTTTTCTCACTTCCAAAACAGTGGGCAGGAAAAAGAAACATACATGAATAAGACTAAAGGATTTAAAAACTTGGAAGACACTACTATATTGCCAAGAGAGAAAAACTGTAAATTCTTTTGGATAAATTAGCTTTTGCGGTTACCGCTCTCCTTGTCACTTAGGTAGAGGGGAGAAAAGTCATATTTCTGAGTGGAAACACATTCTCCTAATGTCCTTTTGGGGGACAGGGGCCTGAAAGGAGAGCAAAATCTTTCTTGCACCTGCACACCCTGCATAGGAGAATGCACACCTTTTGAGTCGCTAGAGACCTAACCAACAATCATACATCCCATAACAGTAAATAAAAACGATTCAGTGACAGTTTATTGAAGAGCCATGACAGCCAGACATTTTTCTAGTCCCTCTAAATCCATAATCACATTTACTCCTGACAGTAGCTCTATGAGGTTTTATTATTTCCATTTTACAGATAAAGAACTTAAAGTCCAGAGAAATTAGTAACTTATTTGAGGCTACATGGTCTCATGATGTCAGCTGCATCACAGTCCCAGGGCCCGTCCACTGCATCACAGGGCTCCACACCCTGTCTTAAATAGGGTAAGCAGAAGACCATGCATTGTCATTCCAGTCACTCTCCAGCACTGGTTTTTAAACCCACTGGTCCTCACCACCTCATACCACCTTGCTACATCCTCCTTGACCCTGCCTTCCATCTTCCCCAGTCCAAGAACTTACCTCTTATAGTCATTGCTGAGAAAGGAACTTTGCTCTAATGAACCAGGCATCTCAGTCCAGGAGAGAAAGGCACTGAACCTGCACTCAGAAGACACAGCTTTGAGACTCCCATAGACAATTGAATTAATCTCTTTCGGCCTCAGTTTTATCCTTTGCTAAATGGGCAGAATGGTGTCTACACAATAAGGTGATTGCAGGATTGAATGAGATTCACATTTCATTTGCATTCAGTATTTGTTGAATGAATGAAGATTGATGACTTCATTCATAAATGTGAATAGTGAACAGCAGATCATTAGTGAGTGGTGGACTGACCCAGATACCCCTCTATGCAATCCTGCAGGCTGTCATTTGCGATTGCATACCTATAGAAAGAAGGCTCGATTTACATTTTAGCCTATGTAAATGGTGACCTATTGAGTTGTTCAGTATACAACCTGAATGCCATATAGGACAGCTCTGGTCTCCTGCATTCTGTTTCAGAGAATCAGATCTAGATACATTGGCTTCAGGTGAGACCACGGGAGTCCTCTCTGTGTGGCAATTTTGGCTTTGGACTTGAGACTGTGTCTTTTATATTTCTTCACCATTCAAAGGAATGGGAATGCTGGCCCCATGAACTTATTAAACACATAGAGGCTCCTGGCCTGGGGTCTTCATCTGACTGTTAGATTGTTTGAAGAAGGATTTTTGTGATTCTTCTAGGCTGACACAATGGCTGTCATCTGTTGTTTTTCTAATCTCCCAGTAAATATTTGGAAAAGGAAGGTTGGGCATGTGTATTTGTTTCTCTTATATTGGAAAGGTAAATAAAGCCATCACATTTCCTGGGTTTTCTTCCAAGTTTGCTCCAATGATGCTGCAGATCCGTACAATGATTGAAATATCTGTAACCTGTAGAGCAGCAGGGTATATATCTGGCAGCAGGCAGTATTGATGGATTTTGGGAATGCCTTTTGACAGTTACAGGCTCACGTGGGGCAATACAGGCTCCTCAGAGCCATCCTAGCTATGGAAGTGAGGATTGAGTGACATAAGACTCTTCCGGGTATGCCTCAAACCATATAAATCAAGGACAGAATCTCACTCCTACGAGGCAACCGGTGAGGAGCTCAGTGAGTAGGAAACACTGCTGGTTTCTCTCCCCCAGCCTTCTGCAACCACGGAATTAAAACTAAAGAATGGAATGATATAGGCCAGAGTTTTTTTTTTTTTCTCTCATTCTCATTCCTTCTTCATTGGAAGGCTTTATAATTAGATCACAGCTTCTTTATTCTTTTGGAAAGACTTAGAGCAATTATCACACATGTTCTGCTGCTTTCAGTAGAAAAATGATTTGACAACTTCTGGAACTCTTAGCATTCTAAGACTTAGATTCTAATCCTTTCAAACCTTCACCTGCTGTGTGATCTGGGACGAATAACTATACAGTGCCATAAGACCTTTTTCTTTCTTCAAACAGAAATGGAATATATTTTCACTGTTTTTTATTCCCCCCAAAAATCAGAGACAATGTATTTTAAATGTCACAAACTTTGTTTTCTAAAACTGTATGTAAATCCAGGTCACGTTGTATATATTTCTGATCTAAGAAAAACCATTAGTTGTGTAAGTTATGAATCCTGACTTACCCATTTATTGAAATATCCTCTATATAATTAAAAATATTTCATTTCAAAGGCATAACTTGTGACATTTAAGATGTTTGAGACACTAACCAATAATCAATCCATTGATTTCACATTTCCTAGTGATATTTGAAGGAAATAAAAAAGAAAAGCCATATTACCTATTTGTACAATAAGAAACCAGTCTTAGTAAAGTGTTAATAAATTGTGAGGGGGGTAAAATTCCACTGATGATTTAAGGTACCAGTAAATTCTACCACATATTGATAACTATTTTCTGGAATTTAAAAAAAGATTACAAAAGAGGGTAAGTAATTTGAATATAGTTTCACTGTCAGGTGTAATAATGACACACTCTTTTATGGTATTAACATGTCACGAATGGTGTGAAAACCCAATGCCTGCAGAGGTGACCTTGCTCTTCGGAAAACTAGATCATCCGTCAGATTCTGTAGCATGTTCTGTGTTTGTGGTGTGCTTGCCAGGGCTCTGCTTCGGAGGACAGAACAAACCCTTTTTGAGACTTGACACTCATGGAATTCCTAGGAACTGCCCACAAGGTGAATGATATGGCCCAGTTGTTCTTCGTCTAAGTTTGGCAATCATGCTAGAGAAGAAAAAAACATTTTTATGTGCTCATACGGCAGTTAAAGAGTATTCCAGATTCCTCTCAAACCCCCTCCCAAAAAGGCATGTTCTCTAGCCAAGGCCCACATGGCTTTTCTTTACTTTAAGTGCTCCTCATATTATCTTGACCTTAAAGTTTACAGGGTAAAGGAAACATTTATGGAACAGTTAAGACCAGTTAGAACATAACGACTTGCCTCATTATCACACTCTACAAATCTCCACTTTACAGAGTTCACTTCCCTGTCTGCTTTAAACTCGTGTTTGGCCCATAAATACTGTTACTGGTGTTCGCATATGGAAACACAGGGAACTTCTCATTTCTTCCCTCAAACGTGCCAAAAATAAGAATCTTTAAGAACTCATAAAGTAATTTAGCACCACATTAATAAAAGAAGCATGATTTTGAGTTATTTCTGTAAGTACGTGTTTGAGTTAGTAATAGGATTTTTTTAAAGCTGTCTGTTAAAATATTTAATCTGCTTAATAAATAAACAGCTCCTACAAATCAACAATCTAAAATTTTTTAAAAAGCCCAAATAATAGTAGGGCAATTTACAGAATTCTAAAGTGTCATTCAAATGACCAATAATATTTAGAAAATATTCAGGTTTATTAGCAAGGAAGAAACAATTTAGAATAGGAACCATATTCAACTTTTATACATGTAAAACTAATAATTAGGTTAGAATTGTTAATAAAAGTGTTGTAATACAGAAGTGGGCATTTTCAATATTGTGGGAGAGAACTACAATTTAGTATTTCAGTTCTGAGGTTTAATCTGGAGATCTCTACTAAAACTTTTTAAAAACTTTATTTTCACCTGGGATTTTCATATCTAGGAAACATTTAAAAGGAGTATTAAAAGACATTCCCACAAATTTATATACAGTGATGTTTATGGATGTATTATTTATACATTGGAAAAACAGAACTCAAAATATTTAATAGTTGAGTTAAATTATGATCTAAAGCATAAAATACTAGGCAGTTCACAAAAATGTAGACTAAAATAAATGTAAGAAGTTGAAAATTTAAACTTTCAAGTTGTTTCCCTTTTAAAATATTCCAGTAATTTAAATGAAAAATAAAGCCATAGTGAATGATTATCTACCTTTTTATTGTCATAAAATATTTTTTATAAAACAATAAATTTAAAACTAAATAAATGTAATTTAAACTTGAAGCTTATTTTTTTAATTTAATTAAATCAAATCACATATGTTTATAAAACTAGAACAATTTGAAATTCTAGCATGGAATGTTCTTCTGGTGGCCAATAAAGAGAACTGGTGTTATTTAAGAATTGAAGTAACAAATACATATTACTTCTGGTCCTTCAAATATACAAACTTAAGAGTGATACGAATGCTTCGGTTTTGGCCCCCATGTGCACCTGCCAATCTGTAAGTACCTCTCCAACCATGAATTGGAACACAAGAAAATGGAAACTCTGTACTTCTGGGACACAATAGTTTATTATACGAGAATCTTTCGGATTTAGGCTTTCCAAGAGAAAGGATTTGACAAGTTAATTAATTTGACTTTTCTGTTATCTAAAAGCTTGTAAGACTCAAATCCTCCTGGCACCAAGAAACATCCTCTACTTCTGAGGCTGGGAGCTGCACACCACTAACCATCAGGGCATTCAGATACAGTGGTCTTTTGTTTCAAGGGCATGGATAAGAGATGGGTAAGAGTGATTTTCTGAAGCTCGATGGGAGTAGATGTTTAGGGTCACATGTCACGTCATGCCAGTGCTCAGCAGCGCATCTCCAGTGTTGGAGGCACCCGTGTATTTTCCAATAAATATATTTTATGGGGATTTGATATACGATGTTCTCTAAAGGTTGAGTGAGGACTAGGACAGGGGCCCCTCTTCACTAGGCCTAGTGTAATGCTGTATTCATTTAAATGCACGTTCGGCCGTTCAATAAAATGCGGCACTCAGGTGTTTCTAGACACTGTTCTAGGTGTTGGGATTGCAGCAGTGAATGCCACAGAGGCCCCTCGCATGGGATTGTGCTGTCAGGTGTGTGCAGGAAAACTGGCAAGTGAGTTGGGATCAGCGTGAGGAAGACTTTACACGCCTAATTTAGGAACTTGAGGTTTTTTTTTTTTTTTTTTTTTTTTTTTTTTGACTAGGGAATTGGTCATTTGGAGAAGAAAAATTTTATTTAACATGATTTATCTACTAATATTGTGTGGAATCATTATTAAATTGACTATGAGGATAAAATATTAATTAAAGACTTTCAAAGCTTACAATTCAAACATGTCAATTTTAGGTCAATTGGGGGCCCCCACTTTTAAAAAAAAAAATAATATGGACCCACCCTTTTTCCTCTGAGGATTACTGTCTTGGTTAGTGGTGACAAAAGAAAAGTTTAGATTTTACACAAAAGCTTTGTTAATAGGTTGCTTCATTAACTGTAGGCTCAACAATTTTATTTCATTTTTTTGCTCATTCACTATAAATGGACCAACTGATTTTGCTTTGTTGTTTCAAGATAATAAAATAGTTTTGAAAACATACCAGTGCTTCTAATTTGAGAGTCTTAATACCTTAAATTTCATGGAGACAATTGACCTCTTTTTAGTTTCCAAAAGGGGCTGGGACATGGTAAGTAAAATGGATATGAAGAAATGAGTATTTAGTTTCATGATTCAGAGTATAACATTAAAGATTTCAAGTTTAGCATTTTCGATGAGTTGATAAGTATAATAAATTGCCAAAACTGAGTTTTACTGGCACCCTAATTAAATTAGTAGCATTTAGTACTCTTTATCTAGCTGTGATGCATTTACCATTGCTTTATTTCTTTTAGATTAAAACTATTTTAAAGAAAAGTGATAGACATATCATTCATAGTCTTTGCTGTCCATCGTTGTATCTACATTCATTTTAGATACTGTAGGGCATATATCATGTGCAATTCATATTAATTATCCCTTCAAATGATTACTCAGGCTTTTATGTATGTGTCAACTTGACGCTACAGTCATGGAAAGAGATTTGCTATCATCTTCTGTGTTCTGTATCAAAAATTTACCATTCTTCTCTGGGACTTATTAGTGAAGTGTGACTTCTTTCTATCTAAATCATGTTTTATTTCCATGATTATTGAAATGACCACAATATACACAATTTCTTTAAATAGCTACTAGAATTCCACCTGGCAGATAATGCCTTCTAAAATAAGCTGATGATGTTATTAGTACATAATTGATGAGTATTAGGAAGAGGGACTATCTGTCAATCATTTGATGACATATGGTAAGTCTATCCCATGTCCTATTGACTGAACTGTGGCCTCCTGCGTATTTTGTCTTGTCAGTAGTTCAGCTTTGGCTGATCACCTTGGATTCATTCTATGGGAACATTTTTTATTTGCTGTAGGTTTGTGTAATGTGCAGCTCAGAGATAAATGAGTCTCAGTAACACAGAACCCCACATTTTTTAATGGTGGGTACCCACCCTGGGTATTAATGTCTTGTTACTAATACTTAACAGAGTTCTTCACCTTTATGAAGACAATAGAAGGACTAACTAGAACCTGCCCTTCTGAATGGACTCCAGCTTCAGTTAATCATAAATGTTTGTAGCTACTATACATGATATATGGTAGCTTCTGGTAAATCCTCTTAGCTTCTCTGACTGAAGAAACCAGATGAATGCCTTTTTGTGACTCAATACAGCTCCTCATTCTGATCTTATCTAGGCTTCCTTGTCTGGCTGATTCTATTGAACCTTTTTAAAGGGCCTCATGAATTTCTTCTTCTACAGTGTTTATGCTCAGCTTGGTGGTGTCTTTGTTGCTGATCCTTTATTGTCATTTAAGGATTATCCACAGCCTCCACTTATCCAATTATATTCCCATCACATATAAAGCTGGACTCCTGCTTAATGTAAGTGCTGAGTGAGTCCCAAGTTCACTGAGTTCTTTACACTGGATCCTTGGACCAGTAATGGTCCATGCTAGGGCAGTAGGAAGGATATTTAAACTACATTTGTCTAGAAGAGTCATGCTCTATTTGGGGTTGCACGTGAAACTGACTATTGTACTTCCTGGGACATGCTCTTAATGGTCTTCCATCCAGAGGAATAGCTTAGGGGACATCCTCTTTTCCCTTTTTCATGTCTCCAGTCTGTGGGCTACATTAGACTTGGACCTGTCTTTCTTACCATCCTTCACATACCATGGAATCAAAGATTAGTCAGAATGAGGTCTTGCCTTTATAACATTGTGCCATTGTTTCTAAGGAAACATAATTAAAAATGAAGCTCAGTTGAATCTTTAGGATTAACCACATAACTCAGCTAAGCTGCTTTTCTTTTTCTTTTCTTTTTTCCTTTTTTTTTTTTTTTTAATGCAGAAATCTCCCAAAGACATGTTGTGGAAATAGCATCTGGATGTGAAAAGTACGATGTCTAAAAACATAGTGTCAAAAGATTGTAAATCTTTAATACAAATTCTTGGGGGCTCCTGGGTAATGTATGGGTTACAGAGAAATAGTTCATTTCTGGGCTAAATGGCTCAATTTAATCAGAATTCATAATATGTTAATAGTGTGATAGCTAACCTTCAGATGGAGGGTCATAAGTCTACCTTGATCCTACATGACTTGATGATGATGATGATGATGATGATGAAGATGATGATGATTGTAATAACTACCACTTTATGTTTACTGGGTGCTGATGCTATCCTAGGTGCTTTGTGCATAGTTCATCGTTTATTCATGCTAGCATTCTTACAAGATGGATGAAATTGTCTCAGTTTTTCAGGGGAGGAAATTAAGGATCAGAGATGTTATGACAATGGCCTAGAACCTGAAATGAGGGAGGTTGTACTCTGAATCTTTCCTCAGAAGTCAGAAGACACTAGGAAGGGATGGCCACCCTTCACCAATACATCTTCTCAGTACATCCATACAGTATTGAAAGAAATGGCATCATTTCATCTCTTTGAAACCTTTGGGGTCTGCTTTTGGCCCATGGCTCTACCTGAGTAGTTCTTTTCTTGACTTCATTCACACAGTACAATAAACTCCTCTTCCCAAGGCAGCAAAAGCAGCTGTGGAGAGCCCAGCACTTAAGGTTTAAGCATGAGGATGGCTCAGTTAGGAAGTTTCCAGCAACCTTCTCTGTCTAGGAGTCTTTATCTCAAGGAGTATTCCTGATAAACTCAGATCAACCTCTCCTGATTCTTTTGTCTGTGCTCCCAGGCTGTCCACATTGTCACACTTGCTGAAGTGCCACTGTATTTGTCATGATTTTTGCAGCTGGATATGTAGCTTCCCTTTTCCAAGTCTAGCTGGTATAAAACTGCTACCTCTACTCTCTGCCCATTTGTGAAGTCTCCCAAGAGACTTGGCATCCAGTAATTGGTAGCTGAAATGGGAGAGAGAGTGCTTTGTATTGAAAAGATGTTGTCATAATTATATGAAAGAAAAAGAATAAACAGTCACCCAAATTCCATTTTTCTTATACAACGATTTTTTCCCTCTTAGTTTTGCCTTTTATTTCTGTTAAACTAAGTATTTTTACATACATGATTGCATTTACTGGGCCTTCTAATTCTAGAAAGACCTGTGAGTGAAACTGCATGGTGGGGGATGGAAGCTGTGGGAGCCTGGTTCACAGGCCTCAGTCCGACGGCTGCAGTCACGATACCACAATTTCTCAAACGCATATGTTTTCAGTTTCACAACGATATAATGCAGGGTCTCATAGAATCACAGTTGTAACTCCTCACATTTTTCTCCACCAATTCTGATAATTTGCATCTAGATTTTGCCTGTGTAAGTTATATTTTAGATCAATAATGCAAATCATAAGACCCCATAGAGCCCAAGGCCTCATCATATCTGATTAGGCCTTAAAGAAATCAAGAAATAGGGAATATACATCCATCCTTCCCCCACAAATTATAAACAGTACCAGTTTTTTTTAGTGAACTTGGAGGTGCTTTTTACTGGTAGTGGGGCATCTGTCTTCATTCAACAAAGAAATTTAGAGCATCTATTAGGTGCAGACTATTCTGCTGGGCCCTGTTGGAGGATTCAGAGTACAGACGACCACTTTTGCTCTCAAGGGACCTTCAGTCTGTTGAGGTCTCCTTGTTTATTTATTCAGTACATTGTATTTGGGACCTAATATATGGCAAACCCTGGGCTATATGCTGAAGATTTAAAGATTGTATGGGGGCAGATTCAACCATTCAATTGGCTGCTTCTGGATGCCATCCATGTCCCCAAGATGCTCACTGTCTGGCAGATAGGGTATAAATCCCCCTTACCAAAAGATATCATGCAATGAAAGCAGTAAGAGAGGGCTAGACAAAGGGGAAGGGACAGGGCATCAGGGGGATTGATATTTAAATTTGAAGATACCTTCTGCATAAGGTCCCACATTTGGTCAGTGTTAAGCAGTGTCCCTTCAGTGACAGGCTGATCTGAGACATAGGGAGATGACAGGCTGAGAGAAAATTTGGTCGTAGGTGCTCTATTCTGATAGTCATATATGTGGGAGTTGACGGATTTCTTGTAGTAGCCTGGGAAACTGGTTGCATCATTCTCTTAGGGCTTTCGAAACCTATCAAAAAATAACCACAAAAAACAATATTTAGTCCATCTGTGCCTGGGGACTTGACTGTTTCTTCAGGCCTTGTTCTCTCTCTGTCTCTTGGCTCTGCTTTCTTTATGTTGGCCTTCCTTGGGCAGTCATGTTCTATACTGTGGCAAGCCAGCAGTTAAGGACTTATACCCTGTTCTCTCAGCAACTTACACAAGAGTGATTCTCCCTTCCCAGTAGTTCCAGTCAGTTCCCAGGCCTTCATTCAGATTGGACCAACCTAAGTCATATGACCATCTCTGAACTTTTCATCATGGCTATTTCTGATTAGTCCAGCCCAGTATGTGCTCACCTCTTGATCCAGCAGTACGGTCAAGCTCCCCAGAAATGTATGGGTTGAGGTAGGGGTTACCCAGGGGTGAATGGGGAAGCTGTTGTCAGACAAGTGGGTATGGGCACAATAGCAGATGTCTACTATAGCCCTGTAGTAACTAAACTCCTAACGAATCCTTGTTAGCTCCAGCCAATTTGTTACTTGAGGTGAGGTTTCTATCTTTGCAAAGACTTGGTGATAGGGGCTTTAAACAGAGAGAAAGAAATAAAAGACCGGCAGTCCATTTTGTCCCATTCAAATATAGACCATAATTTTCTGTTTTATAATTACCAATGAGCATGCCTGAACCAGGACTTCTGTGAGGTTTATCTGCCACTTACCTGGAGTAAGTAGGAAGGCTATCAGCCTCCCCCCGCCCAGCCACCTCCAATCAGGCCAAGTCCCAGGCTTTAGAAGCCTCTCCCATGGGATGGACTCGCCAGCATGCTCCCCGGGCCTGGCAGTGTGCGAGCAGCCTGGCTGTGTTTCATCCTTCAAAAACCCATCATGCTTTGCCATCTTTTGACTTTTCCCTTTATGCTGCAGAGAAATACGTGTTTCACTGTGATGCCTTTTTTCTTTGGAGTGGTGAAATATGCATATTTTTTTGGATGGATCTTTCTGGCCATCTGCCCCAAGTGTATCTGTGAATGCTGGAACAGAGGTCATGTCTGGGGTCTTGATCATTCTGAAGTGACATTTGGCATTAATTTGCTTGTCACTACAGAGAGCCCCAGGGACCCACTTGGGAGAAGGTGAGTTAGAGCCTGCAAGGCAACTTTTCTCCTGATGACTGGTCTGAAAGACTATTTCAGGGTGCCCCATCAGGGCATTGAAAGATGAGTTAAGGAGTTTAATTCCTATACATGTAGAGAAATTATGCCTTTCCTGAGCCATGCTCAGGAGATAGCAGTGTTTTCTGCTCCCTCTCCCCACCCCCAGCCATATTATCCCCATCTTTTCAGGATAGGAAGAGAAACTCTTGTGACTCTTCAGGGATTGAGACCAACTCGTGCTCTGAAACACACGCAGGGCTGCTCTCAGCCAAGAGCACAGATTATGTTCATGGTGCTTCTTTTAAAGCGTGTGGTGTTAACCCTGGCTATTCCTCTCCTCCTCTTGTCATTAATTGCTTTTTAAATTTGTACATCCAGGATCACATAGCTGTTGACATATTCCCCCCAAAAGTGTGAGTTTTCTGACATTCATAGCCACGAGTATCCATCTTTGTGTGCTCCCATCACCGCAATTCCTTGTGCTGCATTGTGGATGGGTGACATGGCAGAATTGATTGACAGCAGAACAACACGCAGTTCCTTGACCCATTCTTCAGACGGCCAGGCCTGCCATGTGACAGTTGAGTTGCTTTCACATCTGGAAACCTTAGCATTAGAATGTCAGCTCCCTGAGGGCAGAAATTTCTGGGTTTTTTTTTGTTTGTTTTTTTGTTTTTTGTTTTTTGTTTTTTGTTTTTTCTCTTCAAAGCTGCATCCCCAGTTCTTGGCACAGAATAGAGACTCAATAGGTCATTTGTTGAGTCAATGGATACCTAAAAAATTTGTCACGTTTCCAGTACAATGCTAGCCCCGCTATATTATAGTCATTTAATTTTTAAAACCAAATCATGCGGTTGATGTCATTATTCCCATTCAATGGATATGGAAACCAAAGCATGGAGCTGTTAAGGAAATTGCCCAAGGTTATGGAGCTGAGCCCCAACTTACCCGATGCTGAAGTCCGGACACATGCCCCTGTGTCACATTAGCTCTGATGCAAGGGGTCCACAAACCATGGCTCGTGGGCCAAATCTGGCCCATCTTCTGTTTTTGTACAGCGAACTAAGAAATGGTTTTTACATTTTTACATGTTTGAAAATAAACCAAAAGAACAATAATGTTCTGCGACCAGTGAAAACTGTATGAAAATCAAATTTCGGTGTCTGTAAATAAGTTTTATCAGAGCACAGCCTCACCTCCTTTCATTTATATGTTGCCTGTGGATGCTTTTGCACCATGACAACAGTTAAGGAGTTGGGGCAGAGACCATGTGACCCGTGAAGCCCGGGAAGTATTTACTCTCTGGCCCTTTACAGAACGTTTGGGGGTCCCCCCCGGATCCTCCCATGTCTGCCTTTGTTCTTCTCCTTTCCTGTTGCTTTCCTCTGATGGCAGGACAGCACTGTGGTCGCTGCAAGGCTCCCTTGCCGCTCAACGTTGGAGCCCCCTTGGCTCCGCACTGACTGGCTGTAAGGATTCAGGGGAGCTTCTTGATTTCTCTGTATGTCAGAGTCCTCATTAGTCAAATGGAAGTTATAAAGTACCCACTGCGTTGGATTTTATGAGGATTAAATGAGTTAATGTAGCTGGACTTATTACTTTGAACATCACTTACTACATAATATGTGCTCGATAAATGCAAGTTCTTATTTCTCTTCATCCATTCATACCTCTCTCTCCCCCTCCTTTTCTCTCTCTCTCTCTCTCTCTCACACACACACACACACACACACACACACACACACACACACAGGTTTGTGTCTTATATTTATCTGAGAAAGAAGAGAAAATACTTTTTAGTTTTTCTATCTGCCTCATTTAACTGCAGAGTGCTTAATGTAGCCATGCGGAAATTAATTGCTTGTTTTGTTGTTATATAATTAAGAACTTAATTAGAAATGAATAACTCTAACTTTTCACTTCATTTTCTCCATTCGCACAATTTGGATATTTTATTTCGGAGCCCATTAAAATTGGAAAGTGAGTGTTAAGTGTCAGTGCGTGTTCCTAAACAAGGGTGGCCTGTTCAGAATGCATTACCCCTGCCTCGCTGGGGGCAGGCTTTGGGGGCCCAGGCATTTGGGGGGCCTGTGGACAATGAGCACCTGGTGAATGCACAGTCGTGGGCGGTGGAGCCCGGGCAGCTTGTGCACCAAGCCTGAGAAGATGAGCAGCAGACCAGCTGCTGAGATTCTCTCTCAGACACCTGCCTCGGGAGATCCTCATCTGCTCTCCTGGGCTGATCCACGAGAGTGAGGAAAAGTGTCTGCTCTGAGGCTTTCATGTGCAAATTCCATTTTTCCCATGATAAGGCCGAATCTGGGAATAACACACAGTGACTCCTTTTAAGAAGTTTCTTTATGAAATCAGGTGTAGGAAAACATGGTGTTTCTTTAAAAAAAAAAAAATCCTTCTTATTTCCTTCCGTTGGTAAGTGGTACAAGCGTAAGAAGGAGTAAATCTGAATTTCTTTGCAGTAAATTCTCTGCAGCGTGTTTCGGCGTTATTGACCTGGGTTGCCATTATAGCCAAGCTTGGTTTATTCTGCTCAGAGACAGCCATACCGAGATCCTGATGCACTCAGGGGCAAAGAGGTAATAACGTTGGTCGGGGACATCACAGGCTCCTTTTACGTGCACTCACTGCCATTCTTGCAGTAGTGTTGCACTTGGAAGACATTAAGAGCATGGCCCAAAGCCACATAGGGAACAAATGAGTGGAGCCAGAATTTTCCTCTAGGTCTAGCCCATTCCAAAGCTGTGTACTCTTAGCTCATCATTTCCTGGGACTGGTTTATTGGTTAAATGAGTGGAAGGGTGGATGGGTCAAAAGATCTGTCCTTAGCAAGCTTCCCTGAAATGGCCAAGTAAATATAAATTAACAGGGTAAGCAATTTGTCCATTTTACAATTTTATGCAAGCCATACAAGGCTTCATGTTGATTGTTTGAAATTAGATTTTTTTCAATTACAAAAAAAATGCATGATTACTTGGACATTTTTTAAAATGATAGAGCTGTTTAAAGGGGAAGTTAAACTTCTTCTTTTTACTCCTCCCTCTAAATCCTACCCCGCAAGGTGACCCTGGTTAGTAGTTTGTGTATGCCCACATATATTTCTTCATGTTAATATACATAGCATGCAATATAAGATTTTTTTCTCTTTTTCTATAACAAGAGGATGCATAATTCACCATTCCTTCATAGGACATGATGTCTACCTTTCAGATCAATAAATACAACTTTATACTTTTTAATAGCTGTATAATATTTCATAACCTGGAGTAGCAGGTTGCAGCCAGCTAAAGGATATGTGTCCAAGTGGAACTAAG
This sequence comes from Eidolon dupreanum, assembly GCA_028627145.1. Classification (NCBI taxonomy): domain Eukaryota; kingdom Metazoa; phylum Chordata; class Mammalia; order Chiroptera; family Pteropodidae; genus Eidolon; species Eidolon dupreanum. Next base: position 111,371,926 of record CM053508.1, on the reverse strand, counting down.
AGCGCCACACATAATTTCTTGACTTTAAGAATTTTTTAAAATAGGCATCTCAGACATGGCTTTAAGCTGCGGGGCATAGCATAGGTAGAAATTTTTATGTCACAGGTGGGCCTAATTATCCTTAATGAATGTACTGTAAAACCTGATAGAATAGAGATGTGGAAAGCGACACTAAAGAGAGCCTGGGTCGTGTTATTCCCGCCCTGAAGGCAGCCTCCGCATGCAAGGCAAGCGCTCTGATTTGATTCTGCCCATGCTTAACACAGTGAGTTATGAGACAGGGAGAAATCTAGATTTTAGCCACCGATTTAACAAACTGGTGACTTGGAGATCAGCACTCCAGAGTTGCCGTCCTCATCAAAGCCTATATCATTATCTAAAATTTATTAGCCAGCTTCAAACCTGTTTGCCAGCTCACTAATGGAAGCCTTTTGAATCAATTTACTCCTATAATTTAAACAACATTTCAATGTATATTGTCGAAGCAGAGAGGAGTTGCAGCTCCTAGCCAGTGGAATTAATTATTTATTGTCCTTTTCATAAATACTTTCCTAGGCCAACAGAACTGAAAAAAATGCTTAGGCTGTTTAAAAAAAAAAAATGCACAAGCACACATACAATGTTTTCCAATGGCTAATTTGAAAAATGTCACCGTATTAGTTTTCATTTACATCTGTCAGGAAACATTTATATCTACACATAAGGATTTTTTTTTCCTTTCATCAGTTATTTTTTGTGGAGTATGCATTTAATTCACATTTACAAATTGGTTTCTGTTTTTAACTAAAGGCACTTTTTCTACAGAAGTGATGTGTATGATATCACAGATCTAACTCGTACTCTCAATGGCATTCAATTTTAAGCCTTGAAATTGTCAACTTACTTTTTTATGGGCGCTTTAAAAATACACATCTGCTTGATTAGTTTATAGAGATAATCTTCTGATTAAGGTAATGTTAGCTTTGGCATTGTCTTCACCTGTCATTGTTTGGCGACAGTGTTTCATGAGTATCTTCTGCTTTTGCATGTCTTGGGAACAGAGGTACTGACAGCTTTTCTTTTGGACTGCCTTTTCAAGGAATTTTGTATAGAAGAGAACATTGGAAGATAGGACTAGCATCTCCCACTATCAGAGGGCAGGGCTGTGTACTGTCCAGTATGGTAAAGATAACATCTTCCTGTCCTGAAGGACAAAGTTTAGGCAGATTTGCTTGATAAAAGATTTGGATTCCTAAACTCAGTGTTTCCCAGCTGTGACTCAAACCCATGTGGGCACAACATCCACCTGGGCTGTTCTGCTTCACTCCTGTGGGACTAGGGCTAGGGGCGACTGGAACTGATGCAGAGACGAATCTCATGTTGTGTGCGATGCTGGGAGCGATAAAGTGCTTTGCATCTGACCTCGGAGTCTCATGTCTTCTGCTGGCTTCCATGAAACTTGGCAGCTAATAACTCCTTAGCTTTACAAATAGGGTGAAATCTTAGACCCTTCACAGTTTGAAAATTACCTAACAGATAACATGTTATCAAGAGCTGGGCATGAATAAACTATGGTCTGCAGGCTAAAGCCAGCCCACAGCCTGCTCTTTTACGAACCATAAAACAATAAAAAACAAAGAAGGCTATGTGACAGAGACCAAATGTGGCCCCAGAGTCTAAAGTAGTTAAATCTTCTGGCCCTTTACAGATATAGAAAAAGCTGTTAGTACAGTGTCTGGTAAATAGTGGGTACCACATTAATGACGGTAATTCTTAAATATTATTAATTATATATACTTCACACATATTAGTGCTGTTCATCCTCATGGCTGCCCTTTGGAGAGTACTACCATTACCTTCATTACTATCACACAGAAAATGAGGCACAGAGAGACTGATTAACTGACTCAAGGTCACACAGCTGGTAAATGGCGGAGGTAGGAATAAAACCGAAGCCACCAGGCTCTGAAGCTCTTGTTCAAACCTTCTGCTGTCTTCCTGTGATAGATATGCAAAATACCAACTTCTTACTGTGCACCATGTTAGGTGTCTTCGAATACCCTTTGAGACTAATTTAGCCACAAGCCTCTGAGGTAGGCTCTACATTTTGCTGATAAAGAAACAGAGACTCTTTTGAAGCCTTACCCAAAGTTGTGTCACCACAAGGATTGGTCCTGGGATTCAAACCCAAGTCCATATGCCCCCAAAGCTGATATTTTTTTCACAGTTTATTTTATGGCCAATGCAGCCATTATTTTGGCCCATTTTCAAAGCGACTAGCTGTAATATTTTACAACTTTCTTAAATTAAGACTTCATGTTGGTTGTAATTCATTTCCTTTACTTTGAGAACCCGTGTATTTGGGGGGTATTTGTTTGGTCTTTAGATACTTTGGCTCCTCTAAAGATAGTGCATTTGCTGAAATGGGGCACAGAAGCCACCTGGGGAAGAATCTGAAGGTGCTGCATGCTCCTTGATCCATCACAAAAGTGAAGGAATGAAATGGCTAGAACACCTTTTCCTCGGAAACTTAAACAGATTCACTTCCAAATTCCATGTTTTTGTTCAGGTTAAATAGTTGCTCTGGAACCCGTCATCATCTTACACTTCTTTCAGTCTTCACTGACTTCAAAATTTTTTGTTTAATTTAGGGAAATCTGGTATCAAAGGTAGAATTTTAGACTCATTTTATAGAGTTCTAAAAGTATATCAGTATGAAGCAAACTTTAAATCCTATATTCAGGTAACAGAATAGGTCTGTGGATGCTATTCTGCATCATTTTGAGTCATATGTTTTTTAAAAAAATTACTTTTGATGACTTCATACTTTAATCCCATCCACAGATGGTCTTCTCATCTACCTGACTTTCAAATCTGTTTTAGAATGAGAAATTTTGCTTAGGTGGAAGGAATGGGTGCATGTATCTTGTCAGAGGAAATTACCAGTCCATGTAAAGTCACTCTTGCTTCCAGCATCTCGCTCATCGAAACATAAGCCCCAGCATGCCGAAGTTTCACATCATTTTATCTGACGAGCATATCTGTATTTATCACCTTCCTGGCTTGTTTCAGCGTTTGACTATTATTGGAAGTCTCTCATGATCCTGGGAACCAATCATGAAAGTTTTACAGCTCTGAATTTTTCAAAATCTAGATTTAGGGAGGGAGCCCATGTAGTAATTCAATGCAATGTGCCTTTTACTTGTTTTCCTTGTAAAGTGATAAGAGCTTGGCACTTTTTCACACGAACAAGGAGGAGGATTTGGGGCGAGGGGTTGTCTCTCATCCGTAGATTTTCTTTCCTTCTTCATCCTTATGGAACTTAATCTTTCCAACAATGAAAATAGTCCCATGAGATTCTACCAAGAGAGGAAGGAGATTGGAGTAGGGAAACAGCTTGGGATCATCTAGCCTGAACTATACCCAGCAAGTTAATCACGTGAGGAGAGTGAGGCGTTTTGTCACTTCTCACACAATCTGAAGAGCAGGGGGAATTTCGTTAGTACCTTACTCCTGTCTGGCATTATTTTTTATTTTTTTTGGATGACTTAGTAAGTGGCATCGCGTGCATCTGGCTCAGGCAGAATGAAGTTCTAACCCAGGCTGTGCACAGCTTCCCAGCCAGGAGACTGAAAATACCAGTCAGTTAGTCGACCCCACTGCCTACAGAATCAATCCAAACTTTCTAAAGTTTAAATGAGATAATCATGTAAAGCACCAAGCACCTAAGGTAGGTCTAGAACATTGCAATTGTTCATAATGACAACTGTAGTAATAATGCTACTAATGCAATAAAGACAATGTCGTTTTCCGTCCCTACACTATACGTCAGTTGTCTGAAATCAGAAAGGACTTTTTGGGGACTAATGAGGTGATAACATTTAGTTTGCCTTCCACCTCCACAAGGCAGTCCTCAAAAGTGGGTGTGTTAAAGATTTAGGAGTAGAGGCATTGATTGCAGGCATTTTTTTGAGGGGGGGGGTCATCTCTTTCATTCATCTCTCCTTTATTTCCACTCTAATTCTGGGCATTATATTTTACCTTTGTCAGTGACAGAATCTTTGAACTGTTTCTCCACTGCCCAACATCCCTTCTCAAATTTATTCTCCTCATGCTGCCCATTACCCTTCTATAGTATGGCTCTGATTGCATTGATCCTAAGAAAACCATTAATGATGTCCCATTGCATAACATGTCCAAACTTCCTGGCCTCTAAGTCTTCCTTGAATTGATCTCAGCCTATTTTTTCCAACATTATTCCCCCTATAGTTGCACTGCCTAAGTTTCTTCAAAGTGATCAGTGTTCAGGGGTGGTGTGGAGTTCAGAATAAACCACTTTGTCCATTGTCCAACTCTGCTCAGAAGTATGTTTCCACATAAGCCTGACCTCCACTGTGCCAGGCAGAGAACAGCATGTATTCAGAGAGCTCATTTATTCAATGAACATTTATTAGATCCAAGCCATGGGGAGCCTTAGCAGGAATTTAGAGCAGAGTTGTTAAATTATCAGATTTGCCTTTTAGGAGACCGTTCTGGCAGCTGCGTGAGAAACGAGGCTGGGGAGACCGACTGGGAGACAGTTCCAGTCACCCAGGCAAGGAATGCCACATGCTTCTGTTCTTTTCCTGCTGTTCGCTCTGCTCATTTCCTCATTTCCTCATGTCCACTCCCCATTCTCCAGTACCTTTATGTCTAACTCCGACCCATGCTTCGGAACCCATTGCATTTCAAGATTGCCTCTGCCGAGAGTTGTCACTGCCCCATCCAACTCTGCAAACACTTTTTCTGCCACTGATGCATTTATCATTTTAAAAAAGTATAGTATTTTCTGAAATCATCTTGATTCCCCTACTGGTTTGTAAACTCCCTCGATGTTGGAGTTTATGTTGACTTTTTGCACATGTAACTCATGCAAAGACACAGGGCCAGAGCTTAGGAAACCCAGAGCTGTCCATAGTTCCTATCTCCCTTGAACTGCCCCTTTTCTGCTTCATTTTGCCCTACAGAATTTTGGCAGGAGTTGATCTCACTCTATTCAGGTGGACACATCTAGTACTATGTAAGAGTTTTGAGTCCCCATGCCTCAGACACAAGGGTTTGATCACTTTCTAGCTTAGTCTTTTGTTTTGGCTTCAGGCTCCATGTTCTATCTGGTGTGATTGCTGTGATATATCCAACGCTGAATTTTAACTGCTGATCAGACTCTCGGCCTGGTCACCTACTTTATTCTTGTCTGACCTGCTCATTGCTGCTTTCCTTCCCTGGGATGGGGCCCTACGACCACCTTAGGGACTCCGCTTTGGACCTGTCCCCACCTTGGGCATCCTATTTGGGAAGACAAATTAAAAATCCCTTCTTCTTTAAAGCTTGGTGGACTCCCACACAGCACTTTGTAGAAGTATGATGAGTCCCTACTGCCTGCAGTGATAAAGTAAAACTCTCAACAGTGGCTCATTTTTGGTTTTATTAATTTTTTTGTGCTTCTGGTTCATCAATTGCAAGTCACAACGAGCATCAGTCCAGTTTAGCAATCAGTGGGGGGCTGCCATATGCCAGGCGCTTCCCCAGGTGTGGGTGCTGCAGGCTCTCCAAAGAGCCTAAACCACTAAAACAAAATATAATTATAGATCTAAAACACACCAAAATCTAACCTGTTGATGTGTTTTCTTTAGCCCATACACTTTCTTTTTAGTAATGGAGAAAGTTTGCTTAAAACCTTGACTCTTAGTTTCTCTCAAAAATCTGGAAGATCTGGCAATGTCGGTCCCGCGTTTTCTAGAGGCAGCCCGAGGCTCACCCCGCACAGTGACTGTCTGAGCTGGCTGGATGGGGCGTGTGCACAGCCAGTCAGCTCATTCCCACCTGTCCTTCTTATTTCACACCTAGGTCTCTGACGTTACCTGGCTGGCCCACATCCATCGCCTGCAGCTTCTGACTTCTCTGGCTGTGTGTGCTGAGTGCCATGGTGGCACAGAGGAGCCAGACTGGGCAGTGGTAGGAGGGGTGGTCCTCAAGCTACACCACATCTCAGATGAGTGGTGTAGGCAGGCGAGAGAGATGGGGACAGCATCATGGAAGAGCCCAGGCAAAAACAGAGTTAGAATTTAAACAGTGTGGTGTGCTCCAGGTAATGCTGCTGTTCATCGTGTACTTTGCTCTCTCTTCTTTGGAGGGGAAGGCGGAAGAGCAAGGCTTAGTGGGATCAATAGGATTGTCCCCATTGATTCATTTGGGAATCTCCCATGTGGTGACTATCCCTCTTTTATCCCTAGAAAAATCCAGTGCAGAAGGCATTCATCCAAAGTGATTTGTCCATTGAAGGCCCTTTTATGGGTCTGGGAAGTTGCTGAAGCAGTATCAGAACACCCCAACCCATGAGTGGCAACCAGTGGCCCCAGACAGGAAGCGCAGGGGATTTGGAACTATGGGACCCTCCTCCCTCCCATTGTTTGGTTCTGCTTCCCACCAGGTCCTCAGATTTTGCGGTAGTTACTTAGCTCATCCTAGCCTCGGTTTCCCCATTTGTTAAATGGAGTCATAGTGCAGGAGAATTAGAGCTCATTTATGCATAGCACTAGCATCGTGCCTGGCAGAGGGCACACGCCCAGCCAGTGGTATCGATAACGTTACAAATTATAACAGAAGCCACAAGCACAATTCAGTCATGTATACCACATGTCTGTAGCAGAGTGAAAGGTGGATGAACCAGGGTTTTCCTGGCCTCCTTTAGCTTTAATCTCTCTATAGCAGCCCAACAGTTCTCACTTGTCCTAAGTGCTGTGAGCAACCTCAAATCCTTCTGGAAGTCGGTAGGTTTTGAATGATAAATAATTAAATAAATAAATTCAGGCCCTGCAGCCACAGTTGGGAGTGCAGTTAAAATATTGGAAGTTGAGTTTGTGTGATCTTTCCATGGCGTGCTTGAATTGCTGCTTTAAGACTGTGAATAGACTTCCACAGATGAAACATAAAACTCTTTATTCCACACCCTCACCTGGAAGTACGGCGAGGGCGGGGGCGAGGATATTTACCATCCGAAAGTTAGGGCAGCTTTTATGAACTGGGCCATCTCTCCTTGGTCCCCATTTTTCCTCACGTCTCGGAACTCTCATTAATTTTTCACAGGCTTGTGATGGATAGTTTTTATTTATTCACGTCTGAGGTTCTGTTGTGTGAAAAGGACTCATTTTATAACATTACATATTCATGGCTGGGGATAGATGGGATAAGCAACTTATTATTAATGTGTCACTGTGGGAAACTTACTCTAGTTCATTTGCGAACCTTGTTAAATTTGGTGTGGTCAGCAGACACAGCGAAGTTTTGGATACGTTCTCTCAATGGAGAGCAAAGAGTTTGTTGTTTCTCTTCCTTGATTCAGGGAAACAAGTTGAAATCTTGCTTAAATCTTTTGAAGTTGTAATTCAAAGGAAAAAAAGGAAAAAGGGGGGATGGCTGAGACTTGGTAGAAAAAGAAGCCTCGTTTCTCAAGCGTTCTGTGGATTTCCGACCATGTTTGTGTAAGGGATGGACTGCCTACTAACAGACGATGTGAAGGTCCTCCCTCCTTTTCCTACTGCCATTTTCAGCATTCTCTCCTTGGGGCAAGTTGCACATTTCTCCACCTAATGCATTCATCCTCCTGACCTCTGCTCTGGATTCAGGGGAGTTCTCAGTTCTGAGCTCTTACTGGCATCTCAGAATGCCTTGCCTGGGACATTAGAGAGAATATTAACATACCATCTTGTAAATCAAAGCTGGGGGGTGAGGGAGAGGGCACAGTAGGGAACCTAGCCCAATCTGCTTCAGTGTGAGCTTAGTAAGAAGGAAACATATGTTGCACTCAGTACTCTGCATTGACAGCGTGTAGATTTTGTGGGATTTGTGGGGCTGTTATGTGTTTGCCAGTTTGGCTTAGTTGTGACATGGCTAGTGGCCACTGCTCTTAAACTCCTCTATGTGAGAAGAAAAATGCAATAAGTATATGAAAAGGGTTCATTTTGAAATCCGGAAATTCTACATGTCAGTTATCAGACTTGAAGAGTGTCCAAAATATTAAGAATCGGGTAGAACCCCCTTTGCCACATTATCACGAATATTTTCAGTCATAGAATTTGTTAATGATAACCGTGTCCTCCAGGGGTGTAAAAAAAGTGAAATTCTTTTGATAACTAAAGCAATTAGCTTACGAAGTTGATGCTGGGGTGTACACGGCATGAATGGGGGACAAGGAATGAAATATGCCTTAAAAGGCATCCTCCGATGATGCTTCCATAATGCAAAACATTTGTTTCTCGCCAGGATCCCATTGGTGGTTTGCTGGCATTATATTGCCATTTATATTGGAAAGGCAGGCAGTGTGAAAACCGTAGTCTATTAAGAGTTTGTGAGTGTGTGCATGTGTATACAGTGAAATAATATCTAGTGTAATGTGAAGTGACAGTCAAAATTACAGCTTTTCTCTTGCCGCAAGGGTACTTCTTTGCCAAGTATAGTAATATTGTTGTAGCAGAGTTCAAGGTTGTCAGCAATTCTCGCTTACTCTGCAGAGAGTCATAATAGTGTGTGGAAGGAAGGAGCTTCCTGTCAGGGGAAATACTATAATTTTGATATATATTTGTTGGTGCCAAACTGCAATTAAATAGGAGGTGTTGGAGAAGGTTTTATTTAACCAGCTTGAATTTGTTAATTAATTAGCAAAAAACTTATATTTGGAATGCTTCAGGAAACAGTTCCATTTGTTCCCATAACTCGATTTCATACAATTTTTTTGTTTGTCTCTTAAAGAAAACAAAATAATCCCCTCCACCAAAATTACACATAATGAAGTGTTTTCAACCATCAAAGGAAGGGAAAAATAAAACACCTTGAATAATCTTATCTGTTACATCTTCTTTTGGGAAATTTCCTGGTGATCTGACAGACATGTAGTATTTGGAGCAATGTGTATTATATGGTATAACGTGTACCTTGATTAGTTTGTGGTTATGTGGTAGGACTTTTCAAGTGACTAAAGGGAAAAAAGTTGTCTTGCAGTTTGTGCGTGTGTGTGTGTGTGTGTGTGTGTGTGTGTGTGTGTGAAATTGCTTGTAAAACACTAGTTCATCGCTATACTGTTATCTAAGGGATGCTAGCTCCCCCATTCCTCTGCCTTTTCATTAATTGGGATAGTAGCAAGTTTCTTGGTGACAACTCCTCTTTGCAGTCTCAAGAAAGAATGAAGGTGTCACCAGAGTTCACTGTAAACTGCTATTCAGATGAAAAATACCTTCTTTTTTGAGTAAGTAGAAAAACTGTGGAAGACTGAAATAGCCGTAATATATTAAAATCTCTAAGGCAGTTCCATGTGAGGAAATAAAGAGCAGAAAGAGTGTGCTGTTTTAAAAAGGCATATTTAGGAGTCTCGCAAAGGCAGTGTGTGTGGAGGAGGGAGTGCTTCCTTCTCATATTGAACATTTTGCAAATTAAGTGAGTTTCATTCTATAAAATATGAATCCGATAATGTTTTATATGATCATAAAATGTGTCTACTTTTGTCTCCATCTTTTATGAAAAAAAAAAGAGAAATATTCCCAAAGTATATTACAAAAAATAATTAAGAAGCAACCTTTCATAGTTATTTTCTGAGGTTAATTATTACCCTGAGAAATCAATTTCAATTTCTTCAGTTTGAGAGACTCATTTGTGACTGGGTGTTTCCAAAAAAGATAGTGAGAGTTAAAATGCTACATGCGAGCCTTCATTCCCTCAAGAAAATGCCTTTGCTGTGGGCTGTTATTTATCCAGAGCCATCTTGCCCATTTATACCCCATGCCAGGAGAATGTCTAGAAAGTGTAATAGAGCTATTAGAATCTAGTGTAGTGGATTGGTTACAGGTAGAAACAAAAGTTGTCTCCATATCGTTAAAATAAAAGTGAGATACCCTCGAGTCCTCACAAAAGAAAATAACTTGGCCCTTTTTTGCTAACCTTTCCAACTAGCCTGAGCTAATATGTCAGGGGACCAGGGAACCAGGGGAGGCTGCATGAATCTGTTTTTATGATGATTGCTAGTCCTGTCCCGAGACAAAGGTGAATGGAGAGGGAAAAGGGAAGCGAAATTTAAACTTGGGGCTATCTCTCCTAGTGGAAAATAGGAAGCCAAAAGTGAAGGGAACGGATCCCTTCCTCCTCTTTCTGGTCTTCTGTGAAAGTCATCAACATCACACTCTGTTCTCACCAGGCACCTGAGTTTCCTGAGGGAGACTAGAATGTTCCACCCCGCCCTGCCTCCCTCTCCCACCCCCCCCCCCCTCAGGCAGCCTCTCCCCAGCTGAGAGAGCACTGGCAGTAGTGGGATTTACCTCAAATTCAATATGTCCTTCAGGTACATTTAAACAAACAAACAAACAAACATTTCTTTCCCCACCTTTAATCTGTTTTACCTTTCAGTGCTCCCTTTAGAATCTCTTATCAGTCTTATCTTATTGCATGTTTTAAGATGAACTTTTCAACACTTTGTGACATTCAGCAAAGAATGCAATAATTTCTGAGGGTCAGGTAAGAGAAACCACCAATCACTTGGTCTGGATATTGATTCTTTATCTTTAGGATCCCCACAGACAGGGTGGGTGGAGGTGTAGGGGTGTCTGGGGAAAGCTAAGAATAGGTTCTTCAGTTAATTAGTCAGGATTGGTCCCAATTCAAACTAACTTAAGGGGATAGGGCCATTACTAGCTCAAGAATTGCAGAGTTTTATGCGGGGGAGGGGGGAAGGGGGATTGGGGTCAGCAAATTTTCTCTGTCGCAGGACGGATAATAAATATTTTTGGCTCTGTGGGCCATGAGGTCTCTGTCATAACTACTCACTTTTTCCCTTGTAGCAGGAAAGTGGCCTAGACAATCGCTAAACCATTGGGCAGGGCTCTGTTCCAATAAAACTTTATTTATGAATACTTGAATTTGAATGTCACATAATTTTTCATGTGTCCCAAAATATTGTTCTTTTTTTTTGTTTTGTTTTTGATTTTTCCTTCAACCATTTAAAAATGTAAAGCATTGTTAGATCCTGGGCTGCACAGAAACAGATGGCAGTAGTCTAGATTTGTCCCCACATAGTTTGCCAGTCTTTGTTTAGAGTCTAGCTTTTTCCAGAGCTCAAGTATATCATCAAGGCCCTGCCTTTATCTAATCTCTTGCTTTTGGTTATCTTGTATTTGTTACATTCTTCAAAGAGGACATTCTCTCTGGGATCAAGATGGCCACCGACAGACTAGCACTTCCCCAGCTTAGCCACCCAGGCACCAGGAAGCCCTTTCTCCCATGGTCTCTGGCACAGAAGCTGCAGGGAGAACAGAATTGGCCTGGCTGTAGGCAGGCATCAACCCCTGAACCAGTTATGGCTCAGGGGATGGGGTGCCTTACTCTAGGCTCAGATCACATACCCTGGTCCTACATGAAGTCAGGGAAGCCTGTTTCCCTAATGGAGCAATGAGCTCCATATTGGCAGCAAAAAGGACATGGGAAAATATCCTGGACAGACACAAAGAGTATGGTGGATGGTCTCTTAGTGAGGACTGGTAAAGAATGGATCTCTTTTGTATTTTTCATTGCAAGAAGAGCCCTCCTGTTTCTCCCTCATTGGCACCTGCCTTAGGTTCTGCTGCCTGGAAGCAGAGCCCAAGGCAGGCTTCTTGTGCAGGTGATGGGGCGTGAGAAGGGGAGTGAGGAGAGCGGCCCAGGGCAGGGAAGATGTTCAGCAAGGATGTGATCAGCTTCAGCCTGGCTCCCTGGGGAGCTGTGGAGTATGAATGGTACAGCAGAGCTGATCCTGTTTGACACAAGGCTGGCTGGTTGGCAGTCAGCGATTAGCCAGCATCTGCCAAGGGGTGGTGCCAATTTAGCCCCCTGGGTGAGGCAAAAAGGGGTAGCTGTAAGTGAATAGCCACCACTTAGAGCGTCTGGGTGCATCTGCCCAGTAAAGGGATCTGGGCTTAAGAGGCGCCACTACAATGCATCAGTCTGCACCAGAGAGATTTTTCTCAAAAAGCCCACCATCTGGGGAAGGAAGAAGGACGCCGGCATGGAAATAACTCTGAAGGCAGGGCCCGTACCTGGGGGCTCACTGACACCCCATGTGCAGGTCCACAAACTGACTTTAAACCTTTCTTCCTGCTCTTGGTCTCGTACCTGCCTTTCCACTTTCCGACCTATTTACTTTGACAGAGTGATCCTCCAATAACTTTTGTTCAGTGAAACTCAAGCCTTTTCAGGATGCTGAGCTGATGTCTTCCTTTTTTTAATTGAGTAAATATATTATACACAGCTGGGTAGGTTGTTTCCTTGCTGGCCTTGCTGCTACGATTTGAAAATGGATACAATTTTCTTCAACTCACATAGAATGAATGTGGCGTTTATTCCTAGTTTCCGGCTCTCCTCCTTTAGAAAATGTATTTATATGGACATTTTTGAAAGCACTTTTTAAGGTATTAAAAAAAATTTTAAAAAAGAAAAAAGAAAAACCCCTCTTTCCCCCCAAACAATGGCTACATTGTGACAACAGTGGGTTGAGCTAAATTCAGCTAAGTCAAGGAAGAGCAATAAAAGGAGATGGATTGTTCTCTAAGCTTCACTTTATTGGATATTGTAATTGACATATAGTTGTCATTTATAATCATCTGTCCATTCCTGTGAGTTGGGAGCAGTAAAGTTAATTGTGGCGGCTCATTTGCATTAATCTCACCTCTGAAGGGTACAGTAACCCATTAATATCATGTCATGATGAATTATCACAAATAACATTGAACATATTGATTAATGATCTTTGAGATTTGTATCTCGTTAAAACATTTTGTTAGCTCTTTAAACTTTTAAGCCAACAACTATTGCAGGTAGGAGGGGTTTTGAGATCATCTGAGAGGTGATGGAAGGGAGTCGTGTATATTTTAGGGTCACTGGTTTAAGGAGTTGGACTAGCCGGTTCCCATTAGATTTTTTTTTTCTTCCAGAAGCCAAGTACATTTTCTTGGTAACCTCCTACTACTTTTCACTGGATGATGGTTTCATCAAACAGTGGCTTCTTTGATTATGAAGTGGTTCTGATTCTCAAGTGGAATGATTTTAATAAGATTTTTAAAAGTTATTCTTTCAACACCCTGAGTGGTGGACTTCGGAATTGCTTACCTGTCTCGATCTGCTTGTTACCTTGAAATGCACATTTTTTTCCTCTATCACATCAAATTTTCTAAACCTATATGTTAACATAAACATAGACTACATATGGAATGAGTTGTTTGAAATGAAATATCATCTTTAAAATATTGCTTACTAACTCCTTGCTTTATAAAAGTCATTCTTCTTTTCCTGGGTATTCTCATTGTTTTCAGTTGATTGCAGAAGATTTTATATCCTCTGGGCATTTTCACAAAACAAACAGATAAAAAGACTAGCAGAGATATAACCATATTGGCCACACACATTGTAAAATGATAGTAAATTCTTTTTAACAAAGTTTTTTACAGAATTTCATAGTAAAAATTTCAGTACAGTAGACACAGTTACGAAAAAGTTTGGCATAAGGGTTGGATTACAAAGTTTGGTCTTTATAAAAGTTTTTTTTTTTGTTATCAATTGTAAAAATGATACAACATTTGATCTCTCTTATATATTTCTTTCACTTATGTTTAGTTTTTGTTCTGTTTTCTCGAGATAAGTATTTAACATGGCAAATATTGGGACCAGTCTCCTCTGCCGTTTATTTAGAGAAAAGTGGAAGTGATCTTACTGAAATGAGGATGTTTATGAAGATGATGTCCTTAACGCCCATCTGGCTTAGGTGGTCTTAGTCCAGAGGGTGGTTCGGAAAAGGGGCAAAGAGCAATTTTTTGCTTGTCTCTAAGACATCCAGCCCTATAAGGATTGTGACCCCCATCCATATCAAGATGCCAGCTCCTGGCTTAGCATCAAAAAAGGGTTCTTAGTGTTAGGTAAAGTCAAATGCATGAGGGCTAGGCACTGGTGGGGAAAGATGTAGCAGTTATGCATTGTTTGTACCTGTAGCCAGCAGGTAAGGACAGTGTTACCATTCTGACTTACTCTCAGATGCTTACTTTTATGGAGGGGTCTTAGACAATAATCAGACCATATGTGAAGCAATCTTCAAGCCTAAATAGCTAAGGACAAAGTAGATTGCTTCCTTCTAAGAGCCATTCCTTTCCCTTCTTTGTCGGGCCTGTAATGTTCCTCACCCACTGAGTATTTAATATCTGTGTTTTCAAATCAAAGAACAAGCTTTTTGTCTCCCAGGATAGTATCTTGTAAAGCCAACCTCTTTATTACTTCACCAGTTTAAGGCTTTATTACTTGAGATCTAAAGCCTGCTAGTGAATTATGCATGTTAGAGCTCCCAGCACCTTCCCACTCCCCACTCTCCCTCCACCTTTTTTGGGGGTCCAAAAAGTACAAGGAGATCTCGACGTGTGTTCATTTCCATCCATGATATTAATCCTTATTCATTTTAAAAATCTGCTAACGGAAATATTTCTATTCAGCTCATTAATCAATTGTGATTTTCATTCCCTTGTTTTGTAAAAGCTGTTGCAATAAATACTTTTTTCACAAGGCGAAAATCCAAGAGATGGATGCAGCCAGCGTAATTAATTGCACCCAGTTACAGGAGATCAGCAAGTTTGTGAGATTCACATGCTGCTATACCATATGGTTGCCCAGTAGGCGAAAAATTTGATTAATGTTTTGAAGTAGATTTTTTTCAGCAAATATTACAGCCCCAGATGAGGTGTTTCTTTTTTTTCCCCCTTTTACTTTCTAGTATTGTTAGATTTAACTGAAGGAGCCAATCCTCTGATTTAAAGCTTAATAATATTGTGATCCAGTGAAAACTTAACATGTAATAAAAATTACAGTCTGCATGTCTCTTGTGGATACAGAAAAATAATGCATTATGTCTTTGTTTGTAATTAAGGAAAATGTAAAAGTTGGATTCCAGAACTCGATTCTTTTTTTTTTTTTCTTAAAAGCAAACATGACTGTGGTTTTTAATTGATGCATTTTTTTGGTATGATTTATAAGTAATATATTTGGGCAGGCTTTTAAAACTAAAAGGAAACATCAAAACAAAACAAAAGAAAACAAGAGTCAGTGAACAGCTTGATTACATACTCCATAACAGATCCGTATTCCAGACTTGACAACTGTGTGAGTGGCACAGAGAAGTGTAAGCTGTCTCTCCTTTGTCACCCTAAGGCATATTAGTTTCATAACCACTCAAGGTGTACATAGTTCATTTCTCCTTTATTTAAAAAATATCTCCAGATTTGTGAATATATTTTGTAGTTACTTTGGATTTTTTCTTTTCTTTTTCTTTTTGGTCTGTTTGTTAAAAAATCTGTTTTATCTTATGGCTCCTGGTTATGCTGGACACCCATCCTCTTATGTCACGGCCCTGTTGGGGTCATGCTCTCTCTTTTCCTTCTAGTTGGTGGGATGGAATCAGCCATTTGATAAGGTAACAGGACAAGATATGGTAGGCCTGATCTCGACGTTCAAAGAGCAAGAAATTTTGAAAGTATATAGGAACTGGAGATGGATTCCATCAAAAAAATAAAACAAAACTTTGGTGGAAGATGCTTAATGCTTCATATGCCTTAGTTTTCTGATTCTTTTCTCTTGAAATGTATTAATTTCTGATTACCTAAGCAATATATGACTTTCCTTAAGTCTTAATGTCTATTGACATGAACTATTAGCTCAAGTGGTTAGAACATGGTCTTTAACCAGTAATCAACCTAGTTTTTGAATCCTTTGAGTCTTTGCCAATAGAAAATTGTCTCTTCTAGAGGGCAAACAATATTCATAACTTTGACCCACCACTTGTCTAGAGGGATACTTAGTTCACAAGGAACTGTGCCATCCCTGTCCAACAAAACGACAGTACGTGCATATCTTAGATTCTTAGATGTCACATGATGATTACACTCTTTCTTGGTTTTGTGTCGAAAGAAGATTAAGGGTTGTAAGTGTGTTTTGTTTTCCAGTGGCTTAACAAGGGGCTGGTTCAGTCACAATAAAGGGGACAGTCAGAGACCAGTCAAGAGGGCCATCTCCACTGATTTTGACTTAACAAGTCAAATCTGTATTTAATAATTTTATCAAACTAGGTTTCTAATATTTGTTTCAAAATTTTTTTAAAAATTTTGATGATTAGTAATAATTATCTACAAAGGCATGAAAAGAAGTGTTACATCGATGGCATATTTTTTTAAAGAAAACAAAGAAATTAAAGCAGCTTATCTTTTCTAAGTTTGAGCTGAAACTATTTCTTTCATTTTCATTATGTCATCCAATAGAGATTTTTATAGAGAGGCAGTTTTAGAGACTCCATTTAAGAAAACATTTCTCTAAGATTTAACTTTCCCCCCTGTAATTTAGCCATTCCCAGTGAATATTTTTTAACCATGCAATTTAAGCAATAATTTTTTCAATGCCTACTACATTCAAGACATTTTGGATGGTCACCTCTAATTACAGCCTAGGTTTTTAAATTAAAAAAATGGAAATACTTTTTAATTTTTATTTAATATGGCAGGTGAAACATGAACAATATATGGTCAGTTGGCAGGAGACAGTGTGTTGAATTATTTATGTTTACTTTTTTTTTTTTTTTTTTAGCAGCACATATATGAAATTCATTACTGAGTGATAGGACGAATGACTCAGAGAAATGTTTGAGAGGCCCTGATGAAGGCCAGTGCCTTATGGCAATAAAAGTAACATTAGCTCTATTCATAGCAATTTGATTTAGGTTGGGCTAATTTTTGTTGTGGTGGTGTGGTTGTGGTTGTCATTTTAATAAAATGCATTTGGAAAGAACAAGTGTGTTCACAGTGCAGTATTTTTTTTTTCCAGAGGAGAATATATTTCTTGTCCACCTTTTATTAATAATGCATACTACCACGTGACGATATTGCCAGAACAATTAAATAGGCCCTTTATATTCTAGAGAAACCCAATACATTTGTAACATCTCCCTTTATATTTACAAGTGTTATTTCTCTGGATGTAATCCTTTTGGAGAGAGAAAATTCCCAGAATATCAGTTCCCTTGGATGAAATTTCCTTTTATTTCAACTAACCACATTGGATCGTAATTTATAGGCCTATATTAGTTTACCATCGCTCAGATATAGTAATTTACCAGCAAGTGTCCATCAGTTGGCTGGGGGCTGCTGCATTTGTCAGCTGGGAAGAAATCCAAACAAGTTTTTGGAACAAAAAAAAAAAAAAATCACCCTAGGGGTAGGAAGAAAAAAATATATCCTTGGGGGTCTCACAATTTGAGATCTCTGAGTGTTGCCATGCAAAACTAACACCCAGCAGGAAGGTTTTGCTTTCCTCACAAATTCTCCATTCGCACAAGGCTCCTGGGCAGCAAGTCGAGGGAGAGTCAAGGTGGCCGGCCGTAATGGAGTGCCAGGCTGCTCTGGCTGAAGGCTCGCTGGGATCCCGGAGTGCTGGTGGGGGAGCTTTGCCTGGTGCTGGCAGCCTCACTTTGCCAGTCTGTTTCTTTCCGTGCTTCAGGCCATGCTGATGTTAAAGCTGAGTAACTGAGAGCTAATGGTTTTTAAGGCGTTTTTAAGTCATTTGTCTTGGGAATGCAAAGTTGGCAAGAATAAAACCTAGGCAAGGAGAGTTGATTTTTGATGACCCAAAGTAGGCACGTCCTAGAGTAATTTAGTAAGGCTCCAGTGGTCTAAGATTGTTCCACAGCAGGGAAAGTGTAAAGTTACCAGAATTACTTACTAATGAAAAAAACTGGGAAAGCAAAAGATTATTAGGCTATGGAGGAGTGAGGATGAACAGGGCACCAGCTCTTATAATGAACTGGTCCGAGAAAAACCTTCTACCTTGGGGGGTCCAAAGGTGGTATTTTCCTAGAGAATGTATTTAATTGTCCTGGCATGACAAGTAACAGGAAGACCCCAAATTCCAGTGTAGGTGAAGGAGTCACCTCATAAACCAAGGGAACCATAAGAGATCCAAGTTTACACATACATCCCAGTTTTCAAATCAGACCTATTACTGTATTTTCTAAATAACTAATGTTTGAAAACATAATGTTACAAGGTCTCATTTTCTTTCACACTACATAGGAGGATCTGGTATTTTTGAGGAGATACTGAATAAAATAATATGGACTATCGAGAGAAATGCTGTTTACTTGACAGGTGTTGTTTTAAAGTTTTACCAGCCTACCGTGTAGTCAGTACATCACAAATTGAAGAGTATTCATTGACAGTTTTAATAGTCACTTCATTTTTATTTTCCTGCAGAATGAGGTAATTACATTTCATTTATAACCAGAAGCGTATCAACCCATGAATTCACTTCAAAGTATATAAAGTCACTTTTATTACAGTAATTTTTTAAAATGTGATTGTTGCATATGTTTACTTAAACACATTTTCATTTATATCTCTCCCTGAATATATATTTTTTCTCCCTATGATATGTTTAAATGATGAAAAGAGTCTCTTTAGGACACACCTGTTTCTGTTTCACCATTTGAAATTTTATTGGAGGCCTTGGGTTTGGTAAAAAAAAAAAAAATATATATATATATATATATATATATATATATATATATATATATATACACACACATATATATGTATATATGTGTGTATATATATACATACATATACTGGCATCTTTTACTTAGGGAGTACTCTCTGAACTGACATGTCAATCTCTGCCCATGTGTTTATTTGTAATTAAAATCTGAGATGCTTTAGAACAGCTTTACCATTAATCTAAAAACAGAGAGTCGTTTCCTGGTGACTGATATATAGCAGTTTGCTTTGTGCTTCCTCTGAAAAGAGAATTGTCGTGGGGGCATTGTTACAGAGTGCAGCTTTCCTGTAGGGCTCACAGTCTTAACTGTTTCAAAGTCCTGCCGTTCGGTAAATCTGTCAGAAGGGTCTGCAAGGGACCATATTTATGAAGAGAGTGTAGAGTGGTCAGTCTAAAAAGCTCCTTAGTGTAGTACTTTGAATTTTAAATTACACACATAATTCAAAGGTAATGTAACTTGCAGTGTCGGACTTTAGTCCATTCTGTTAAATGGAGAAAAATGACTGACGTGAGGAATGACTTATTGATTCTTGGTGGGAAAATGACTTCTGTAATATAGGAAGTATGGTAAAAGGAATAGCTTAATTATTTAGGGAGCACTTTTCAAAATATGCTTTTACAGCACTACAAATTGTATACATACAAATTGTACAACTAGGTTCTTTTAAAAAAATTCTTTCTTAGAAGAAAGTTATGAGAAGGCTTATGTTATTTAGTTGCTAGGGCAAAGTTTAATTTTACTTAAAGTCCTATAGGCTGTAACTAAGAAAGATATAAGGAGTAAGGAGAAGTTTCTAGATACCTTAAAAATACGACTTGTTTTAATTGCCATTTCTTGTTTATATTATACTAAGGCTAGCCTTAGGAAAGTTTCTCTCTCTCTCTCTCTCTCTCTCTCTCTCTCTCTCTCTCTCTCTCTTTCCTCCCCTCTCTCTCCCTCTCCCTCCCTCTCTGTCTCTGGTTTACGATGTTTTTCAACAGTGTCATGAACTCCCTTAATCTGATTTCATCAAGTAAATATATGGGAAGTTGAGATGACATATTTTAATCTGGCATTTGAGGAAATATTCATAAAATATCAGATAAAATATTTATTTTGGCCTTTCCTCCTGATCTCTCTTTTGATTCACTGTGTATTCTTCGCTTAAGGACCACAGCCTAATGTTATTTTGACTGTAGTTCACAGTGTTGGCAGCCTTTCAGATAAACAGCATATTTGTGGTTAATTGGTTGAACATGTTCTATAATTATAATTATATTAAAACTTTAATGTGCTTGAACATTTGCCCACCAAAGGCCATTCGCATGAACTATGTTACGTTTCCGTCATTATAACTGTGCTGGCGGGGGCCTGACATTCAGCCATTGAGGCAGGAGCAGGGACCTGGGACTAACACAGAGGCTTCTCATTATTTCCATCTGAGACCACTGTTTGGATGGTTTTAGAAGTTGACCATGAAAATTGCCTTCTGGTTGTAACTTGGATCCCCAGGTTTCAGTCTGTGGGTTAACGTTTCTTCAAATTTTCAAAAAGGATTGGCTTGGCTTTTTATCAAAGTTACACAACAACTGTAAAAAGCAAAATTAGCACTTTATCAAGTTTGGAGCCAATTGCCAAGGCCACCAGGGAGCAGGAAGAGTCACCAAAGACCACTGCTTGCCACATGGCAAGAAGCCATGTTGGAAATGAGCAGAGAGGTTTGATGGCCAACAGCTGAAAGAGGGAATTCCTCTTTTCTACCCGTTAGCCATGCCTTTTGGATTCACACGGTAGTATGGCGGCCCCCTGGATTCATCAGCCGAGAATTCTAGCATCTTCTTTCTGTATCCCTGGTCAACCAACCATACCATGGTGTCTTTCCCTGTGTAACAGTACAAACAGGGTTCACAAACCCTCTGTTTTCATATGGCTTGTGAGCTGAGGATGGTTTTAACATTTTTAAAAGGTTGAAACAACAATCAAAAGAAGAATGGTATTTCATGACACATGAAAATATGTGAAATTCAAATTATAATGCCCATACATATAGTTTTATTTGAATACACCTTGCTCCTCTGTTTAGGTATGGTCAATGGCTGCTTTCATGAGTTTAGTAATTGCAGCAAAGACAAATGGTACTCAAAGCTGAAAATATTTACTGATTCTTTACAGAAGTTTACCACCCTTGATCTAAACGATGTCCTTCAATTTCTGTCCCCCAACAGACTGATTGTGCTATGAGAATAGAGGTTACTCCTGTTCTAGTGTTTGGCTCATAGTAGGGGATTTTGGTTAAATGAATGAATGAATGAATGAATGATTACACCAAAGCAATGAGTATGGAGAGATGTCTATCATTTTCTTATTTTTGGCCCAACAATTGAACACAGTTCATAAAATTTGAAAATCTGTTTCCAAACATGTTTGAATTGATTTTTATGGCCTTTTAATTAACCCAATAAAAATGGCAACAACACAGCAATTTTAAGAAAATAACATAGCCAAGTATTTTTTTTTTTTTTTATAGCTAGGCATGCAATCTGTATTACATCCACATGTGGTATTTATATGGTCCAAATTATTATCTTTTGGACTTAGAATACTTAAAATTAGGATTTACTTAGAAGATTATGTTCTATATCATTCAAAAACGGAAGAGAGCAAAGTTCTTCCCAAATTTATTTACGTGATGGAGCAATTCTGGCACCACAAAATATGGCAGGAAATTCCATTAAGCGTAATGTTCTGACCTTACCCTACAGTATTTGGAGGGATTCATAGAAAAGCCAAATGAATGCAGACAGATCTCAGTTGTAGGGCTGAGTGTGTACCTCATCAACATACTTTGTAAGGTTTTCAAGGATGGCTTAGAATGGTGAGGATTCTGTTTCAGAATCTTTAGGCCTGTGATGTAGGCCAGAGGTTTTTTGCCAAAATTCTAGAGCCTCATGATGACACTCTGCTCACCCCATGGACACACTCAGGTAAAGTCACCATTTCTTGCTGGTCCTCGCTCGTGGTCTTCCCTGACAGCCACTTCAGTCTCCAAGGTGTCTGAGCCTTTTTTCTGTCTGATGGAGGCCAGGTCTACTCTGGACTTTGGAGTCAGACCCAGACACAAACCTTGCTTCCTTCACTTACTAGCTGTGTGGGTCCAGGCAGGTAGCCTTACCTCTTTAAGTCACTAGTTAACTCAGCAGCAAAATAGGAATTTCACACCTACCTCTTCATGTTGCTGCAAGGATTAAGAAGGAAGATTTGGGGAAATCACCCTGGGAGCTGTCTGGTGTATAATAAGCAGGCAAGAAAGATTTCTTAATTTTTCTCTCTCTCCATCACTTTTTTTTTTTTTTTTTTTTAACTAAGTCTAGGCTTCTTTAGAAACAGAAATCTAGAGAAATGGTCCCCTCTGCCCATTGTGTAGTCACCGTGATAGCTCAGCACCACCTTGCTGGGTTGTGTGTCCTCCCTTCCCTCTTTTCTCTTTTTCCTCTTTCTATAGGCTTCTAGAATCTGGGTCAATTGTCTTCTTCTCTAAGCAGGACTAGAGCAGTTGGATATTCTTCCCCCTTCCCAGACTTGTGGGAAAATCATTAAGTATGTCATAGAGTACTCTCTGTGCCAGCCTGGTCTGGTCATTTCTGGCAGGACCTCAACCAGGTATAAAAGAGCCCCCTTTTTTTTTTTTTCATTCATACCATCCTCTAAAGTGATTCACAACCTTCTTCAGGATCTTTTCTCATTTAGCAACTGGGCTCCACACACAGTCCTGTCATTCTGCCTTCTACTCATTCATCCCTCTGCTTCTGATCCCAGCGTAAACCGGTTCCTCTTTCTCCTTATTTGAGCTACTCAGATGGAGCCTAAAGTGTCCTCCCTGCTTCAGGAGTTGACGTCCTCTTTGAGTTTCTTACTGCTTGTTCACTTTAGTCTTTTATGGACTTTACTGAGCATCTCTGTGCCAAGCCAGGTACTGGGGTTAGAGACACAAAGAGGCTGACTTCTTGCCTTAAAGGGCTGGCAATTAAGAAGCCTCATCTGCTTATCCGTGTTGCTGTCTGTGATCTGCCACCGCCTGGAACCCACTCATCTTCCCTTCTCTGACCTTAATGGCTCCTACTTGTTCTTTAAGACTTAGTTCCAGTGTGTGTGTGACTAACTCCCTCCCACCAAAAAAAAAAAAAAAAAAAAAATAGTCCTCCAGTCATCCATTTTTTAAGCTCCTAATGTGAATTCTCATTTTGTACTTTCCTCATTGTATTATAGTTATCGATTTATATATGTGGGTCCCCCAGTAGACTATGATCTCCAAGAAGGTTGGGATGGTATAATATAGTTTTCTGTCCTCGGCATGAAGCAAAAGCAAAAAGAATAAGAATAAGAACTTGGTCAATGTTTCTTTCATGACTGTGTGAATGACTCACTAATCAAATAAACAAGTGAATGACTGAATGAGTCAAGAACAAGATCTGACCCAGAGGAGACATGTGGCTTTCTACCTGGAACTCACAAGAAAGCTCTGAGATCTCTCGGTAGTACCTGTTTCAGAGTGTCGTTGGGGTCACTACAGGGTTAGTGTTAGAGCCTGGAGGAAACTCAGGAGTCCCATATTGCTTTCTCTAAAGTCATATCATCTAGAACTTGACAAGTAAGATACGCTGGAGCAGAAAGAGTGGCTGGGATTAATACAGACAGAAATGTGCAAATCAACTGGCTTGGATTGAATTTTTGATGGGGGAAAACAGGCTGTTGGAGAGTTTAAGAGCAGTATGAAGGAACCACTGGGGATTCTGTGCATGATCTTAGAGGAAATAACTTCCTTTATTTCCTACACTGGTTATTTAAGTTATCAGAACTAAGGCACTAGTTCTCAAACATAAGCATACACCAGGACCCTTGGAGGGTTCATTGGAATACACATCATGGGGCTTCACCTCCAGAGTTTCTGAATCGGAATGTCTGGAGTGGGGCCCAAGGATCTGCCCTTCGACAGTTCTCCAGATGATGTGAATGATGCTGGTTAGGGCATCATGCTGGACCTGATAAGGGCTTTGCTAATTTCAGCTTGAGAGTTTGACTCATGGGCTCAAATTCTTGCCATATACCTTCTTTCAGTCTGAACAAAAGATTCACGGTAGATTCTCACTTTCTGAGTATGAAAAACATCAGAGTTATTTCAATAATATACTTTTGCCATAATTGCTTTTGAAATAGCCCTCTGAAGTTAGAAAACCAAAACTATAGTTCTTTTATTGAGATAATTTGTTGTGAATATGAGTTCTGTGTCACATTTGGAAAATATGCAAAGCCTTACTCTGAACTTATTTTATTCAATGTACCTGTATCGTTCAGAGTTTCCTATATAAATTGGATGTACCTGCCACAGATGTTGGTTTTGCAGTAATAATACTTTTCTACATTAAAAAAAAATCCTGAAATGAAAATGTAACTTAGTCTTATTATTGTAATCTCCCCTTGCCTTTTTTGCATGGATCATTTGTTTGTGAACTGGTTATTTCAGGAAGGGCTCAAAGGTAATTTCATGGTTTATAGCATTTATATTGGCGCCTTTAATGAGCAAAACATATTGTTTTCTAATACACGAAATAGGGAATTCACATATATATATTATTTTCATTTCCTAATATTACATGTATATCAAGTTCAAGACATTGAGAACAACCACATAAAGAAATTATACTTCCATACACAGGGGAAATATGAAAGTTTTGTAAGGCAAAAACTAAAAAAATTCTTTAAAAAAATCTACATTTGCAGGCTTATGAGATGATTTTATTTTTAATGAATCCAAATGATAGCGGGGAGCTGCTGTTGTGTTTGTGCATTCTACAGCAATTCATATCTAAAAATATGGTAACATATGGCTTTGTTATTATTTCGTTTAGGAATTTATGCACCTAGAGGAGTTTTGAGAGCTCTGGGTCTCGTTCAGATGTTGCGTGCAGCCACACAACGAGATGGGCTGGGGCCGGGGTTCCTCATCCCCAGGTTATTAAGATTTGTTTTGACCAATTCACGTTTTTGTGGTTGTTGTTGGTGGTGGTGTTTATTAAACTCAAGAACTTTTTTTATGCCTATTTGCTAATGATCCTCTTCCCTCTTATTATGTTTTAGAAAGCTGCCTTGGTGAGATATTTTTGGGCTCAGAAAAATATGTCCTGGATTAGAAAAGAGGACAGGCTTCTTTTTCTAGCCCTGGAGTGAGGTGGCTCTGCGGCCTCCTGGTTATTTGATGTCCTGGGGAATCACTGACACCCACACACTCCCAGTCACAAGAACTTTCCCTCCCATCCAGATTGTGTTTGCTTTACTGCTCTCGCACGGAGCATGCAGCTGTGTAAACCCGGGATGCTTTCTGCACCGCTTTGATCTTTGCATGGATCAACAGTTGCCCTCACTCCTTGAACCCTGTTCCATGGCCCCTGTATTTCTTGGATTTTTTTTCATTTTCTGCTAGTTACGGCATTGCGTAGGAGGCCTTCCAAGAGCATCCCAGCGACTTTGGGTGGAGAATCTGGAGGGAGCACCTGAAGTCTGTCATTTGTAGAACCTGATTAAGAAGCAATTTCTATTTGATGCCCAAGAGACAGGCCATTTAAGTTTCCTTCTAACAGGCGATCCGATCATTTCAAGTAGACTGCCGGAGCCCGAAAAACGTAAACATATTACCGACCGAATAAATGTTTATGGAACAAATGCAGTGTGTGTGTGTGTGTGTGTGTGTGTGTGTGTGTGTGTCCTGAAAAGTTCATTCCTTTCATAAACCATGGCTTGATACTTCTGTCAGAGTTGGGCTATTGGACTGACACAGTGTAGCATTATTTTTATTTATTATTATCAATAAATTGGGTGCCTGTACATGGGAGGAATATAAAAGTCATGGTGCCTGTCCTTAGAGTCTAGTAGGAGGATAAGATCCTTGATTTAAAGGCTTCAAACAAAATACGAGGAAATCCTGTGGGGGTCCTGGAGAGGGGGCCATCATCTCTGTATGGGGTGATCATAAATGGCTGACAGAGCTGGGCCATAATGCTGAGGCAGCATGTTGAGCTAATTGATGAGAAGAGGTCAAGGGCCCAGGCAAGAGCTCAAAGGTAGATGAAACTTCAGGGTTCCAGATTTAAGTTGACTTGGTTTTGAATCCTGGCTCTGCCCCTTACTATCTATGTGATCTGGGGCAATTTGCTGAATCTTTATGATTCTCAGTTTTCTCACCTTTAAAATGGGATTTGTGATAGTCTCTGCCTTCTAGATCGTGAGAAAGAAACAAGAGAATCCATGCAACTGTTTAACACTGTCTCTGTGACAGCAGTCAATGTTAGCTTCTATTATTGCTGCACTGCAACTGTTCTTCTTATCCTTTCTATCCTTTCTCCTCTCCCTCCACTCCCCCACCCCTTTCTTCTTTTGATAAATGTTTACACTAGAAAAGATGAGCCGTGCTGGAGCCAGCATTCTGTTTTGACAGGAGCCCAGGAGTTATTCTGAGATTAGGTCAAAGACTGAGTCTCTACTCTCTGGGGTAGAGCCATATCCTTATCAGTGTCCCCAGAACCCAGAAGAACGACGTTCAGAAGAAAGGCTCTTGCCTGCAGGTTTTGAATGCCAAGGTGAAGCTCAGTGAGTGACATAAACTGGCCATGTACTGTGGCAGTTGACTGAAAAGTAGAAGCCGCCTTCCGCATCCCAGGAGCGAACTCTTCCTTCCTCTGTGCCTGGTGCTTTCTCATGCTCAGTCTTAGGTACGCAGATGTTCTTGATTGCCTGAGTATAGTGAACCCTGATTGCCCACATTTATTAGTAGAACCAACTAAGGATCACAAATAATTGGGCCTGAAAGTCCAGACTAACACACAGGATCAGTTTACAGGGTTGCCCTAGTTTCTTCCACGTCTCTTGAGCTGCAGCTGGAAATCCGGTTTCTTATCAAGCAGGTCATCAGTGTTGCAATCTAAGAACCTGGGCTAAGATTTGGGTCAAGTTGTCTCCACAGTTGTGTGGCGAGATTTGGCAGGAAACCTCTCACAGAGTCCAGGAGATAGTAGAGTCTAGAAGGCCAGGCCACAGTGTTGCTCCATCTATAGGAGAAACTTTGTGCAATATATATTGTAACTTTATTTATAAAGAATAGATCTCAAAACAGGAAGAAGCGAGTAGAAGTTAGGAGACAGCTTTAATTTTTCCAATAATAATTGTGAAGTCTGTTCAATTTTCTTTTCTTTTGAAAAAATAATTTAATCTTCTAGAAAGTATATACATTTAGGAATAATTTCCTGGGTGTCTTCATAACTTTCTTTTGATCTTTTTTCATTTTTTTTTTTTTTTTTTTTTTACATCTCTAAATCGTAGTTCCCTGTGCAGTGGCATTACTAACATCTCAACTTTAGGAAATGATTCATTGCTTTATAATTTCAATTCACTAATTATTTTCAGCCATGCAATAAATTTAAATCCTTTACTATCTAGATAACATTTTTTCCTCTTGTCACTGAGATATAATGATTGGGAACTGTTTTTAGAAGTTGACCCTTTTTGGGACAGCTCTTAGTGATTTGTCCTTTATACCAGCACATAACTTATAGGGTGTCTGTTTCCACAATGGGAGATCCGTGCTGCAAATCTATACATTTTTCCAGGTGCCCAGAATAATGCCCATTATAATAAATGTAATAAAGAGTTTTTTTGTATGACTAGTAAATAGGAGAATGTTTATTTGAAGGATGAGGCTACAAGGAAAGTAGTTTCTAAAGAAAAAAGGATGAAGGATAAAGTCAACAGCTGAGGCATCCTTTACTCTCCTGAAAATGGGCTGTGAATCAGGCAAGGCCAGTCAGTGGTGCAGTATACTGTAGAGAGGAACCTTGTGATCCATGAGGGCCCTTCATCTGCCACTAACTTGCTTTATTGTGGGGTAGTCACCGAGCCCCTCGGAACCTTGGTTTCCTTATCCAGAAAAAGGCCCTTAGGCTGGAGACCTCAGCAGTCAGACTCTCTTCTTTAATATTAACTAGAGTAACTCTCACTTTATCCTCACTTTCCACATAAGACTTCTTTCTAGGACATGCTTTAAAAAGCATTTTTTATGGCTGTGTAGTATTCTATCATATACATACTTCATCTTCTTTATTTATTCATCTGTTGGTGGCCTTTTAGGTTGCTTCCATATTTTAGCTACTGTAAACAATGCTGTAATGAACATACAGATACATATATATTTTTTTAAATTAGTGTCTTCATATTCTTTATATAGATACCCAAAGGAAGAACTGCTGGATCACGTGGTTGTTCTAATCTTAATTTTCTGAGGAACCTCCATACTGTTTTCTATTGGTCTACACCAATTTACAATCCTACTAAGGATGTTTGATGGTGCACTTTTCTCCACATCCTCTCTTTTTGATAATAGCCATTCTATCAGGTGTGAGGTAATATCTTGTGGTTTTGATTTGCATTTCCCTAATAATAAATGATATTTAACATTTTTTATATACCTTTTGGCCATCTGTACATTGTCAAAAATTAATTAAAACATTGAAATTCTGAAAATAACAGGTTTTAAACTATTTTGTTATGAAAATTGTCAAGAATGTAGAACATTTAAACAATACTATAATAGTAAAATGGAAGAACCATATGCTCACTACCTAGATTCAACAAATGCTAATGTTTTGCCATGTTAAGTCCATTTATTTGTTCATCCATCCATCCATCCTTCCATCCATCCATCCATTTATTTATGCACCCGCCCATCAACTGACATGCCTACCGATTAATCCTTCTACCTGTGCACCCATCCATCCTTCCATATATCCATTCAGCGGCCTGTGCATCCTCTCATCCATCCACTCATCCATCCACTCATCTGTCCACTCATCCATCCATCCATCCATCCATCCACTTATAGACATACATACATTAATGCATCCATATATGTAAGTTGCAGACACTGACACACTTTACCCTTAAGTACTTTATCAGGCATCTCCTAAAATGAAAGACATTGTTCTTTATAATCACATTTATTACCATTATCATGTCTATGAACTTGATAATAACTCATGAATATAAAATAATATGTAATCTATACCCAAATTTACCCAGATTCCTCAAAATGTCTTTCAAGGCTTTTTAAAGTTTTCAATGAGGCTACCGTCAGTCAAGGTTCACAAATAACATTTGATATCTTTTTTAGTCTGTTTTAAGTGGAATGTTTTTTTGTTTGTTTGTTTTTTTGTTTGTTTATTTGTTTGTTTTTTGTGGGGTGGGAGAGGTTGGGTTCATGGGGAAAGTTCCTATCTGGATACTGTGGATACTGCCAATTTCATTTTTCAGGAACAAGGGTTTTCTTTATATTCCAGTACTTTTGCATTATTAAGGAAACTTAATTTGTTGTGTATGTGTACCTCTGTGAATCTGGTTTCAACTTCAAACCCAGCTGACACTGACTGTGAGAAAGATTTTTTTTGGGTGAAACTTGGGAGGAGAGAAAAAAAATATGTTAATTAGGATTGTGGGAGTGTACTCTGTTTATCTCAGGCAGAATAAGAGTTCCCTGGGCCCTGTGCCACAGCCAGTAAGACAAAAAAGTTGTGGAAAGGAAGAGTCAGGTCTCAAGTTAAGAAACCAAACCCTCCAAGTCACAAGGGCTATTTGTCTATAATTAGAGTGCAAAAAAGACAGAGAAGTGTAGGTCAGGACTGCCTCTTTCTTGTCACTGAAGCTCGTCTGGGGAACGTAGAGCACTGGGTGACAAACACTTTTTGGCCTCACAAACTCTGTGCAGCATAGTAGAACCGACCACTTGTCCTCCCTCCTTTGAGGTGGGGATATTTGGCATAGCTTAGGTCACAGAGAGGGGGCAAACATGCCCACAAGTTGGTTTGTGCGTCGAATTAACTTACTCCAAAATTAGGTGAAATTTTTGAGTGTGTTTATCATCCACCCAGAGTCATGAAATTTCACAGGCAAATGCATCACTTCTGAAAGTTGTAGGACTAGACTTCCACTCCGGGACCTTCCTCCTGCCTCTTTGCTTCACCTTTTGACTCTTTTCTTGGCCCAGCTCAAGGACAAGCCATAACTTTGGGTGTGACTTGCAGAGGAGAAGATTCAGTAAGATGTTCCTCTGCATCAATAGGCGTCATCTACTGGTGTATTTTATCCACTCTGTGACCTTTAAAAACCAAGAGATTCATATAAAAATCTGGCTTTCCCACTGGATTTGAAAATTGGAAGTAGAGGCAATGATTGGCTGGAGCTGAGCAAATGCATCAGAAAGGCATGAGGTTTCTAGTTTTCCATAGTCCCCACCACTCGCTGTTGTCTCCCTTCCCAATTTAAGTAGTTTGACTCATTTATTCTTCTGTCCCTCTGACTTGCTTTCGCAATACCAGGAGGAAAAAGCCATGAAAACCTCCAGATGAATCCTTGGGACATTTAGAAGTGAAATGAGCATCAGAGAAAATTGACTGATGACATGTAGGAAAAGACTATGGAGTCTTTGAATAATTGCGAAGATATTATGAGTTTTTTTTCCCAAGATCCCTCTAGAAGAAAGAGCCCAGATCCCACGAATTGATTACAAGTTACTACTAGCCCATTCAAATTCTAGTCCTCGTGAAACCGAAGGAGTTTATGGGTCTTCCATGGAGTTTGAACATAGGAACGCTTTTTTTATTTTAAAAATGAAAAGCCCCTCTCTCATTTTCAGTAATGGTATAATAGCATAATGTCACCTACCCACCACCTGCGTGTCCGAGAAGGACTGTGGGTGCCATGCGGACCACATTAAACAATCAGCCCTCAAGGGTCGATGGTTCAAGTTAGTTTAAAATGAGAAATTGCCAGAGACCTGAAACCCATCATTATTAACCTTGTGGCACTACGTTGTCATAACCAGTAGCCAACTCTCATTTTTTTATTTTAATTTTTTCAGTTGGAAGAAAGGCTCATTGATGAAAGTTGGCTCACTTCTTTTTGTTTAAGTTAAGTGGTCAGACCACCAAGAATAATTACTTTCTTTTGATTGGGAACAGGCCCTATTACAGATGTCCTTCACATGGCCAATCTACTTTTGCTGGTACACCCCACAATTGATTTGAGCTGTGTTTATATATAGACACCCACCCACAGAGACTGTGGAGAAGCATCTGTGTGTCACCACCTAAGTTTTCCAAAGGAATTACCCTTTAGTAATTTGCGGTTTTGTAGCTTAAGTACATTTATAATGAATGAATGGATGGATGAATGAATGAGTGACTTTCTTCTTCCTTTATCCAAAACTGGAACAAATGACAAAAAGAAAATATGAAATAGGAAGGGTTTGGGGAAATGGGGTATAGAATAATATGCATTATATCCCTGGACATTTTATGGTAGATGATTCTAGAAGAGTGGGTTCAGCGCTTTCCAAATGTGGCTCCATTGGTTGTTATGCATTGTCTGACCAGGCAGCCAAGGTCCTGCTGAAGATTTTCTTTTCCCTGTGGCAATAGCTTTTTCGGAATCCTGCCTTGTGACACCCAGAGAAGTCTCCAGAGTTACAGCAGAGGTCATCAAGGCACCTTTCCCAGAGACAGGCCTCTTGTAGCCTTGACTATTCATGCTATTTATAATGTTATTTCAGTGTGATGAGCTTGCTTCTATCTTTGGCCTGAAGGGTGAATTTCTTATTCCAGGTCAGAGTCAAGAAACTTGAACTTGATTTCTTCCCACAATTCCCAGTGAACCCCACTTCTTTCCATAATTCCCAGTGACCCTCTCTTCTTCATTTTAGGCTTCCAGGTATTATCTCTTTTATGAGCCATATTGCTTAACCCTTCTCAATCTGAGTATCCTTCTCTGTAAAATGTGTATAATAACTGGACCTAAGGTAGAATTGTTGAATTAAATTAGGTTGAAAGTGTGCAATACTTAGAACAACCTCTGGCATTAGTAAGCTTTCAGTAACTGTCACAGTTGTGAGCATCATGGTTATTGTTATTGTTTTCTCTTCCTCTCTCTCCTCATATTCCTCCTCTTTCTCGATCATCACCATCACCATCATCATCTATAATTGCCCCTTAGGCCACCATGATAGAATTATTTGTGTTTTTGTATGTGTGAGATCACATGTCCAAAAGTAAGACAGCATTTTCCATAAGAGCTTTATTTAATATGTTTTCTTCTACTCATGAATTTCCCTTAAGCTACACCTAGAACCCATTAAAATTATTTGTGGCTTTTCTAGAAAAGTGTCCTTCTGAGCTCTGTATCACGACATGGCACATATTTGGCATATGCACACAAACACATGCATGATGAACACTAGCACACAATATTTGTTGATAGAATAAATTAATTTTTCACTGAATAACAAATACATGCTCATTATACTCCTTGTGGAGCTAATTTGTTCTCATGTCTGAGAGCAAGGCCAAATCACCAGATTGATGGCTCTGGCTATATATCAGAAGGACTTTCCATCACAGCTGATAAGTGGACCCAAATCTGTAATGATACTACCAGTCATCAGAATGCTCCAAACTACCCCTCCCCAACCACACATAGCATGTGGGGTATGCACCATGTGCTGGTCGCGGTGAAAAAGACGTTTCTTTTCTCAGTGCGTTTGCTATCTCTAGGTGGTTTACATGCATTAACCTTGCTCTTGGGACTCCAGCTTGCACTAGTGAAGGTAGTGCTGGTAAAAAAAAAGCATTATTCCCACCCTTGCATGCTCTAACACCTCTCAGCCCATCTCCACCCCCCACTAATGTGTTAGTCCAAGAGAATCCACTTACATTTCTGGAGTATAGTGAACCTCACTAGTGGAGACCAGAGCCAGCTCTGAGGGCAGGGGTGCCCTTGCTGGCACTATAGACAAGAGGCAAATGTGGCATCAGAGTGGACACTCATGGAGCCCTAGACAAATGGCAAGTGAAGGTGCTGAAGTGCCAGCTGCCAGCGTGTGGTTTTGGGGAAAATTTCAAAGACCCAGGGCCTCTAAAGTCTGACCTAATTTGCTATTAGTGAGCAGTCTCCCAGAAGACTGGGGAGCAGATAGGAGACTTGTGAAAAATCCCAGACATCTCAAGGATTAAAAAAAGAGAGGGGAGAATGTGGTCTGAGCAATTTCTGGCAGCTCTGTAGGCATTCATTATCTCTTGGTAGCAAAGCATGGTTGGACTGATTGTTTTGCTATTGATCATGTTCCCTGTATTTCTTAGGCTAATTTTTTTTGGTAACACAGACCCAAAATGTATAAACAAATTCCTTTCTTGATCTTCTAAGCTACGACTACTTAAGAGATTCAGGCTTGGGGAACTTAGTTCCTACCACAAGCTCCAGAATGGAGGATTTATAACTGGAAGAGAGACAGAAGGTATGCAAGAGGTACTCAACCTGTCACTTTCTTCACCCCCAGAAGCATAGGCAGATGCTGATTCTTCTGCAGTTGTTGGGCTTGGGAGCTATTTTCCTTCCTGGGGAGATGGGTGTTAACTGTTTCAAGACTGAAACTGCTGAAAGAATCAGCATGCAGGGTGACCTGAGCACATCTATGTTATATAAGGAAATGTAGACGAGGAGGCCTGGAGGGTGTGTACCCCGCTTGTGGTGGTTACCTCTGTAGCAGGGGCAGGAGGCTGGGAAAGGGCCAGGGCTGAGGGCCAAGGGGATATTCGAGCTTTGTTCAGAGTGCTTGTATTTTTTAAAAATGGGAAATATTCATGCACAGCTTATATAATACAATTATTTTTAAGAAGTAACCTGAGGGATATTAGTTTTCTATGACTGCTGTAAGAAGTTACCGCAAACTTAGTGATGTAAAACACAAACTTATTACCTGACACAGGGCTTACTGGGATAATATCAAGGTTTCGGGGGAGCTCTGTTCTTTCCAGAGGCTCTAGGGGAAGATCCATTCTTTGCTTTTTCTGACTTCCGGAGACAACTCCTATTCTTCAGCTCCTGACCCCTTCCTTTATCCATGAGCCAGCAGCATCAGGCTGAGTCCTTCTCAGATGGCCATCTCATTGGTCTTTGCCTCCTTCTCCCATTTTAAGGACCTCATGGTTACAGTGGGCTCACCTAGTTATGAAGGACAACATCCCTGTGTTACCCTAATTCCATCCGCAACTTTAATACCTCTTTACCAGATAAAGAATGGAAGGTATGGTGAAAAAAGTGCTGGCTATAGATAGGACCCCTTAAATACGTACTCCTGCTGCTGCCAGCACCCAGCCACAGCCCCCAGGGCCACCTCCACTGCTAATGCTATTCTTATTTAATGAGTCGTCTCAGTTTCTTCTGTCAGCTTCCTCCCACTTTCACAGTCAGCTGGGGGTTGTCTAAGAGGTTAGTCCTTGCATGGGATGGGAGTTCTCATTAGCATCCATCTCAGAGAGAAACCTTTTTTTTTTTTCCATTGGATGCCTTGACCCTTTCTGGGCATTCCATTCCAGTCTTTCTCTATCATCCATCCATCCATCCATCCATCCATCCATCCATCCATCCATCCTCACAGCCATCCATCTACCCAACTATCCCTCCATCCCTTCTCCCATCTCTCCATTCTCCCACCTCCCTCACCCTCTCCCTTTCCTTCTCCCTTTTTCTCTCCTTCTCCTTCTTTTTTTCTATCTCTCTATTTTTGGTCTTAAATTTTGTATGTTTTTCTTCTGTCTTCTATAGGTAAAGCAAGTTTTTTTTTTTTTAAATGTAAGGGCATTAAGTATGAGGTAAAGTAGATTTTTTTTTCCTCTAAGATAATTACCTTTTTTTTTTTTAATTGTTTAGTATCTACTGGGAAAATAGTATTATAAATGTTGACATGAGAAGTGGAACCATCATTTTTTGGAAGAAAAAACTTTCCCTGTACTCTTAAAGATACCTTTGCAAATTTTATGCAATAATAAAATAATTATATGATGAAGAAGAAAACATATCAGTTGGTAAGTATGTTTATATTAGTGTGTACTTATACTATCTAGGGCTTCTTAATTCCTGTAATTACTCAATATTCTATTATTATCCCCATTTTCAGATGAGGATATAGATTATACATATGTTTACATTACTTGAAAAATAAAAATGTAGATAAGAAAAGGAAAATAAAAATCACCTGAACTACCTGTGCACAATATTTTGTTGTATGTGGTTTCAGAGTTTTTACTGTGAACATATCTTTAGGGTTTTTTTTATTGATTCCTATAAGACTTTAAACTGTCTCTCTGTTGTTGGTATAGCCTTGTCAATGAGGGAGAATACTCTTTGCTCTTGTGGGGTTCAGTAGGACCCCCTCCCTCTCGACTACTAATGCTTCTCTTGGTAAAACATACACACACACACAAACACAAACACATACACACACTCACATATGCACAAATATTCCAACACTGTTGTTATGCTCATGCATTTCTTTTGTTTTGTTCATATGTTTTGTTTAAGTACTGTTTACCCCTACCCCGCATAAACATGCTTATTATAGAATTATTTGGAAAATATACAGAAGTAGGAAGATGACAAGACAATTGCCATGGTCTTGCCATCTAAAGATAAACACCATGAATGCTGTGATTTACTTTTTCCTAACTCTTGGAGTCAGCTTCTTGTTTTTGTGGAATTGTGCCTGTGGTTTTAAAACTGTGGAAATATAACACAGATGCATGAAAGTGCACATAATATATACTTGCTGTTGGATGAATTGGAATAAACTGAAACACACCCAGATAATGAGCATGTGGGTCAAGAAAGGAAACATGACCTAGAAGCCCCCTTTTGCCCTCATTCAGTCATTATCCTCTAGTGCCCACCAGGGGTAAAACACTGTTCCCATTTCAGACAGCATGAATTAGTTTTGTCCATCTTTATACCTTCTGTGAATGGTATCACTTTCTGTGAATGGAGTCACACAGTAGGTATTCTTCTGTGTCTGACTTCTTTCTTTCAACTTATGAGCTTTATGCTTAATGCTGCATAGAGTTCTAGATCATTCGTTCTCTTGGGTATAGAGTATTCCATTGTGTAAATATACTACAATTTATTTAGGTTGTGATTGGGTTGATAAAAATTTGAATGCTATATTTTCATGTAACATTCTGTTAGAATTTTTCCCTGCTTTACCACCCTCCTTGTAAACATTCTTTTAACATAGTATTTATGGAGTAGATTTGTATCTATTTAACCTATCTTCTGTACTTGCATATTTAGGAGGTTTCTACTTTTTTTTTTCTCAGTGAATAATGCCTACATCTGTGCACTGAGCATTTTTCTATCTGAGATGGTTTTGTCAGGTTAAATTCCCTGAAGTGGAATAGCTAGTTCAAAGGTTCAACCATCACAAAGTCTTTTGATAGGTGGTGTCAAATTCCTTTCCAAAGGAATTGTGCCCAGTTTTATTTCCACCAGCAGTGAATGAGAGTTCCTCTCTTGTCACACACTTAACAGCGCTGTGGGAAGAGATCCATGTAGTCTTCTACTTAAACCATTTCCTTTGGCCATG
Source organism: Eidolon dupreanum (assembly GCA_028627145.1). Lineage (NCBI taxonomy): Eukaryota > Metazoa > Chordata > Mammalia > Chiroptera > Pteropodidae > Eidolon > Eidolon dupreanum. The sequence continues at coordinate 111,335,837 of CM053508.1, read as the reverse complement.
TTAGAATGGGCGGCTCTTACCCCGAGTGCAGCATCGTTTCCCTGATGGGTGGCACAAGGAAGCTAGCTTTGGACTTGAACCTAAAGGCTCAGCTTCAAGAGCCAGCTCCTTCTCCATTAAGTGTCCTTAGGCAAGATAACTAACCTTTCTGAGTCTCAGTTTTCTTATTTGGAGAATAGGGCTTTTTAATTCTTGTACTTCCTTCTCTGCTGCTTTATCCAGCTTTACAACTTGTGAAATTCTGTTCCTATAAGATGGTGATGATAATGTAACTTTTTTTTTTTTTTTTTGCTACACTCCATCACAGGTAGTAGACTCCTAACTGTAGTGCTTTTCCACGTTGCTTTTAAAGTTATACAATTGTGCTGCTCAAAACAAGCCCTGTGCTCTGTGCTATGCCTCCTACTGAAAATTCCCTTTGTCTATTTATTCACACGTTATTCTTTTTTTCCAATGAGCCTTTATTGAACATCTAATATGACCCACCACTCTACTGAGCACTGGGGATACAAAGATGAAATAAACCTGCTTCCTGCTTGCAAGGAAGTTAGAATCTAGAGGTGAAGGCTGCCAAGGGAGTAGACTGGGGTGAGATAAGGGCCCCAGAAGTTCAGGAAATTGGGGGCACCTGGAGAAGCGGCATCTAACTTCTCCAAAGAATGGAGGAGTCAGCAAAGGCTTTGGGAAGAACATTTTATTGAGGCTGAATTTGGAAGAATGAATAGGAGTCTGCCAAGTGAAGGGTGGGGTAAACTACGGAGACCTGAGAGTTTGGGTTAAGCAGTCGTTCTTCCCTGGGAGTGGTTTTGCCTTCCAGGAGACATTTGTGGGTATCTGGAAACATTATTTTTGCTTCATTGTGATGGAGGTGCCTATTGGCATCTAGTGGGTAGCGGCTAATGATGCTGCTGCTAAACACCCTGCAGTGTGCAGTGCAACTGCCACACAAATGTCATAGTTCTCAGTTGAGAAGCTCTAGGCTAAAGTGAAAGTAGAGGGCATGTTGTGAGTGCATGTGTGCATATGCACTCACACACTCACACCCGTGTGAAGAAGGAGGACTCCATGCTCCCTCTGCTTGGGGGCGGCCCACATGTAGGTTCTGGAAGCCCGGTCCAGGCTCATTGACTCTCTGTCCTGAGAGTTAGTGCCTCAGCAGGTGTGCCTCACCACCGGCTCCCTTCCCAATGCCCTTTCTCTGATTTATTAGAGCATTTTATTTCCTCGTCAGTGTTTATGACATCCAGGGACTTGGTTGAACCACTAGGAAATGAGAGTGGACAGTGAGACTATTATCATTCATTTTCACTCCCCATAAACATTTTTTTTTCTTTTGGAAGATATTGCTAATCCTCTCGTGAATTGGCTTTGCCGTTCTTTCTTGAGCCTAGGTATAAAAAGCAAAGTGGTAGTGACTTTTTCCTTATGGCTGCTGAAAAGGTTACGTGGTGTTTGGACCGCTGCCTGCTTCTACCCTGGAGCACAAAAGATCCAGGAGTAGAAATTGGTTCTAACAATATCCCTTTAGAAAATATTGAGGGAATGTGAGTCACTTTTTCTTTGTGTTAAAGGCATTATGTCCCTCAAATTCAGAGTTAGAGGATGACATGTGCTTGATCCCTACTTCCTAGAGGGGCTAATAATTGAGTCGGCATGGCAACCCAGAAGCAGTCTACAGAAACCTTTAAGAGCCTTGGGCCTGGGAAGATTCCTGTATTTTTTTTTTTTTTTTTTTGCTATGTATATGTTTAAATTTCTAGAAAAGTTTTCGTTTTGATGGGAGTAGGAGTGGAGGGATTGGGGTGTGTGTGAGAAGTGCGTAAAGTACAGGATAATTTCCAGCTTTTTATTATGGATGGAGGAGTTTTCTACCTTAGGGTTTCTTTGATTGCAAACAACAAAAAGGACTGGATAATTTAAGAAGAAGGAAAACACGATACTGTACCTGATATGACTTTGGTTGTATATAACAGAAAGGCCACCACACCGTGGCTTATTTTCAGGAAGGGGCAGCCCAGAGTTGGCGCATCAGCACCCAGTGTGCCCGATTGCCATCCTACGTATGTAGCTTTCATGCTTGAGCTTGGTCCCTGTCGTCCCCACTACCGGGTGTTCTCTTCATGGTACTGCCTTTGGGGTGACTCAGCTCTAATCCCCTTTTTCGTATGACTCAGCTCCAGGTTTAGATTCTCAGGAGAGAGTCTGGGTTGCCTGTCTTTTGGACATGCTCACAGTCAATTATCCATTCCCATGAGGTGAAAACTATGAAAGGGTTGGAATGAGCAAGAGGTGCTTTGTGCTACACATGCGTGAAGATGCTTTTCAAAAGCAAAGGATTAAGGTGTACAGCTTGATTTGTTCATAGATCCATGTGGTTGGGAGAAAGAATAAAAAGAAAAATAGCTAGCATTTAGTAGATTACTGCCCTGTAAATTAACTTGTAGGCACTGGATCCCAAAGTATAGTGGATCGATCATTCTACTCTCAATCTTTATCCTGTCTACAGCTAAGTTCTTTTTAGGTAATGGAGAGAGTGATTTGGGAGGTTCTCCTGAGAATACTCATCATTTCACCCTCTAAATGACCTCATCTAAGGTCAATATCTTCTAGGCTTCTTTTAAAATAATAATAATTCTTATAAATCTCTCTCCTACTTTTTGATGTACAATTGGTATATTTTGGTCCCTTAATTAAAATTCGAGTCTGCCAAATATAAACAAATGTTAAGATACAACTTGTAGGGATACCTGATTGGGATTCAGATAGCCTTGGGGAAATTAATAAAATCTATCTTTGCTTCAGTTTCTTCATCTGTCAAGTGGGAATAGTACCAACCTTATAGACTTGTTGTAAGAAGTGGGTTAATAAATGTAAAGTGCTTTGAACTGGGTCATATGTGTAATTTTATGTCCTGTAAGTATTGGCTATTTAAAAAAAAAGTTTAAAAACTTATTTTGATATAATTATAAATTCATAGGAAGCTACAAAAAAATAGTACACAGAGGATCCATGCACCCTTCACCCAGTGTCCTATAATGGTTACGTCTTCTAAACTAGAGTAAAGTACAGAAACCAAGAAACTGATGTTGGTGCAATGTGAGTATATAGTTCTGTGGTGGGTAGAATTATGGCCCACAAGGTGTCCATGTCCTAATTCCTGGAACCCGTGAATACGTAATATCACATGGCGAAGGGGGATTAAGGTCACAGATGAAATTAAGTTACTCACCAGCTGAATTTAAAATAGATTATCTAGGATTATCTAGGTGGGTCCAAGGGTATTAAACATGGATGAGGGAATCAGATGAGCTAATCAGAGAGAGGGCACTGCTTGCTTTGGAGATGGAGTGAGGGTGCCGTGGGCCAAGGAAGGTGAGTGGCTTCCTCAAGCTGGGAAAGAAATGGTGTGGATTCTCTCCTTAGAGATGCCAGAAAGGAATGCACCCTGCTGACGTCTTGGTCTTTCCCCAGTGAGATCCACATTGAACCTCTGATATGTGGAACTATAAGATATAAACTTATATTCTTTTAAGCCACAAAGCTTTTGGTGACTGTTGCACCACAGCAGAAAACGGATTTAAATACTATCATTTCATCACGTGTGCAGGTTCATGGAACTGCCACCGCGATAGAAGTACGAGGCTGCTCCATCGCCACGTAGAGCTCCTTTTGGAGTCACACCCACCACCCACCACCCACGACCTTCTTACGTTCTTCCAGGAAGCGTGCCGTCCACTTCTCATGCTGTCCACTCTGACCGGGATGCGCCTGCCCCATTCTTCCTAGCTAACGCCTCATCTTTTAAGACTTTAGATAACCCCTCTCTGACTTCCTCACCTCAATCAGACCTCCTCCCAATATAACGTCTAATTATATTCTTTATTTCATAGCATTTATTGTAAGATATGGACAACGGTATATTTATTTGGGTGAGAGTATTTGTTTAATCTCTGTCTCTTGAACTAGTCTGGAAATGCCATTGGGGCAGGCACTATATCTCTTTTCCTCGGTGTTGACCTCTCAGCTTCATGTCTGTGACTGTACAGACAGTAGGGGCCGAGTCAATCTTGGCTGAGTGAATAAGCGAATGGCAGTAGTCACGCTGTAGAGCTGAAGCTGCACCTGAATCTTTAAATGGAAGAGCGCAGTAGCATTATAGGAAATTCTGCTTGTGTTTGCTCAACGAACTTTTTATTTTTGTCACCTTCTGTGTGAGCTATCATGCTAAACTCTGGTTCTGCTTTGGTGTCCCCAGGTAGTTATATTTCTGTGAACTCTCACTAGATAGTTTAACATGACCGAACCTGCATTGCACAGTGGGCCAGTTTTGCATTTTTTTTTATTCCCTAGCTTTTACCAGAAATAGTTTGGTTAACTCATGCAGATGAAGTAAATCCCAATAACAGCATTATTCCCCAAAGAATGTGAGCTTCTTTTACCAAACATAATTATCTTGAGAAAGAATCGATGAAGTGAACTTACATTACCTCTTGGCCAAACGCTTTTTAGAATTATTCAACCAAAGATAGCAGGCTGCACCTAGGGGAAGCCAAACATCTGGATGAAGAATGAAATATCCAGATGTTTTCAAGTATCTGGATGTTTCTAACCATCTGTTTCTCTTGATTATTGACAAATGATCCAGCTGTTTTGCAGAAGATGGTATACCTAGTCTAACAGAAGAGAGAAATAGTATTCTTAGAAAATTTTGATGACATCCCATATGTACTAACACAGGGTATATGTCTTTAATTGAAGCCACAATACGATTGCAGAAAGTGAAAATAGCTTTATGTTTTCTGAAGCTGTTGTCTTGCTGTGAGTGCCACACAGCAAAAATTTGAGGTTAATTGTCTCATTTGCCATCAGAGTCTAAATTGTTTGTAGCTTTATTCTATTTATAATATATTCACACCTTAACCAATAACTTTACAACTGTAATAGAAGAATACTGATTATTCAGCACTGCTGAAACTTGCATATTGCCGAAACATTTTAGTTTTTTTTAAAGTAGAGAAAATTTCGGTACCTAAAATTTCTAGTGTGATTAGGAATTCATAAACCTTGATTGAAAATGCATCTTGTCTGGAGCAAAAATCTTGGAGACTGAATAGCAGCACGCCCCCTGCCCTCACCCAACACACACGCTTTCTATTGTTTAAGCCTAAGCAAAGGCTCACAGTTATTTTTTTTTTAAATTAAATTAAGGCTGGAGTAGAATAATATAATTGGAAGGCTTATTGAAACTTGAAATCTATTCACAGTCGGCCACAAGGATCTCTGTCTGATGTTTGTGGCCCTGTAGGACTGAATATGCAGTCCTTAACAGGATGCCCTGACAGTGAATGAAGACGTGGGGCTTGAATTTATGTATTATCTTATTGCTCTGTCATTTTCTTGAGCACTACACCAGAGCGCATGGAAAAGTAAATTATAGGAAGTCGCGTGGTAGAGCGGTTAAGACTGATGAACTAAGAGTCCATCCTATGTATGCTCAGAGTCTTAGCTCTACGGTCTGATTGTATTTCCAGCTCTGGAGGTTAGTCCTAAACATTTGGAGCTGGAGGAGTGGTGACTAAGGAGGCATGTGATTCCAGTGATGTTTAGTGACATTAGTTCTTCATACCAAATCGATGCAAATGTATTTCTCTTTTGAGTGTCTGTTAAACATATTGCAAGTGACAGACCCTCAAAGATAGGTTGTGTATGGAACACAAATTCAAATTAGTGCATCAAAACAGCATAAGGGGTGAATGGACAAACCCAAATGTCTTGCCTAAACATTTAGCTCCAAATTTTACAAAAAGCCAAATGTTTTCAATTCTGTTGTATATAAATGGGATGATTGTGTATTTACTTCTCACTTTCACTGCCAGTGCGATGGGGTTTGTGGGGGAGACAAGGACAAACTATGCAAAATAGCAAATGAGCCAAATCCATCTGGATTTGGTTATATGCTGATTATATAGTTTGTTGTTCTGTTGTTTTCAGTGTCTCCCAAACCTTCTATATTTTAGGCAGCATAAGGGGTGAATTTCATTCCTAGGAGGGGGGAATGACATTTGACTTTGACTCCCTTTGTAATGCAATGCATTGCTATGTATTTCTAAAGTTTCTTCTGTACAGTAATAGTATATGATAATGATGGGTAACATTTATTGAGTACTTACTGTGGCCAAGATCCATGCCAGATGTTTTACATTTATCTCTTCTTAAACTTCACAACAGCCCAGTGACATAGATATTATTAGCTCCATTTTCAATGGAGAAAATGGAGATTTAGAGAGGGCAAGCAACTTGCCTATAGCATCAGTCTGTGAATGACTGTTAGAGGCAGAACCCAAACCCAGGTAAGTGTGAACTAACTTTTTGTCGCTGGATGATGCTGCACCTAATGATTTCTGTATTTTTATAGACGAAAGTAAAATTAATATATGGAGCAGGTATTAGCAAATATTTCTTGTAAATGGGACAGATAGCAAATATTTTAGCCTTCGAATACAGTCTCTGTTGCAACTATTCGACTCTGCCTTTATAATGCAAAAGCAGTCATAGGTAATATGTAAATGAATGAGTGTGGTACTGTTACAATAAAAAATTATTTATAGTTACTGAAATTTGAATTTCATATAAATGTTCACATGTCATAAAATATTATTCCTCCTTTGATTTTTTTTTTTTTCTGACCATTCAAAAATGTTAAAGCTATTCTTAGCTTGTAGGCCATAGGTTGGATTTGGGTGGTGCGCTGTGGTTTGATGAAGTCTGCTGTAAAGAAATGGTAGAAACCATACATTAAAAACCCAAGTAAAGATTTAGGGACTGCTTCAGAAAGTCTGCTCAGTAGAGTCTTGGGGGTGGCCATTTGATGGCCAGAAGAGGCTGTGGGATTTGTGTCAAAGCTTAGAGCATGATCTTATTTTTCTTGGATTTGTTTGTTTATTTTCAGTTGCCTTCAATGCCCTGATGGAAATTATAGTGGTAGGGAAGGAGAGGGCATCCAAGCAGTTCCATGGCATTGCTCATAGTACAGATTCATTCATTCACTTACACATTCACTCATTCAGCACATATTTACTGAGTACCTGCTTTGTGCCAGATATGGTGCTATATCAAATTTGTGCCTTTGGCAATAAAACAGACAGTCTTTGTCCAAGCTTCCTAGGATTTCCAGAACTTTTTGTTAATAGCAGAGAGACACACAGTATGCACACGAGGCTCAATTAATGATATCTAGCATTATCAGAAGACCCAACAGCTTCCGCTTTTTCTGTCTTCATTTTTGAGCTTGGTTTAAACAAATAGGTCACTGAGTTTGAACATACCAGGCAATGAAAAGAAGAGGAGGGCTAACTAAGAAAGGGCTGGCTGCTCTGAAAGTGGGTCATGCCCACCATCTGGCTTTGTGCCTGTAGACTTTTCTTCTCATGCGCAACAATAAAAAAAAAACAGGGAGAGTGAGTTCTCTATTTCCTCTTCCTGTTTGGACTCAGGAAAACATATTTCTGTTCCAAATGTTCTGTGACAAATAAGCTTACATTGTCTTGGTCATTTTGGTCTATATTTTTCTTTTCTTCTGTCCTATATGCTTTATTGATTATTGAGGTTATTGGACCCATGGCTGGGTAGGCACCAAGTGTGTGTTTTCCTAAGGACCAGGAGGCCTGCCCAGAGTTATGATGCTGTGTGGTGTGAATACATACCTGTTGAGGAGTGACTTGTGGGTGGCTGGCTTGGTAGAGATGGGTGTTGAGGTTGTAACCAAGAATTATAGTAATCATGGATACCCCTTGACAGAAATATGGCTGGATGCTGGGTACACTGCTAAGCACTTTCCGATGCTTTTTCTTCCTTCAACATTCACTTTCACCTTATAAGGTCATTTCCTCTGTGCTAAGGACAAGAGGACTCAATGGTTAGCTAGTTTAGGTGACTCACCCAAGGCTGTACATAATAAACATGGAAGTGGCAGAGCTTGGATTTAAACCTCTGTCTGCTCGACTCCAAAATCCTGGTCTTTCCCATTTATGCCATGCAGCCTCTCAGCAGTCAAGGAACCAGGTTTTTTTGTTTACAAAGTGAGCTGGGGTGCTTCTGTGTTTCTCTGGTTCTCGATACTGCTTACCTCCGTATTGAAATGTCGAAGAGAAATGTCAGACAATAATAAGTGTTGACAAAGATGTGGAGAAAGTGAGGAACCCTCATACATTCTTATTGGCAATGTAAAAAGGTACAGCCACTTTGGAAGACAGTCTGGCAGTTTCTCTAATGATTAGACACAGAGGAACCATATGATCCAGCAGTTACACTCCTAGATCTATGTCCAAGAGAAATGAAAACATACACAAAAACTTGTATATGAACATTTATAGCCGGATTATTTGTAATAGCCAAAAGGTGGAAACAATCCCCAAGTCCATCAATGGACGAATGAATCGATAAATTGTGGTATATCCATACAATTGAATATTATACAGTCATAAAAAGTAAGGCACTGATATGTGCTACAAAGTAGATAAACCTTGAAAACATTATACTAAATGAAAAGATAGTCATAAAAGGCCAAATAGTGTATGATTCTATTTATAAAAAGTGTCTAGAGTGGGGACATTATAGAAACAGAATGGAGAGTAGTATTGCTTAGGGCTGGGGTGGGCGAATGGGAGAATAATAGCTAAAGGTGATGAAATGCTTTAAAATCGACTGTGGCAATGGTTGCACAACTCTGTGAATGTATTAAAAATCATCGAATTGTACACTTTAAATGGGTGAGTTGTATAGTAAGTGAATTTTATCTCAGTAAAGCTGTTGGAAACGTGAAAGTGATAAGTCTTTGCTCTCAGAAGACCTGCTTAGGGCAAGACCTGCTCATGGGCCCAGAAGCCCATTTCTCAGATTTCTTGGCTAAGCTTGCCCGGAAGTCTGGCTTATATAAGAGCCTTTAAACCTCTGTAACAGCCTGGGAGTGGTTTGCTAGTCACACAACTTCCACGTTCAGGGTCACCGGCCCATTTGAATCTTTTCCTCCTCAATGCAAATGTTTACCAACTCTAATCAGGTGAAATGAAAAATCACATGTCTAATTTTAAATATGTTGCCTCTGATCACAGGTGTTGTTAAAACAGCTCTTTTACGACTTTATAAATATTCCAGGATTTATTTTGAAGCAATGTTTCATTATTCCTATACTATGATTAAATATTGAGAATATTGCTTTTCCAATTGTTCTATTGCAGTATTTAATGAGTGCAATTAAATGGAAAAATTGCCTTTTTAACTGATGATAGTCCATTAGTGTCTCTGTCTCTTCAGAAAAGAAAAGAAGTGAATTATTAGAATGACAAATGAGGCAAAGTTACCACCGTGATGGAGAGGTGTGATTTCCCTCCACATAATCTTCAATTAGTGATCTCTGTAAGAGGATGTTTTTCAAAAGGGTAATAGAGAAGTAATGAGATCAGAAGGAGGTCAACCCGGCCTTCTCCGTTTGGCAGCTTGATTAATTTATTTCTCCTTCTTGGAGATTGCTGCAAGGGGCTTTTGTCACCCTGTGTTTTTCATGGGACTGTAACCTGAGTGACTGCTGATATATTAGCCTTTCAGGCAAGGAAGCAAGTCCCGTTGCCCGGGAGTGGAAGGTTCAGGAGTTAGAGGTTTGTTTGATTTTGTGCCTTAAACACTCATCGGTAGCTTTGGATGATGAAGAGGATAGAAAAATTAATTAATCAGATTAAACGCCCTGCATTGAATGAGCACTGTGGGCCCTGTGCCTGGAGCTTGGCACATACCTATCATTTCATTGTCTCGGCCCCCATGAGGTGGTGGAACTCTTTTTATAGATGAAGAAATGAAGGCTGGGAGAGAGGCTCAGAGAGCTCAGTAAAGAAGTGGGGAGGTAGAACTCCGTTCTCTCTCTGCCTCTAAATGTTTGGCCTCCCTTCAGGAAGTCCATGGCCCCTACTCACAATGTAGTGAAACTTTGCATTCTTCTTTTTATTATGTGGAGGAGCAAGGAAACCAAGACCTCACAGCCCTATCATGATGCAGGAACCTGAACTATGCGACCCTAACAAATAGCAAAACGTTTGCAGCTGATGGTGTCATTTTACGTTTTATGTTAAGTGCACCGATGCCCGGTTGCAGTAACTTAAATGGCAAGGTTGTATACGCTATGCCAGTTTGGCATATTCAGTCTTCTTTTCATACTCTTAAACCCCATCACATCTTCATGTGACTATGCCATTTCATCATCATTCACTTAGAGACGTGGGCAGTTGAATGTTCCATCACGTAGAGGAAGCTCGGCCTTAGTGAAGGAATATAAATATTAAAATCCCAGCTCCACTGCTACTACTGCGTGTCTTTGGACAAGTTACTTAACTCCACTGACCTCGTTTGTTTTGTTTTCCTTATAACCTGGAAATTTCTGGCAACACTGTTACATTATTGAAAAAGAACATAAAGTGTCTGGCATATAACGTGTTTAATTCATGATTTATGTTTTTGTTTTATCATTAATACCAACAGATTTCTGTATTCTTATCTGCTACTGACACAGACTTAATTATCTCATTTAAATATTTAAAGGTATAATTTATTTAAAATGTAGGTATAACTTTAATTGCCAAAATATATTTATTTTATTTCATTTTAAAAATGTCTTTCTCTAGTAAAGACAATTTTGGAGGCTTTTTAGGTTGTATTCTACTTGAATATTGAATGTAACTTTCCTACTATGGAGATGACAGACGTGTCTAAAAATCCTACTTTTCCAACTAAATTTCTCTTGCTTCCTTTTCTTGTGGCCCCTGGGTACTCATTACCATCAACACCATCAATTAATAGTCATTCTTGGCATCCTGGATCCTCGGCACAGCACTAGGCACTGACCCCCAGGAGCCTCACTCTGGGTTCAAACCCTGACCTTTTGACATCTGAGTCCCTAAGTGACTCCATGTTGAAGAATCTGCTAAAGCTCATCCAAACCCAGAGTTCATTTAAGCAGTAGCGATGGGACTAAATTATAGTCTAGGTCTGTCTTACGAAAGATGATAAATGAATATGCCACATTGGGAAAGAAATCACTCTGTCATCATATGACAGGCTGGGTTGATTTGTTTGTGCCGGTGTCCCTAAAAGTCTGGATGGGGGTGTGAAGTATGTAGAGTTTTGAGGCCGACTAACTCCCCATCTTGTTCTGCACCTCTGCACTGGTGAGTCTGGGGCATTTTCAATGGGCTTTCCTACCTCCAACAACCCCAGTGTTGAAGGAGAGAGCTCCATCTGCAGGGCAGGGCATAAGGCTTCAGTGAGAATGAAGCTGACACACTTGTAGGACATGGAGTACTCGGCAAATATAAATCACGACCCATCTTTTTCCATTGTTTGGACCATCACTGCTCCCTCCACTGTAACTCCCATAGGGAGACCTCTCTTTGGCATGATGTGGAGCTTCCATAAAATTCTGTTCTAAACTTATAGATGTTCTCTGTTCTGTCCAGCGGCGATGCTTTTTTCTGAACAGCAAGCAAATAGCTAAAGTCTTCTCCTGCAGGTCCCTGACTGTACCCACATTATTTAATTTAAAATGGTTCTTTGCAAAGGTTCTCAGGCTTCGGCAAAGCTCTTAGCAGCACCCAGAGCCAACTTTAAAAGAGCAAGAGATTAGGAGTCAGCAAACTTGAATGAGTCCAGATTTCTTTAGGTCCTCACTCTCTTACTTGCAATTCAAAAATCCAAAACCTTTAAAAACAAATAAAAATGTGCCTTTAGTCAGTGGCAAACTCAAGTGGCAGCTAAGCTTGATTGGAATTATCATGGCCCTGTTTATAATCTTCATTTGTCTCTGTTATACATTTTACGTAACTGTTTATATATTTCTCTGCAGAAATATTAATGTGTCTGATGTCTGGGTATGGGTCTAGGCTCTGCTGGGGGGTGTTTTGTATGGTATACAGTCAATGTAAGTATTTTAGGGTTCTTAAAAAAGAAATTCAGAATCCTTTAATACAGATTTTTATTTGTGTGGCCTTAAGCAAGTTGTTAATTTTCACTTTTCTGCAAATTGGTAGAATGAGATGATGGTGATGATAGAAATAATAATTTTATAAGAATGTTGCAAAGGTTTAGGTCTGTCACACAACAAATATTTACTGGAAGTCTTCTGTGCTCAATGTTGAGATTCAAAGAAGAACAAGATACAGAAATAGGATGAATGAGGAAGTTAGGTGGATTCAGTGCTCTCGCAATGAGAGTTACTGGTAAGAACAAAAGTGCACTATTGATAATGCAGGTATGACTGGAATATGACAACCAGTCCATGCCTTCTGTTGAAATACACTCTTGAAGGTCAGCAAAACCATTTCCACACTACAATGCCATTGGTTCCTCCCTCTCTTCTGAGGGCTTTTTACCTTTGACAATGTATTTTTAATTATTATCAGAAATAGTTAAAGTGAAATTGCAACCTCAGGGCATCTGTGAGCTGAGCATTTGGTTCTACTTTCCTCAGATGGTGAAATTTTTCATCCCTGGCCAATTAATTGTGCCCAGTTAGTTCTCTTCTGCAGGCAGTTAGAGATTGGATCTCAGAAAGAGGAAATGGTAAAAGGATGAAAAAGAAATGCTTAGTTTCTTAGAACAGTCTCCCACCTCGAAGGTTCTGGAAAGAGTGATATTTCAGCATTTGCTGACCCTGTCACCAAAAGGCTGTAATAGCAGCAAAAATAGTTCTTGGGACTTTGTGGCAAGTGTGACCTATCTTTGCACTTCTCATGGAAGCATGTGACTGTGTCACAAGAGGCCTAGTAGCAGGGTCTTTGGGTGAATTCTGTGGTGTTTGTCAATGTCCCCAAATGCAGCCTATATAAAGCGTAAGAAGTTTCCTGAATACGTTGACAGGAAGAAGAGACACTCATGGGGAAGAGGCCTATGTTGTTTCTTGCCAACATAGCCAAAATATAAAATGTGAAGCATCTTTCTTTTCTAATGACAGTCTCTATAGATTTTTATCCCTAATGCCTATTGCCCACATTCCTTAAAAACTGAAGCTGTTGCTGAATTACAAATGTTTATTTTTATCATTTCTATTTTAATTTCATAAAAACAATAACTATATGAATGTACTTAATGTCACTGAACTGTACACTTACAATGGATAAAATGATAAAGTTTATGTTATGTATATTTCACCACAAATCTAAAACAAACAAACAAACAAACAAACAAACAAAAAACTGGTCTATGGCTATGCCACCCTGAACAAGCCTGATCCTGTCTGATCTTGCAAGCTAAGCAGGGTCGGGCCTGGTTAGTACTTGGATGGGAGACCACTTAGGAAGACCGGGTGCTGTAGGTGTAAAAAACAAATAAATAACATAAACAAACATACAAACAAACAAAATAAAAAAAAATAACTAAAATAAAATAAAATCCTGATCCCATACAAACCAAAGCACTATATATAATATCCTTAATTGTTATGTTTTGAAAGGAAATTTCACTACCAAGAATATGTTCCATGTCTAAGGACCAAGTGTGGAAACAGTTGGAGCTGTGTTTATCTATATGATATATGGCATTTTTCTGAACATGTCAGAGAAGTTTAAAGATTCTCTTCTCTCCTTTCACTCACCCTCAAAGATGAATTTAATTTATGACTTCATGTATAGTTCTCACTCTTGGAAATAGAAGAAAATAAAATTAGTTTTTTGTAAGCTGGGATGATATGCATGTTATTCTTATTTTCAATATAGGTAAAGTAATTTCTCTACTTTATTTTTAAGCATAGCCTCATAATATAAATAATCTTGTCTTTTCTTGTGCAGCTTGTTTATTCAGACAGTTGGAAGTTGACGCTAAAGATTGGCATTAAATTGAGGAAACCATTCATGTAGTAAATAAGATAATTTGGTTCTACCCCCGAAAGATTAAAATATAGATTTTTTTCATACTCTGTATTATTTTTAACGCCTACAGTCCCTGAATATGTTTGATTCAGATTTGTGTCCATAATTTGGAGGGGGTTTTTATTGCAACTAAAATAACTTTCAGTTGCAGAAATCATCATTGACAGTGTTTTCTTACTTATACTTGAGTTTCTTGCATTTGTTATTAAATAAAATGTTTAGCTGGAAGCCTTATCAGTTCTCAAAATAATAGTTAAAGGTGAAGGTAATATCAGTATATTTATTTGTTATTTGTGTACTTTTGGCAAACTTATAACCCCTCTCCCTTCCAAATAAAGCAATTAGTCAACCAAGTAATAAAGCAGTTATGTGTTAATATACAAAGTCTCGTGACAGTGTCTTATTTTCTAGTTTATATGTAGGTGAGATTCCTTAGAAGATGTCCTCATGGTATAACCAGTTATTGCTCATGCTTTTTACCTCAACTTCCATGTACAAAAAAAGGGAGAGTGGACCAGATACATGCAGATATGGCCCTATAACCACACTATGTGCAATAGAAGTGATACTGCCTACCCCCGCTTATTTCACGGAGTCGTGACCAATGGGCATAAAATGACCATGTATGACACAGGCTATGAAAATGGGGTAGAGTTTTATTATTCTGACATACTCATCCTTAAATTCATGGACTTCGGTTTCTTCATACTGATAGTATTTTATAAAGTGCCTACTGTGTTGGATGCTTTTACATACATTGCTTTATTTAATCCTTCCAACAACGGCTGAGATGTTTGCTATAATTATCCTCCTTTTGTAGACACAGAAACGAAGACTTAGAGAGATTACATAATTTGTCAAGAGTGAGAGGATAGAGCTGGAATTTGGGGCAGGAAGTCTGACTCCAAAGCTCTGCTCTGGAGCACTACGTTAGGGCAGAGGAAGATGAAAACCGGGAATGCCTTTCAGTGGTCTGACTTTTACTTACCTTCCAGGCTCAGCTCAAACTCTCCTCCTTTGAGAAGTCTTCCTTGAGCCACCCCCAGGCCAACTGAAGTTTGCATCTCCTGGGTTCCTATATTGACTTGTGCCTGCCTCCATTCTGGCTTCTATCCTTCTTCCACCATGAGCTTTGTTTGCCATCTCCTTTTGCAGAGTCAGGGCCCTTCATTAAAGAGACTGACTCTCAGGTCCCAGGGAGACCTCTTGTTTAAGAATCTCTGGTTCTTCATTTCTAAACCCCTCCCCAGGTAATTCTTTGGGGGAGTTAAAGTTGAAGAAACGTCCCTATAGAGCCCTGCGGTCCCCAACCTTTTTGGCACCAGCGACTGGTTCTCCTATGGGAATCTAATGCCTGGTGATCTGAGGTGGAGCTGAGGCAGCGATGGTATTGCTGGGGAGTGACTGCAAATACAGGTGAAGGTTCACTCCCATGTTTGCCACTCACTACCTGCTATGTGGCCTGGTTCTTAATAGGTCACAGACCATACTGGTCTGCAGCCGGAGATTGGGGACCCTTGTAATAGATCACTGAGTGCTTAAAAGCCAAGGGCAGATGTTCTCTCTGCAGTCTCAGGGCCTCAAGCAGAGTAGCCTGTGCAACTAGGGGCTAAATGAATTAGTGTGCTAACAAGCTGAAAGATATTAGAGAAGAGTTGAAATTCACTGAGGCTTTTGAGTCCACTCTAAAAGCCCCAAAAGCTTATTCCTTTCCCTTAAGTTAAAGCACATTCATTCATTCAGCCCAAGTATTTACATAGTTAAGTTATAGGGGCTGATCAACCAATTTTTTTGGTAGCCAATGAGCTATTGCTTTTCCTCTGTGTTACGATCAGATGTGATGATTCCGCAGTTGCCCAAATTGTCCCCTTCATTGCAGTTTCGATAGTAACAGCGATCGTAGTGATTGATGAAGATCACTAATGTTCACTGAGAGCTGCTTTTACTCCCTGCATTCAGAACTGGACATATGTTGTTCTCATGGGTTATGTAGGAAGTATTATTATCCCCTTTTTACAGACAAAGAGACTGAGGCTCAGAGAATTTAAATTTTTTCAGTGCCACACAGCTAGTCGAGAGTGAGATCTGAATGTGAACCAAGATCTATCTCCATTCTTAACTGATTTCATCATCATACACAATGTTGTTTTGCTCAGAACTGTTGTGCAAATAATGCAAAAAATATTTTCAACAAAGATTCTTCACTTAGATGGTCTGAGCAGCATGGAAGAACTACCATATTTGTATAGGTGTTATATTTTTTAAAATTTCATTTTCATGTTTAAATAAAAATAAGTACTTCATCATTAAGCATTATAATCATGGGATTTAGTGAGTATAATACTTTCTGATCTGACGCTTACTTTGACTAAAAAAAAAAAAAAACTTTGATAGAAAGAATTTAAGATGTATTCTTTTTACTTTCTCCATCAAACTGAAATAATGAATTTAATATATCATATTTATAGAATTCTTCCGATAAAAAATATATGAATATATACAAACATACATGAACCTGAAATGACAATAATGGACATGTAGGTGCACTCCATTTCAATTCTCCAGAATAAATATTTCATGAGCAAGAGGCATATATGTTTGCATATGTATGTGTATATATATGTATGAATAGCTACCAGATACATATATATATATATATATATATATATATATATATATATATACACACATACATACATACATACATTGAAGTGTCATATGGGACCCAAAGTTTTGGCTTAAGTTATTTGGAGTTTGGTTTTATTTAAGATGCATTTGAATTTCCACTTCATAATCCACTTAAGAAATTAGTTACTATACTGTTAAAAGTAAAACACAGAAAAACACAGCAATTGTAGGGTATTATCTCCTCCCCCTCTCCTCTTTCTTCTAGAAGCCTGGCATGATCCATTGATGGTAAATATTTCATGTACTTTGCATATCAGCCCAAGTTCCCTTTGTGAAGTCAAGCAAATGGAATGTAAATCCCCACATACTCCAGACAGTAAAATGGCATTATTTGATGTTACATCACATAAACATGCAGATTTGATTCCCCCTTTACTCATGCTGTAAAAACAAAGTTTTTAAAGTGGTTAGCCATACCTGGAAATGTAAATGCACTCGCCTAATGTAATGCCAAAGAAAAATTAAGACAAATGATACCACGTTGCTGCCACAAACTGCGGCTCGTACAAAATTCACTTTAGTTATTATGCTGTGAATACGGGCTCTCACCCTCCTCTGTGAATGCACAATTTATGTTGAATGCAACATGAATCATTTTAATAGACCGAGCAAAAAGTCCCCAAAGTCGATTTTCAAATTATGAACCCTGGAACAGAATATAACAACAGCAAACAACAAATAGTTGAGACTTCACTCTGAGCTATGGGTGGACCGTTAAAAATACAGCAAGCACTTTTGGTTAGGTGTTATACAATTCATAGCCTAATGGCAAAGCATATCAGAAATGGGGGATTTTATGTGCCTTTTTTTTTTTTTTTTGTCTCCATTCTGGTCAATTATTTTCACATTTGTGTAATCAAGATATTCCCAAACAGAGCATAGAGTTGTATATTGTTTGGAACTAATTATATGTATTATAAATCCAAGAATTAATTTAAATGACCCAGTTTCCACAGAAAAAATGCCGCATTGTTTTTAAATGGCTAACTAAACAAAATGCTTACCCATATGGGAGAAATTTCCAAAGAACTAAAACCACCCACCAGGAAAATGGAAAATCCTTCAAAAAAAAAAATCACTAAATCATATCAGAACAAAATCAAAGAAAAAATTAAATCGATGCCAACTTCTTTTCTTTTCTTTTTTTTTTTTCGGAAGCAAAAGTTGAGAAGGGCTTTTACTAAGAAATACCCAAAGATGGAAACTCGAAGTTCTCCAAGTAGTCCCGAGAATAACAGAATCAGCAATACCAAGTGTCTTTTAGAAATAAAAATTCTCGGGCCTCATCCCAGACCTAATGAATCGGAAACTCGGAGTGACAGGGAGGAAGAGTAAGGAGATAGGGGTGAGACCCTACAATCTGAGTTGTAACAAGTCTTCTAGGGTATCCTGGTACTTGCTCATATTGGAGAACCTCCATTCCAATTCCGTAGAACTGAGCTGAGGCCCAAGAACTTGCATTCCTAAAGGAACCCAGAGGACGTTGATAATATTTGTCCTGGTCAATGAAATACAAAGCCTGCAGTTGTCAAGAAGATAACATAGGGATCAAAGGAGATTTGTGGAAGACAATAGGGAGCAGTGAGGACCTGGGTCTAACTAGCAGGCACAATCCCACCTATTTCCTGAGGGTAAAGGCCCCTCAGCTCCAGCTGCCTGTTGCCCTGGGCAAAAGCTGTGCTGCCATGAGTTCTCATTTGTTTTTACAAGATGTTAAAACAATCTGACTCTTTTAAATATTTTCTAATTTTAAATTATTGGCAACTAATTTTTTTTTTAACTGCAGTTCAAAGAAAATATGTGGTAGGTGGTCAGTCTGTAATCTGTGTAAGACCTTGTTATCTTTTAGCAAGTCCACTAAGTATTTTAACAAGGTCAGGGGTATATGGAAATCCTGGAGAGACTATGTTGAAGGATTTTTTTAAGTACAATTTTAGATTTACAAAATAGATCAGGTAGTACATAGAGTTCCATATACCTTCCCGATCCCCGCTCCCTACCCTAGGCACTGTTTCCCCTTTTATTAACATCTTGAACATTTATAACAATTAATAAACCAATATTGATACATTATTTTTAACTATAGGCCATAGTTCACATTAAGGTTCACTCCTGGTGTTGTGATTCTATAGCTTTTGACAA
The DNA here is from genome assembly GCA_028627145.1 of Eidolon dupreanum. Classification (NCBI taxonomy): domain Eukaryota; kingdom Metazoa; phylum Chordata; class Mammalia; order Chiroptera; family Pteropodidae; genus Eidolon; species Eidolon dupreanum. Next base: position 111,317,100 of record CM053508.1, on the reverse strand, counting down.
ATGGGTGATGGCACATGTCTATCACTACAATTTCGTACAGGATAGTTTCATGACCCTAAAAGTCCCCTAGAAAATATTTTTAAAAACTACCTCTATTTACATCTGATTTCTACTAGCAAAGTCCTTCAGAGAAGATTTTGTAGGCTGGAGGGTCTCAGTGTCTGAATGAGTCTCCATACTCCAAGATGCCTCCAGCAGTTATAATTGAATCCGGAAGCTAGAGATTCTTGGCCAACAACTTTCTCCTTCCTTCATTTTATGGATAAGGACCTGAGGCACACTTGATGAGTTTAAAGTCTTTAGATGTGGAATTGGTTAAGAGGTGCCCCTCTGTACCTGGCAGTGCCCTTTTTACCCTCCTGCCTTTTGCTAAGGCCTTTCCTCGAGACTGTAAATGGTGCTAGTTACATCAGGTCACCCAGCTGCCAAGTTGACGAGGATGGCAGTTTCTTTTTTCTTTATATATTTCTTTATATATTTCTTTTTATATTATTTATTTATTTATTTATTTATTTATTTATTTATTTATTAATTATCAGAAATGGCACAGAGAAAAAGCTTTCTAGAAAGGAGATATGCCTAGTCATTTAGGTCCTGTGTTTTTTATTTACATACAGTATATTCATTATTGTAAAGTTCTCCCATGCAAACAAAAACTAAATTAATTTTGTGAACATAAAAAAAAAAACTCCACATAAATTTATAATCTCAGAGGGCAAGCAGATTTTTCTTGTCTGCCTAATAACCGCCTGGTGAGCAGATAGTAGTGTAGGCACCCATGCCCTCATGGATTTTCAGCTCCTAGTGTTTGCATCATTTGTTTAATCTGTAGAGACCAAGTTGTTGTTTTCCCCAGTCATAAAAAAAATGAGCCGTTTTTTCACTGCAAGATGGTTTTCTCTGTTTTTTTTTTTTTGCCTTTTGGAGGATAGACATGTCTTTATATAAAATTGTTTTATTATTGTTACCTTAAAGGAGTTAAGGCCACATAATATATTCTTATGGAGATCTTCTGCAGTTTCCACAAAGAGCCAGAGAGAATCTTTCAATGAAGAGAATTATTTTTTTAGATGCCGTTTTTCCCATAAAGTATTTTCTTAGAGTCAGACATAGGAAAATAATACCGTAATCTATCATGAATTCATTTTAGAAACAAATGGTTAGGAATTCAGACTGTGTTCTGTCATAATTTAAGCCTAATATGTGATTGTGATTGTGTGCTTATTTAAATTTTCTCACCTTTTTTCTTTCTAACTTCATTCCTTCCTTTTTCTTTCTTTTGATATTTCTCTTTTGCCCCTCCTTCCTTCCTTCCTTCCTTCCTTCCTTCCTTCCTTCCTTCCTTCCTTCCTTCCTTCCTTCCTTCCTTTTTGGTTTGCTCTGCCATTTTTTTTTTATGAAAATCATACATGCATATAATTTAGAATCACAGCCAGGTTTTTCTATTAAGATTTTATATGAAAAAATAGAGCAGTCCTCAACACCAACTCTGTTTCTTTTAGTGAATTCATTTGTGTTATATGTATACAGCCTTAAATAATTAATTGCTATTTCTTGATTTTCTAGTTTTAGGTGGTATCAGTGGGCTTTCGACTAAGAAAAATTAGTTTTCCTTTGTTCTTACACCTCTGCCTTGATGAGTATCTTTCTTCTCTTTCTATCCTCTCATTAGAGTTTTAGCATTTTTCAAGAAGACAATTTAGTTTTTACATTGTTATATATATGTAAATATATTCACAGTTAACCAATGTAACATAATAAAATTACTTCTTCTTTCCTGAACAATTTTTTATTTTCCCTGGACCTAATACTCTTCCAATATACCTTGTTTGCTTAGTTTTTGATTTATCTGTCTCTAATTCAGCCTCAGACTCATCTGATTGTAAAAATCTCATTACAACATATTTGGGACATAACAAGCATTTTATTATTTTCATTTAAAAAAAAATCTTTCCTAGGGTCTTTGAATCTACAATTTGAGCTTGTTGTCCTCTGTGCCTGGTATACAAGAAAACTGCTGGTTTTCTATTTCGAGCTACCTTCACATCATATAACCTGGAAAATTCATTAACTCTGTCCTGAGTTTGAGCTCCTGTTTCACATCTTTTGTTTTGATTGGCTTATTGTTTTGGAGGAGCATATCCTCCAGTAGCTTTCTGAAAAAGGAGAGTGAGATATACTTATATATCTTTGGAACCTTGCATATTTTAAAATGTTTTTGTTCCTACCCTCATTTTATTGATTGTTTAGCTAGGTATAGCATTATAGTTTTGAAATCATTTTTTCTCCGGAGTTTTAAGACATTACTGTAGTGCTTTATAGCCTTTAGTTTTGTTATTGGGAAACACAAAGCCACTTCATCTCTAATTTTTTTTTCATTTCTCTGTGTTTCAGTCTTGAAACTACTAGAGGAGGTATTTTTTCCACCACTTGCTATTCTCCAAATAAGAAATAAAAGCCCTGAAAAGGGCGCTCTTTTTGTCTATAGTGTTTTGAAATTTTATATGACTTGCTGTGGTATTAGTCTATTTTTATCCCTTGTACTGGGCACTCATTGAAACCTTTTAATTTTGAAACACATGCCCTTCAGTTCTGTGAAATTTTATTTAAATATTTTATTGATTATTGTTTCCCTTCTCTTTTTGCTGTTTTCTTTTAAGAGAACTTTTGTTATTTAGATCTTTATTGCTGGCTTTGGTGCTACTTTCTGGGAGACTTCTTTTAACTTTCTTGTTGTGTTTTACCTTTCTGCTGGCATATTTTAAATTTCTAAACATTTTTGGTTTGGTTGGTTGGTTATCCCAATGTTTTGTTTTTGTTTAATACTGTTCTATTCTTGTTTCATGGATAAAATTTATTTTCTTATCTCTCTGATATTAATTGCCTTAAATTTTCTTGTATTTATAATTTCTAGCTCTTCAAAATTACTTTTGTTGGTATGTTTTGTTCACTTTCTTTCCTCAATATTCCGATGTGTGAAAGTCTATTTGTTCTTAAGAGAAGGACTCAAAAAAGCTGTTGCCATGTCTTAGCACATGGGCAGGACTAACTCAACCATGGACTCCCCGAAGGGTGACCTGCTGGTTTGTTTCCTGAGGGGAATCAGTGCATTTGAATCTTTAGATCCTCCCTGTTAAGCTGGTCATATTGCTCAGAGGAGAATATTCTAATACTCCTTGGGAAGGGTATGGCTCTGACTTTCACTATTCTGGGAGCCAAGTAAAAAAGTCCTGAGTTTCAGCATTTAGTAGGCAAGCATTTCTTTAATCTTTCTTTTTAGCATATTAATACTGTTCTCAACTGTTTATATTCTTTCTCTTCAGAGAATAAACTTGTGTTTTCTCTGAGGTTAGGAAATGACTAAGTCATGGCTGGGCTGAGAGGAGAGGAATTGTGAGGGTATACACACTTTGTAAACATTTTTTTAAAAGCATCTCCTTTACCCATTTCTAGAAGCACCTGGATCCACCAGCTTCTGAGCCTTTGACGGTTCTGTGATATGAATTGTATTACTTCTTGGCTGTGCCCATTGTTAGCTTAAGACTCAGCTTTCTTGAGTCTGTTGAGTCCCTTAGTAGTTGTCCATCTGTTTTACAGCACCCAGGTTTTTCACTTTTATTTCAATGTTAACTATGATTGATATTGATTGCATTTGCACCCAAGGGATGATAGCACCATCACTTCCTAAACTTGGAAGTTTGAACTGATATCTAAAAACAAGTCACTAGTTGCCTTTGATCCACTTCTATGCTGCCAGCAACACAGAAGTGTTAGAGCAACAGTGGAGCCACATATTCCTTCTAGTGTTGAGCCAGGGTGAGCTATTTTATGCTACAGAATCTCAGTTCACTTCATGAAACTGAAGCATCTTCCTGGAGCTAAAAATTCACCTTGGAGCAGGAGTTTGCAGATGGTGGGAAAGGAGTTTTGGCCCATACAAAAAGCTCTCAGTGTGCCCAGTATTCAGTTTTTGTTTGACATAAATTATGGCCATCAGTAGGCCAAGAAATACTCCTACTGTCCTGTTACCTTATTTGGCTTTTCCTTTTCAACTTGAGCCTCATGTGATAACAGAGGAATGCCAGGTTTGTAGAATGGCTTCATGACTCTGTGTGCCATTTGGTTGTCCTCTATGTGCCCTCAGGAGAGTGCCCAATGTGGAAAATCTCCTTAATGTCTGTGTGTGTCCTCAGTTTTCATCAGGTTGCCTGTCACCCATGATGCTGTGCTGATTGAGTAAACTAATTCATAATCCACAGCCATTTTCCTTGGATACTTGCTTCTGGGCACATTACGTGGTCGGCACACAGGTCCTCATTTTTCTCATCCTTCCATTTCCATATTAATTCCTAATCAATCACTGACTGCCAGCTGTCAACAGCCACCATTTTTGGTGATACCTGATGATGTATATGCCTTGTTTTCAGTTTCTTGCATCTCACCGCGTAAAGCAACACTCTGAGCAGGATCTTAATGATTTTTGGGTGCAGCCCCCTTGAGTTTTCATATTGGCAGATCTAGTTCAGGTGCTGGAAGGAAGTGAATCTTTAAAGAGACAGAATGTGGAAACAGGGCTCCATAGACAGTGTTTCAGTATGTCTGTGTATGGATATGCACCCAGCTAAGGGCCTACTTAGTGGTCCTTTGTCAGGATATGAGTCTTGGCTCCTAAATTTGGGAAACAAAAGAACTACATCTCTTTGGTAGACATACTAATAGTTAAAGGAGTGATCTGTTGTAAATTGTTTGTCATTCAGCTGTTTTAATATTATATGACACAAATTTTCGATCTGCCAAGTTTCTCTTATGAAGAACGATGATAATGATGATGATGATAAGGACAACCATGTTGACAATGACAATGCTGGTCTGAGCAAAGTCTAAATCAAGTTCCATCATTTTCTTTCTTTCTTCATCTTCCTTGCTTACTCTTTTTCTCCCCCTCATGCCTGCCTCTTTCCTCCCATGTCACCCCACCTCCCCCCTCTCACTATCAAGAAAATTTTCAGAACTTCATTATTACTTTCCTTTGCCATGGTCAAGTGTATCGTCCTAAGGGCAGAGGGGTAGGTCTGTAATTAGTGCATTGCACCAGACTGAACAGAATCCTCGGCTAGGTTCAGGGGAGACTGGCTGGTACTTATGAATGAATGGCAGCTGTTTGACAGGATGATGAATACATATACTGGGCTCAGGACTTCAAGTGATGAACATTTCTTTGTGCTCCGGTAAGTGACAGGACACGTTGCTAAATTTCTCTGAAATCCACATTTATTAATTTTGTATTTTTTTTTATTGAAAGGTGCTTGCTTAAAGTAATATGTAAATATTTATATATTTAGCTCATAATATCTGTTTTCAAATAAACTCCAGCAAAGAAAATGGGATTACTAAAATGAACATGCTCGCCTATGTTTCTGCTTACATGACTGAATCTTTAGCAGGCTCTGTTTAAATGAACACAGAATATGCCAGCGACCTGACCCATCTATAGGCTTTGCCATCAGTAGGAATCACTGCTTGTGTCTCACTAGAGACATGAATGGCAGAACTTGAGCTACTACTACTCTACCTTCACAGGTGCAGGCTGCAGGGAGGGGGACACACTTTCAAAGAGTACCTATGCGCTGGGTGCTTACCTGCTCTTTACACATATATCTCATTTGAAAAGCAGTCATTGAGTGAAAAGGATTTCCATCCCATCTTCTCAGCTCACTCGGTTTCGGACCTGATAACGCTTTACTTTCCCTTACATTTTCTTATTTAAAGTGGATAAAAAACACACGAACCTCTACCTAATGTCAGGCCTCCAAAGAAAACTTCTTAAGACTTCTGAAGAAGTCAATTTGATGAATGTGGGCTCTGGGATGAGACTGCCTGTGTTCTCTTCTTGACTTTGTCACTTTCCAGCTGTGGGAACTCTGGAAAGTCACTTAACTTCTCTGAGCTCCAGTTTCCACATGTAGAAAAGGGGATCAACAGTCATTCCATCTCATAAGGTAGGTGTGGAAGATATTTGATGTAATGCACTTAAAGTACCTAAGGGATCATCTGACATGTAGTTAACCCAAAAAAGTTCATTATGGTCATTGTTATTGCTAATATGACTCATCAGTCAACTAGTTGAAAAAGTCGTGAGTGGAAGTGTAAAGAGTATTGACCTCACAATCACAGAGCTTCTGTGCGATCTCAAGCCAGCCAGCCTCTTTGCATGTTATATTCCTCAAATGTATAGGGGGGAATTTTTAACCCTATTTTATGAGATTACTGAAATTAAACAAGGTAATGTATGGGAAGTTCCTTACACGGTTTATGATATGGATAAACACTCAATAAATGTGGCCATTAATGTTTTCACTAATTCTGAAAGCAGAATGGGCTATTTGGATGCCATTTTGTTAATTTTTAAAGGAGAAAGTTGGCGTGTTCAAAACATGCCTTTTGCCTGATTGCTTGCTTGGTATGGTTTTATCAACTTTGTTGAGGTATAATTTATGTAGACTAAACTACATTCATTTAAAAAATACAATTTGATGAGTTTTGACAGATGCACATACCCATGAAATCACCACTATAATCAAGAAACAGAACATTTCTTTCCCCTCGAAGATTTCTTGTGCTTCCTTTGCAATTCATGGTGTGTTACAGTTCAGATAGTCCTGGCCCAGGAAACCACTGGCCTATTTTCTGTCACTATTGATTAATTCGCATTTCTACAATTTTATATAAATACACATCTTTGTGTGGGCATATGTCTTCAATTCTTTTGGGGTAATATTCTGGAGCAGAATGAGATGGTCAGTAGTTGCATTGGGTTTAACATTTTAGAGGCTGGCAAGCATTTCTCCAAAATGGTTGAACCAGTTCATATTCTTAGCAGAGTCCAATTTCTTTACATCCTCAATAATGCTTGATATGGTAAGTTTTTAAATTTTCTATTAAAAAACACTGATGATGGGAGTGCTAGTTAATGTTATTTTATTTTACAATAATGATGACTAATGATGTTGAACATCAAAAATTTTCTTGTTGGCCATATCTTCTTTTTCCTCCCTTTTTTGGTGGGGGTGGCAATTTTATTGAGATATAATTCGCATACCATACGATTCACCCATTTAATAGTTTTTAGTATATTCACAGAGTTGTGCAGTCATCACCACTATCAAAGTCATATCTCTATCACTTGCTTTTTTAAATCATTCCCACCCACTGCACACCACTGGCTTCATTTTCTTCTCCCCCCATTTAAATTCAATATCCCCACGATTCTATTTTTTTAATCCTTTCTCCTTGCCAGTACTCTTTCCCCTGGAGATTGCACCCATTCCCAACATTTCAGCCATCATTCTGACTCCCATAACGATATGCCCATTTGTGAGCATCTGTCCCTAGTTTGTTAGTCCCAGAATGGCATTTATCTTTTGCAGGGCACACAACAGGACATGAAGTCATCTTGCCACACTCCCCCCTTCTGCTACAATCTCCATCCCCCCTCCCCCAACACACAACACGTCATCCCTGACCACATTCTCTCCCACACCTCCTACATGTTCATAAGAAGCCTGGGGTTATGCACCTTTGTGTCCTTCCCAGGACCAAGCCCAAGTAGGCACTCAATAAATATTCATCTACTGAATAAATGAACTTGTATTCTACCGATTGCCTGACAACATGCTTCACTTTTATCTTCCTTCAAAATTAATTGCATTATTACCTTATTAAAGTTCGAGAAAAATAATTCATGCTGCAATTTACAAGACTACTAAACAGTTGTACTAGCGATTCTGATTGTAACTTGGAAATATTTTTAAACTATGGCCTTTTTTCTTTTCTCTAGTTAAAGCTTTCTGGAAGGAGTTCAACTTATAGTTTTTCTTAATATTCCTTAAATGTTGTACATATCTTAAAAGTCGATTCTCTATAAAACAGTATGGATTATGGTCTCGTTTCGTTTAACAGCATGAAAACTTGCCCGAAAGGACAAGAATAAGACTCTCTTAAAATCATGGCCAGGTTTTAAAGGAATATAAAATCTTCTCTTAAAAATATATAACTTTCTGCTTTCATCTCCTAACCCACAGAGCTCAAGTCTAATATAACCCAGACTGAAATAGTTTGTTTTGTTTTTTAATTTTAATTAAATTATTGCTCTCCAATGGGAACAACGCTGAAGCCCCCAGGGTCGGGTGAACACATATAAATATCTTAGCTTCAGAAGCTGAATCTAAAAGGTTAACTGCAACTGGAGCAGCCTATGCAATGTCACTAATATCTGGGAAAGGATGATGGCAAAGAGCAGTCCTCACAGGATAGGAAGACAGGCTTTTGGCAACGGGAAAGGCATAGGAGAAGGGTCATGGAGACAAAGAGATTAATTAACCCAGAGATTCATTGATGTCTAGATTGGAGAATTGGGAGAGAATGCTAGTTATCTATCAATCACCCAAATATAAGAGAATAAGAAAGGTTTGTGCCCGGTGTGTGTGTGTGTGTGTGTGTGTGTGTGTGTGTGTGTGTGTGTGTAGTGATGGGTTAATAGGGCAATAGACAGTCAGAAATCAGAACTGTGAGCAAGAAATACCCTAGCAGAAGAGAAAAAAGAGAGGCTGGATGTGGGACACAGTCCATGTTGAAGTTGGTATATTAGTTTTCTAGAGCTGCCATAACAAAGTACCAGAGACTAGGCATTTAAACAACAGAAGTGCATTAGCCTCTAGCTTTGGAGGCCAAGGGAGTCCAAGATCAAGGTGTCAGCAGGTTTGGTTTCTTCTAGGACTCTCTGAGTTGCACACAGCTGCCTTGCTATTGTGTCTTCACACAGTATTTCCTCTGTATGTGCACATCCCTGGTATCTCTTGGCTTGTCTAAATTTCTTAGGACACCAGTCAGTTTTGATTAGGACCCACCATAATGGCCTCTTTTTAACTTAATCACCGCTTTAAAGACCCTACCTCCAAATATAGTCACATTCTGACGTACTGTGGATTAAGACTACAGTTGCATACCTGAAAATTCAGTCTGTAACAGCTAGAGATGAGGAGATAACAGATGCTACTGTTTAAAAGCTTACACAGGGATACAGTGATTTTCAGAAGGCATCTATATTCCTATCTCACTTATTCTCCACCCCAACTAGATGCAGTCAGCTGATCATGTGATCACACTGCACTAATGTTCTGATATAGCACCCAGGGCCCTGGAGGCCACCTTTGCAGTCTTGCCCCCTGTTTAGCCCTGGAGTGGCCTGAGCCCCAGTGGTGTGCACTTCTGACATCTTTTCATCCTTCCCAGATTTTCCATCAGCCAACCCAAATTTACAGTTGTTCCTAGTGACTGAAAATATGCTTGGTATGCAGGTGTCATGGACGACATAATAATACATTGGGGTGATGAATATGGTATAGAAGTAATTTCTAGTAAGTCCAGTGATCAGAAAACAATGAATCCCAAGTTTAAGCTATATTGATTTTTTTTTTTTTTCAGGGCTCAGTCTCATTGCCCAGAAAGAATCCCTGTTAACATTTTGGCCTGTATCGTGGGAGTAATTCTTTTTGCTCTTCTATGTATTATATAATTACCCATATGATACATATGCTGCTTTAAGCCAAATGAGATTGTACTGTGTGTTCTTTCTTACAGCCTGCTTTTTGCTGAACTTAATGCTAAATTGCAAATGTTTTCCCATGTCAATAAATTTTCTTTCATAGTATGATCTTTAGTGGTTAGACAATATTCTCTCCTGTGGATATGTCATATATTTCCCACTCAACAATCTTGTTAGGGTCCCAATAGTCACCTATTTCCATTAGTTATGAGGTTTATCCCAAATAATTTGTTTCTAAGAATTACTAAAATGCAGATGTTTATGCATTATTTTTCAAAACACTTTGTTGAGACATAATCTACACACTATACATTTTATTCACTTAAAGTGTAAGATTCAGTCACTTTCAGTATATTCAGAGTTGTGCAGCCATCACTACAATCAATTTTACATCTTTTGTTATCCCACAGAGGGTCCTCACATCCCCTTAGCTGTCACCTCTCCCAGGCTCCCCACCCCCACCTTAGATCTGCCTGTTCTAGACTTTTCATATATATGAAAGCACATAATATGTAGCCTTTTGTTTCTGGCTTCTTTCACTTAGCATAAAGTTTTCAAGGTTTATTCATGTCATAGCATTTCTTTTTATTGTCAAGTAAGATTCTGGTGTATGGATATACCACACTACATGTCAGCATTCAGTCTATGACATTTAGCTTGTTGCCTGTGAATAATGCTGCTGTGAATATTTATATACAGATTTTTGTGTGCACAGATGCTTTCCTTTCCTTTGGGTAAATATCTGAGTACAGCCGTTGGATCATATGTAACTCTATGTATGATCTTGTGAGAAATTTCCAGACTGTTTCCCAAAGCAGTTGTACCATTTACCATTCCCACCAGCAGTGTACGAGGATTCTAGTTTCTCCATATCCTCATCAACGCTTGTTAATGTCTATCCTTTTGATAGCTGTCATTTTATTGGGCATGAAGTTGTACCTCATTGTGGTTTTGATCTGGATTTCCCTGATGAGTAATCACATTTAGGTCTTTTTCATGTAGTTATTGGCTGAATTATTTTTAAAGTTTTTTTTTTTTTTTGAAGTAGTTTTAAGGTCACTCCTATAATAATGCCCACTCATTCCTATGCAGTACATTGTGCTCTTTAGGAAAATACCAGGAGCTTTCAGTGATATTCCTTCTTCAGAATTATAACCTGTGACATTCAATAAAAGAAGACTGCCAGTCTCATCACCTCTTAGTTTCTGAACTGGAATCTTTGTGGTTGGAGTCCAGAAATCTGTTGTGATGCGCAGTCCTATTGGAGAATTGCAATTCAGTGACTTGGTCGTTTCCAAAATCTGTCTGGTCTGGCATCCTTTAATAGACGGTATCACATGCTGGTTAGAAGCTTGGCTGGGTAGAGGCCCTGCCTCCGGTCAGATTACAGCTTGGCTCTTTCCTAGTGGGGTGATCTTGCTTTAATGTTCCTCTACCTTAGTTTTCTCATCTATAAAGTAATGATAAAATGATTAATTCTAATAATAAACCTGTAAGAGTAGGAAAATTACCAGTAGTAGAAGTATTGTCATTATCGTTATTAGTATATATGTTTCTCCTGCAGGAGAAATGTTGAGAATAGTCATGAGTGAGAAACCCATTAAAATAATTGGGCAGAGAATTCACACAAATTCACAAATTTAAACAAAAAATATTTAAAATGTAAAAATGTTTAAACATATTTGAATTCACACATTTAAACAAGAATGACTTTAAACTTTTAAAATAGAAAGTACGGATTTGAATTATACAAAATGATGTTATTTGGAAAATGAGTTCTGAGATTGGATGTGTTTGGGCTAAAGTACATTAGAGCAAAGTTAAAGCGATTGTTTTACTGTGTGACTTCTTGGAACTTCTGATTTGTCAAAATACATGCCTAAAGTGCTATATTCTTCAGTTTTTCAGAGCATATTTTTTTGCAGGGAAGCACCTGCTAACATCTGGCCAGTGTTCAGTAGTGTATGGATTAGAAATTTCTGGGATGGAAGATTTGGTATGAAAATGAGCTCATTTATATAATTAAAAGATACCATATACTTGGTAGACAAATCATGAGTGAGAACTTGCTACTATTTGGACTCGCCTCCTATCTCTCATTATGGATGTTCTTCCCTCATTCTTAATAACTTGCATATTGGTTGCCAGTTATGAGGTAGGCCCATTTTGTTTTATAAATAGAAGTGTGAACTGAGGCCAATGAGTACCCTAAGTTGTTTTTTCTTCTTCTCCTTCATTCTTTTCTTTTCAATTCTTGGGACTGTTATGCCATTTGAAGAGATTTTTTACTAAATTTACATTGTGGCATGTGGGGAACGTAAGACATTTTCCTACGAAGCCTTGGAGGCTGAGACGGTAGTTGATCTGATGGTCACCGCTCACAAGTGTTCTTGTTTTTAGATGGTCCGAAGTGGGCCTTCAGGCCTTTGTATGCACCATCAAAGTATTAGAGACAAGCTTTCAATCTCCCCAAGGTTACCCTCAGTAGGGAAAGGGTCAAAAGTGATTCACTTCCTCAACAAAGACTGTATCCAGATTGCAGTACAGAGAGGCCAAATTATAGCCTCCATAAACTTTTCCTTGAAACCCCTTCATATTTTTAGGCCACCAGAGTTTGAGAAGAGCCAGAATAATTCTGCAAAAACAAGTACATGTTGTGAGGCTGTTGTGGGAATGGAAGGATACCTAACTGCATCAATTTAACCAAAACTATAGCCCTAAAATTGTGCCTGGCTCATGGGAGATATCATATAAGCTATTAGGTGAGGCTGAAAGACATTCTGTTTTAAACATATTTGAAAAAGCAGTACTGTTTCAAGAAGCATCCTACTTCTGCTTCTACTCAGAATATTGGACAGCCATTTACAGCATGGGTCCTGACTAATCAGAACAGATGTTGGCTCTAAACTGTGCATACCTGATGAATATTAGCCTTGCTTATCAGTACATGCCTTGTTTATTTATTTGTTTTAAATCTCTTAAAACTTAGACCAACTGTCCAAAACTCAAATGTCTAATAGCATCAATTCATCATCAGCCACAGCATGGGAGTCAAGGAGACAATAGAGAGTGGTGGAGATTGTGGCAAAGCAGAGGGGCCATCTCAAGGACAGCTGTAACTCGACCCACCTGATTGTCAGGGCGTGAGCTTGTGAGCTGGGTGTCACTTTCCATGTTTTAAGAGGAACCAGAAATTGCAATGTGATTTCTCTCCTTAAAAATGTTATATAAATAATCCTTTTCTATTTTTGCCATATCAAATTTTCAAACACTCAGTGGCTTAAAACAGTATGAAGTCAGAGACGGGTCTTAGTGGGCTGAAGCCTGTGTGTTAGTAGGGCTACATTTTGTTATGTAGGCTCAAGAGGAGAACCAAATCTTCTGGCTTTTCCCAGCTTCTAGAGGTCATCCACATCCTCTGGATCATGGCCCCTTCCTCTGTCTATGAAGTCAGCAATGGCTGGCCAAGCCCTTTTGAAGTGTCACCTGTCTAGTTCTCTCTCTTCTGCCTCCTTCTCCTTTCAAGGACCCTGTGATTATACTGGTCTGTGATAATTTTCCTCTTTTAAGATTAGCTAATTAGCAACTTTCATTCCATTTGTAACCTTCATTCCCCTTTGCTATATGACCTAACATATTCACAGTTTCTAGGATTTAGGATGTAGACATCTTTGGAGGAGGGTGGGGGTGGCATTACTCTGATTGTCACAGTATCTATAATGTATATTCCCCTTAATGGATGCCTGAGTCTTAAATTTCTTCTGCATCCTCCCAGTGTCAGGCACAGAAGATAGTTCTTTCTGGATTGGTTGATGGTTGAGTGTCCACCCCTCAAAAGAACTGGATAGAAAAGAGATCATCAATAATGGTAGCTTTATGTTTATTTTATTCTGTAAAAAAATATTATTTTTTTTTTACTTTTATCATTTAATTGAAAAACAGTTTTAGAAACTGGAATGAACAATTTATTTCCATTTCCTTTTTCTGTAAAATAGAAACATAAAGATTTTTGTATGAGGGATCAATAAAATAATGCCTGTTTTTACTCCATCTTCTTTATATCTGTGGTCAACCTATCCAGCCAGCCAGCCTGCCAGCTAGTGAACTACCCATTCCCTTTTCCATTCTTTTGTCTTATCTCTTCCTGTAACCAAACTTACATGGCCTCTTTGCAAAGAGGATTTTAGATTGCTTGTGTAGGATCTGTGTATAATATCACAAGAGAAAAAGGACCTAGATGAGGATATTAGGTTAGGAGAGAATCAGTTAAGTCGAAGGCTAACACATGGTCCAAATGTCTTGGCCATAGGTCTGTGAACAGATGCTACGGCTGGGTTGAAGAGTTTCCTGGGAGTCTCCTAGGGGCCCAGGGGAAGAGGGAGACAGAGTTCACACTTGAATCCATCAATGAGGATATATGTTGCAGAAGTGACAGGATGAAATTTCCAATAAATAGTCACACTTTCTGTCCTTTCTTCTCCTGCTGTAATGAGGTGGGGCATGAATAGCAACCCAGTGTCTTTCTGAAAAAGGCTGTTCTTTGTTCATTGTAGATCTTAGAGATCTTAGAGGGAGAGAGGGAGTGGGGAGAGAGGGAGGGAGGGGAGGAGAGAGAGAGAGAGAGAGAACAATTAACAATATACAAAGACTTGCAGATATTTAATTAATTTATTTATTTATTTTGCTTTATTGGGCAGGGGGATATTATTAAGAATTAGAAATGCAGCTGTCTGTCTTCATAAATTACAGTCTGTAGCTCGTGTTTGAGAAGAACTTAAGAACTTATTAAAAGGAGCTGCATAATTTTCCTTTGCTCAGAGCCACATTACCTGCAGGCCAGTTCCGCAAGGTCAGCAGTTAACGTGAAGCTGCGCAGCCTAGTCTTCGATGGCTTTCACTTTACCCGTGCCCTTGATGTGGAGCCGACTTGTCAGGATTCTCGTAAAACTGCTCGGTGATGGCTTCTTCTGTTCTCTTTATTTCCTTAAGTGAACATCTGTCTAATTGTTCACCTCCATTGCTTTAGTGCTTTCTTCATGCTTTCTCTCTTTCCAGACAATAAACTTTATTTTCTTCATAAGAATTCAGTCTACGCAAGGGTATTAGGCAGCTTGTTTGCACCTTTTAATTTCTGGATGTTTTCCAGGAAGGCTCTTTGCAGTAGTTCCAATGGGTTCATCTGTGAATCGCGGAAGACAATGCAGCATTGTGTTTGGGTTTTTATCAGTTACCTTCTGTTTGTAAACATCTGTTTGGAAACATTTGCTGGTGCCCACCCTCGCACTCCCCAGCTCCCATCAGAAATAAAGGGATTCGTCTCTTTTTGCTTGGCATAGGGATAAGGCAGAGTGTAGACTGATTTTTTTTTCTTTTTGGTCATGTGCATAGGTATGCAACTATTTAACTGAAACCCATAGACTTTGCACGTATTGCCAAATGACTTTCAAGAGAGAATTAGGAACTTTATTTCATTAATGGCTATGAAGCTGCTAATCTACTCATTATTACTGCTTAATTTTATTGCTGATTTTGAGGATGTATGAAAAAACTGTATAAACCAGCAATTACAACTGGAAAACATTTTCATTTTTTGTAGAGACTATTGTTTTTTATATGCTTAAAAATACTCAGCAAGCCACTGTTTTTTTTCTTTTTTTTTTTGCATTTTATTTATAATATTTCTGAATTATTGTTATATCTTTAGCAATGAATATTTGGATTTTATTTTTTGAGTCATTTTGAACATGTTCTTATTTATACTATGTATGTTATTGAAATGGTTTCATAATTTTTGATATATTTTCTTCTAGTTTGGTTAAATTAATTTTACATTTTTTATTTTTCATGTTTTTTGTGTTTTCCTATATGGCCGGTCTTTAGAAAACAACTTTTGATTATGGATATTTCAAATATAGTCAAAAAGTAAAGAGGATAATATAGTAATGAGCCCTCCAATCTCAAACACCCTGCTTCAACAATTAGGAAACTGTTTTTCTCTTTTTAGTCATTGTTCTTTTGTGTATGTGTGTGTGTACATAAATATGGTATACACACATATGTGTGTGTGTGTGTGTGTATACACATATCTTTTTTCTAGTGTATTTTGTATGTTTGTTTACATTTCCAATACACAAATCAAATTTTGTTTAAACTCAGAGTAAAACCCATCTAAGTAATGAGGATTCAGAGCCCTGTTATGACATGCTTGATTTTCCTGTGGATTTGTGGAGATGTGAGAGAATCTTAGTCCCTGGGAAGGGACTGAGGAGGCATTGTGCATCTCCAGCTAATTGTAAATCTTATCACCCTGAACCTAATCTTCAGTCCTCTGAACAGAACAGAAATAGGAGCAGGACAGTGGGGCTAAGAAGTGCTCTTTGAAAGACGCTCACATGGAAACAAAGGTTCCCATGTTTGGCATGTAATGGGAGTTGGGCTCTTCGTCCTGTCAGAGGTTCAATGGCTGATTTCTAAACGAAGACTGCTTATTTACGACTATATATATCTTTTCTGAAATCTAGTTCTAGAGATATAGGAATGGGATTTTAGAAGGCTGAGGGAGGAGTACTGGTCAGGGAATGGTGGGCATAGATTCTATTTTCTTTCCCTTGATGCAGATAGCCTGGATGGCCCCTAGTTTGAATCAGCACAAAAATGCCTGATGTGTGACAATACTCCCTGTGACAGGAAGCACATGAGTTACCAGTTGGGTTTTATGGATGATGTAATGGTAGTGTGAAAGCCACTGGTATAGAGAGAGTGCTAGAATCAGCTAAGACCTTACTTTGGGGAGACCACAGATATCTGTCTTTCCCAACATACATGTACACACACACATGCACATACACAAACATACCCGCACACAACTCTGGAAAGCAAGGGAACTTGCACTGAGCCATCTTGCCCCTCCCTGCATACCTACCTCTTTTCGCATTAGTGGTTATATTTTGACTAATTAAATCAGTGTGTATGGAGAACGGCTTTGTTCCTTCAATCTGTAACCTCCATGAAACATTGTCTTTCTGATGTTTTCATAACCTTAGTTTTGGGAATAGGATTGGGCATAATCAGAATAAAAACATGGGCTGGCACACATTTATGGAATATTTGTTCTACACTAAACATTTTCATGTATATTATCCTTAATATTCAACACAGCTTTGTGGGGTTGGAAATATTATAATTATTGGTGATGTTATGATTATTATTATCAATATCAACTATGATTACAGATCAACTCCCCATCTAGGCACAGTGCTAGATGCTTTATGCTCATTATCTAGTTTAATGATCACAACACTCATGCTGGTTATATATAATTACTCCATTTCACTTGGTCTTGGGAGTTTGGTAAATTACCCAGCATCCCATAGCTAACTAGCAGCAGAAACTGGATTTGAACTTGGTCAGACCTGACTTCTCTACCTGTGGTTTCTTGCCTAAGGGGCCAGGAGAAGCATTGATCCCCAGAAGGTCAATGCCATTCTTCTCCTTATCATCCATATACTTGGGGATTTATTTTACTGAGGGGTTGGGTTATGCATTTGGGCCAGGCAGAATACACATGCATGCATCTATACAAGATAACTTTTTCATCTTATCTTTCTGAATATTCTTAGTACTCGTTATTTATTTTAAAGAAAAAAATTGTGTTCATGATAGAATTTTAAATAGTACAGAAAAATCTAAATGACAAGTCGCTTCCCAACATTCATTCAACATCAGTCCTTTTACCAAAAGATAACTTCTTGTGTGACTTATCCAGAAAAAAAAAGTATTAAATTTTTTAATGTATATTATATATTCACATATAATAAAATACATCTAAACAAATTAGAACTCTGCTAATTAATTCTTTCCTGATTGAAAAATAATGTAGTTATTTTTATAAATTTTACAATTATAGTTACACATGCAATAAGAAGGAGCAAGAAGTATTTCTAAGCCTCAGATGCCACTACTGTTAACCTTGTATGTACCATTTTGTCTTTTTAAAATTTGAATATGTTTATCTATATTTTTTAAAATTATAGTCACATTATAGTCTGATTAACTCAGTATATTTTAACCATCTTTCCATCTCAATAAATATTCTTTGGCAGTGCAGTTCTAGTGACTCTACATTGTATCTTCATAACTTATTAAATAAATCCCTTATTGCTGGGCACAGATGCTATTTTCAGTTTTTCACAGTCATGAGCAATGCTGTGATTTACCTGGGCTTAGTGAGGCTCAAATGCAAATTGATCATTCTTCTTCAGAAGGTTTTTTCCAATTTATACTCTTTTTTGGCAGTATCTGAGGGTCTGTTTTCTCACACCTTCGTCATCACTGTGTATTTATCATTTTATAGTGATCTATATTATTTGCTGAATGAGCATATAGCTCTATTCATTGATAATGGAGAGGAAGGAGGCTGGGTTTGCCCAACAATTTGTCCCAATATTCTTCTCAACTTTAAAAATGTGTTGAACAAAAAGTTATAACATTTCACATAGAAACTTTTAAAGCTCTCAGGCTAATCTCTAATGTAGGGTGTGCAAATTAAGTTTGCGTGTGTGTGTGTGTGTGTGTATGTTTTGCTGTCCTTATTAAAGCACTAATCATTAGGGCCCCAAAATTGCTATAAGGAGAGCACTTGGAAAATATGAGAGGTAAATAGTTAGTACTTAAGAAATAAATGAAACCTGTTTTTGTTTTTGTTTTTGTTTTTGTTTTAAACCTACCTAGGAGCTGAAAGATAGAAAGGCTTAAAATGAGTTAGATTTTGAGTTTCTCAGTATTCCATAGCTTATATATTGAAACAGGATTTACAAAATACACTTGACTTTCATTAAATTTCTCAAAAGCTACAGAGATTCATATAAGATTTTTATTTTTTATTTTTTGGATAACTTGAATTTTTCCCTAGGGGAAAACAAACAAACAAACAAACAAAAAAACCTCTTAGGAGATATAGAGGTGTGTAGAGAGGCCCTGATTTTATGAAGCTCATGATTTGGTGTATGAAACATGATGAAGCAAAGACTCTGTGCTAGATTCTCTAGTCCCAGCTTCTACATGGAACTCTGGGAGACCAGAGCATGATGCCATACCCAACCCAGGGCGGTCAGGGAAGACTTCCTGTAAGAGATGACTGAGTTTAATTTTGGTTCGACACTGCAACAACATAGGGCCTTAATTTTGTGATTGGAATATTGATAGTATTCCCTGAAGGGGACAGTGCTCATTTTGCAAACTTTTGTTGCTTCAGTATTCAATTATTAGGAATAAATTTTAAATGAGCTTAATTAGTAGATCTCAGGATTATGGGTTTCAAGGTCTAATAAACTTTTTCAAAAGGAAACAAAAATACGAGGCTTGCCAGAGTTATTTATTTATTCTTTTCCAAGAAAGGACACTAAAAACAACAATAGCAAAATAATCAAAATGTAACAACATGACCCTATAAACTATTAACGTTAATTTATAAAAGACTGGGTATTTTCATGCTGAACGCTTAAGAATATATACAGCTACTCTAAAGGAAAACCATTTTATCTTATTAACACTTTATTTTCAACCATAGTTTCAAGTTTATCCAGTTTATCTTACCCAGTTTCCCTTTCCCAGGTTTCACTTTGCACGCTAGTTACCGTCTGCCACGTGGTCTGAAAATATTAAATCGAAAATTCCAGAAAGAAACAATTTAGAAGTTTTAAATTGTGCACCATTCTGAGTAGCATGACTCAGTCTCGCGTGATCACCTCTCTCCTGCCTGAGAATTGAAGCATCTCCTCTTCCCGCGTCTCCACGCTGTAGACGCTTCCCACCTGTGAGTCCCAGAGCAGCCATCTTGGCTATCAGATCAGCTGTCACGGTGTCTCAGCGCTAGTGTTCAAGTAAACCTTACTTTACTTGATAATACACCTGAAGCGCAAGAGTACTGAAGCTGATAATTCAAATATGCCAAAGAGAAGCCATACAGTGCTTCCTTGAGCTGAAAAGGTGAGTGCCGTTCAACAGGATATTTCGTGAGGGAGAGCGAGCATGCATTCACATGACCGTTATACAGCATATTGCCATCATTATTCCATTTTATGATTGTTGTTAATCTCTTAGTATGTCTAATTTATAAATTAAACTTTGTCATAGGTACATATGTATAGGAAAAAACGTAGTAGACAGAGGACTTGGTATTACCCACAGGCTCAGGCATCCATTGGGGATGCCACATGAGGTTAGGGGCGCTCTGTAATTTTAGGCACACATGGTCGTTGCAAAAGCAGGACGGAAGGTTCACCTCCCGGCCCCTAATTTTAACAATTTACCTAACCATAATATAATTATCAAAACCAGGAAATTAACATCGGTATATAATATTAATTGTACTGCTTGACTCTGATTTCACCAGTTTCCCCCCAGTACCTTCTTTTAGTTAGGATCTGGTCCAGGATTCCATATCGCCTTTAGTTATTGTGTCTTTGTCACCTTCAGTGTTTGACAGTTCTTTATTCCTTCCCTGTCCTTCCTGATCTTGAGACTTTGGTGTGTTTGATATTTTCTCGTGATTAGATTGAGTTTAAGCATATTTTGGCAAGAACATCATAGGAATGATGTGTCCTTCTCAGTGCATGATACCAGGGAGTACATTATGCTGATAGGTCTTATCACTAGTGATTTTAGTAGTGAAATAACCTTGATCATTTTTTTAAGATGACGTTCTGCTGAGTTTCCTCAAAGTGATATTACTAATTTTTCTTCATAATTCATAAATATTTGGGAGGAGATGCTTTCAGATTATGCTGACATCCTCTCCTTAAATATTCATACACTGACTTTTAACATTTATGAGTCAGTGTCACCTGCAGCAGTTATTATGGAGGTGTTTGCCTGATGATGACTTTGTGGTTTCCTCATGCTTTCTCTATTTATTAATTGGACTTCTTTTGAAAGAAGAGCTATCCCTTCTCCACTGTTTATTTATTTACCCAATTATTTATATTACCGTGGATTTATGGGTATATATTTTTTATTCTGCAGCTTATAATCCAATATTATTCTAGCTTTGGCCATTAGGATCTTCTTCTGTTTCACTTCCGTGATGGACTGCCGTTTTAACCGAGTGACTTTCCCTTCTCACTGCATTTTTCTCCATGCTCCACCTTTTATTTCATGTTACCATAGCTTAGTGAAAACAGCCAAAGGCCTGATATTAGGGACATACTAGCCCTGGGAATGGAAGAGAACACATGGGGGTATGCTTAGTGCCAAATCTGTATCTTGTCCCCTCGCCTTCAGAAATAGTGAGAGAAGACATGGGAAAGTGGTTTTGGGATGTAAATTAGGATAAAGAAAGAATAAATTGTCATGGTGCTTGCAGGAAAGTCAGTTATTTCTCTTAGGATTGGATAAGGCATGGGGGGTTTCTAAGGAGCACCCTCAGCCTAAAAATAAGACACAGCTCATTCAGGACTTATTATGTGCCAAGCAGATGCTGGGCCGTATAGGCTATGAGCATTTTATCTAATC
Source organism: Eidolon dupreanum (assembly GCA_028627145.1). Lineage (NCBI taxonomy): Eukaryota > Metazoa > Chordata > Mammalia > Chiroptera > Pteropodidae > Eidolon > Eidolon dupreanum. Next base: position 111,295,985 of record CM053508.1, on the reverse strand, counting down.
CTCTCAAAATCTTATTGTGAAGATTTTAATATTTTGGTTTCACAGATGGAAAAAATGAAGTTCTAGGGTTCTGAGAGGTCAAAATGCATAAAGGAAGTGGTGGAGTCAAGACTGCATCTTGTTCCTCCATCCCCAGGGAATGCCACTGTGCGTTTTTCACGAAGGACTCCTTCCCTGGCTGTGGGCAGGGGTAGGAAAAATAATTTCCTGCCTGCTCTGATGACAGTGCCACCCCCACCCACTCCCCACCACAAAAATCTTTTCTATCCATTCTCAGGAACAAAATACCTTTTCATGCAGTAGTCACTGGGATGTGCGTGCACACATGCATATATGAGCGTGTACACATGTGTGTGTGTGTGTGTGTGTGTGTGTGTAAGAAATTCTTCACCCTTCTATGTAATTGGTAGATTTAAATACATTTATGCATTCCTGTCAATTCCACACCTTTCTAAAATCTTGCTTTTAGAGTGTTCAAGTGTGAGAAGTTTTAATTTGCAGTGATTTCACGAGAAACCTGAATCTGAGAGCCTTAGAAGAAAAAGAAACATTACTCTTTCTATTGCTATACTTGACCACCACTATTCATTTTCTTCTGCTAGCCCTCCTGTATTTGTGGTCCATCAACCTATTAAGAACAAAAAATTGGACTCCGGAAGAGATCTTGTCAACACCATGAGATACAAACCCTCTGGCTCACAGCTGAGACAATGGAGTTTTTGGGGTGGGCAGAACTTACCAAGGTCACATGCAGAGTTAAGGGTAAAGCCTGACCCAGAAGCCAGGTGTCGACTCCAGTCTGCCTTTCTGCCATCTTGCTGTTGTGCTTATCCGAGAATACTGGTGACTACCACTAATGTCTGACTGGCCAAGTGGATGAAAGGGAATTCTTCAGGGTGGCTTCTTAATAATAAATGCTTGTATTTTTTCTTGGCCCCAGGCCAAATCTCTCCTCTCAATCTTATTTTCAAGGTTGAACGTTCCCTTAGAGTTAGTGACCTTGCCCTTATCGGCCTGTTGATGTCGCTATCCATCCATAAGCCTCCTTTCCCAGGACTGTGTTTACAGCAAAGACTATAATTTTATTTTGGGTTTGGATATACTGATTACATTTTAGCTTCTGGTATATTTTCTTACCTGTCACAGCCATTAAATTTATTTTAATAGTTACTCTACCCTCCTGATAGCCACTGAAGGGGGAATTGGATATTGTCTATCAGTTGGCTTAGTCTGTGAACTAAGGCTGTATCTAATTATAAGGCATTGTATCGGTTCTGATTTATTAACTATTTATTGTGCTTAGGAGAAGGTAGCATTTTTAGTAGCATGGTACAGCCTGGATGAAGCTTTCTGGGAGGGCAGGGTGCCCGGAATATCACTGATCTTACAGTTATTACTTTGTGTCATATATAATCTTGTTTTTCCCTGCAACAAATAAATCTTTGGATCTCCCTGAAAAAAAAAAAAAAAGGAAAAAAAAAACATTTGTGGTTACAGTATAATAAAAATAAACCATTTGTCGTGACTGCAGCTGACATTTATCAGCCCGTTTGTGGGTGCTCTTTCTCTCTCTCTATAATACAGAACATAATTTGTCACTTTGTAAATACATTCCAGTCTAAATCCCTGCCAGCATCTGTTAGTGTTTGAAGGATTAATGTGCTACCCTGTGTATGTCTGCGCTTGCAGGGAACAGAGTAGCATACGATTATGGATCTTGAGAGAGAGAGCAGGGGAACAGGCACTTTCTGTGCTTTTCCTACACATATGGTCTTGCTGGCCTTGTCTTGATTTTTGTTGTCCTTATCCCATTCTGCTTAGGTACCTGGAATTTTATCATTTACAAAGGTTCTGATGGTACTCAACCTTCCTTCCTCCTTTCATAGTAATGGTAGCTTGCATCTACTCTGGGTGAACGAACTGTGGGAGACACTCTGGGGTACGTTAGGCTTGGGTTCAGAATTCTCCCTTTATCTGATTTACGACCTCAAGTTATGAATTTCCATTTTCTCACTTACAAAATAAGAAAAGGTACCGGGCTGAAGGAGGAAATCTATGTCGATGCAAAGTGCCCAGTGGAGAATCTGGCCAAGAGTAACTGGTGGGGATGTATCACCTTTCATCATCGTTGACGTGATTGCTTTTCTTGATGCAGTCCATGACACTGAGAGTGTTAACTGGAGTATCCCAGTACCACAAGGCAGCTGGTGGTTATGACTCTTGTTTGTTTTTTATCTTTTCTTGTTAGTTAGTGAGTTCTGCATTTGTTTGAAAATATTTATATCCCTGCAAATCAGGTGCTTGGTGGATTCCTGGCTCAGAAAGCAGTCTGCCTATAAAAAAATGTGGTTCTCAGCAAGGCTTGGTACTGAATCCTGGCTGGATTGAGGGGTTTAAACCCCTCACCAATGGCACAATGATTCAGAAACCTGCTAGAAGGGCCGTTCTTACTCTCCCTAACGCTAAGCATGGATTTTCCTGAGCAATAATGTGGCCTGTAGTTCATATTACTTTATGGAATGGTACTTGTCTTTTGGCCACCCTTCATCTACTGCTAGCCTTTGGATTTGGAAAATTCCAGGAAATGTAAGAAATGGCCTCATTAGTAATTCTTATATTAGCAATCTCTTTATTTCTTGTTTTCATCGTGTGTGTGTGTGTGTACTTCTGCCTGTTCTGCCCTAACAATTCCCCCTACCCAACCTCTATGTCTATATTGGCAACTTTCTTTTCTCCAATAAAGAAAACGTATAGTTCTCTTTTATTAAGAGAAACATTGTTTTGCTGTTGTTGTTTTGTTTTTGTTTTTCTGAAATACAAATGCATATTAATAGGAAAGAAAGATCATGCCCACATATCCAGTGGCCAAGATGGGGCTTGTGATTTGATGCTTGTTGTTAGGAGTATTGAGAGAATCTTTAGCAGATCTGGAAATATATCTTTAGCCCAATTTAAAAATATCTATTCTTCACACTCTAAAGGCCCAAAGATTTGGCATACTTGAAAAATGTATAGAAACCTCTATTTCAAATTTTTTTGACAGGTTTTTATAAACTTCTAGAGATGCCAAAATGCATTTTAAAAAGGCATGTGTTCAAGCAGATGTGTGGAATTGTAGGAATCATTTAGTGTAATCCTCCCCAAATTTAGATTATTTAATAGGAGAAACATTTTGCAAGGAGCAGTTAGTGGACACTCACTGCTAAGTCCATTGTACATCCTTAATTCTCCATGCTCTTTGAGACTCCGTATGCCTCTGTCTTTATCAAATGGCCTGTGTGATAAGATAGCACACACTTGGAGACATGGAATGATGTTCTCCTTTTTTCTCCTATTTTCATTGGAATCTGTGAATAATATTAATTATAAGACTGTCAGACTTTAGGAAGCACACCCAACTTTCTCGACTCTTGTTCTAAAACAGGAGTCGGCAAACTATACTTTTGCTGGGAGGAAATCCAGCTCAACACCTGTTTTTGCAAATAAAATTTTGTTGGAACATGGCCACGCCTATTCATTTACATTATCTGTGGCTGCTTTTGAAAGCAAAAGTTGAGTAGTTGGGAATGGCCTGCAAAACCTAAAGTACTTATTATCTGGCCTGTTAGAGAAGTTTGTTGACTCCTGTACCAGAGGACTCATGATCATTTGGAAAGAAGAGTCTTTTCCACTTAATCAGAACGAGCAGGTGGTTAGAGCAGTATCTTATTTCCACACATATGCAAACGATTCCAATGACACACGACTTAGTTATCATACTTGGTTAATCTGAAGCAAAGCCTGGTGGATGGGATTGGCAAGAGGTTGAAGTTAGCTGCTTTTTTTGTTTTTGTTTTTTGTTTTTGTTTTTGTTTTTTAATATCATAAAGTTAACATTTTAATGATCAAAATAAAACAAAAAAATGTAAAAGCCTTTGGGTTCATCTTTTGGAGTGAAGTACTTTTGGCCCCACTGTAATCTCCTGGACTCAGGGATAATTTCAGGGTTGGGAAGGAAGTTCTGGCAGAGACAATTGTACTATCTTATAAGGAGAATCTACTTATCAAAGTTGAGGGAGAACTGAATTCCTATTCTGCCACCTACTAATTATATAATTTTTGAGCAGATTTTTTTCATGCTTTCTCAGCCTTTGTTTTGTTTATAAAATACAGGTCATTAGATCTACCTTGAAAGGCTCAGCAGGGAAAAATGTAACAAAGTCTGTAATTGTCCCTTCCTTGAATAGTACCTACCGGAGAGTAGGTCTTCAAAAGTGTTTCATTAATAGTGAGTGTTTGCCTCATGGAATGGATTTTATCAATTTATACAGGGGAAGAAAGTCATAAGTCCTAGATGTCTGATAAAAGTAATGCTTAGATTAACTGGAAAATTGACCCTCAGGTAGAAATCTCCAAGTCCTTCCAGGGGATGCATTGCAGATCCAGGGAGGAGTGCTGACTGATAAAGTCAGCGCTCTCTTGTTGGAAAAAGTACCAAATGTACCTGGGCCTCCTTTTACAGAGGTGAAAGCTCTGGGCCATCCCATCACACTGCAGGCAGCAGAAGCTCTGCCTATAGAGAACATTTGTATCATCAAATCAAAGGGAGAAAGGGAAGATGCTGTTTATAAATATTGAAGAGGCAGGGAGAGTGTGCACTAAGGCCAAGCTGCTTTAACATGCATGCCATTCCAAAGTGGCTTCTAATGGACATTTATAAGGTGGTGGCCCCCGTGCTCCCCCTCCCACGCTAATGCTGTCTGAGATACCGTTCTGAAAACATGCAGTCTGTACCTTAGCTGGCTTTCAACAGAACTACCCCATGTGACTCATCCATACCTTTTGGCTATAAGAGAGGAGATCACAGAGTAATCAAGGCATGAATGTGGCCATGAGCTGATGCCCAAACCAGCAGGCTGCTTATGCAGAGAGGACTGGACATCCTGTTAAATCTGCCTGCAAGTGTTGGACTCAATCTTCCCTTCCTCACGGATTCCCCTTTCCTTAGCACCTGTTCAGACTTCAGTCCTAAAGCAGTCCTGGATAAGCTGTCAGACAAGTTCTGGAAACCTTACAGGCTCACCCAACTCTTGTTTTTTCCCCCCCTGAATTCCTCTCCCTCTCCCTCTTCCCCATCCCCTCTCCTTCCCTCTCCCAATTACCACCATAAAGCTATCTGGAATAATGGGCTTGGGTGGAAAAAGACTATCATTGATCTGATCCATGCTACTGGGCTGAATTATTTGAATTAATTCAAAAGTCACAATGCACTATTGTCTCTTAAAGACTTTTCCAGGCTTACTTTATGCTGTTTGGAACTTTCAATTGTGTAATATTCCAGCTTCCATTTCTGCTTAGAAACTGGATAGTTCTTCCATGAGAACATCTCTTTTGTGTAATATCTTGGTAAAAGCAGCATGGAGCAGCCACCAAACCCTGACATTCTGGCTCTTCTCTCAGGCTTCAGCTCTGTAGGTACTAGATCTGCCTTTCACATTATGACAGAGAACAATTTTACCAAATGAGTTTCAGTGTATGACACAGATCCACATGGATATCCCTGATTGACAGGTGGCTGTTTTTCTTTTGGTGAATAAAGTATCTAAGCTTCTTTTGTCCGGTGGCCCCACTGTTCCCTAGGAATTCATTATAATCTGCATTCATCTTATGGAAGGAGAAACAGAATATGGGGAACCCAGTTCATATGAGGAATAGACCAGGAGTTACACATTCTTCCGCTCAAAGGCCATTGGTGGAAACCTAGATGCTCATCTCAGTGCAGGCTGGGAAATGTGGTTCTTGGCTGGTCAGTCTCTTCACAGCACAGTCCCATATTGTGGAGAAGGGAGAACTAATCTGAGAGTTGCTAGTTCTCTCTGTCCACAGTGTATCTTTTTATACAACATAGAAATAATTTTCAGATCTAGTCTGTTGGTTTTTGCCTTTTAAGGTGTGAAGTTAAGTCCATTTCTATTTCTTGTGATTATGGATAATTTGTACTAATTTCTATATTTCATTTTGTGTTTTTTCGCTACCATTTATTATCATTTTTAATTCTTTTTAGACATTATTTTAGATTGATCCAGTTTCTTTATATCCCGTGCATTCCATGCATCTTTTTTTTTTTTTTTTTCCTCTACTGCTGCTTTGGAAGCTAAAGATCTTCCTTCCTTCCTTCCTTCCTTCCTTCCTTCCTTCCTTCCTTCCTTCCTTCCTTCCTTCCTTCCTTCTTTTCCTTCCTTCTGTTCGTATTTACTCTTGAAATTTTTATATACATATCTAAAATTTATTTTACAAAATATAAAGTTATTTAATGTCTCTATCATTTACTGGACAAAACTGGACTATACATGATTTAATGGATAAATGAATCTCCTATAAAAAAATTTCCTTGCCACTGTTTCATATTCTTCTTTAATTTCTTTTTAAGCGTAACTTGTTTGGTCCTGTGCTAATGTAAAGAATGCACAAAATATAGGGATAACTTGACTGTGACTCCGTGTGTGTGTGTGTGTGTGTGTGTGTGTGTGTGTGTGTGTGTGTTGTATTGACTTCTCATCATTTTCTGCCTTTACGAATGTTTTGGTTGGAACACATAAGAGGCCGCTCAGGTAATTGCCACTTTAAACAGGAAACCTCATTTCTCTCTGAAATATTTCTAAAAATCTTTTCCTGTTTATGTGTTGAATATTCTACCTTGCTTCTGTAAACCTTTGGAAAGATTTCTCTCTTTGGATTCATCCATAATTAAAAATAACTGTCGCGGTCACTCCTTAAACGTGATGGTACTATTACATGTTTACTGCATGCTTTGCATTCCAAACTCATATCCATCATCACTCGATGTGGCCAACTTTTGAGAGCGAGTCACTCGGTCAGCCAGCCTGAAGCACCAAGGAGAAGTTCCTGCCTTCCCAAATGGCTTATGGAAAATCTTTGCCAAAATCACTAGCCTATTTTCATTTCTATGAATTTCTCCCAAGTTTGGTGGTGTGCTCTATATTCATTCATTCATTTTCTAAATTAGAACCTGTCTTGAAAACCTACTCTATGCCATTCACTGTGTACCAGGTATTGGAGACAGAGATATAAAACTATGCATTTTAATTTACTATAAATGTCAATGTGAATTATTGGTTGTTTTGGTTTTCTTTCATAGTCTCCTGCAGTGTTCTTGGGAATGGAAATTGCTATAACCTTTTTGGAGGACACCCAGCAAAAATCTATCAAAATTTAAAATATAGATATCTCTTGACCTAGCAATTCTACTTCCAGGAATTTGTCCTATAGGAAAAACAAAACAAAACAAAACAAAACATGTATTACAAAGTATAAATATTGGAGTATTGCATTCAATAACTAAACCTGGAACTATATAAAATAATATTAATTGCAAGAAGAACAATAGTTGACACAGAATATCTCTTTAAGGTGCTTTCCATGGAAATTATCTCATTAAATTCTCATAGTAATCCCAAGGAAGAGTTTTTTTTTTTTAATTATTATTATTATTTCTGTTTTTACAGGTAAGGAGAATTAGGCATCAAGAATTTAACTAGAAAGTCCACAAAGCTAGTGAAGGATGTGGAGAGTTGAGCCCTCCAAAGAGGATCAGGTTTTAATAAGTGATCAAATACCCCTACTAAGTGTATAGGTTGAAATGAATGGGAGTAGAATGCTATATAGATATATTCAATTATGTTAATTGGGAAAAGCCAGATTGTAAAATAACACATGAGCTATGATGCTATGTTTGTAGGAAAACATTGTTGCACAGTGTTTTTATATGTGCAGAAAATATATTCTGGAAAGATGTGTGCTATCGCTGTATTTATCTTGGGGTAGTGGGATTTGAGAGATGTTTTCACTTTTACATTATTCACTTCTGTATTATATGTACTTTCTTCAATGAGCCAGTTTTATTTTTACAACTAAAGATAAATTTAAATAGATGAAGAACGCTTAGGGTGAATCAGAGTTCCTCTCACCAAACACACACAGACAGCCTCGGCACTGCTGACATTTGGGGCCAGTTGTAGGGAGCTATCTGTACAAGATGTTCAGCAGCGTTTCTAGCCTCTACCCATTCGATGCCACTGCACCCCTCCAACAAGTTGTGGGGACCAGAAATGTCTCCAGACATTGCCAGATTTATGCCTCTGGTTGACAGCCCCTGAGAGAATCTGCTGGCACTGGCCTATTCCTGCGTGTTTTTCTCCATTCTGAGGTCTGTAATGAAAATATCTGCCTCCATCTGAGGGATGAAAAAACTTTACGAGTCCTTTGTGGGGAATTCAGAATCCTCCAGACCAGAGCAGACAAATCTTGTTTTTCTCTTTCTATTTAATTTAACTAACCACTGTTGACCTGTCACCGGATAATCAACAGGCCCCAGATCTCTGTGTTTTGATCTGTATACTACCTCTTTCTGAATCTAGGAGGGGGGCACTGATTTTTCTTTTATCCATGACTTCTCTAGAGCAGGAGGTTCCAATGCTTAACAAGTTTCATTAAGAGCACAGATATTAAATATTCAAAATATATAGACCTTTCCTGTTGAAAATATAATTATACAGTAAATTAGCTGATGTCCAGTATGTTGCTTTTTAAGCACATCTTTGATGTTTCCAGTACTTACATAAGATATAGGGCTTGTTTATTAAGAGTCTTCAACTGTGTATAAAACTAGAGCAGTCAAAAGTAATGGTGTCTGCTGAAGGATTCTTTATCATATGAATTTACCTTTAGTCATCTATTATTTATTTCAGCTATTTTATATGCCATTATAATAAATATTATGACAGAGAAAGCTTTTACGCTTCAACTTATTGTACTACTCTTTACTTGCCTGCAATCCTTCAGGAAAATGTAACCATGCTTTACCTATAGTTAACGTAAATCATCACTTACATTAGAATGAAAAATTCACTATGAAAAAAGGCTCTTTCTTCAACAGCAAGGCGTAAATGCACAATCATGTTGACTGCCAAGCTCCTGTGCCGTTCGCTGTCCTTCCTTAAACTGTTTTTAAGCTGCAAAGTGAATACATTGCATAGAGGAAAATTGGAAGGTTTTAGAATATTTTCACTCTCTTGTTAGTTTCTGGCAAGATAAGCATTTTTTATCCAGAGTGCAAAATATTGCCAATTACTGTCTAAGCATTTTTAATAGTTTTGCTTTACGTGGCACATAGCTCATATACCAAATTAAATAAGCTGTTATCCAGTGCAATTTCTCTTTGAATCAGCCTTACAATTACCTATAGATATTGATAGAGTTATTTTATAAATTGAGTTCTAGCAACACAAGGCAAAAATTTTGACCTGCATATAATGAAGAAAGAGTTGTGATGATTTTCTTATTAGTGATGTTTGTGTACTTTGGAGGGCAACAGAGTTGCGGGGTGCTTGTGGGGGCCCAGGAGTGAAGGTCTATGCTTGATTGTTGATCTGAAGGTCAGGAATGACAACCTTAGCCCCTATCCTTCAAAGCTCTAAGAAAAATCCAGAGCTTTGCCAAGAATTATTTTTGGTTGTGTTTGCTATTTCAAAATGTAGAATCTTCTCCAAGAGTGTTTTTCTTATTAAATGCTTAGTGGTGTACAGACTGGTAAGTGTGTAGAGCCATAGAAGAGACTCTCAAACTCTCCTTTTTCCTTGAATGCCCTATCAGAAAGATCATTTATCGGTGCATCTATTTCAACTTTAGACTTGACCAAACTTGATTGGACCAGACTTCCCATCAGACTTGCACATGTTGCAAGTTTGGGTTGTTCACTTGAGAGGTACAGGAGCCAAAAGTAGATGCAAGTATTTATTTACAGCTGTATTTCCCAGAGAAGATGTGGCCATCCACTGCCACCATTAACATCACTTAAATAATGCTGAGGAGATTAGTGTTATGAACTCCCACATAGGATATTGATGAATTATTAAACCAGTTTAGTTAGGTCTCTATTGTAGTTCAGTGAATAACGTCATGTCAATAATATGCTCAGCACCAGTGTCTCTTGCTGTTGTAAATGTGACAACTCCTATTTAAGGTTTCAGAACATAAAATTAGGACTGAGAGTATGTAAAGTGGAAGGGTGAGAGACATCAGCATAATTCAATTAAGGCCCATTGGATTAGAATTTGCAGGATGCCATTAGCAATAAGCTCTGAATGTAGATTATTGCCTGTGGTTACATTTTCTCTTTCAAGGATAGGCTTCTCTTGTAAATTCTAAATGTGTAAAATAAATATGATATAAAATAGACACAAATAGGAATATATAGGTGATGTTAATTTTTTTATAGCTTCTTGGTGCTACATGGTGGTGAATGTAATGACAAAGATTCAGCACAGGGAGGCATTTCAGTTAAGAAGTGAGCTTTGGAACCAGCCACAACTTGATTAGAAACCTGGATCTCTGTCTTCCTGGCTGTGCCGCTTTAAAGTCTATCAGACTCTGCTTTCTAATGTGTAAGATGGGGGGCATGCTATATACTTCAAAAAGTTTTTCATACTACTATAAACTGAAAAATAAACACCTTGCATATCATAGGCGCTCATTTTTTCAGTTTTATTATCGATAAATGTATATAAATGAGAGCCTTTTTTAGGGAAACCCAGAAATGAACTCTTCTGTAAGTGTAAGAGACGGGTAGGCATGCGCTCATCAATTCCATATAGATGGGCACTTTCAAGTGGAAATACACACTAGCTAATCCCCACAGCTGAAAGAGAATTTCCTCTGGGTGTATCAGAGGCTGGGCTCCCTTTGCCCCTTCAGTGCATCTGGGTTTCTTTATCCTTTCACCTCCAACGAATGTACCAGGTGCTCCTCTTTTTGACCAGCCCAGACATGGTACTTTTGACACAGCATAATGAATAGCTGCTCGCCCCTGTTGCTGGCCTAGGACTGTGTTGAAAGCGGTCAAGCTGAGTGAAGGAAGCAAGTCTCATGTACAAGATCAGAGTATTTTGAAATATACCAACTTGATTTCACCAAGCATGTCCTACAGCATCCAACAGCTTGGTTCCCAGACCAAATACTTTGGGTTTATCATAGAGAAAACTCAGATAGTAGAGAAAACTAATTATTTAATTCACATGCAATTCATAATTAATGATGATTTTTAAGCAATAAATAGGCTTAGTTTTTTAAATAGACTTGGTTCCGTGAATTATTTATATACAGCTTTATAAAGGCCTACTACCATTAGGTATTATCTTTATTTTGTTCTTCCAACAATTGCTGGTAAGCAGATTATAGGTATGAAATATTCTCATGTGTGGCAATGATGGAGGGGGGAGGAAAGCAAAGAAATGAAGGTGTTAGAATCAGTGGAATATGCATTGACCTTCAGAGGCAGTGAATGCATGAATAAATGAATGAATTCGCTTTTATTAACGTTGTGTCTCTTATTGTTGAGCAGGACAGCATGCTCTCTCTGTGTGAGACAGTTCTAGATCTGGTGGTTTCTTCCAGGGTTGGCCTTGCTGTGAGGGCCTCTGAGGGGCAAGAAGGTTTGGGTGAGAGGACCGGTGGGTTGTATGGGCACTGTGGAATATGGGATCCTGAGTCAAATCATGGTTTGGTGTGAGCTGTGGCTTTGCCAGTTCTTGTCTGGGTGAAGTTGTACAATAGCTTTCTGTACTTTAATTTCTCTGTCTGTGAGATGAGTGGTTGCTTCCGTGGGGTTGCTGTCGGGATAGAGGGTGCTGTGCAACAGGGACTCAAATGGCCCACATTCTGAGATTGTTCCTGCTGGCCAGTCAAGCCCCACTCTTCTCAATCAGTGAAGAGTGACACAGTTTGGTGCATATGATGATGATGACGATTATGATGATAAAGGTAAACACAACAAGAAAAGACACACACAATAGTGATAATCATTGGTACCCAGTATAGTCTCCTATTAGGTGCCAAGCACTGTTTCATTTCCTTATACAAGAAGGAGACGTAACTTGTCCAGCTAGTAAGTGCTAGAACTGGGATTCAGACCCAGGTGGTCCAGCTTGAGTCTATGGTTTTAAGGTATACCTTCTTTTTTTTTTTTTAGGTTTAGCACACTCACTGAATTTGGGAACTGGGGTACCAAAGTCTCAAAGAGATTCAATGAGCCTCCTTCTCCTACTCTTGTGTCATGTGTCATCTTCCATCACAGAGTTGCCATTCAAACTTACTCTGAACTACTTACATTAATTTTATAAAATAAAGAGAGATCACAATTACTAATGTGCTTTATTATGGAAAAATAATAGTCATCACGTTTTAGCAGTGGCCTTCCAAATAATAATGATAATAATTATTATTTCTGTGCCCCATACCTTATATACATCGTATCTAATCTTTATCTCACCATGCAAGGGCAAAGCCCATTTTCAAATAAGGCATCCGAGGCCCCAGGCGTTCTCTTAGCTTCCTTGAAGTCACAGTGCAGTGCTGTGGTCGCACTGGGCTATGGTTCCAGGTTAGCCTGGCTTTGCTCTCTCTGCTGTGGATGACAACATCTTTCTACTTCTTCGTTTAAATACCGCACAATCCCCATATGGTTCCTTTGGTTTCAGGCAGTATCACATCTGAGTCACACTTGGCTAATTCATAGTCATAAAATGGCATCAGAAATCACTCTTGCATAACAACAGCAAGCAACCCCTTTGATTCTGCATTTATAGACCTTTGAATCACTGAGGCAGATTTTAGAACTTTGAATCACTGAGACAGATTTTAGATAAAGAATAGACCAACTTGGTCTATTAAGGGTGTCAGTGAACTGTGCCACCAGCTAGTGTCCCTGGATCCTAAGAAAATGGAAGAAGACTATGTAGGTTACTTAATTACTCTGAGCCTGGGGTTTCAGAAGCAGGTGGGCTTCTCAGCCACTTAGAAGTTGCCTGATGTTTCATGCGTAGGATGCCACCTGTGCAGTTCTGTTTTAAAATGATGGGTAACTAGCATCTGTATACATAATTTAAAATAAATTTACATTCCTATTTTGCCTGAATGTAAGCTTGTGTACTGCCATGATTAGAGAAAAGAATGAGGATTTAGGGAAAGGTTAAGAAAGAGGCATTAGATGCATTTTAAGATTCAAAATTTTTAGTATGAAGTTCTTTTTGTTAAACAAAATTAAGTGGATTGTTGGTTGGATGTATGGATGTATGGATGGATGGATGGATGGACGGACGGATGGACGGATGGACAAATGGATGGATAGAGAGATAGGAAATGAAAGAAGAAGGACACCCAGAAAGCTAATGGATTTTTTTGGGGGTGATGGTATTGTAGATGCTTTTATTTGGTCTATATTCACCTATCTTTTAAAAGTTTTTCTGTAACTAATGAAAGTGCAAAGTAAGAAATGACTTGAAATAATCCTGGAGAGGTAGACAGGACCAACTCATGGACCTTGTGTTAGTTGTTAGTATTCTTCATTATTATATTTCCATTTTTCTTCTTTCTGGATACGTGGAGGTTGTACCTTTTTGAAGCTAAGCACAGCCAGCCACATGACTTGCTTTGCCAATTGCATTGGGAGCAGAAGCAACTTCTGTCATTGCTGGATGGAAGCCTTTGAGATCCCATGTGCAATTTGCCACATTCCTTTCCCTGCATTGTAGAGGCTGGTGATGTTATAGAAAGTGGAGGTTCCATCTGCCTGGGCCCCTGTCTTCCCATGATGAACACAGCCCCAGTGACCTGGGATGGATATGAAATGTGAGCGACTGAGAGTCATTGGTTGTATTAAGACATGGAGGTTTGGGGGGCTGTTCCTTATCAAAGCATGTCCTGATTGATACAGAGGCTCTTGTGTGAGTCATGCTAAGGAATCTGGATCATATCTTGTTGGCCAGTCCAACAAGACTTTAAGCTGGGACTTTGTATATGTGTTGTTTTTGTTTGTTTGTTTGTTTGTTTGTTTTTTGCCAATCTAGAGAGCAGACTCCTGCAGAACAAGGCCTAAACTTTTCATGTTCCAGACGGCATGTGCTAATTCTAACATCTCTTAATAAAAAACTCACTGGTTCCTTAATGGTGATGGAACATTCCTGTATCTTGAATGTAGTGAAGGTTATATGAATTTATATGTGTGATAAAATGTCATAGAATTATGTACAAAGATACACAAATAAAGAAAAGAAGTGCATCCAAAAGTGTTGAAATCCAGGTGTAGCCTGAGGTCTAATAAATCACACTGTGCCAGTGTCATTGTAATGGTTTTGATAATGTGCATAAATTCATGGGTAAGATGTCACCATTAGGGGATACTGGGGGCTAGGAACATGAGCACTCTTGGATACTACTTCGAATGAGTCTATAATTAGTCCCAAACGAAAGTTAACACCAACAACAAAGACTTCATGAGTTAAACCAAGAAAGTGAAATGTAGTCAGTCCCAGATTCAAGGCTAGACTTGGCAGCTCATATTAACAGACTGACTTTCTTGCCTTCACTTTGCAATCAGCAGTTTATCTCTCAAAAATGAGATCCATCAACCACTGCATGCTCATTTAGAGCATGTTTCACAATGAACATTTCTATAACGTTGCTAAGTTTCTTAGGTAATCAGAAGAGCAAACCCACAATGCACATACGTACACACACACACACACACACACACACACACACACACACCCCTACCCCAATGCTAAAAGCTATGTTTTCCCTTCACTGGGTTTACTGTATTGCTCAGTTTCACTGCACTTCTCAGGGTCAGTTGTAGAAACAGAAACCTGATACCAAGGGCAGGAGAATTACCTGAGTAATAGTGTGTGGACCTGAATCACTGTCCCCAGGAGCCTAGTAACCCACAGCCTGTGGATTAGTCTGTTGAACTACTTGATGGCTTGTGACCCCTTGTTCCCCCTGGATGTGTATGTTCTGATTTTGTTCTTATTGGTAGTGGCAGCTCTGTGCTTTGTTTTAAAGTGAAGGGGGAGGACCGAAAGACAACTTACCCACTGTAAGTTGTACGTATAGAAGAGTGCAAAGGCCCACTTGGCTGTGCCATCATTTTCATTGGAAAATTGCTTTAGGGTCACCATCTGGGAATGCTCTTCCTGTTTTATGGGGGAAATATGTATATGCATTTTTATAATATCTTGTAGGGTTTTTATAGGGGGCTTGGCTGAGAGGAACAATGTCTTTTCCACCCCTTCCCCAACAGAATAAATATCTGACTTTCCTCCTGTGTTGCATTCAAAGTTCTATAAGTTTCTATGTATGGCAGTGAGTGTCATGCTCCAAGTGAAGTGAGGCTGGGGCCAGAGGAAGTAGAATGAGAGTGAAAGGCCACCTTAATTGCCAGCTCTGAATGCCAAATCAGGTATTTGAGCATTAATGAGGAATAACAATCTCCTAGGGAAATAAGTTAGCCTTTGACAGACTTTACACTCCAGAGAGATTCTAACCATCTGATAAACATTGCTTATTCAGACAGCGAGCATCTAGGGTTTTGCTTCTCATCTGGAAGCCCAGGCTGCCTCGGCAGGGTGCAGCTTCACGTCTCCTGGCAGCGATTTCCTGCTCTGTAGGGTGAGGGGCATGGCCTTGCCTCACTGTGGATCCTCCAGCTCCAGGATTCCGCGATCTTCGGAAATTCTAACAAAACCCCCGTGTTGCCAATTTCCTCATTTCCTGGGCCAGGTTAAACGTTTGTGCATCTGCCACTTTTATCTGAGGAATATGAACCTACATTGACCAACTTGCCTTTGTCACTGATATGCTGTAGGATTTGGGGAAGTCATGTAATCACTTTCTACCTCCTTTTCCTAAAACCAGGCTCTGTTAGTAGACATGTCCTGGGTCATTCAGGATCTAACAGAGGTCTGGTCTGCTGTGGTCTTCAGGGATGACCCTTGGATGTCATGAACAGCATGTCATCCATCATGCTGAATGGTAGTCTACCCAAGCCACCGTTAACTGTGGGTGGCATCAGGGAAAGAATTTGCCACAGTTGACATTTTATCTCTTTCTATTTAAATTTACTAAATACCTTCTCTCTTCCAGACAGGATGTTAGATGCTTTACACTTATCCTCAAAATTGTGTGAGTAGATCATTACTATTCACCTTTTACAAATGAGGAAACTGAGGCTCAGAAATGTTAGATGGCCCAAAGTCAGTAAGCTGCCTCGGCCTGACATTTGTCACTCAAAGCTTAGGACTTGGGTTAGAGCTTAGGACCTAGGTGGCCAAGATAAACTGCCAGAGATCCACTAAGCACCCCGGCACAGTTTGTGTCTATCCCCGAATGAGGCGATCCAGGTGGAGCACGTTCTCAGCAGTGCCGTTTGCATCCCCCTTCACGGCATTAGAGGTATCATGTTATTCTCCATAGTCTTACTTCAGAATCACGGTCTAGACAAGATTCTTAAGTTAACCATGTGTTTTTGAGACTCTTCTTACCTGAACAGGCAGGTGGCCTGGCACCCTTGGCTGTGTGTCCTTTGGAGGAGCTAGATCTAAGAGCTGATAGTATTTAACCTCACACCCTGAAGTTCACCTAGTCTTAAAAATCGAGACTACCCTATAAACACAAGGCAAGTCTGAAAGGCAACCCTGATCTTTCTAAAATTGTGCTAAGAGGCTGTCCAGTGGAACGTGATTGCTTCAAAACCCTACTGCTCCAGTCCTCCTAGTTTCTCTGCTGGAGGGAACTTGGGCTTTAGTGTCAGATTGACTTGAGGTCAATGCTTGCCACCCCCAATTCTTTCCTCTGTGATCTCTTATAAGATACCACATTGTCAAAAATGGGAAGATATAGCCCATCTCTCAGTTATTGTGTGGGTGAAATGAAAGGGTGCATGTAAATGCCTAGCCCATGGCAGAGTCTGAATAGACAGTAGC
The DNA here is from genome assembly GCA_028627145.1 of Eidolon dupreanum. NCBI lineage: Eukaryota > Metazoa > Chordata > Mammalia > Chiroptera > Pteropodidae > Eidolon > Eidolon dupreanum. The sequence goes on along the minus strand of CM053508.1, from coordinate 111,279,171 downwards.
CATTATTAGCATCATGATGGTTATTCAGATGCGTCCCATGTGTCTGTAGAGTTTTCTGGGTTACTAAACTGAGGGCATCTAAATCAGGCCCGATGCATCTGTATAAATGAGTCTTGCCTGTTTTTGTACTTTCTATCGATGAGTTGCCTTTAATTTTTGATGCAGTCTCTGTGGAATCATTTCGGAACTCAGATGGCAGCTTTTGAGATTAAAATGTTGCCTGCTGAAGTCTTGCGCAAGCCAGGCTTTGTCCTGGTGTTCCCCTATCATTCTGGTTCTTTAGGAATCGAGAGGAGATAAGTGAGCCTGAAGACCCTTAGGCTCCTCTTCCGTGTGCTGAGTGAAGCAGCACAGCCCCCAGTCTGCAATTTTAGCAGAGTCCCAGCCTCGCATCCTCCCTAAACTTGGCAGTAAAAGCCCTGTTCTTCCATTCATTTCAATGATTTATATTCTCTCTGGGCGTCTAATATTAAACAGGGGAATTCCGACATGTTCCATAACACATTTACTGTAACTTGATACGATGAACTAAACTTGCTGTTATTTATCATTTCTTTTTATTTTCTCTCATTCCAGCATAAAGCCAAGGTAGAAGCAATGACCCTGGACCTCGCTCAGCTCCGTAGCGTGCAGCATTTTGCTCAAGCGTTCAAGGCCAAGAATGTGTGAGTGTTCCAGTGGAGGGTTATAGATCATAATATCTTGCTATTGTAATGTCTTTATCAGATGAACACCATTGGGAGAACGCAAGGCTGTTGTGTTCTCTTGGCGTCCAAGCAGGAGGCTCATTTATATTGGCCCTGTTAAGGTGCACCGTATCTTCTTGACTCTCATTATGAGATGTGTCATCCATCTAATAACAGCTTCCCAGATAAAAAAGAAAAGACACTATTAAAGCACTAGTTAAAGTGCTTCATAAAAACCAGCTGATTGAAGACACATCCTGCTTATAGACGTTTTTGCAGTCTCAGAATTGAGGAAAAAAATATTTTAATTGCATTCAGGAACAAGAAACCTCAGCTGTCCAGTACTGCAAGGGGGCCGGGAGTCAGAGCATGAGAAGACGGTTCCACTGTTTTGCAAACCTGCGTTGATTTTATGTGGTTCATGAACCTGACGCCTCAGCGAGGGGCTGGCAAGCTTTTATGCCATCACACGCTAACCTCTCTTTCTAACAGAAAGAGAGAGAGAGAGAGAGAGAGAGAGAGAGAGAATGAATGAGAAAGAGAGAGGAGAGAGAGGCGGGGGGAGAGGAGGGAAGGGGAGAGAGAGCACGAACAGCCTCAAACCCAAAACTAAGGAAAGCTATGGTAGTTAGCTCCATTTTAATTACAATATTTTGTTTCTGAGTGTTTATTTTTACAGTTATCTCATATTTTTTAGGGCAAGCAATACTGTTTTCTCATTTAACATACTGAGAAACTGAGGTTTAAATTTCATTAAAAAATAACTTTATTTAATTTTTTTTTCAGTGAATTGATTTAAACATGAAGATTAAGTTAATAATAGTACAGTTGGTGCCAAGGATAAGAGAGTTTTAAAAGTGGCACCAGAGTGACTGAGTTTGGGGAATACTGATAAATGACAAGCTGTCTTTGGTTTAGGCTCTGTTACGACTACTAGTTTTATAGTTCTCCATGCAGATGATGGATGTAAGAAGAGGTATCTTAAACCAGATATTCAGATGGTACTATGTAGATCTGAGCCTCTTAGTGCTGTCCAGTAGCCAGTTCTTCTTGTGTCTCCCTTAGTTTCTCACTCAGATCTTTTAGACAGTTAAAAAGTCTGCTCTCTAAATCTCTTTCTGGAGCAAGGAAGTGATCTGAGTTCTTGAGGTTGAAAAATACTGAGTCAGAGTCCTTAGTGAGAGTGTACCGTCCCCTCAAGTGCAGGCTGTGTGTTCCTAGGAATGGTTGGATAACATCCCCAGCCCGCTGACCTGGGTGAGCCCTACTGTGTGCACTCTTTGTAGTGATTGGCTGTGTTAGCTACTATCCCCGGCAGGAGCTTTCAGGAAACCCTCAGTCAAGGTACAGCAGTAGCTCTTAAGACATTTGCTCACTTATACCTTCATCATTCATTTACTCATATGTTCATTTGCTTAACACGCATTTAATGAGTGTGCCCAAAGCCCCAGGCACTCTTCTAGGCTCTGGGAAGAGACGAGTGACCATTGAAAGCCCAGCTAACTTCAAGGAAGCCATAATCTCAGTTGTCAGCAAGCAGCATTTTATTGCAAACAGCTGTCTCCTCAACCTAATATTTTTGTGGTTGTTTGGGAGTGAATAATAATAACAGTAACAATAACAGCAGTGGCAGCTCATTTATTGAGTGCTTGTTATGGGCCACACACTTAAGAAACCTTTGCATATATTTTCTGATTGAAATCTCAAGGCTACCCTTTGGGGTAGATGTTATTTATTATTATCTCTATCATATAGATGAGGGAAGTGCGGCTAGAAAGGGTGGGTTCATTGTCCGATGGTACATATCTGGGAAGCAGAGGGGCTGACCATGTGGGTCGCCATTCCAGGGCCCCACTTGACCACCATACTACACTGTCTTTCATTTTAAATGCAGTGGAAACCAAGATCGGAGAAAGTAGGTGGCTTTCACAAAGTCACTTGGCAAGTTGGTGGCAGATGTAGGATTTTTGTCCAGTTCTGACTTTTTTGTACTCTCCCTGACACCATGCTACCCTAGCAGGAGCTTAGACGTGTTGCTTCTTTTTCCTTCCTCCGATTTAGTAAGACCAGATTGAAGTGAGCATTTTTGCTGTTGAGAGCCAACTGTTACATAATAGGACTGTCTTCCAAGTCTTAACAGGACCATTAGTTTTTCACCATTAAGTAGTTCCGAAATCATCAAATTCAGCTGCCTTTTGTAATCACCAAGCTCAAACTCTGGGAGAAAACCATCAGCCATTTTGCCCTAATCTTAGATTTTGGCAAATGACTCTGAATTTTTGTATTTCTAGGTTCAGAAACAAGGGTGATTTTCCTTTTAGCAAATTCTGTACCACAGACCTCTCTCTATGTGTTTTTTGAGGATACAATACTTGACATGTTCTAGAGAAATATTGTAGTAGTGAAAATATGCATAAAAAAAGCGAGTGATTTCAACTTTTGAAATACTGCCAAAGAGAAATTTCTCCTGGATAGGCAGATGACAGTTTAGTACTTACAGGTCTTTAGATTCTGAGAACTGTCAGAAGTGAATTTAAGTGCTGGTGACTGGGCTGCCAAAAAAACATGTGTAGCTCTGTTCTTATCATCACCTCCCATCTTTAGACATTAAAATTTCCTTGTGTGTAAAACATAATGACAAATGACAGAAAGGCTGCCAGTTTAGAACCAGTCTCTTTTTGTGCTAGAGGATGGAGGAGAGGAAAAACCCTTACATTTAAATTCCATGTGGATGCCCCCCATTTAATATTCTGTTTTAAAACTTCTCTGTGAGCACACTGGAGGTACCACCAGGTTGCCTTTCTCTGTGTGTATTCCCTCTGTTCATGTGCCAGCTCAAGTGTTATCCCACACTGGGATAGGTAGCATGTTGTGTAGCCGGAGACTGAAAAAGGTAGAAATAGTTTCGAAAAGCAAACCCAGTGGACGACACAGCTCACTGCACTACGGAGCCACCCTCTATCTGCTTTCCACCAGGACGAGATAGGGATTCAGCCTCTTCTGGGATTCTTCCTCCTCCTCCTCCTCCTCCTCCTCCTCCTCCTCCTCCTCCTCTTCCTCCTCTTCTTCCTCTCCTCTCCTTCCCCCTCCCCATTCTTCAGTGGTAGCAGGGGGGTCATTTCAGAATGAGCACTGCTAATGTGGTTACACAAAATAATTGCTTCTCATCAACATTTTGTTTATTCTGTGCAAGACAGTGTGCTTAGCACTTATACATGCATTCTGTCTTCAATTTCTTACAATAACCCCAGGCATTAGTCATTGTTATCTCTATTTCATGAATTGAAAGGCTCCATCCAACTTTTCACAGTGAGGCTAAATGACTTTCCTTAGTTGGCTAAAGGCTATTGGTGGATCCAAATTTTGAATCCAGCTCTGTCTGAATCCAAATAACTCTTTTTTTTGTTATGCCTCACACTTTAGTCATATTTTTTCAGTGTGCATTTCTGTGTGGGTATGTATTGCTGAGTAATGTTACTTAGAAATTTAGTGGCTTAAAACCATTTAAAACAATAAATATTTCTATTCTCTCTCAGTTTGTTTAAATTAGGATTCAAATAAGGTCAATACATTTTAATTAATAGGTTTTCCTTCAGTTTTTTTCCTTAGTTTAAAAAAAATTACTGCAATGTATTTGTTTAAGGGCCAAGGTTGTCCTCTAGCGTTTTCTGTTGTATGTGCTTCAGTGACTACATCCCTGGGATGTCATTTAATATGTTCTATTGTCTTCTAAGTTTCCTGTAAAATGGTAGCTCATTTTAGAAACTTGAACAAATTTCCATTTCAATTTTTGGCAAGAATAGTTTATAGGTGGTGGTGAAATCTTCCATGCAGAGGACGTGTGTGCCTGGTTGCTAGAGCTAGTTTTCTGAAGTCTCAGCACACCCTGACCAACTCGTTCCTGTGCCCATTCTCTCTCTCTGTCTGCCCACCCCCATTTTCATTCATTTATTGTGTTATTCTCCACTCACTCTTCTGGGTGGTCAGCCCAGGAAGGCCCAGCCAGCTTCCAGACAGCTCTCCCAGGAGTTGGCGGTGGTAGTGGTCGGCCAGTGTGTCTCAGGTCGAATTATTTCGGGCATTACTGGAAAGTTCCAAACCAAAGCCTGTGGTAAGTCTCAACCAAACTCAGTTTTGAAGGATATTTTTGTTTAAACTGCAATCCTGGAGAGCAGCCAGCCTCCACACTGCCTGGCCGGCAGAGGCATCCATCAGAGTATGAAGTGCTGGGACTCATACTGATCATTCAGACCAAATATTGGGATTTTCTGTGATGGGCTCTGAAATAATAGTATGTTGTTTGTGGTGTTTTGACATATTTTAATCTATAGTTCTAGCTGCTTGGTTTACTGAGAAGCACTCGTTTTGAATAGGGCTAGAGATAGTTTAACAGCTAATAAAAGTAAGGAGCTCCATAAATATTTTTTCTTTTTCAGATAGATAATGTTTTATAGTTTGAGTTCCATATATCCTTGAAATAATGGATACCTGGATTCCAATCCTGGAATTTTAAAAGTTGTTAATGGCACACGATATAGGAAACTCATGCTTTGATCCCAGTTATCAATCAGCTCTCATAATACTGACCCAGGGCTTTGATTCATCATGGAAGTGAATTGAAATTGATAGTAAGTTCATATTAACATTATACATGCATTTCTAAAGGTTTCTAGAACTCCATTGTTGATCATGGATTTATACTTTCTCTTCTCAACTTTCTGTCTACAGCATAAAAAGAAATTAGGCTTCATTTTGCTTAAAAATAATATAGGATAATAATATTTGAAACGAAAGATTTAAAGAGTAGGTTTCTATTTCTTCTTTACTTTTTTGAACACTGAGGGAGAAAAATTTTTTAACAAAATTATTTATTTTCTCTTTCACTAAATTACTTTCAGAACTTGAGTCTACTAATCTCAGATATAATATTCTTGGATTCTTTTCCTAATTTTGCTTTTTCAAATCCTTCTGTGGAAGTGTGTGGGCTGTAAATTGTAAATAAATTCCAATTTTTTAGAAATAAATTATCCTGAAGACCAATGTGTAAATTACAGCTTAATCTTTGTTTTTCTCTGCTCAATTTTAAGTATAATGTTTTAGCCAACATATCTGCATGACTCTTTGCTCAACATGAGAAATCCATTTCTGGTTTGCCTAACAGAGGATCATGTTACTTCTTCTACACAGTATGAAAACTAAAGGAAAAGAGAAACAGAGAAGTAGATTTTAGCTATAATGAACTCTCTAAATCTAAATCTTAATTACGACTTTTTAAGGAAAAAATTTAAAAGTATATAAGTTAATTTTTTCCCATTCATACATTTCTGTCTTAAGTTATTGAAAAATCATATTGTGAACCATTTACTATATCTAGAAACATCAGGGAAGAGCACTTCCAAGTACATTTTTTGTCTTCTGAAAATTAACCCTTTAGGCTTCAACTCTTTTTTATATAATTCTTTAAAAATATTTCTAAAATAGATTATGTACTGTCTTCCTTATTAAACAAAACACTTATTCAAAGTAGTACAGTATAGTGCAGGGGTCAGCAAACTTTGTAAAGGTCTAAAGAGTAAGTATTTTAGACTTCCAAGGCCATAAGATCTGTGATGCAACTACTCAACACTGCTTATGTAGCATGAACACTACACGAACAATATTTAAACGGATGAGTTTTCCAATTAATTGTTTTCCAATTAAACTTTATTTATCAAAACAGGTGATGAGCTGGATTTGCCTGAAGGCCATAGTGTTTCAATATCTGGTATAGTGGAAAGAATGCAGGTTTTTAAGATCAATTGACCTAGATTAAGATCGCAGCTCTACTACTTACTAGCTGTGTGGCTTTGAGGAATGTCTTAGCATCTCTGGGCCTCACTTTCCAGATCTATATAAAGTAGATTATCACATATACCTTTTAGGGTTGTTGAGAATAGCTGTAATGCATGAAATAACCAGACACAGCTAAGTGCACTGTGCCTATGACTGTTATTAACATGCATTTATTTCTTACCTTGATCCTCAAATGATTAGAGAAATTTTTAAGAATACATACATACATTGTGATAAAATAGAAATAACAAATATAGTTAAACAGGGAAAGGGGATAAAAGTGAACTATTAAGATGTGATCTTAGAGGAAGAGTGGATCTCATAAGGCCTTTCATAATCATTAAACATCAGGCCTAAGAATGAGCTTTGCAATGAATAGGCAATCAAGAGAAGAGGGGAAATCAGCTTTTCTATAAGCATGAGGAGAACCAAACAGATATGATTGTTACTATAGTGATATTCCACTGAGGATCACAGAGCATTTATCACTCTACTGAGTATTTTTCCTCTTGTTCTTTGTTGTTGAAGCCATGGGCCTGAGGGATACTTCATTCACAATGCTCTTTCAGAGTAAATGGCTAGATTATTTTCTTTGCCATTGCTACATCTGTTTCTCTTGGCCTTAGGCAAATTTTCTAGATGATCAAAGTTGACTTGAGAGCAACCTGCTTTGAATAAGTGAGGTACAGTGGGACATATGAAAATAATGCACTTATGTATTCTGAGATATCGAAGTACTCCACATGCCTTCTTCTTCCCTCCTTTACTATTTATTTTTAATTTTTCCCCCTTTACTTTATTATTTATTCAGTGCTTTCAACGGTGCCGGGAACTGGACCATCTCACTTCTATTTGCACCTTATCTCTCTCACACAATAGTCATGAAGCTTAGGGACTTTTTGATAACTTTGCATGATCATGATCTTCAAAGACATCTTTGGTAGAGAAGAAAAATTATTAATTAGGGGCCACATCACAATTAAATTTGTCAGAAAAAAATTTCAGTGAACAGTTTTGCCATCATTAAAAGTCATCACTGCTACTGACTACATGAAAATGTGTTAGAATTAACCACAATGGTATTTGCAAATTAAGTTTTGATTTTCCAACAGAATTCTAGGTTCACCCATCACAATCATATTTTGTAAAATCAAAGTGATGTATGTTAATTAAAGACACAAAAAAACTTCTTCTCCAAGAAGAATAAAAACCCAGTTTTGGAGGGTAAATACTCTGTGGTTGCCTGTTCGCACACTCGCCATCCCACCAATGCATATATAACCCGATATTAGGTCTTTAGCTTTAGCAAAGTTTTTCTGAAAGAATCAAGTAAATATTTATATAAATATCTATATAAATATTTTGCCCTTGTGAGCCAGAGGGTCTCTAGCAGCCACTCAGCCTGTACTGAGTGAATCCTCAGTGCTGAATGAGACCATTGTAATGCAAAAGTAGCCTCTACTAACGTATAAAAGATTGCACATGGCTGTTTTCCAATAAAGCTTTATTTGTAAAAATAGGAATTGGATTGGATTTGGGATTTGGTCTGGTAGTTGTGGTTTGCTCATCTTTGGACCAGATCCCATTGTCCCTTGAAATATAATTCATTTTAATAGTATTCTGTCTCACTATGAGAAATACATGCCATTTTTTCTTAGAAAATGAGTTATACTAGGTCAGGTCAATATGAATAAGTATATGTAGCCAATGTTGTGTATATAGTCAATTTTAATTCTCTGCAAAAAGTACTTTGTAATACTTAGAGACTGATAAAAGAGATAGGAGTTTGAAGAACAGCATGCTGTAGTGAGTTTTGGAACTATCACCATATGGGAAAACAGGTCAACTGAGACAACTGAGTGCTATTTTAATGATGAAGACATTGAAACCCTAACCAGGGCTTGGAACAATTTAATGATGATGATGATGATAGTAACTGCTAAAATTTATCATCTGTTTATTATGTATTATGCACAGCTAAGCTCTTATATGTTATCCCATTTTATCCTCACAAGGACTCAGAGGGTAGGTCAAAAATGATAGAGGATTGGCAGTGTCTTATGGTTCAGGCATATTTCATAGATCAAGAAATCGAAGACTATAGAGATTAAGAACTGTGACCAAGGTCATACTAGCTAGTTGGTAATGCATCTAGAACTTAGTCTAAAATTTGATCTCCAGCTGAACTCAGCATAGACAATAGTTTGGAGATTCAGAAAAAGCTACCTTTTTTGGGAAGTGCATTATGTAGGACACATTGCCTCTGAAGGAGATTTGTCCCATTAATAGGATGGATGACAACGCTTGCCTACTGGCACAATTATTAAGGTCACTTCAAGGTTGAAGAGGTTGCTTCTTCCAGCCATTTTCTATCACTCACTAAGAAGAAATTGTTTTCTGAAATATATGGGAAAGAGGTTAAACAAACCCAGTAGAAGAAAGGCCCACCCCCTCATTTAAGGTATTCAGGCTGTTTTCTACTAAATATCTAGGTCTCTCTCTGCGGAGTCAGTTTAAGCAGAAATGGCAGCTATTTACTCTTGTTTGCAGTCGTATTTATACATTTACTCCAAATGTCAGTGTTCATTTTCCCTTAGTTCCTACTTGCCTTCATAATGATGCTGATCAGGTAGACAGGAGAAGACCAAAGGGTCATTTTGCTATTTACACGTCAGAACTGCCAGAGCGATTGCTCTCAAATGCAGAACCATCCCTGACACTGACCTGTGGAAAAACCCTTTGGTGATGTTTTGCTGCCTGAACTGCAAAGGCTGTACTTGCTGGTGTGGCCTGCCAAGGCCTCTGGGATCTGGCCCCTCCTCCACCTTCATTTATAGCCATGTCTTCCCAACCCTCTTCCTTTGTGCTCCGCCCCTCACAGAGCTGCTTACAAGTTCTGCCTCCTGACTCTGGGCCTATGCTCCTGATTTGTGCTATTCCAGTACCTCCTGCCTGTTCATGACCTACTCACTGGATGACTTTGTCACATCCTCTACAGAACCTCCCTCATTCTCTCCTCATATGTCTGCACCCCTTATGTTGAATTGACAAGTCACTTTTGAAGCATCGACCCACACTCAGTCATCATACTTGGAATACTTTGGGGACGCTTTTATCTATATTGATTTTTTCTTTGTTAGACTGAGACCCAGAGAAGCAGAAATGTTGGCTAATTCATCTTTGTCTTAGCTTTGAATCTGTTTCGCAACTTACTAAGATGGTGACCTTGGAAAATTCCTTAATCTCTCTAATCCTCAGTTTCTTCATCAGTAAAAGTGGGAGATGATGGTCATAGCATTGCAGAGTGGTTGAGAGGATTCAATAATATAATGTTTATAAAACATAGTACCTGGTACTTAATAAACACAATAAATTTTACATTATATCATTGTTGTTTTCATTATCATCATCCTTTCCAGTTATTATGTTTACTTTCTTATGGTAAGGTCAAGGAAGGGCATGGACGGATGGGTAGGTAGATGAATGGATGGGTAGGTGAGTAGGTAGATGGGAGGGAGGGAAGGAGGGAGAGAAGAAGGAAGGAAGGAAGGAAGGAAGGAAGGAAGGAAGGAAGGAAGGGAGGGAGGGAGGGAGGGAGGGAGAGAGGGAGGGAGGGAAGGGAAGAAAGGAAGACATGGTTCCATTTGCTGTACAAATTTTGCTTGTAAGGTACCAATTCTCAGCCATTCAAAGTTCTTGAATTGGTACCTTCTTGGGTGGCATGGAGGTTATATGCTTCTAGATCTTGGGAAACAAATTTTAAAGTAATCATATGTAAAGGAGTTATTTTAGAGAAATAACATAAATGTTGTCTTCTAAGAATCTATAAACATATTTATCTGTTAGGAGCCAGGGCTTCCTGGTGTGGCATGGGCCATGTGAACAGGCTAGCCTGGCATTGCTTGGCTTGGACAGTGACTGACACCTCTGAGCCCTACCAAGCCTGTTCATTGACCTGCACTGAGACCACCTACACAGCACTGACACAGCAAATCCATGATGTTAGGGTTCGTATTTGGTTACTCTCAGAGAACTCTTGGTTTATGTAAGACTTGGCAAAGGCATTTCAGTGTCTGTGGTTCAGAATTATATTTCCCAACTTGACCCATAATCCAGCTTGGTTTTCTCCTTGTACCTACCATCTAATCACCCCCATTGTCACACTGGAATTCTACTTTTACATAATTGACATGTTGGGAAGTTTGTGCTTCAACCACACTGAAATCACATTTTAATAACATGGGAACCATCTTTTTTCCCCAGTAAATTGTTGAGAAGCTAGTTCTTCTTAGCCTAAAAACTTGAATATACATTTGAAAGAAATCAACGGTGTGACACTGTGGCAGCCTGCTGGAAATCCCTAAGGAATATTATATTTTTAGTTGAACTACTTGTCCCTGCACTTTGTTTTTAATATTATGAGTCCTTTATTTTCTTCATTTTGTAAGTATCTACTCAATACCTTGTCATTCAGAAAAATATATACAGATCCTCTCAATTAGCAGAAAAGTTTAGTTTGCCTTTTAGGCTTATACTGCTGTTATAGGTCAGTCACTGACTCATAATCAAAAAGATTATTGAGCTGACATTATGCAATAATTTATAACTAAAAACAGAAAGAAGAAAAAGGCTTCTGTTTGTCTCAGAAGTTCAAGTAATGGGTAAGTTCACAAACAACATAGCTTTGGGAAATGGATCTTGGCAGAGTGTCTCCCACCTAAAAGGACAGCAGTGCCTCAATTTCCCTCTTCAGATCTTCAAACTCCTACAAGGCCGTCACTTGGAAACAATGGTTCTCAACTTGTGCTGTGGAATCAGCTGGGGATTCTCATAAATCACTGATGCCTAACTGCCACCCCCAGACATCGATTTAATTATTCTGGGGTGCGCACTGGGCATTTGGACTTTTAAAAGCTTCAGGTTATTTTTATGCACTGCTGTGTGGGGCACTGAGCACAGCCCATGCGACAGTCGGGGCTCATGTCCTGGGCATTCTCTGTCCATTCGTCAGCTGAGGAACATCTGGGCTGTTTGTACTTTTTGGCTTTTATGACTAATGCTGCTGTGAACATTCATGGACAGGTTTTTGTGTAGATATATATTGTCATTTCTCTTGAGTATAAGCCTAGGAGTAGAATTGCTAGATCATATGGTAACTTTATGTTTACCTTTTTGAGGAACTGCCAAACTCTTTTCCACAACTTCTGCACCATTTTACATTCATACTAGCAATACATGAAGGTCTCAGTTTCTTCACATCCTTGCAAACATTTTTTCTTGTCTTTTTTTTTTTTAACTTAAATTATAGACATCCTTTTTTATTATAGCCACACAAGTGGGTATGAAGTTCATTCAAACTTACATAATTTTCTTCATACTAAGTGTGCTGTGGCATTTTTATGTTATTAAATATATTTTTCTAATTTGAATTTTAAGAACTTTACAGTAATCTGTTGCATATAGGTAAAATTATTTAACCAATCTTGAATTGTTGGATGTTAGGTTCTAATTTTTTTGTTGCACTATGAAGATGTCCTGTACATACTTCTTTTTAGGTTTCTCGTTTTCTTAGGATCAATTCCTGCAAGAGGAGTTTCTGGGTCAAAGCCTGTGAATATCTTTTAATACTCCTAATCTATGAAACCAAATTACCTTCCAGAAAAGTTACCTGTAACTTTTTCTCATCCCTTCATTGAAAACTAGGCAATACTATTAAGATCTGAAATATGACTAGTAAAACTTGCATTTATTAAATTAAAGTCAAGTGTTTATTACAAATGCAAGATTTCTGTTTATTATTCATCAAAGTTCTTTTTTCAGTTGCTTTTTAATGTCATCTGAGCCCATTGCAGGCATGGCGAGGAGAAACCACTTCCTGGCAGGGGCAGGAGAGAAATCTGAGGTCATCCTTCATTGGTGAGGACACGTAGGGAGCTCAATGACGCTGAGTTGTGAGGAAGCAGGGGAGAGCACTAGACTGGGAGTCAGGAAGGACTGGCAGTCATTCAGCTCTGTCAGTTACCATCGTTTCCTAAGTCATTCTTTGTTTTAGATGGTGGTACCCTAGACTCTCACTTGGATCTTTTTAGTAGTAGAAGCTCAGCTTCAGCGTGTGACTCTTCTGGTGTTTCAGGAACTTCCTCTGACTCAGTTCTGCTCTGACACATGGAGCAGGACTTGCCACCCTATTAGAGGGAAGGCTTCACATTGATCTTAGACAAGAAGTAGCTGTGATTTTTAAATACCTTAATACCAAAATAGATTTAAAATATATATATATATTTTATTTTTCAATTACAGTTGGCATACAATATTATATAAGTTTCAGGTATACAACACAGTAATTAGACATTTATATAATTTATCAACTGATCACCCATCTGACACCATACACAATTATTACAATATTATTTTCTATATTCTTTATGCTGTACTTTACATCCTCATGACAATTTTGTAACTACCAGTTTGTAGTTCTTATTCCTTTCCCCTTTTTCACTCCTCCCCCCACCCACCTGTTCCCATCTGGCAACTATCAAAATGTTCTCTGTATCTGTGAGTTTTCGTTTTGTTCGTTCATTTTCTTCTTTAGATTCCACACATAAAGGAAATCATATGCCATTTGCCTTTCTCTGTCTAACTTATTCAGCACAATAACCTCTAGATCTATCCATGTTGTCACAGATGGCTAGATTTCATTCTTTTTTATCCCTGAGTAATATTTTATTGTGTATATGTATCACTTCTTCTTTATCCATTCATCCCTTGATGGACATCCAATTTGCCTCCATATCTTGGCTACTGTGAATAATACTGCAATGAACATTTGGATGCACATGTCCCTTCAAAATAGGGTTTTGGGTTTCTTGGGATAAATATCCAGAAGTGGGATTACTGGGTCCTTTTTGGTCTCTTGCTATAGCCTTCATTTTAAGTCTGTTTTGTCTGGTATAAGTATTGTTACCCAAGATTTTTTTAAATTTCCATTTTCATGAAATATCTTTTTCCATTCCTTTACTTTCAGCCTGTGTGTCTTTCAATCTGAAGTGAGTCTTTTGTAGGCAGCATATTTAAGGGTCTTGTTTTCTTATCCATTCAGCCACCCTATGACTCTCCATTGGAACATTTTATCCATTTACATTTAAAGTAACTGTTGATAAATATGTAGCTATTGTCATTTTAGTATTCATGTTTTTGGTCTTTTTTTTTTTTTTTTTTTTTTTTTTAAGAAATCCCTTTACCATTTCTTATAAAACTGGTTTGGTGGTGATGAACTTCTTTAACTTTTTCTTTTCAGGGAAGCTCTTTATCGGTCCTTTGATTCTAAATGATAGCTTTGTTGGGTAGCATAATCTTGGTTGTAGGTCCTCGGTTTTCATCACTTTGAATATTTTGTATCTATTCATCTGGCCTGCAAAGTTTCTATTAAGAAATCAGCTGACAGTCTTATGGGAGTGCTCTTGTAGCTAACTAACTGCTTTTCTCTTGCTGCTTTTAAGGTTCTCTCTTTGTCTTTAATCTTTGACATTTTAATCATGATGTGTCTTGGTTTGGTCCTCTTTGGGTTCATCTTGTTTGAGACTCTGTGCCTCCTGGGCTTGTATGTCTGTTTCCTTCACCAGGTTAGGAAAGTTTTCCAACATTATTTCTTCAAATATGTTTTCATTTCCTTTTTCTCTCTTCTCCTTCTGGTACTTCTGTGATGTGAATGTTGGTACACTTGGTGTTGTCCTAGAGGACCCTTAGGTTATCTTCATTTTTTTGGATTCTTTTTCTTTTTGCTGTTATAATTGAGTGTTTTCTGCTACCTTACCTTCCAAATCACTGATTTGATCCTCTACTTCATCTAATATACTGATTTTTTTCACTATATAGATTTTCAAATATACCCAAGAAAGAAAAGAGGTATATAGGACCTTCCCATACCCTTTGCCCAGCTTCCATAATTATCAATGTATGGTCAATTTTATTCAATCTATTGTCTTTTTTTACTAGATTATTTTAAAACAAATCTAAGTAATCATAAACTTTTATTCATGTATATACTATATATATACCCTTCTATTAACACAACTATTCATATTTCAGAATATCACATTCTGATTTTTAAATATATATTTCAAATATTTTTGAAAAAAAATACTAATAATACATTTTCTACTAGGTTTTCAATAATTTAGTGGAGATGATAAATTAACAAAATAATACCATAAGGTTGTAGAATACAGTGAATAATGTGTCAAACAAACAATTTTTAATAATTTCAACCTAAACCTTTAAACAATGGTTAGAATTTAGATGTTGAGAAATAAATTCAGCTTGCCATGGTAAAATTCTAGTAATAGGCTCAAATAGTGTCATAGACCAAAACTTCATATCTTTGTGTCATCTATCACTTGTCCACAAAAAACGAAGCTTTGTTTTTTTCTGAATTCACTGTATTTTGCTTGAGTCTCAATTTTCATTCATGGTGGAAATGTAAAGGATAAGATGGACAGGGCCTGGAGAGCTATTAGCCATTGTTGCTCTAGGGAGTGGGGAAAGAGCCCAGCTGGGGGCTACTTAACTCATTTTGTGAGTTTCAGGGTAGGCTTTTCAGAGCCAGGGATATTTTTTTAAAGTTGAGATGTAATTTATATAGTGTGAAATTCATCATTTTAAAGTGCACAATTCAGTGGTTTTTAGTGTATTCATCGAGTTGTAGAATATTCAGATGTGGTAGCAGTGTGGCCCTCTGTCATCAGCTATAAAGCATGGCACCACTAATTCCAGAACATTTTTGTCACTCTGAAAAGAAACCCCATACCTGTACTCATTAGCAGTCATTTCTTATTTTCCTCCTTACCCCCTCCAATAATCTACTTTCTGTCTTTACCGATTTGCCTATTCTGGACATTTCATCTGAATGGAATCACACAATATGTCTTCTTTTGTGTGACTGCCTTCTTTCATTTAGCCTGATGTTTTTTGAGGTTCATCCATGTTGTAGCATATATCAGTACTTCATTGCTTTTTATTGTCAAATAATATCCCGTTATATGGATAGACCACATTTTGTTTATCCATTCATCAGTTGATGGACATTTGTGTGTGTTTTTTTTTTTTTTCCGTTCTTTGGCTACTACAAATAATGGGGCTGTGAACATTATTCTCCTTGTTTTGCCCTTTTTGAAGACATCATGATACTTAGGGGCTAAGGTGTTAGAAGGTAGTTGGGGGGATGATGAAACATCTCTAGGGACCAACATTCTTCTCAAGCTCAACACCATGACTCTTTCTGAGCCCCTCTTGAAGAAGTTTCCTTTGGGACATGCCCAGGGGTCCTCCAATCACTGAGGAAGCATGTGCCCTGGGAAGAAGTTGTCAAGTCTATGATCATAGCCAAAAAGAGACCAAGATGTTGAATGACCCTTATTTGGTTTAAAAAGAGAGCATTGGTACAAAGTAATAGATAGACTCTAACTCAGGCTCAATTATTTTGTAGAACTTTTTGTTTATTTGATCTCCCCTGACCCAGGAAATAATTCTAACCAATCAGTGCTGGCTCCCTTTGACACCGGGGTCTGGTTGCTTTATAGCTGATGACAGAGGGCTACACTGCCACCATATCTGAATTAATCCTTAACTCCAGAGCTGCATGCTGTTCTCTGGCTAGGTTGTGATTGTATTTCTTCATTAGCTATTCCCAGGGCCCAGGGAGTCCCAGAGGATGTCAGAGTACATTAATTTTTATCATAACATGGAATCTTTCAGGTCTGAATGGCAGCACACAGCTGTCAGGGCCTTTCTGAACTCTATTACAGCTCCATATATCTCTAGGCAAAACAGGAAAGAATCCTCATTGGCAAGGAAATTTACAAAATGTATGAGATGTTTTATTGTTTGAGTGACTTGACCATGCACTTGAGCACATTCCCCAACTAATTTTTTTCCTGTTGTCAATGTAGGTTCACCTCCATCTCCCCTAATTAAAACCCTTCATTGTAACTGTATAGGGTAGGTTTTAAATAAATTATTTTTGCACGTGGTAATGGAATCATCATCTGATACTTACAGCTATTCTACAAATATATAAAAAACTGAATTTTTGCAGCAGAATTTATGCATCCATGGTATTGCAGAAGTTTTTAAATAATGGCTTGTAATGCTTAATATTGTGTTATGTCTACAAAATATACTTTTAATTTGAAGGAATGCTAATATGTTTCTGGAAAGACTAGTTGTTTATTCATTGCCTTTATTTTTCCCACTTGTCAACTGAGTGAAGTATTTACGGGAATGCATTTTACTTAGAGACGAAGTCCAGGTATTGTTTTAATAAAGGTGCTATCAACAAATGCCAGAAATTCCCCATGCACAAGGCCCTGTACTGGACACCGTGTGGCGTGGATGTAAGGAGCCTCCCACAAGGAAATCCTAGTCAAAGAGAGAAGGCACATTTTTTTGTCGTAAGAGTCAATGTGTTCTTAGTAGGCATAACCAAATAACTTACTGCTAGTTTTAGTCCTTCACTCTGGTTTCCTGGATAATTCCAATTTTTCAGTAAGGGATGTGTATTGTATGTAGGGCCACATGGACTGTTAAATTAATTACTTCCACTGCCAGGCAGCCTACCTGTCCAAGCCCTGTGAGCCATAGACCTGAGCTCCCCAAAGTTCACATACCACCACTTATACATAACATGTACACAGGCAAGTATTCTATTTATTGTAACAAATATTAATTTTTAAAACCCAAAACATGAGCAGCTACCCCACTTAGCAGATGTTTTTGCAAATGGCGAGTTTGAGAAATACAGATGAGTTAGTTCCCATTGCACTTTTTAAAGTTAAATATTGGTAGTCGTTCACTTTGACAAAAAATTAGACAAGTGGCACATAAAAGACTGCATTGTGGACAATGATGACATAGAGACTATTTTTTTTTTTTAAAGCACTGACTGTATGCATGCAGTGCTTTTAAAAAACAAATGACAGTGAGCTTAATAGGTATGAAAAAGATGCAGAGTTTTCACAAGAGATTTTTAATATCCAGGAATTCAGTAATTCAACAACTTCTATTGTGTGTCAGGTATGGTGGTAGGTGTGGGAATACAGGGGTGATTGTCCTTCCAGAGGTTTCTAATCCATTGAATTACTGTGTTTTGTATATGACTTACTGTTATGACTTACTGTATTTTGTATATGAGAAAACTGAAGGACATAGTGAAAAACATATTCCCTCTGCTCTAAATAATGCCAGCCCCAACCCTCCATATCTGCCAGCTTCTTCCCTTCTTTCATTTACATGAATAATATTCACATTTCTTGAGTTCTCTCATGGAGTTTACTAAACTTCAATTTGGGCTCCCAAGACTTCTTTCATATCACAAGTGAATTTCCTAAGGACGTGACCATGATTCATTTGTCAAATGAACAAATGGGAATTTGCCAAGAGAGACTTTGGTTCATTTACATATTCTCAATCTATGAGAGCAATGTTCAAGTGAGGTGACTAGGTTATAAGTGCAGTTGAGGTGACTAGGTTATAAGTGCAGTTGAAGTTATTTATTCTTACTCCCCTACCCTGCCATCCTTATTGTACTCATCATTGATTGTTCACTTTATTAAATATTCCCAGAACACAAGACAGTAAAGTACCAAATGCAAAGGGCAGGAGAAAATTGGGAACAACTGGAAACTGTAACACAAAAGAGTCAGACCTGAATTTGAGATATCATGTCAATTGGATCAAGTGCCATTGGTGACATAGTTATCAAATTGATGCATTTTTCCTGTTATACGTTTGCCCCTATTTAGAATCAATGAAGTTGAGGTTTTGCTTCTGGGACTACATATGATGGGATGAGAAAATTTAATCAAGATAATGGACATGAGGAAAAAATTAAAGGAAATAACAAAAACAAAAATGTTTCCATTTTTTGTTAAGTGTACTTACTGATGTTTTGGAATTCACTATAAGAAGTTGTAAATGGTGCATGAAATGAAAAATTCTTGGTGGTCTCCAGGGGATACAGCCAGTGTTCTGCTCTATTCCCACTGATTTATTCAGATTATTTTCTCTATTCCAACTTAAAAAAAAAAGTGTGGCTAGGTTATCTTGACAGCTGAATACACTCTGGGTTAATTATTTTTTTAATACTTGATGGTGTCCCTCACAGTCTTGAAATGTGTGCGTCCTTTAAAAATTTAAACATAGCTGGATGATCACTGACCACCTAAGCTGATGTTGATTTTATGTGTTCATATTTCTCTTGTGTTATTTCTTTTATTTCCTTGCATATTTACTCAGAATCTTATCTCCCAGAGATATTGAGTAATGGCATGGGAAACAATACATAGGTATTTTATAAATGTGGGAGAAAATTATATACAAATTTTATATCTCTGAATTATTGATAGATGTCATGTTCCCAAAGTATAGCTCAAGGTCTAGGATACAGGCAAGTGAGAAAAAGAAAATGGCCTCTTTTGGGTACCATCTCTGTCATGGCCATTGCTAAAAATTTACCAGTTTTATCTGATTCTCATAACTATCTAACAAGGTAGATATTATCATTCCCTTATAATCATTATCGTTGTGAGTTTAAAAAGCTAAATACATATTTTTTCCTAGTATTTTTTTGAAAGTTTGCCTGTATACCACCAAAAATCAGCTTTAATTTGACCAGTAGCATACACCCTGTATTTTGGACAGCTGAGGTCTTGGTGGGTTGCTGGAATGTAAAGAACCTTCACTGGGTTGAGGTACTGTAGAAGAGAATTGCTGTGTTCTGTTTTATGCTGCCATCTGTAAATTCAAAATAAATTTGCCTAGTTACTTAAGCAGAATCCACATTGAAATTCTATAATGTTTTTTTCCCTTCTTTTCTGGGAGGAATAGATAGCTGAATAGCAGGTAAAACTGAGAAATAATTTCGGGGGGTATTTTGAGTCCTTAGGCCCCTTCTATTAAATTCAGTGTATTTCCAAATAGTATGAATTCTTGCGACTTGCTTGAGAAATGCCTCAGATGGTGTGACATTCTGTTTCAGGGAGGAATTGAAAAGTATTTCCCTATATGTAACATTCCACTTAGCTCATTCTTTTGCTGTGTCTGAAATGGAATCCCCAAGAGCCACAATTGTGTTAACACTCCTCAGGGTGTTTATTTAACCTATAAAAGCCTGCCTCGTTTTTTGGAGGGAGCACATTACAATCTGATTTACAGATCTTCACTCTAATTCTATGCCGTGATGGTTGCTACTGCTCCTCACAGATCTTTTATAGCACACTTCCAAGTTCTCAGGTTTGAAATTACATATCTGATTCTTAGGTTCCTTGAGTCATTATGGGCCAATCTTATCTCAAAAGCATAAATAACTCTGTCTTTATTGATCAACTAGAACCAAATAACTTTTATCCTCCTCCTCAAGTCACTTTTTAAGGGGACAATGTATTGTAAAACATGGCTATGTAATGTTCTATAGACCAAATGTCATTGAGAAATAGCATTGATTCAGATGTATCCATTCAGATATGTACACAAAGCTTAATTCTTACTGCAGGAAAGACCTTGGGCAAACAGAGACTTCTCTCCTTATGGGCATTGATTGTTGTCTACTGGCAGAGATAACATTTACATATGTAGCATGTGATAGAAAGTGTTAAACAATGTAGGAATGGGTTCACCCCAGACAGGACTGAAGGCCAAACCTCCTGGGAGATGCTCCACCTCAGGAGGTGATGTTCACGAAACACTCAGGGCATGCTGGGGTTGGGTCATTTCCTGTTACTGATGAGCGTTCAGCATAGTCAGCAGGGTTGACTATGGCAGTGGGTGTTTTTAGAAGATGCTAATGGGATCCTGGCATCTCTATGCTGTATTCCCACCCATTGGGTTGATATCACTAGTGGCTTGGTGTCTTGCTGGGGACTAGAAGGTCAGGGAACTTGGGAAAAAGCTGGGTCTCCTGTCCCATGCAGCTGTCTATTGGTAGTTAAGTCACAGGACTTGTGTCCTTCGGTTGTGTCTGTCTTTCTGTCAATCACACTATCATCAACCTTGTAAAAGATCTAGGGAGAGTGTTTAGGAATTTCAAAGAGGGGATATTGCTTATTTCCCAGATGAGGAGCAAGGATTCTTGGGTAAGGAAGTGTCTTTTGAGTAACCCTTGGGAGATGAAGAGGGTAGCTGGGGTAGAGTGATGGATTCTGTTAGATCCATCTAAATGGAAGACTAAAGGAAGACAAGAAAGCATTGTGTAGTTCTTGAGCAGGGATCAGAAAGAAATGCAGTAACAATGACATGAAATTCCCTGCTGTCCAGAAATCCCCACTCCTGTCCTTACTGTGAATGAGAGCCAGTATGGAGATAGGCCGAAGTTCACACATTTTATTCTCTTCTGATTTCTTATCGTCACATGATAGCACTGCTGCACAGGGTCCACGCTGAACACCTCTGGGGTACACCACCAGATAAACCACTATCTGTGTTCAACCTTTTAGCCCCACAGTAGTACACATTCCTATTCTCTTGTTTTAAAGCCCATGTGTTTCATGGCTTAGTAAAGGTTTCAGTGGCAGATAGTCCTGTATTTGAATTCTGGCTCTTGCAATTACTGGCAAAACAGTTTTGAATCTTAATTTTCTCATCCATAAAATGGTGACGATATTGCCTACCTTCTGGGTTGCTATGATGATCAAAATAGAATATTGACATAGCAAGAACTATCAACAATGTTTTTCAGACTGAAGTCACATGAACGCCCCAAGCAAGGAAAGCATATAGGCCATTCTCAGTTCATATTTTCTAGGCCTGTGTGATCAAATAAACAGGAATTTATTGACCATTCTCTATGATCCAGGTCTCAGGGTCAGTTTTACATGATGACAAAACTGTGAGACTACACCCTTTTTCCTACAACCTAAATAGGTCATAAAATTAAACAATAAAGGATTTTTGAGATCCATCAGAGCATTGGGGAAGTCTGCATCAAGGCTAACTTCAGCAATTGCCTAAGGAACTATGCAGAGACTAAATGATTTACAAATTCAGATGAGGGGCCATTCTTTTGGCTGGGGTGGTCCAGGGAGTTTCCTTAGGAGATGCAGGATTTAAGCTGGCTCTTGAAAGGACAGAGGACAGTCAGCCTGAGTCCTGTAGACAAGGCCAAAGATTCTCTAATCTCTACTGTGTTATGTTTTCCTGTCTTCTCAGCAAGTAGATTTTAAAAATCTTTATCTGATTTGTTCTCCTGGAACTCAGAGCAAGCCGCATTGTAGATAGTCCTTGCATATTTTACTTGACTTCAATTAAGTTCAGCAGTTTTGTATTAATCACATGTCAGGTGCAAGGTGCTCTGTGAGTCACTCCAGAGGTGTGAAGTTGAATGAGGTCCAGTTGCTGGAGTCCCACTGAGTGTAGTTGGTATACAGTTATGCAAATGACTCATCTTGGGAATATGATCAGTACCATTAGAGACAAACAAAGCATTACTGTTTTCTCCATTTTTTATATTAAGTTTCATTGTAAATATAGTAAAATTCACCCATTTTATTGTTGTGGCAAACACATAGTCATGGAGTCAAGATATGGAACAGTTCCATCACCCCTCAAATTTCCCCTATACTCCTTTGTCTTACACCCAGCCCATGGCAACCATTGATTTTTTTTCTGTCCCTAGAGCTTTGCCTTTTCCTAAATGTTATATAAGTGGAAGTATTCCGTATGTAGCTTTTTGAGTTTGGCTTCTTTCACGTAATATGATGCATATATTAGTTATTTGTTGTTGTATTAAACAACAGATAATTAATATCTTATCCCCCAAACTTGGTGACTTAAAATAGAAAACATTTATTATCTTGCTGTATTAGTTTTCTCTTGCTATTGTAATAAATTACCACAAGTGTATTGTCTTAAAACAATGCATATCCAGGGTGTAGGAATGTATTTTCTGATCAGCTTTACACATAATAAAAACATAATAATGTTATAAATCTGCTAATTGGAAATGTAGAAATGATCTTATTCTAATTTTTGCTAGATGTGGAATTTAACATATTAAATCTTGTACTGCTTACTTGTAATCTAGTTTTATAAATTTTTAAAAAATGTCTTGTAAATATTGCTGCTACACTCTTGAAATGTTTTTAATGTGGCCCCAGTATTCACAATGAGAGAAAGCAGAGATGGCAAGGCCAGGTCTGGGCTATTACAGTGACCAAAGCTAACGACATCAGAACCAGCAATAGGAGTAACAGTGGTTGTCTGAGCTTGAGTTCCCTAGAGATCAAGCCTGGGATGGGATTGTTTGCTCAGATGATTTATTGGAGGAATGCTCTCAAAAGAAGAAAGAGGGAAACAGGTTGTGTTCAACTGGAAACTGGTGTGAGCCTGATCCCACAGGGAGCCTTGGAGAAGAAATTATACCCTAGAGTTGGGCCTCTTTTTTCAGAGAGCACCTAGGTGGGGGGCATGACTTTCCAGATGTGATGACGCCCTCCAGTCAAGGACAATTTTCTGGAGAAGTCATAGCTCACAGCAGTTGGGAATGGGTGGGTACAATTGACCTGTAAATCAGAACTAGACAGAACATAACACTCACTCCATTGGAAATATCAAGCACTGCAGAACATATTAAGAGTCCCTGAAAAGTCTAGAGGTCTAAAAGTCTAGAGGTATTTTCTCTATACAACAGTCATAGAGACTATGGGATAGCAAATATTTCCTAAGTGTTTATTTCAGGTGACTGGTTAAAGAGTATCACACATCGAAGAAATAAGGACATCAGAAAGTGGAGGAGACTTAAGGAGAGAAGATGAAGAGTTTAGATTTGGGGTGGGTATTATGAGATTCTGTTACCAGTAGGTACAGAGAATGCCTGAGCCCACGCAATAGAGAGGTAGGGGCTTTCTCCTTGGGTAGATTAGAACCACAGAGAAAAAGTGCTTTGTCTCTCCCTTCCTCCCTCTTTCCTTCTCCTCCTCTTCTTCCTCCTCCTCCTCCTTCTTCTCCTTCTCTCTCTCTCTCTCTCTCTCCACACACACACACACACACACACACACACACACACAACATTGGAATTTCCAGTTTATACATGAAAGACAACCTTTCTGTCCTTACCCCTCCCAGACCAGAATCCACCAAAGAAGAAAAAAAACAGTCCCTGAAAGTGCTGATTAATAGCATAAACTTTGGAATCAAAATGATACTATTTTTGTTTTCATTCTGTCTTTATAGTTTGAACTTTCCTTTTGATATTTTGTAAATATTCATCATCTCAGAGCCTTTTGAATCGCTATGGCTTTTAGTCAAAACAGAGCAAAATGTGTAATTTGAATAATAAAAACCTCATTAAAGCGAGGGTAAAGGAATTCTTTTCCTTTAGTACAAGCCAATTAAGTGTCATTACAATTAAAGAAGTTTAGCATTTTATAGTTTCATATTCCATAAGCCTGTATTTAATTAACGGAGGTGACAAGTTTTAGGTAGAGGGTACATTTTTCCCTCTGGTGTTGTGCAATTAACATTAATGAAGGGTATTAAAATTTGGTGAAACAGGAAAAGGTTTCCCAGGTCCTCTGTGGGTTCGTGCCTCCAGGCTGGGTCTTTGGTAAGCAAGTTTCTTTGCTTGACACAAGTTTGTATTTCCTTGAGAAAATGTGCAGGCAAGGATAAAGATAACTACAGGAGGTGTCATCAAGAGGTTATGGTGTCAAAATTCCAAATGCCCAGACTTGTCTTAAAGACAGGGAAACACTGGAAAAAAAAATCAGCTTTGAAGAATTTTATTTTCTCTTGTGAATAAAGGGAAGGATGTAGAAACAAAGGAAGTAAAATGATTTAACTGGGAAGGTACCTTGCAAAATACTGGGGTTTTGCTCATCATTCTTATGTTGGTAGATTTTAAGTTGCTTCTAGTTCATATAGAGTTTTATAATTCTAACTCACTTATATATAATTATTACTCATACTTATGCATAAGCTTTTATATAAATTTTGAGTATTTTCTTAGGAAAGAATCTTAGAAA
The DNA here is from genome assembly GCA_028627145.1 of Eidolon dupreanum. Taxonomy (NCBI): domain Eukaryota; kingdom Metazoa; phylum Chordata; class Mammalia; order Chiroptera; family Pteropodidae; genus Eidolon; species Eidolon dupreanum. The sequence goes on along the minus strand of CM053508.1, from coordinate 111,254,642 downwards.
CTTGTCTTAGTTTCCTAGAGCGGCTATAACAAATTGCCACATTTGTTGACTTAAAAAAACAGAAATTTAGTCTATCACACCTCTGGGGGCTAAAAGTCCAAATTCAAGGTGTCGGCATAGTTGGTTCCTTCTAGAGGCTCTAAGGCAGGATCCACACAGTGCCTGTCTGCTAGCTTCTGGTACAGGTGGGCACTCCTTGGCATTCCTTGGCTTGTGGATGCAACACTCCAGTCTCTGCCTTGGCCTTCACATCTCCTTCTTGAAGTGTCTTCTCTGCCCTTCTCTTCTTTCGTAAGGACACTTGTCATTGGTCATTTCCATCTTAATCCAGGATCATCTCATCTCAAGGTCTGAATTTAATTACATTTGCAGAGACCCTTTTTTCAGATGAGGTCCCATTTGCATGTTCCTGGTGGACATATCTTTTAGGATTCCATATAGACGCAGTGATATATTAGGGGGATGAGGGGGGCTGAGGGAGAGGTCTGCCCTGTGTGTAGGCAAAATGGTGGAGCATTGTTTGTAGAAAATTCAAAGCCAATAATAAAACTGAGTAAAGGTTGCTGTACATTTTATTATCATGCAATGGCAATTCTAAACATTATTGATGATAAAATATTTCTCCCTCGAGAACTGCTCCCTCAGCACTGTCCCCCTGTGTACTCTACTGGGTGAAATAATGTGAATTTTTTCTAATTCTCATGGTACATATTTTCCATTTAATATCCAGAGTGCAGGAATATACTCACCAGCTTTATATGAGATAATAAAAATAATAATAATAATAATAATAATAATAACAATAACAAATCTGCTAATTTAATAGGTAAAAAAAAATCCTAATTAAAATTTTGCTAACAGTAGAGTTCAATATGTTAAATCTTGTACTGGTTATTTTGTAACCTAGTTTTAGGAATTTTTAAAATTTCATTGTCAATATTTCTATTAGACTCAGAAAAAGTTTTTCTCATTGATTTATGAACACTCTTTATATAGTGAAAATATGGGTCGTTTATAGCATTGCATGTATTTTCCATTGTTTCTTTTTACCTTCTTTAGATAACAGATTATTTTAGTTTTTAGACACTAAAATATGCTTCTCTTTATTGCATACCAATTTTTTTTTAAACTCATGACTCTTCAGCTATAGTCTTCCATAAGGATGGAACAAAATCAGACTGTTGCAAAAAGTAATAGCTCTATGAAAAGTTCTATGAAAAGAATATTGAATTTTAAAAATAAAAATATAGGAAATATTTTATTTTCGATATCATGTAGGAAATACAAGCCATTGGCATAGAATCTGAGCTGTATGAGGAAATGACATCATCAATATCCAGCCTCTGATTTTACAGGCAGGATTCAGAAACTCAAAGACCTTGGCGATTTGTCTGAAACTGGGACAAAATGCAGACCTTTGAACTTTTAATCCAGTGGCCTTTTAATCCAGTGGCACTATAAAATCCTACCCTGTCTTTTTTTCTCTTATTCGTTAGCTAAATTCTCCAAATGCCTTTTTTCTATAAAGCATATATTTGATTGCATTTTCCTTATTATAAGGCATCATGTATTTATTATGGAAAAAAATTAAGAAAATACAAATGAACTCAGAAAGAAAATGATTTAAGATACATTGGGTTATACCCACCCCAAGAAACAACTACTGTTAACATTTTTGTGTATTCTTCGTTACTATTTTGTGTGTGTTTATGTAAATATTTTCATACAACAGTAGATATTTTATTTTTTAACATCAATGTTTTACAGGGTCAATTGATTTGCTTATTTGTTATCATTTTAATGGCCACATAGTATTCTATAATACACATATATTCAAATTCATTTAATGATTTACCAATTGTACATTTATTTTAACTCCAATTTGTTCCCTTTATGTTGCAATTACAAACACTGTATAGCCTTGAATATATTTCTCTATACATTTCTTATTAGTAATTCAGGATGATTTACTATAAGTACAATTTTATTATGAGGATTTAGGAGTTTGATTCACAGGAAAGGCTTACTTTTATTTTAAAAGAAAATTATTATGAAACAAATTAAATATATACAAAATAAAATATAACAGGCCTCCACTATTTTTCAAAGCTCATTTCTAAAACGTAGATTTAATCTGACCTTTAGAAGGAATATGTTCAAATAATACGTGCCTCTCTCTAGACAGAGCATTTTTACCTTGATTTGTTTACTTAGCACCCCCTAAGTGCTGTGTCCACCTTTTTTACAGCATATTTTCTCCTTTATTTCTTATATTTAAGGGCTATTTTGATTTTACAGGTGAAGAAACTGGAAATTGGATGAATTAAGAAGCATAGATTCAATTAGGTGGTAGAACCTAGATTTCAACCAGTGTAGCCAACACATGTTGGCCTGCCTGATGTGGTTCTGCACCCCAGGAACCCCCTTGTCCCCATTAACCCAGGAGAGTTGCCAACTCAAAGTCCAAGCCCTTCCCCAGAATGGTTTAAGATGCAACATTCCAGTGTAGCCCATTTCCAAGTGACTGGAGTTTCGGAGATACTGAAGAATTGGTTATTCCTTAGGGAACATGACTTATCCTTTTTTCAGAGTGTTTATGTCTTCACAATGTTGGATGTTTTATTTTTCAGGCCTCTGCATGTGCTCGTGTGCAATGCAGCAGCTTTTGCTCTACCTTGGAGCCTCACAAAAGATGGCCTGGAGACTACCTTCCAGGTGAATCACCTGGGGCATTTCTACCTTGTGCAGCTCCTTCAGGACGTCTTGTGCCGCTCAGCCCCAGCCCGTGTCGTCGTGGTCTCCTCGGAGTCCCATAGGTGGGTAGGAAGTCAGTGTTTTGTTCTCTTGTCTTCTTCATTGCACCAGCTAATGTTCCCCCAAGGCTCTTTCTGAAAATAATTTTCATTAGTTCTACTCTGAAAAATGTGAATGTACTCAACCTGTCTTACTTAATTTTTCGAGGTCTTTTTTGTGATTAGGGGGGATTATGTGGGTTTTTTTTGTTTGTTTGTTTTTTGTTTGTTTTTCTTTTTTGTCTATAGCTATGTGGATTGTTTTCACCACTATGCTTCAGCCCCTCATTGATTTCACTTTGAGATGGAATAATAATTGATTAAATCTGAATGCCTGACCTTTATTGATTTGTCATTCAACAACTTCAACATCTCACCAAGAAGAATGTGCAGTTATTCTAGCAGGAGAAACAATGCAATTAAAGACTGTGAGATGAAATCCAATTGTTTTATAATGAGAAATTAGGGAATTCAATGCAGACATTAGCTGTGTAATTGTAGAAAGGGAAGTACTGTAGTTAGAACATATTAGAAATCTGGCCATGCCTCTTTTGGTTAAAATTTCAATTAAAACATCAGATGGCACTTCTTTTCTATTACCATTAGGAGAATTTTCAATTGACTAAAAAGACATTTGAAAATTTCATCGTATTTTCACCATAGTTGTTTCTCGAGTTGGATAAACAACTATTTGTCTAAAGGGAAGCACTCAGCAAAGACAAAGGACTTGCTGGGTGAGGCCAGATTTAATGCAAGTTAGGGAGATTTTCCTGGTGTGGTTGGGAGCTTTCATTCTTAGCAAAGTAGTTGGAAAAAATAATGTGCAAGTGCCTATTTCCCCGTCCCCCCTTCTTCTCTCCCTTAAGTCCTGAAATGTTTTAGTGACCCAGAATGAAGCTTATTTTTTTAATCATGCTTCCATAAAATGTAACCCCTGGGACTTGGAAGAGAAAGACCAGCCAAGGGTTAGTCTGAACCCTTTATCACTCCCAAACACAGGGGCTTATGGTATAAGTGACATACTGCAGATAGATTTACTTTTACCATTTTAAATTTATGATGGCCGAAATGAAAGGAAAACGCCAGTAATAATCCTCCTCCATGTTAAAAGACATGAAACATCTAGTAATTAGGTGGTAACAAAATCTGGACATCCTTATCTTTGCAAATCACACCAGGTTTGTGAAAGAAAGTGGAGTGGCCCTGCTAAGGAGCAAGGGAAGCTGCTGTGGGGGCGGGCGCAGGAGAGTGAGCTCCGGAAATAAATCTGTCAGCCCCAATCGTTCGCCAGATGTGGAGGGCACCACGGGATATGTTTAAATGAGCTGGTATTTATGGGAGATTATGTTGGATTGTCAGCTGCTCTCTTCCCTTTGTAAATCTGTATCTCAAATGGTATTTCATGTGACGTCTTTGTTCTCTCCTTCACTGCCGTGTAATTCGTTCCTACCTTGGAGACTTGAATCTTAATTTCATTTAAAAGATGAATTGGAAGGAAGGGCCTTGGTCTCCTGAATTATATCCATTTTAGTGTATAGACAAGGCGTTCTTGATATGTGTTTTGAGGCTCGCTCCTGTCTGGTGATTAGTCCTGGTTTTCTGCTTTCTGATTATCCTTTGCACATATTAAAGGGTGTTTTTACAAAACGTTAATTCCCTCACGCTGGTTTGTTTATCACACTTCCACCACCTCCCACGGCATCCCGAGCCAGTGTGACTACTGGGTGCACAGTACTGGGAAAGTACTCACTCGCTGCTTGAGGACCCAGGGCTCTAAGCTGTGCTGTAAAATGGACGTGCTGATATCTAATTACCTCCGTAAACCTTGGCGGCATCTCTTCTTGGAGTCAAGACCCCCTGTTAGGGGAAAAATAAAGTCCTATGTTTGCAGAAAATATTATACCAGACTGCCCCAAGGCAAAATATTTATTAGCCCTCCCCATGTCTTCGCTGTATCTTAGTAACTTGTCTGGAGTGTTAGCAAGTGAACTGAGTTTCTGCATACCTAAAATGCATCATATTAAAACGAGAACTTGACCTCCTTGCTGTGAAAAAATTTCAGATAACAATTAAAATAGAATGAAAAGAGTGAGTGCTGGCTGAACAACTCTAAATGGCCACAGCTGTGTTGAGTGTCAAGTTGCTACACACATACACACACACACACACACACACACGCACAGACACACAGCTTCTGATGCAAATTCAGTTCTATTCTTTGAACTACTAGCTTTTGTCTACATAGAATCCAGCCTAATTGCTTTAGTTTGGTAATTTAAAAATCCTCAGTTAAAAAAAAAAAATGAAGGAGCCGTATATATAGAAATGCAAACTAGAGGTCCTCTCACCCAGCACATGTTAACGTCCAGAGAGCAGATGTTAACATGCTAGTGTACGTGTAGGAGGATCACTCTATTAAGACAGGATTGTTTGGCTTTGTCAGTTTTTCAACTTAAAAATAGAGTAGGCAGCCTTTGAAGAGTTGTTTTACTGCCTCTTGAGCTGAGAGGTGAATACAATCGTTTTTTTTTTTTTCAGGAAGTCTGCCGTGGCTCAGAGTAATCAGAAAACTTGCCCACCCTTCCTGCTTCCTACAGTACTGTCGATACAAGCTAATCAGACCTTAAAAATGGGTTTTCAGTGAAATAAGCCAGACAGAAAAAAGTTAAAAATCACATGATATCACTTATATGTGGGATATAAACGTAAAAACAACAAATGAGCAGGACAAACAAACAGAGACTCATGGACATGGACTATAGACTAGTGGTTACCAGAAGACTATAGAGTAGTGGTTACTAGTGGGGTGGGGGAAGAGGGGGAGGTAGACGGGGTAAAAGGGATCAAATGTAGGGGGCTAGGGAGAGGATGAAGTGGGTAAAGGGGATCAAATATATGGTAGCTGAAGGAAACTGGACTTTGGTGGGGAACAGACAATAGAATATACAGATGTCAAATGATAATGTATACCTGAAAATTATATGATTGTATTAACCAATGTTACCCCAATAAACTTAATTTAAAAAAATAGGTTTGCTGCCCATATCATCAGGGTAGAAAATTAGGGGTCCACTTGGGGTGAGCCTGATATTTAGCAGCTGTGCTTCCACCTTGAAACCTACATTCAGCTTGGTTCTATTTAAGTTCTCATTGTGAGTGTGTGTGTTTGTGTGTCTCTTGTGTCTAATTGGGAGCTATGTATGAGTGACTTCTCTTTGGAGTTTAATCAATGCAGTGTTCCCCAGTCATGAAATTATTCTGCATTGTCCTTAAAAACCAAAACAGGAAACTCATCCAGCATTAGAAAGTGCCGCACGCAAAGTGCCACATTCTTCATTCTCTCTAATGAAGAACATAAAGGATCTGAAACTAATGGTAATTTTTTCCTTTTTGAGCAAGGTTTGAAAGGAAGTTTTCTGTAATGAAAAAGACTTGCCCTTGGTTTGGAATTTCAAACCCATGATTAAACTTCGATTCTCTAACTTTGTATTTAGTCTATACTATGTGTTAGGCATTGTGCATGCAAAGGGCTCTCTGTCCACCTTCCAAGGATTCACAGTCTAGCATTAGAACCAGGTGAACAAACGCCTTGCCATCTGGTGTGGTAAGGACAGAGACGCAATGTGCAGACAAAATGCAAAGATGGCAGGATTTGCTTTGTTACCGATCTTGGAGAGGTGATAGGATTATTGAACGCTAGGCATATCATGGACTGGGTCGTGGAGACTGGACACTTAATTTACTTGGAAACATGCATTTCAAACTGCTTTGCATGGCTTTTTTCATTCTGTCCTCCACTGCCACCTAAGACATCAGTGTGGCAACCAGAAGTGGAAGAGTTAGGGAGAGCTTCCTGGCAGAAGTGACACCTGAGCTGAGTTGGCCTAAACAAATATGTCAGTAAGGGTTTACAGCAATAGATGACAGAAGAAGAGTAAAGACAGTGAAGAATGTTATATTTATCCCATAGATTTTAGATATTGTTCAAATGCTTAATGCTCTTTTCTATTCAGAGTAGGTAGCCTTTCTAACACATTGCCTGTATCTTGGATCATTAGGCTCTTAACAATCTCTTTTTGTAACAACTCTTCTGTAACCTTATTACTATGTTGAAATATAATTCAGAAATAATATAACTTCCCTGAATAAATACATTCTAATTCAATATGCTAACTTATTGTAATATTAAGAAAAAACTAAATGTGAAGCAAAATAGCATTTATTTCAACATGTAAATGCATGGGCAGGACTACAGGACAGGTAAATAATCAGATGCACAAATCCATGCGTAAATCCCCTGAAGTGGAATGCTTACAAATGCAGACAGTTAATGGGCATGTCGCATGACAGACTCCCATACCATAAGCATTGAGTGAAGCCTCACCTCCCCTCCGCCAAAAATCACAAAATCTAAAAGTGCATTCATTCGTCGTTTACACCATTGTTGCACTACACTCCTGGAAATTAAGTGGGTGTTAAAACTGTACATGTATATAAAATACAGTTAAGCTCTAGGCTCAGATAACTGTACACAGGCTTTTCATCCGTGTGAATGTCCAGCATGGCAGTCCTCATTGAGCAAGACTCCGCCGGCACTGCAGGACAGCTACCGTCCCTGGCCTCCACCAGCGATCATTATGACAACCAGGAAAATCTCTCATAAATTTTCAAATTTCCCGTTAAGTTCCACTGCTTCAGACAATTAAGCTCAGAAGTCTGCATCCTTCCTGTGGTTTGGGGACTTGGAAACAGACAGCCAACAATTAATGTCAAGGTCCCATTGCCATATCCATGATGGTGTTTCTGGCCATCAGGTTTGCTGATGAATTTAGAGCAGCAATGTCATTAACACTAGAAATTGGATGTCACTGACTGAGTCCTAGAAAAGGGATATTTAATTTCCATTAAAACATGCATTTTCTCTGCCCCTGTGATGCTTTTCTTGGTCAGAGCTCAACTGAACTGCTTATAGCAACAGATTATTCTATAATTTTCATTTTACCTTTTGCTTTTATTTTCCATGGCAGTTACCTAGATTACCCTTATGCTTCCTTATTACTCAGTGCAAATGCCCAGAGTTAATTTAATGAAGCAAACTATTAACAAAGGTCCTTAACAAAAATGACACCATCGTCTAGAAAATTTCTTTTGTTATGATCTACTTTTTTTTAAGAGCAGTCATTACTTTGTTGTTATTTAAAAAGAAAGGAAGAAAGAGAAAAAGAGGAAAGAAACAAACAGCTGGTGTTTAACGACTCCGTCAGACCCAATTATAAAACATCAACTACTTACTTTGATTTGTGTACATCCATGCCGTGGGTATACTTAAAAACATTAGACTCTGCCAGAACTCGTTTTGGCTTTGTTTATATTTGTCTTTTAAACATATATAAGACTATTGATGGCACCTCACCAAGGTTATAACCCCTTTATAATCATTAATTTTTAATCTGGAAAAGAGTCTTGGAGGCAGCAAGGCTCATCTATATATTTACTTGGATGCTCAAATGAAAATATACAGGACTCAGGCGTTGGCTAAAATAACCCAAGAAAGCCCTGTCAAAGGTTAGGAATGTGATATCTTTCTGTTTCCAAAAGCAGCAGTCCTTTATTTAAGATGCTTTTCCATTTAATTGAATTATCCTTGAACTTCCTGTTGAAGTTTTTGAAAAATATATGTTAAAGGAGGGGGTGTTCAGTTTGTTAAGATCTCTTCATTTATGAGTTTGGGCCTTTATTAAGTCTATCTTTGGATCCACTTGGTTTATATTGTTAAATCACCATTGTGTATTTTTAAGGGAAACTTTGTTTCGATGTTTACACAGTTGAGTTTTCAGTAGTCTCTACGTAGTTTTTCAGATTTCTAATAAAAATTTTAAAAAGCTATATCAGACCTCAGAGATTGGCTGCTTCATGTCATATTTTCTTTTTTTTTTCTTTCTTTTCTTTTCTTTTCTTTTCTTTTTTTTTTTTTTAGATTTACTGATATTAACGATTCCTCAAAAAACCTAGACTTTAGCCGCCTCTCTCCATCTAAAAATGACTACTGGGCCATGCTGGCTTACAACCGGTCCAAACTCTGCAACATTCTCTTCTCCAATGAGCTCCATCGCCGCCTCTCCCCGCGTGGGGTCACATCGAATGCCGTGCACCCTGGAAACATGATGTACTCCTCCCTTCATCGCCACTGGTGGGTGTACACGCTGCTGTTTACGTTGGCCAGGCCTTTCACCAAGTCTATGGTAAGTGAACGGCTTCTGTCGCCGCAGGCACCTTCAGTGTGCCTTTACGGGAAGGGTCCGAGAGAAACCCAGACTTGTGTTTTCTTCAGCTTCTCGCCTCTTGTCATGATGAGTCTGGTCTTGGGAATCACATCATCAGGCCTATTAAAGCCATTGGAAAGGGCTCTGGAACACATTGCAATTGACTGTAGATTACATCTGTTTCTCTAAAGGTGTCTCGGAGGACTGGATAGAACATGTGGTTTTTCAATATTGTGTTAAGTGTGGCTAAAAGTCTTGATGGCGATGATTGGTTTTCTTTTTATGTGATTTTTTTATATTATTATTCAGAAACGGTGGTGCTTGGAAACTGTGTTTTTGTGTTAGGTGAAAAACATGGATTTGTGACTGTTGAATTATCAGCTGATATGATTCCTTTGTTTCCACTGAAAGTCTGTATCTGATGTTCTAAATTCTTTTAATGGGTGTCAACCTCTCCTGGGGTATGCTTCTTCAGCTAGAAGTATGTTTTACCCTTTATTTCCCCAAAGATGAATTCGTTTGAATGAATCATACTACTCTGGTTAGATTTGGAAATATTCACAAAGGTAAGTATGATATTTTTCCATTTTCGATGGTTGTATAACAACTGTATCCAAAAACTTCTTCCATGAAAGCATTTTAGTAATAAGCTACTTTAATGAAGAACATGCATTTTATATAATTTACTTGGTGTAGTATTTTTCTAAACCACAGCTATTCAGCATGGTAGCCACTGGCCACGTATGGCTATTGAGTCCTTGAAAACTGGCTAATATAATCGAAGAACTAAAATTTTAATTTAATTTTATTTAAATTAATTTAGATTTAAGTAGCCACATGTGTCTAATGGCTGCCATGTTGGAAATCACAGTTAAATACTGTGCCTAGCACAGCGTCTGTTGTGTGGTAGGTGTGTAGTACTTCTTGCCACGATGGTTGTTGTTCTTGTTGTGAGTGTTACTTTGGTTCTGAAGATTATTTTCCAAAATGTGATTGCTGCTGATGGATACAAGTGTCATGGAACTAAAGAACTCTGGTAAATTGGGAGTCTCGTGGTGGTAGTTGGGGGACCTCTGTCCCTGGTCCCAAAGGCCCAAGGAGAAGGTTATTGGCAAGGCAGGAAAGATGCCCAGTGGAGAGAGCTTGGTTCTCCAACCTGTACACCTGGTCCCTGCTGAAGCCATTATAGAGTGGACTTTCCATGTTCCTGTCCCCAAGTGATTGGAAAATAGCATCTTTTAAATGCTACATGTGTACTTTTTTAGACAAGCCTGTAGATTAGGAAGATTATGAAATAAGTAGCTAAGTTTGGATATTTAGGAAAATTCTCTCTAATAATGTCTTTGTATACTTAGGTGTTTAGTGGTATATCTTAGCCATCAGATTTCCGTATGACTAGGTATATAAAGAGATGGAATGAGAACTCTGTATTTGCTTGTCAAACTCACAGCTAGTTGCTTCTCTTTCATGAACATTTAGGACTCTGTATTCCAAAGAGGAATCAGTGTGCATATGGATTTAGGATTACTATATTTCAATGGTAGGACAGACTGGGCTTATTGGAAAAACCACCCATATGTTTTATACTTCTGCACATCGTTTGGCATTGCTTCCTTCATGATAAGACTTTTGCTTCATAGATGTAGGTTGTAATTCTGCCATTGTAATGGAAACATATTTTGGGCATAAGCCATGCAGTTGCATTCCCATTCCTACCCCCATGTAAAAGTTGGATTCCTAAATGATCACAAAGAAGCTTAGCATAGATTCAATGTCCCCGTCACCAGACGGCTAATGTTCTGTGTGCTTTGTCACCCTTTCTGCATTTCACTTCAGAGAAAGCGTTTTTCTTTTGACGTGAGTGTTGCTAGAGTATACATTCCATTGTACAAGGTCAAGGAAGCAAGAAGCCCAGCCCAGCCTCGTGCTTAGAAGCTCTGCTTTTGCTTCTCTGCTATGGCTGGCTCCCTTAAGTATTAAACAGCAGTATTCTAATATCAGCGTCCCTTTTTTATTTGCTGTGACTTGCTGTGACTATGGTGATTTTAGTTACAGTAATTAGGTCACCCTTCATGGAGTCAGGCTATTTTAAGTGCCTCTTTAAGGAATATTGTTGCAGATCAGTAATTTTACAATTGGATGTTCTTGTGCAACTTTATTAAATGTAATCTGTCTTTTAAATGTTGCCCTTTTACAGTTATACATTTCTAATTGTTGCTGTAAATGCATTATCACTTTGAAATTAATTAATTTTTCCATTTTGGCCGCCCGCAGTATAATAATCACTAATGAGAAACTCACAGGGATTAATTCTCAGCACAGCGACCCCCACGGGTAAAGCCATGTCTCTGTCACCTCTTCCTCTTGAGGTCTAGAGGACAAGACAGGAATACTTAAGGTCCTGGGGAGAACTTTTGTGTTCCCTCTCCCTCTAATTTATGATAAAATAAAAATAAGTAGCTAAAAGTGAGAATAGGATTTTTTTGGTGTTGTTTAAAAAAAAAAAAGATTCTTCAACTAGCTGCTTTTTAAATATCTTAAAGGAAACTAAAGTTTGCTGGGAGCTTTCAAATAATGAAGTCACATCCATCATGTATGTGTTATATTTATTTTACTGTCTCTATGAAATTTCCTGTCCCTTTTTTATGCAATTAAAATACTCTAAAATTACATTTTGCATATGCATGCATTTATATATATATATATGTATGTGTGTGTGTGTGTATATATACACACACACACACACATACACATTATCTGTTAGTATACATGATATATTCATGCATACATATTTAAGGGGCTTAATTCATAAAACCAGTCATATTGTATTTTCAAGGATAATTTTTTCTATTTGCAATGATTGCCATATGTGATGTCTTTAGATTCCCTTCCATACTCTCAAGTAAGATGCAACTTGGCATCATCATGCTTTATATAGCAGCATATATGTCTTCATGCATCTCACAACCATTCTACAATGTTAGAATTATTATTCTTATTCTGCGTTTAAAAAGAACAGAGAACTTACCCAACACGTTCAGGAAAATGGTATTTCAGCTTCAGACCCTTCACCAACCAATCCCAAGTTCAATTTCTTTGTCAAATGCACCACAATGCCTCTGCCATCTATATCTAGTTATGCAGTTATGTTTTCTTTTTTAACATGTTTGAAAGTACTTTTGTGAAATTAACCCCCCGCCTGTCTATTTTTTCCCCACATAAGCTTTCAGTTCTGGTAAACAACGTCTTAGCTAGAGTTTCCAGGTCTAAGCCAGCCCTTTGCAGATTGGTATGTAAATGTGAAGCTGAGCACCATCATGTGCCTCCTAGGGTGTTTTGTGCAACCAAATATTTGTGTTGGCAGGTAACAGTAGAAAGAATATCATGTGTCAGGGTAGCAAGAGCTTAACAGATGTTTTAGGGAACTGCATTTTCAAATCATTTTACATTAAAAAATAGCTTGAGTTTGTAGAACTTCTGAAACGATTGGGTTACGTTTCCTGTGGCCGCGTAAAGCCAGTCATTGTGCTGAGTTTTAACAGATGTGCAGCGACCCTGCTAATGGATGGGCCTGCAATGCTGGTTCTGTTGCAAAGTTATAAATTATAACTAGAAAAAGCACAAGATGTCATTCTTCTAACCTTCGAGAAAGCCAGGCTGGGTAATTCTGCCCTTGAATAACCTGCTGCAGGGTGATTTATAGTTGGACAATTTAAAACATAATGAAGGAGATAATAGATGTTGATTTGTTCTTTAAATTAGTATTTTAGAAAAACATTTCCCCCACCTCCCTTTTAAATACCTGCAGCTGACTACACTCTAGATACTATCAAGGACAAAAACCCCCGTTTGAATCTCTTGGCACATAGGAATAGAAACAGGGTACTTTTTCTGGGTTGAGAGAAGGAAATAGGATTTTCGAAGTGGAAATTTCAGCATATTCTTCACTAATCTAAATATTTTGAGACTCCTTGGTGAAGGTTGAATTCTCTGGCTGCCAGTCCAGATATGTTAGAAAACCAGACTCCTAGGACCCCTCTGTGGTTGGGCCACACTTGAGCTTTCATGCAGACCCCCACAGGAGGACCTGCTGGCTGTCTCTTCTCCTCGGAGAGGCCACATCTTTGCAGCCTCAAAATTCTTAGTTTTCTGGATTATCAGTAGCACTGGTTTTATTAGTCATCCCTCAATTCTGTCTGGCATTTTACAGTTTACAGTGTTTGCTCAATGCAGAGTCTAAGGGATATGGTAGAGTAAAAAAGAGCAAAAGATTTAATACCATTAGGCCTGCACTCAAAATTCAGGTTTCCCTCTTTTTTTACTTGTATAATTTTGAAATTATTCAGTTTTTCTGAGGCTCATTTTCCTTATTCATTTAAACTACAAGTTATTAACACCCATTTAAAAGTGGTTGAAATAATAGAGATTTGTTTTTCTTATGTAGTCAGAAACCCCAAGGTGGCCAGGAGTATGTTTGGCTATTATACAGCCAGCTTCTTTGTGATTGTCTTGGTTTAACCCTCATGCTAATAAAATGACTGCAGCAGTGCCAACCATTGCATCCTGCACGATAAAGTCTGAAGACAGGATGTGAGGGATGGGATCCATCCTTGCATACCTTCCTACTTTATTAATAAGGAGAACATTCTGTCCCATAACTATCCTCCCTAGAAGATTTCCCCTCAGCTTCTACTGGCTAGGATTAAGTGACTTGTCATATCCTAGGTTTAGGGGAAGCTGGGAAAGTACATTTCTGGCATTTTGTTTTTGTAGTATGGGAGGTGAAATATGTTGGAAAAGAAAAATGATAGAATAATGGCTTTTGAACAGGCACCATTGAATAGGTATGCATATAGTTTCCTCATTGGTCGTATGGGAATACTATACATTTTATAGGGTCATTGTGAAAGCAAGTGAGGATTGAGTTGAAGCCACCTGGCCTTATCTGCTTCCCTTCCTCTCACCCAGCTTTACCTCAAGCCACTTTCAGCCCCATTCTCCTTCCTTCTTCAGGGTTTTGAAGCTTACTGTTCTGTAGGCTCAGATGCTGCTTTCTTCCACTCTTAAAACTCAACTCAAACATTATACCTCAAGGAAGCATTACATCAAGATTTGGTCAAGACTTCTTCTTATATGCTCTCATAAGAGCCAGTGCTTATAATGGGGAGTCTTGACACATTACCATCTCAGAGGTAAAGCACTCTATATGTATGTGCTGAATGAATGAATGAATGAATGAATGAAGGGCCCCTGGAATTTCTCCTTCATAGCATTTAACACAGACGTAATTTAGAGAAATAATGTCTGTAGTTTTGTATTTAATGTTTGTCTTCCACTCCCTTGAAAATGCTGTTTTTGCCTTCACACTGTTGTATCCCTGGTCCATACAGTAAATGCTCAGTAAATATTTATAAATGAGTGAATGAAAGATGATTAGGTGCTTAATGAATGGCAGTCATTAGCACATTCCTTGTCATTAGTCTCTGTGAGGTACAGGGGATTGAAGTTCAGAATCTGTAGATAAAGAAACAGATGAGGCTAGAGGACCTGCTCAAAGCCACACAGCTAATCAACATAGGACAGCTGAGACCATAACTGAGGGCCCCCTAGAATCCTGGTCGAGTGACACATGAGGGGTCTACCCAGAGGTGCGTATAGGGAAGGAAGCTATTTAAGGAGAGAACAGCAAGACGTAAGAAAGATAGGATAAGCTTTAAAGCTAGGCATTTCTTGGATCAAACCCAGCTTCATCCCATGCATATTCTTAGGCACATTTCATAACCTGATTAAGATTCTTTCGTAAAACTAGGGTGTTACATCTACCTCATGGGCTTGTGTTAAGACTTGAAGGAGATCATGAATGTACAGCATCTAGAATGTGTAGATGCTCAATAGACATTAACTCATAATATTATCGATGTGTTGGAATTAAAGATCATGAATGTATAATAATCAGAACAACCTACTGAATAAACACTAATTATTATGGTTATCGTTATTATTATGATCATTTTTTCAGACAAGAAAAGCCTTGCTTCTCGTCACATTGTTTATAGATGCCCATTCTTATAATGATGGCTCCGTGTCTGTCCCAGAAGGTCTAATTCTCCCTGCAAAGTTTAAGCATAAGAACATCATGTACGAGTCTGAGTAAAAGCCAAGGCAACATGGGGAATGGAAGCTTGGACTAGGTGGACTTCCACAGTGCGTAATACGAGTCCCCCTGGCTGCTCCTTTAAAGCTGATAACAGTACAACTTAGCTTTGAGGAAAAATTAGCCCTTTCTCATTAAAAACAAAGAAAAGGATTTGTGAGGCCATAGCATCTCATCACTGTATTTTCTCTGCCTTGCTTTTTCATGTTTTAAGTCTCGTTAGGCCTTTGTTCCTGAATGAGCACCCGAGAGGGGGAAAAAGTGACTATCTGGCCTTAATATGTGTGACAAATTGTTTAATGAACATTTAACCAAGATTTGAAATTCCCCTAGTTTTATCTTACACGTTTCCTTTTCTTCTGTGTCCCCGTTGGCATTTTGGTAATACATTGCCTCTTTTTAACTCTCTTTCTAGCTCTTTTATTACTTTTAAGTTAGTGGTGCCTTCTTTGATCCTCCCCCTTTCAGTTTCCTTTTCTCCAATTTCATACTTCTTTCCAGTGATTTTTGGCCGCAGCACAGTTAGACACTGGAGGCCAGGATGATTAAACAGATGCCAGGAGTTTGTGTTGCCCCACGATGATGTTTCTGAAATATTTCTTCTAGGAACATTGATTCTTGTATAACTCACTGGACACGTTGATTTTTCCTTGTGAGGCAGAAGGTAATGTTTTTCTAGCAGCACTAAAGAGAACTCGAATCTGGAGTTCTGAATTATTCAGAAACTAAAATCCACAGCCTCCCCCTTTCTTACTACCCTAAAATTAGCGAATACTTTGAAAATCAGTAGAGGACATGTTCTCTTGTCACATGAGAATCTACTAAGTGCCAGGGTCCTGCTCCTGGGTTTATGTCTTTCAATCTTATCTCATGTATTGTAATTTTAGAGTTTGCTATAAATAAAGGATTTTGTGTCTCTGAGCAAGTCCCCAGGCCTCAGTTTTCTTATCTGTAAAGTGAATCCCTTAACCAAGGTTAGTTGTCTTGTGGTTTCGAATTTTACGGAAGAGTATAACTTGAAAGGGAATTGAAAAGGGGGACTAATGCAAATTCATACTTTTTTATTCTGAAAACTCTGAATGGAAAATGTGCCTACCACCATCCACTGTCACCACCATTTTATAAAAGAATAGGTATTATAATGCCAAAAACTGTGATTATGGGATGAAAAGCAGCTCTTTCAAGTGAATTGAATACATTTGACTTCAGAGAAAATTCATTACTGTTATTGTTGCTGATGTTGTCATTTAAAATGCTGGATTTACACTTGGGAATCCCTGGCCTAGAAGACTCCAAAGGTGCCATTCCAGCTGCAGAATTCTTCTGTATATCTGTTGGATCCAGGTTCCAAACTTGCAGTAAAGGTAAATACATCTCACTTAATTGAGTCAGGAGCCTGAGGCGAGACTGCTTCTGAAATGCAGACCCATTTATGCTTGCCATGATTGGGTGAAGGGAAACAAAATGATACAGGTTTGAATCAGGGTATAAGCTGACCTAATGTATAGTTTTTTGTTTTCTTTTTTTTTTCACCTCAAAAGCACTTATTTCAGCCAATGCCCTTTTATAAATATGACACCCCATCTACTTATATCACAGTTTCTGTGGGTCTGGAACCTGGGCGTGGCTTAACCAGTCACTGTGCTTTAGGATCATCTCATAGGTTGCAGTCAAAGTGTCACCCAGACTATAGGCATCTCAGGGTTCAGCTGGAGAGGGTCCACTTCCAAGGTCATGTGCTTGTTGTCAGGGTTCAGTTTCTTATGGCCTAGTAGAATGAGGACTTTGTTTCCTCTCTGGCTTTTAGCTGGAGGCCACTCTCTCTGTTCCTTGCCACAGAGGCCTCCCCAGCATGGCAACTGACTTTATCAAAGTGTGTATGTTAAGAAGGAAATAGAGTCTACCAGCAGGCAGAAAGTCACAGTCCTGTGTAACCTCACCACAGAAGTGACATATCATTATTTTTGCCCATTCTTTTCGTTAGAAGCAAGGCACTGGGTCTGACCCATGTTCACGGGGAAAGGCTTTCACGGCGGCATGAACACCAGGGGCAGGGAACACTGGAGGCTGTCTTAGAGGCAGCCTGTCACTCTTCACAATTTTTTTTTTCTTCCTTTCTTTTTTTTTGGGATCTTTTTTGTGTGCTTTTGGTAGGCTTCATGGCGGTAGATTTACTCTTAGGCCTTGATATTTTCTGATTTTAAGCCATAGCATATGTTACTGACATTTTTTTTTCCCTTGCCTTGCTATTCTGTTTACATCTTTTCTGTATTCTTGTCCTCCTTCTTTCTGGGTGAAGAGAGGTACTGGATGCACCCATTTTGTTTTTTATCTATTTATGCCTTTCTGCCTCATGATGGGAGATAAGATTTAGTCCTTTAATAAGAAAGCTTATGAAAAGAATAAAGAAACGTATGGGTTATGTTTCTTAAAGTCAAGTATTTGTTTTCATGCTGCTTTAGTAGAGGGGGCCATGTTAATCGATGGCCCAAATTTTCTTTCTAAAAAAACATGTGTTGCTGAGTTTTGATTTAAGTTTCAAAAATTGGCCAGAGACTCTGGATTTTTTTTAAACCATAAAGGTAGATAAGGCTCACCAAGAATTTCAAAGCTCATGCAGAATATTATTTTTATTTCAGATAATATATTCTCTTTAGGATTTGGTTATTGTTGTTGTTATTTTTTTAAGTGGTAATCTAAAAAAAAAAAAACTTTTATTTTGCTGTTTTCAGAAAATATTGTAGAGATTGATTTGGAATGCTGACGTTTGGTTTTCGTGTTATAAAGCCACTTCTGTTAAAGTATAAAATAAGTATCTTCTTTAATAAAATTCTAGTTTCCCCTGTAGAATATCAAGCTCTGTTACTGACCTGGGGCTTTTTGCTCCTCCACACACCCACTCACATGGTATCTGCACCACTTGAAACATTTCATCCTTGAGTTTCATATGATGGGGTCTCTTTAATCATTTACATTTTGAAAAAAGAAAGTGAAATAGTCTTTAAGAAGCCAAAGTAATCCACGGGAATGTATGGTGTTTGTTCAGCTGGATATCTTATTTATTTGAAGTACTGAGAGAAATCTCTTCTGACTGCTGAAAAAAGGGAAGAATAAACAGTAAGACTGTCCAAGTAATCTGAGCTAGAAAGTCCCTCCTTTCACAGAAAAGTTATAAAAAGTATATTCGCTAGATCCAAAAAAAATACTGTGTATCTACTACTGAGACCTGCATAATATTTTATTAGTATTCTCACTCTTTAAAAGAAAAAAAAAAACTATAAAATCTGGAAACTTTAAAGTTTTTTTGATATTTTAATATTCCTAAGCAGGTGAATGTAACAAGGTGAATGTAACAAGTCTGTTTTTGTCTTAGAACATAACATCTCTTGTCAGCTTTTGTGTGAGCTTTGTGTCATTTGTCTCTTTGTTTATTCTCTATACTTTTAAAAGACCAAGTAATGAAATTAGTGTGGATGAAATCTCAACATTGAACCTGAACACATTTCCTATAAAGGAAGCATTAAGAAGTTTAAAAGAAAAAATCGATTATTTCAAAGGAATTAGCTTCTGGAGTATACTCATCCTGGAAAATAATATAGATTTCTTCTCTTTTTGTCCTCTCTGTCCCAACCATTAGGAATGAGCTGACATATTTCTTGTGGATGGAAAGGAGGGGAACATATTGGATTCCTTTCTCCTTAACCTGAAAAGGTCTTTTCTCTGCTGTGGTTTGTGTTCTCCTTAGACTTAAGCTTGCATATCACATCTTCTGACATCACTTTGTCTCATTGCCAGGCTGAAGGCTCTGTTGGGTTTATATTTTTAAAAAGATAAAAATTAAAAATTTAGCTTAACTTTGCCAAAGTCCACCTGATTATTGACATATCCCCATGCTCCTCTGGTGTGAGATTTGGCATGTATTTGATGCAGGATGGGAGAGTCACTGTCCATTTTCTCTGCGTAAGTGTTTGTTCTAGAAGGTCTAGAAGACAAAGACAACCAATAATACCAGCAAAAACAGCTCACATTAGTTAGGGCTCACCTGTGCCAAGCAAGCCCTATTCTATTTATTTCCCACAGTCCACTACTAACATTAGGTGTTGTTTATTTGAAGAAGAATGCATTGTGATATAGCACAAAGGCCATGCATAGGCTTTGAAGTTGATGAAGCTGGACTTCAAATCCTAGCTCTTCATTTAGTGACCCTCACAATTGTGAGCAAGTCTCACTACCACTCTGGGGCTCGAGTTTTCTTTTCTTCTTTAAAATGGAGACAATAGTTCCCACATCTTTGGGTTGTTGAGAGATTAAGGCACAGCTCAACCCTAAAGCAGTAGAATCACTCAAGAAATGCTAATTTTCCTTGTATTCTACCAGTCAGTGTAAACTTTCCTGAATACTTACTGATTTCTAAGGACATATCACAAGCTATTGTCAAGGATGTTGTCTATTACATGAGTCCAAAACATACAAAGTTATGCTACTACATGTGAGAAATACCCTTCAACTCTGAACCCCAAGCAAAACCCCTGAGGAACTACCATAATATGTTCTGCCTGATAATGAAATTATAACATAATGTATTGTTGGAGCTCCTAAGTCCAATTTTATGCTTTTTTAAACCATGTTAATGTTAATGGTTAGCATGTCAACTTCCTCTGGTTTATAGTGACTCTGATACATTTTATTCACCTTGTTCTATGCTTGGTCTTTCCTTAAGTCACCTTAGATCCCTTTATTGGAGGCAGGTCAAATATAAATTAATAAAGTAAATTAGGTTGAAGTACAGGCACATCCAATAGAGTATCTTAATCACACCACACCAAAGGCAACTTTATCTTGGTCTGTACTTGTGGACATATTTCTGTATCATCCATGCTCAAACAAAGAGATTATGTGACACTCTATGAAGAAAAGTGAATATTTCAATTACATCATTTTAACTTTAGATTTTTAGAAGGCTTTCATCTTTAAAAAAAAAAAAAACAATTCATATGATTTACATAGTACTAGTTATTGCTTGCTATCAAGCAGTATGCTGGCTGACCAGATGGTAAATTTTTTTATTTAGATATGTATGTGTTTGTTTATGTGTAGTTATATAATCACACTTTCTTCAAAGACCTAATTGATATATTTATTCTTTTTTGGTCTTATTCTTTCTATTTCTTGGCTATTCTCTTTTCCCTAATCCCACTATTATTTTTCAGTGAGCTATTTATCTTAAATATATTTTTTTGAAAATTTTATTTACTATCCACTTTATTTAAGATGGTTTATAAAGACAACAGGAGCTAGCAATGGCAATGTACATGGATACTTACTGACAATAAGTACTCCATAAATGAGTTTGTTTGCTTGTTTGTTATATCATGTAGATAGGCATCCACATTTAGAAAATCTGTTTGGGGGAAGGGAAAGATAAAACCATTTATTTCAGCCTGCAATTTTGATCCTGAGGCTTTTTTTAAAAACTGCGTTTATGAATAAAACATTTTAATCAGAACTATATCAACACTGATCAATTTTTTTCATGGAAGTCTAATACAGGGTGAATTCCATTAAGTCAATTAAATACCTTGATCAACATATATGGTCGATTAATTTACAACAAAGGAGACAAGAATATACAATACGGAAAGGACTGTCTCTTCAATAAATAATGTTGAGAAAACTGGACAGCCACATGCAAAAGAGTGAAACTTGACCACTATCTTACAGCACTCACAAATGTTAACTCAAAATGGATTAAAGACTTGAACATAAGACTTGAAAGCATAAATTCCTAGAAAACTTAGGTGATAAGCTCCTTGACATAGGCCTAGTGATGATTTTTTGAATCTGAGTCCAAAAGCAGAAGCAAAAATAAACAAGTGGGACTACATCATACTAAAAAGCTTCTGCATAGCAGCAGAAACCCATCAACAAAATGAAAGGGCAACACATTGAGTGGGAGCAAATTTTTGCGAATCATATATCTGATAAGGGTCTGATATCCAAAATATATAAAGAAGTCACTCATATAAGTAAATAGCAAAAAAAAAAAAATCTAATTAAAAAATAGTCATAAAATCTGAATAGACATTTTTCCAAAGAAGACATGCAGATGGCAAACCGGTGCATGAAAAGATGTTCAACATCATTAATCATCAGGGAAATGTAAATCAAACCCACGATGAGATATTACCTCACTGAAGTTAGAATGCCTATTATCAAAAAAGACAGGACATAACAAGTGTTGGGCAGGATGTGAAGAAAAGGGAACCTTTGTTCACTGTTGGTAGGATTGTAAATTGGTGCAGCCACTGTGGAAAACAGTATGGAGATTTCTTCAAAAATTTAAACTAGAACTACCATATGATCTAGCAATTTCATTTCTGGGTATTTATTCATAGAAAACAAATACACTAACTCCAAAAGCTATATGAACTCCCATGTTCATTGCCGAATTATTTATAATAGCCAAGATATGGAAACAATCTAAGTGTCCAACACACACACACACACACACACACACACACACACACACACACACACCATAATGCCCTCAATGTCCCGTGATATGCCATTTGTGACAACATGCATGGACATTAAGAGCGCTATGCTAAACAAAATAAGTTAGACAGAGAAAGGCAAATATTGTGTAAATGTAGAATCTAAAGGGAAAAAAAAGACAATCTCATAGATATATAGACCAGATTGGTGGTTGCCATGAGTGAGTGGGGGTAAAATGGGTGAACTTTTTTTTTTTTAGTTTAAATAAATTGTTTAAATAAAAACAAATAAAAAAACCTTGATCAAATTTTTAAACAGTACAAAGATAGTTGATAATTAAGCTGTTGCTTTTTAAAAATTATTTTACTGAAATCCTTTTCAACAGGACTGATTTTTTTTCAAATATATTTTACAGTGAAGATTTTATCGTCTATTTTCTGTATATGACAAATTTTATAGCTTTTTCTATTGTGAGTTCTCTTTTGTGTTAATCATTTTAATTACACTTTGACATTGGGCATATCTAAATTTTACCAAATAAAGTTTTTGTCACCAAATTTTTTGTGATTATTTCAACCAGGAATATACATTATTAATTTGATAAAAGACCAATGTTCATTTTTTAGCTGACACCTGTGAAATTCCTCAGTAAGAATATTGAGGACTAATATTCTATGTTTCCCTGCTATTCAGGATAGATCTTTGAACATGTAGCTAATTTGCTGCTTTCTCAAACTTCCATAAACTTGGATGACTTTGGAACCCTTGCGCTTTCTCTGTAGTGGTAGAACAAATAGTAAATAACAAATCAAGATGTCCTATTGCTCCAAAAGTGTCCTTTTTTTTTTTTATATACCAGCTTTTTATGTCACAACCCAATATATGTAACTTATGCGTATACATCTATGTGTGTTTGTATAATATGCATGTGTGCGAGTGTGTATATGAAACAAAAGTTTTATGAAACAACATTCTAACTATGGGCCATGTCCCCTGCTGTTTTCTTTTTGGTTGTATTTTATTTTTTAAAGTGCTGATTATGACCCGATTTCACCACTCACTATATTGCAGTCTGTCCTTTGAAAATCACTATTCTAGAACTATTTAATCTGCTGCCATCTTATGAACATTCTCAGATGCTTCGTGCTGACCTAAGGGGTAGAAAATGCAAAAGGTGAGCAAGTTGTTTTCCTTGGCCTTTGAGCACTTGTGTTAAAAGGGACAGAGAGGTAAAGAATGGTAGACTGAGGTGAGATGAGTACCACTGGACACATAGTGCTTTTCTGTCTTGGAGGTAGGTACAAGAGTAGTCAGATAAATTTGCAGAACAGAAATGATATTTCTACTGAGCGTTGAAGGGTAGGTGAGAAGTGAAGATGTAGACACAAAAGGAGAAAGTTTTAGGAAGATGCTGTAGCAATAGTAGGGCCAGGACTAAGATTAGGGACAGAATTAAGGGGATGCTAAAATAATTGTAATCAAGATAAACAAGATTTTAATGCAATAGTTTAAAAACTCAAAATGAATACAAAAAAATTATGATGAACAAAATTTAAAAAATTAAATCAAGACAGAATCAGTGTTATAGCAAAAGCTTGAGGAATGAACATGGTTTTGTGGTGAGCTATGCAGGAGGCAAAGGCAAAAGTAGGCCACCAAAGGCCTTCTTGAGGATGTGGGATCTTCTGCTATGTACCTTATCTGTTTCTCACATTGTTTTTTTGCGAGCGATATTCCCTGTTAATATTGAGGAATTTTGAAGGCAATGAATAACCTGCTCAAGGCCACGTAACTAAAAGGCAGTGGAGTGGAGATTCAAGCCCTTTTTGATAAAGCTAAGTGCCCAAGCTCTAAATCCCTACTGCTTATGGCCTCTACTGGCTCCAGTTCGTGCCCGGGTTTCAAAAAGACCATTTTTTATTGTAGTAGGGAAGTGAGTTGGGAAGAGAAATACATTTTTAGCATGAAGACCAATATAGAGGCTGAGTTGACTTCTCATAAATTTTGTAGGCCTGTACCAAAACAACGTTGAGGGCCAGGAGGCAAGAGAAATAATACTAGTGTTGTAGGAGTAGTTGTAGAAACAACTTTTGATGTGTTAACTGAATATGGGAGATAAATGGGTAAGAATGAATATGTGATATATACATTTGTGAATGGATTTGTTGATATTCCCACATATGCATGCATGCACAAACAAAGGAAAATATGACATTTGTTTTATTTGGTGCTTAACAAAATATTATCCTGTATTTTCTTTTTTAAAGAAATTGCATTAAATTCTTGCCTGAAGAATGTCTGATACAGGTAATATGAGACTGTATTTTAACACAAAGTATTTTTCTTTCACATAGGTATGTTGTTTATTTTTGTAAACAGTTGCTTGAATTGTGAATCTGCAGTGTCTTGGAAACATCTTGACATGTCTTTCTGTTGATGACATTTAACAAACTATGTAAGACTGATTCTAAGAAGAGAATTATTTAGAATACCAACATATGTCACTTCTATAATATGTATAAAAATTATCATGCGTATTCATTATTTAAATAGCTGTGGCTTTTTAGTGAATACCAACATTAACAAACCATGTTAACATGATTTAAAATATGTAATGAAATCTGCAATGCCATCTGATGACGGAACTATCAAATTAGTGCACACAGCATTGACTGATCATCCTTATAAAGAGCTATTTGCATTGTGAACAGGGAAGATGCACATCCCCTTGTGGGCTGGCAGAATGTCTGCAAGCACAGTTTTAAATGATGCCACTGGAAGGGTGGCTTATTTGATGTTGAAATGTCATACAGTGTGTGCACATCCTGCGATTTTAATCTGCTGTACATCTACAGGAACTGGCATGTATTCGGACCAACTGCTAGCATTCTCTCTGATTGTGTGTCTGCCCCCATTTTTGTTGGTTTTGTTACTGTCGTCCTCATTAAAGACCTTTCCAGAGCCTTCCACCTATCTCAGATAATGACTCTTCCAAAGCAGGATTATCCAGGAGTAGAAGAAGCTCTCCTGAAAATATGTCATTTCGCCACTTTGAATAACACAGCCAGAAGTGTTTCATTCGGTCCAGGTTAGCTACTTGTTCTCTTGATTTTTTCAAAGTAATGACTAATTACAGGTCTTGGGTTAGAGATTCACTGTGCAAGTGTCGCCTTATGACTTACACCTTTGTCCTGAGCGAGTTAAAGTGAATTCCACCAAAAACCTTTTTTCTTGTTGTTTTAAATTTAAAATTTTTCCCCCAAATGCTAAGCTGTGTGTGTGTGTGTGTGTGTGTGTGTGTGTGTGTGTGTGTGTGTGGCGGGGGCGGGGGACGGAATCTTGATAACCCCTCTTACAGGGTTCTTTGCTTTTACAACATTGTGTGGTTCACAGAGGGCATATGTAAACAATGTGAACTTAGCAGCTTTCACCAGAATCAAGAACTTTCTTGACTGTCCATGCTGGAGGTCACATTCCCCAGAGCTAAATGACATACTGCTTGATGTGGTTGAACACGGTCTGCAGTCTCTGTTTCAGTATTTATTCCACCCTCCCCCTGCCAATTAATTGTTTTGTTTCATTGACATAGCATTATTTGACTTAAATGTTAACTTGTTTTCTTATCTCACATATATAGCATACGGGATCATTTTAAAGTACATTCTTATGTAGCATTTGAAAAATAAACAGTATGACTCATCTAATTTTTTAGCATTGATAGTCAGAAAGACAATTCGATATTTTAAAATGCACGTGTGTGTTTATATTTATATATCTATATGTACCCAGGAACATATATACAACTCACATGAGTACTGGTGGACGCCAATAGGTGGTGCTATGTTTCATCTGTATGTGAGGTAGGGGTGGAATTAGCTTGTACACTACATGGGGGGGAAGGGGAAATGATGGAATGGTTAGTACATGCTTATTGGGCTCACGGAGGAAAAAGAAATCTTCATTTCTAACAATTCCCATTCCCTGTGTCACCTTGGTATTTAATTTACTTCACTTATATGACTCCTTGAAGTTTTCCCAGGTTAGTTGCTCCTATTAATTATAACCTAGAGAGATAATATTAGTAAAAGAATGGATAACAGTATCTAAATGGTGGCCAGCAGATCGCTTTGCAAGGATGAATCTGCAGACACCTTGTGTGGTACCAATCTCAGGTGGCCACCATTTGCCATAACCTTAGGGATTACCTAGACCAAGCCTGTTAGTTTAGAGATTAAGAAACTAAACTCTGAAATATTAAGAGACTCTCACGTTTACCCCAAAAGAGGGTCTTTTCATTGCACTGTGAGACTTGCCCCTATTTTGCATTTCAACTGATGTAGTATCTGTAGCATTTTGAATGAACGCTATTTCTGGCATAACTTGTATTTCACAGTGGCCTAGGAGTTAATCATTCTGTTACAAATTCAGTTAATCTATGTCTCCTGAGTGAAAATGGCTATGATGGTCCCAGATTTCATCTTTTATCACAAGAGGCAACTGCCTTCCCTTCTTCCTTCTCCCTTCTCTCCAACCATTGAGGTCAGTGTGGTGTCTATCATTTCCACCTATTTTTTTCATATTTTCTTCATATTTTCTTTAAACTCTGCGCATGTGAGTGTTTGTGGTGTATGGTTTTTATTATAAACTATCAAGCATCAATTGCTTGTTATGGGGCAGATTTTACTTTCTGCACTTGTCTGTGACATTATTAAAGGCTGACGATATTGCCAGTGGATATACTTGGAAATCATCTTCTAGTTTAAATGCAGTTAAAGATTTAAAAATAATATCAGTGACTTGTTTGCATTCTCATTCAGCCTGAAGGCCTACTTGAAGTAACAAATGAAAAATTGCAAGACTCAGTTTTAAAATTCCAAGAGGTTGTATATAACAGAATAATGGACAATTCTTTCCTAACCCATTGGTCCATGACAAGGCTCCTTTAAACTGACTTCGGAACATCTCAGAATTATCTTTGATTGGCTTGCTTATATTTTGCCTTTTTTTTTTATTGTTGTAGTTGTTAATTAACCCAAAATTTAGCCACATGGTAACATGGGTGCTGCTTTGATGCCCATAGGGATCCTCATCATTCAGTTCTAGAAGCCATTTCCTTTCAAAAGTCTTTACTTCTCAGTTTCAATGATTCCTGTCTACTTAGGACAAAAGCCATGACTCCTGTGCCTCTAAAAAGTGCTGGTACTGAAGCTCTATGGGCTACGTGTTGAGGATGGGGGTGACAGAGCTTGGAATTTCATAGATAGGTTTGCCATCATCTAGGAAATCTGCCTGTCCTCTACACATATTTTTATGGACATACACAGAGAAGTTCAAGAAAGCAAAATAAAAATTAAAAATTAATTTGAGAGATTGAGAAATACCTAATTGTTTCTCTTTATGTAAATCCTAAGTAATTTTCTTGAAGAAAAGTACTAAATATATACTTTGGTTCTCTCTTCTCTCTCTGAATTAATCAGTGTGGTTACTGCCTTAACTTGCTCAGCTAGAAATTACTGGCTTGTAGGACTCCAGGCTCATGCAGTGTGCTGAGAGTTAAACACAGGGACCCCCGAGTATGGAGATGACACAGACTATTCATAAAGTCAGGCTACATGCTTCCCAGGCAGGTGACCCTGTAGCAGGCTGTGTTTCTCTAGTGTCCATAAAACCTAATCCACACAGCAGCTCAATCTGTAGGTGATGGATATTTTGCTGATAGTTTTAAGATCAGTGATAGTTTTGTTTATTATTATTATTATTATTATTATTATTATTATTTAGGGTATTTTAGTATATACTTTTACACGTTGTATTAAATTACAGCATTTTCAGCAAGAATTAAACTGAATGCCATAATTTCTCTGGATGTCACTTTGCCACCTTCAGCCTTTCTGCTGTCACTTAGCACATTCATTGTGACTTTTTCATATGAATTCATTCTCACTTTTCATGTAGAGATCTGAGATTGGGATGGGGTCTACCTGCAGCAAATGGAAATGGAAATGTGTATCACACAGGTGTGGTGTCAGTAACTGGAGAAAGTAAAAGCCACCCATGACATCTTAAGGCAGCCTTAGCAGTCTTTTGTTTGTCTTTAAGAAGCTGACTGGGGATGGAAACAATTAGTCATAAATATCATTTTCATGCTTTTCTGTAAGTTCTGGGTAATCAGCTTGTAAATATGCACCTAAATGCATGCTATTAACTTATGATAAATCTCATTTGCTCCCATACTTGAATTGATTCTTAAGTGTGAACAACAATATCAGAAAGATTAAGTCATACTTGGACTACACTGATTCTCAGAAGGCCCACATGGTTTTCCAATGAAATTATATTGAAAACTGCCACCATGTTTTAGAATGGTCCTATATATAGTATTCTCATTTGAGTACCCTTTGGATTATTTTACACAGGTGGCACAGGATGGTAGAGGAAATGGATTTGTTGAATGCAGGGCAATGGGTCAGGTATTTTTTTTATACATCATTCCACTTACTTTACTTCCTACTACTGAGTTTTGAATTATTATGCCCATTTTACAGATGAGGTAATCAAGGCCTCGAATTATTTGCCTTGATCACACAGCTAGTAAGTGGCAGAGCTGAGCATCTGATTCAAATGTGTGTGCCTTACTCATTGCATCTCACTCCTTCTCTAAGCACGTGCATGCCAAGGCTTCTGCAGGCTCTGTTCCTAACCCCAGGGCCGAGCATGGTTTTGTGGGGCTGCTGTTAATGAGTCAAGCATGATGCTACTGCTAAAGGAACTGTTCTGCTCCTCTTTCGTTTGGAAACCTTTGTGCTTGGGCCTAGGATGGCGGAGGTAGGGGAGGGTGAGGGCACATTGATCTAGTCCTGCCCTTTGAGATGTGTGCCCCGAGGCCTAGAAGGAATCAAGGACTAGAGAGTATTAGCAGGCTACTGTTTCAACATTTCTGATTGCAGTTTATGCTTTATATTTTCCTTACTTGCTTTCAATTTAATAACCCATCTTTCAGTGTACTCTTTCTTTGCCTTTTCCTCCTCTTTCCTCCTCGAATGCTAGTGCTTCAAGTGCACTGATTTCTCCAACTTTCATGGAGAAGAGAACAGATATCACACTGAAATAGCCTTTCTGAAGCTCCCGTTCCTTGTGTAGAACATCAGCCTGAAGAACTTGCATTTGCAGTTCATAAGAGAGGAAACTGGCATAGAATATGGCAGGCATAGCCAATGACCTTTTATGCTTTGGCTTTTGAAGAACTAAAGAGTAGATTTGACTCCTTTTAAAACATGACATGTGTATATTCCAAACCAAGCCAGGTGACATAGCAAGGGTTGGATCTATAACAGGAGTCCCCAACCTCTGGGCCATGGACCAGTACTGGTCTGTCACCTGTTAGGAACTGGGCCACACAGCTGGAGGTAAATGGCAGGGGAATGAGCAAAGCTTCATCTGTATTTGCAGCCATTCACCAGCGCTAGCATCACCATCTCAGTTCCACCTTAGATCATCAGGCATTAGATTCTCATAGGAGCACCTGTCCCATTGCTAAAAAGGTTGGGGACTTCTGGCCTAAAGGGTGGAGTGATTTCTTGAGCAATTAAATATTAAATATTAAACAAATGCTTCATTTAAGTTGAGTTTTTAGTTTATTTTATTATATTAGGATGCATCACTTGTATCCCACTGCAAGTTTAGATGTATTTTCTTTGGAGAATAATGCTAATCCCAGATATCAGTATGGTTATGGATGGATGTTGCTAATCTCATATATCAAATTCTCCCCATAGATATAACCCATGCTACGGCCCAAGTACATATTCATTAGTGGGCATCCGACATAACACTGGCAGTTTTCAAACTGTTTTGTCGTTAAACTATGCCTCCTTCATGTTAGTTTGGTACTGCAACAAATGTGCAGAATTTTATGTTTGCTATAATTAAAAATCTGATTAAGATGACACATGGTATTTGACTATCCATGAAAACTTTAACTATCACAAACAGCTCTTTGAAATTAGAAAGCCCATCTCAAATTCTGGTTTCTCCTGGGTGTCCTGCATTTAACACAGGCCCTCCTAGCATTCCAAGTCACTGTCTACAGCTCTTCCAATGTCATCTATCCAAATGAGGAGCTAATTAGTAAGGCCAGAAAGGGGAAAAAAAAGGTGGGGGGAGTATATTTGGGGAAGGTAGAGAATTCTGAGTGTGAGAAACCCATTTAAACAAGCCAAATGTCTGTGTAATTGGGACTTGAAATCTCCTTTTGTGCAAGAATAAAGACAAGCCAGCTAGGACCCTTTGCAGGAACCCCACACACACACAGGTCCATCTGACCCAGCGATGGGCAAGGCAGCCAGGAACAGCTGTTATTCGAGCGCAAAGCTGTTTTCAAAATCAGAGCCATTCCAAAAACCCTTACAGGTCATGCCTGAATACCTCCAATGTGCCCCATGTAAAAATACACTGCGAGTAGATTGGACATGCTCTATGAATTATACTTTATTTATTATCATTGAGCCCTCCCTTTTTCCGTCATGCTTTAGAATTATGGGCTGGAGCAGTTCTTAATACTCTATTTATTTTAGGGGAGGAAAATGTTTTTCTTTAACCACAACATTCATGCAATACCAACTGCTGGCAGTTTCCCTAGCATTTAAGGAAATATTGTTGTAAGGCTTTTATGTTCTGTACTTCAATCAGCCAGAGCCAGCAGTATCCCAACAGAAGGACCCTCAACAGACCATTTTCAGCATTTTGCTACAATTAAACTCCTCTGGTTTTAGCCCTCAGGCAATTTAGTACCTTTTTACATATGCACATTATGAACTTTTGACCAGGGTCTAGCAGTCATATATTAGAGAGCTGCTCTTGAAAGCAGGCTTAACAAGTTCCTCTGAGTATTGCAGTTGGAGTCAGTTGTGGAAAAGGTAATTTAAGCAACTTGCAGCGAGGCCATTCAGAATCTCAGTGATGATCCTAAATATCTCTCTCTTGCTCGTTCTCTCTCTCTCTCTCTCTCTTTTTTTTCCCTTGTTTCCTCTGGAAGCTGGTAGCAAGAGCTTTCAAAGTCTGTGATTGATCTTTTATTCAGTAGCTAACGAGGGCTGTGATTCTATTAGCGCGCTACAAGGCAAGAGAACAGTGATTTAATGAAGTGTCTAGTGAGCCGGCCATAGATTTATCCTGTTGTCGCTAATTTGCAGTGCCGTTGCGAGCATAAAGGAAACTGCACTCACACTGCTATTAAGCAGGTATTTCCTTAGTAAATTGTTGTAAGGTCAGGTACAGTTATCTCAGCAAAAGCAATGCCTTACCTCTTCAGTGTCTGCAGATGACAGCCGCCGTGCTGAGCGCTCACTGAAGTGGAACCGGGAGATCAGAGGTCCGTCTCCAAGTCGCCCTTAGCGGAGGCAGGAGCAGATGAACTGCCAAGTAGGAGTAATAGAGTCATAATTGGTGATTAGACCTGGAAAGGCGCAATAACATCTTAATACAAACTGGCGTATGTTATAGTTACTGTCAGTTGTTGTAAACTCGCCCTGCCGCCCGAACTAGTTACGTTTCCCTTGATTAGCTCTGAGCAATGGAGGCAGCGGGAACCGGGACAGCCACCCTGAGAACATCCAAACCATGGCTGCTTCCCAGAGTCTCGCCCTGTCCCTGCTGTTTTTCTTGGGCACCGGCACTTGCCTCTGTCAGAACGTGCCACGGTAGCCTTTTCCCACTGCCTTGGGAGGACCGGAATTTCACAAATGTCCTCTGGTCTCCCCTTTTTCCAGACATAGTGACATTTATGCACACTGGCTTTGAGGCTCGTTGAACTTTTGTTTTATTTGCCTTTGCTAAGGGGAGGCATTTGCCTTGTGAAATCCATATCCCACTGCAATTCTGTGTTCACAGTAGCAGATTTGGTCTTGCCGTGCCAGAAAGAAATCATGAAAGAAAATAAATACAGGGCACTGAGGAGTTAGCATTTGAGACTGGCATTTTTCAGAACACATGGGGGCATTTTAAGTGTAATGCCCATGTTTGAGGTTCTCTTCCAGGTATATGTAGGTGGTATCTATTCATGGGAAAGGTTCATTTGAAGAAATTCTTTTACGCTGCTTGATGTCGAAATGCCAGGCTGGCTAAAAGGACAACCCTTGAAGAACAAGGTCTCCAACTGCACACTGAAACATGGCTGGAGATTTTGCTATGCGCTGCAGCATGTTATTTAAATTCGTAAAAGAAGATGCTATCCAGCATTGTCCAGATATGCCAAGCAGCTGTCATTATTGATAAATACAGGTGACTGGTCGTTTGTATTGTTTGATGTGGGGTAAGGCTTGGCAGGATGCCTAGGAATGAATGATGAGACAATATAATGAGACGATGTACAGGACACATTCTCCTAATCTGGCACACAGTAGGTCCTCAATAAATCTTTTCTGATTCTGCAGTTAGTTGTAAAATCTGTTGGGCAAAACCTTATCATTGGGTTCTCACCCTGATTCATAAAACCTGGGGAAGTCTAACGCTTACTTCACCCCAGGGCCACTGTGTGTTAGGTTAGTTAAGGTTTATAGTCAAGTAAAGAGTTTAAAGGAGTGTTTTATAAGGGGACTCTGTTTGCAAATAATCACCTGGATGATTACAAAGAGTGAGTCAAACTTCCCAATTTTTCAGTATGGACCTTTGGGTCTCAGGACAGTCTTATTCAGTTTGGAGCTGTCATTTCATCAAGGAGGCATCTCTCCCAGGGAACTGAAATCTTAACTTGTTGCTCTGGAGACCAGAACCTAGGATACACAGGCAGAGGCTTATTTTGGAGTAGATTAAGCTGATCAGAGCACAACTGTATCAGTGAACACCTGATTAGCTCTGATCTATCTCAGAGAGGTGTGGCATAAGGAATGCTGAGATGCTCCTTGCTTAGCCCTGTGGGCAAGGTTCACACCTGCATGGATTGGAGGGAAGGAAAGAAGAAAAGGAAGGAAGCTAGAAAGGAAGAAAGGAAAGTTAATTGAAAGCATAATCAGAAGTCATGCTTACTGTTTCCTATAATCCATACAAAGTGATTTGATTTAATAGGAATAATAGTGCCAATGACTAGAATTTATTGAATGCTTACCATGTGCCCGTGTGTCATTTAATCTTACATGACAAAACTGCAATTTAGAGGCCATGGTGAAAACAAAGGCAAGATTCGAACCCAGATCTGTCTGTAATTTTCCTGCTATCTGCAAATATTGAGCCACTGCCCCAATTCAATGTACTCCTGCCCATTACTCCTGGGGAGGCTTTGTTTCTCTAGAGGTCTGACAAGAGTAACCCCTCTTCCTTTATTTATGGGAAGGAAAGCAAGGAGAAATCAGGGAAAGGAGGGGAAAGGAGAAATCAATCAGGGAAAGAAATAGAATTATAAGAATTCCCATTTCTAAGTAGATGAATAGTCTAGATTGAAAATCATCCTGATTTAAACCTACAGACCACTTAGCCTGTCATGTCATTTTCCTAAGTGACCCTAAGGGAAGAATTGTTAAAGAATTATCTGCTTTATCCCATGACCCCAAGCTCAAAGGTTGGGGAAATGCCTCTGAATAATGTGCCTTTTCACTAATAATCACATGGACCCATAATCTCTTAATTTAACATGCTTTCCAGGAAGGTGTTGATATTTTTCACTTAACACAATCTGTTTTGGTAATAAGCTTCTCATTTAAATGCATGTTGGTAAATAATACCTATCATCAGAGGGCACTAGTAGTGTAATTAATTTATGTTTTTAAAGTATTTATGTTTCATGGATTTTTTTTTCTTGTTGAAGAACTAATCTTTAGAATTGGAGTTACATTCAGATAGGCTTAATTTATTTTTAAATTAAAAGAGGCTAGCACATTAGACACAAAAGATCACCTATTATATGATTCCATTTATATAAAATATCCAGAATAGGCAAATCTGGAGAGAGAGAATGCAGATTGGCGGTTGTCAGGGGCTGGAGGAAGTGGGTATGGGGAATGGCTGCTAATGGCTATGAGATTTCTTATTGAGATGATGACAGTGTTTTGGAATTAGAGTGGTTGCACAACATTGTGAATATACTAAATGCCACTAAATTGTACACTCTAAAATGGTTAATTTATGACATGTGAATTTCACCTAAATAAAGAAAGAAGAGGTTAACACATAGGAAAGACGTTTTGGCACATGGGCATATTAAGCTTTTTTCCCCCTTTACTCCCATCTGTATTAAAAAATCCCACCATTATAGCGTGAGAGGAAATGATTGGGCTGTGTATAATGCCCCAGTAAACAGATCTCAGAACAGAAACCCAATCCCTACCCTGTGTCATGTTATGCAGGGGGCCACTGAAACACGTGCTTACCTTATCATTTCTTGACCATGCTATTGATTAGTTATGTGTTTGCCTGTGTTATTAATAATGTATACCTTGAAAAATCTATGTGCATTATAGTCTTTGATCTTGTCATGAATTTCAAAGCCAAAGATTCCATTTTCTCTTTTTTTTTAATTTTCAAAGAGGTAGAAAGGAAATAATTTTAAAACTTTTCCCTTTCTAGTGGAGAACTTCCTGCTGACCTCCATCGTGTTAATGATATATGTATGCATGTGTATATGTGCATACACACACATATATACACATTTGCATATACACTAATATACATAGACACAAATACATACATATTTATAGGAGAGAATTATAAAACAAACATTTGATTCAAGCTTAATCTATTCTAGAAGTGAAGAATATTTGAGTACAAGACTTACACATCTTGTAGATTAAAACAGAAATTAAAGACTTTAGACTAAAGCACGATCAAAGGCTCTCTTTTCATTGTTCTTTTATTGTTTATTGACTTCAAAAAGACTTTTTAGTTTAAACTGACTTTAATGTCTCTTGAATGCTCTTTTGTAAAATGACTTTGAAATTCAGGGATAATGTCTTCATTAAGTGGAGAAAAATCTTGGGGAAAAATATAACTGTAACTTGGCTTTCATTAGAGTAGAAAGAGATAAAGCTTTGCTTAATTAATGTCTGTTTCCCCTCTGTTCAGAATTATAAGGGAAAAAGGGGCTGAAATTAGTACCGATAAAAGCTTGAGATAGACATGGCCCTGAAACTTTCTCCTTCGCCTCCTTAGAATTTAGAAGAACATAACTCTTATAACTCTATTATACGTATTAGAACAGCATTAGAATTTTCTAGCCCTGTCTTTTTGGCTATGAAATGACTCTAAACCCAGCGGCATCGATCACCCTTGCTTTTGCCACCTTGGTTTCATTTTCTTTTTGTTTGTGTCTAACACCAGTTTAGAAATTGATGATTTGGGAGGGGGTGTCCACTGATATGTTTTCCTTTCTATTAAAGAAAAAAAAAATCAAACTCCCCCTGCTCCTTTCAATGCCACCAATCAGAACTCATCTCTTTCAGAAAGTTGCTCCTGATCATCCCCTCAGAGCATCCTGGCCTCTAGGTACCCAAGGGTTCTCTTTGTACCATTTCTTCACTCTTCTGTGGCTTTCTACTTGTTCCCTGTTCAGCTTCTATTTTCTATAGAGCAGATCTGGTCCTTAAACTTAGGAATGCTTTTCAGGCTGTTTTTTTTTTTTTTTTTTTTTGACTCCATGGAGAGCCTAACATTGGAATCTTCAAACTGAGGTTTCACCAGTGCTGGCCAATCTAGGTGCTTGATTCTTTTTTCTACATTATTAATAGCAAAAGAGAAAATTGTGCATAGGAACACCACCCATCAGAATTCAGACTGATATTTCTGGATTCATCATTTCGTTTTCACACATCCATGGAAGGCAGTTCCTAGAGGAGCCAAATAAATTGTGCTACTTCCTCAACTTCTCCTAGAAGGGATGCTGAAAGTCCTCCCTTCGCTGTAGACATCAGTGATCCTGTGTCTTGATAGAGAAAACAACATGGTAAAGTGGAAAAAATACAGGATTTGGGATAAAACAAACCTAGGTACAGTGGAAAAAATACAGGATTTGGGATAAAACAAACCTAGGTACAGTGGAAAAAATACAGGATTTGGGATAAAACAAACCTAGGTACAAATCCTGTGTCTGCTATACATGTACACTAGTTCATTGACTAGGGCAGGTTACTGAACCTCTCTGAGCCTCAATTTTCTCATCTATAAAGTGGGGATAATAGTATTTACTTCAAAGAGTTGTGGATGGGTCCAATCAGATAGAATATACTGCAATTATAAAGTTAAAATCCATATTCTGATTTTAGCAATAGCCCCCAGCTACCTAATTCTGCATTACAACAAATCTGCTCTGACTTTCTTTTTAAGTAGCTAGCACTTGAAAAGACTTACCTTTTTACCTGCTTTCCCCCAAAAAATATATATTGAAGATGGCAGCTTTCGATATCATAATGTCTCACACTCAATAGTTGTGAATGACTTAGCTATCTTTATTGTGTTTCTCAATAGATAGATGGATGGATAGATTGATTTTAACACCTCTGCAATTTTATTTGCCTTACTTTTTTGAATGCTCAAATGCCATTGAGACATAGGTTTCAGAGGCACATTTAAATACTGAGTTTTTAAGTGGCAGGGAAGAGTCACTCACTATAACTTTGTTATGTAAACCCTCACAGATATTTATGCCCTCTATTGAGAAGGGTAATTGAGCCTCCAAACCACCCACCAACATTTCTGCGTGTAAAATATTTAAGGACTGGTACTATAAAACCATTTCTCTTATGCAGTTTGTTTTCCATCTACAAACAGAAGAACCAGGAAAATGTGGCTCAGAGTAACTTAAAAAAGCTAAACTCTCAAGCGACAAAATGCATCTCCTCACAATAGCACTTGGAGAAGGGCCGAAGGCAGACAAAAAGTAAACAGAAAAGGGACCAGGGTTCTGAAATCGAGATGACGGGCTCCACGATGCAGCGTGATGATGGCGTTATAAATCACCCATTCAGTGTTAAGTTAAACTGTCCTTGGAAGTATATCACAGAGAGTACAGAAGGGCTTTTTTGGTACAAGGAGCCTAGTTAAGAGATGTGAAAAACCACACTTTAAAAGCATAGCAGGCCAAGTCCTTCACACATAGTTGTGAAATCTGTGCCTTCAGCTTATAAGTGGACACCCAGGCCGGGCCTATAGGCTCGTGCTTTTCTCTTCTGGTTGACAGAAGTGCCATCAGACATGCTTTCCCTGAGAAGGCCATCCTCCAAGATGAGTGAGCTGCAGAAGCCAGGGCGAGGCGATGCTTAGATGACACCTAGAAATTCTATAAAATAAATCGGCATTGGTAACAGCTCTGGGATTAGAGCCAAAAAGACGTGAATGAAATTTCCAGAGACTCTAACAGACTTGTAAGTTTTAGACTGATGCATTATTAAAGGTAAAACTAGCTGCTGTAAACAATAAGGATGGTGGCTCAAACATGGTGAAAGTTTATTTCTAGTTTATATAAGGCCCAGAGTGTCTGGTCTGGATTAGCCGACAGCTCTGTTCTGTATGGCGACTCAGGAACCCAGGCTCTGTTCATCTTGTGGTTCAGCCATCTCCAATATCTGCCTTCCAAGGCTGCCTTGGTTGTCTGCATCAAGCTGGTGGAAGAGACAAGAACACGGGGTATCACCTGCGTGAAATTTTAAAGACCAGGCCTGGGAGTGGTACATATTTATGAAATGCAAGAGGCTAGGAAATGTAGTCTAGCTGTGCACCCAGGAAGTAAAGGAAATGGGTTGGATGAACAGATCATAACTCTCACCCCTGCTGATGTACTGTTGTTTGTTTTAAATCACTTTGGATTCTTAGTTCCTTTTTTCTTGTCCAGGTTCTTCATGTAATTAACTCTGGAGGTAGCCAGAGATAAATAAGCCATATTCACTGCCCTCTACTATGTCCAATGTGCCAGGTGCCTTTGTGTACCTTTCACTGTAAATATTGGGAAGGATGATACTGTACTCATTTCCTTGGCCTCCTTAGCAGCTGAGGGTAGCGAGTAAAATCGGAATTCTGCACAGGCCTTATTGGAAATCTTTTGCTCTTGGATGAAAAGGCAGGTTTGCTGGTGTTTTCCCTCCCCCTCTCTTTCTATTCTGAATGCAGATTTGATGTCAACAGTTACAGCAGTATTTTTGCTAACATGAAGCAACAGACAGGAGGGGAAAATCAAAAGAATGGCAGAGAGAATGGCCCTCACATTGTAGGACCACTGACGAGAGTCAGCAGCTGTCTAACAGTGAGACATCTTTCTCCATCCCCCACTTGCCAGTGAATGAGCCACTAATAAACATATTGATGCAAATATGGAATACAGGTTTAAGAGGGATTCTGGATAATCCTCAGGGGGCAGAACTCTTTGAGAATGCAAGAGTCATCTCTCACCCCATTTGTCTGTTTGAACGTTTGCAAATAATAGTGGTGTTTTGCTTCAAATGGGAAACACTCCAGTGCAATGTTTCTACAAAGTTTTAACACAGGAAAACTTTCTTCACCATTCAGATTTTTCTCACTAGCCCATTTTTGTTGTGGTGATGTGGCATGTGATGATCTCAGAACTTTGCCTCGTACGTGAAATCCCTGAAGTTATATTTGAACTACTTGCCTTTCCTATTATTATTGCCCCTTTTCCTCTGTGACTTTGTACTGAGACTCATTTATATTATGGTAATTGCCTTATGGTATTTAAAAATCCTTATTTAGGCCACATTAGTTAGAAGATAAAAATATTTAAACATTAGTACCTCAAAGTCATTTGGCCTGAATTAGGCTATAGTTTTACCACTCTTAATAATAATAATAATAATAATAATAATAAGAAGAAGAAGAAGAAGAAGAAGAAGAAGAAGAAGAAGAAGAAAAAGGAGGAGGAGGAGGAGGAGGAGGAGGAGGAGGAGGAGGAGGAGAAGGAGCAGCAGAAAGAAGAAGAAAGAAGAAGAAGGAGAAGGAGGAAGGAGGAAGGAGAAAAGAGGAAGGAGGAAGGAGGAAGGAAGAAGAAGAAAGAAAGAAGAAAGAAGAAGGATGTTCCATGCCAAGGAATAGTGTAAATATCATCATGTGGTAGTTGTACACCTTATTAAAGAAACTTTTAAAGCTCTTTGATAAATCAATTTACAATGTTTTTTACCCTATTCATCAAAACTATTCCAGATAACAGTTATCAGTTTCTGATTCTGCATATATTTGAAATACTACAAATATGCTTCTTTAGAAATGTAACATAATTTAAACTTTTCACTTTATTCAGAAAAGCCATTCCTTTGATTATTTTAATTATTTATTATGATGCCAATTGATGTACATATTTTTCTTAGCGCCTGTGCTTGCATTGGACAAAGGGCTGATGAAAAATCATAGCAGAGAGAGGGACAAGTAACAGTGTAAGTATCAGTCCCTGCATATGTTTCAAATTAAAACCGCAGCCATGTGGAAGCAGCAGTGCAAAGCCTCGGCTGCGTGTTGCACTGGTACAACCTGCCTCGTTAACAGCGGGATTACGAAGCAGGGCCAGAGCGAACGTGGTCAGCCTCGTGCCTCATAAACCAAGGCCGTCGTGTCTCCAGTACTGAGTATTTCAGAGCGACCAATTACAGAAGCCTTTGTTCATTTTTAAATAATGGAAAACTTTTGGGCCTTGATAACTGTTTATTAAGGAAGAATTTCAGAAAGTTTAGAATTTAAATTTCTGTCAGTAGAAACTCAGTTATCTTGTTGTTTTGTAAAGTGCACACAATTTGGAATGTTCACTATCCAGTTTTGCCACCCTGAAGAAAATCATGCCATTTATCATCAGAGTATCTGGTGAATGAATCCAAATCAAGATGGGATTACTGGTCTACATCCTTGCTGGCTCATCTGGCTTAGCACAGGAGACAGCAAACTATGGCCCTTGGGCCAAATCTGACTGACTGCCTGCTTTGTGCAGCCTGTGAGCTAAGAATTCTTTTTACACCTTTAAGTGGTTTGAAAAAATATTAAAAGAAAAATGATATTTCATGATATATGAAAACTATATGAAATTTAAATTTGTCCGTTAGTCAAGTTTTATTGGAAAACAACCTCATTCATCCATTTAGATATACTGTCCGTGGCTGCTGTAGCACTACAAGCAGCAGAGTTAAGTAGTTGTAGCATATAAGACATGGTCCACAAAGCTGGAAATATTTACCACCTACCTGCCCCTTAACAGATAGGTTTCCAGCACCTAATGATGTACTTACCTGTGAGCAGAGGTGACTAAGGGGAGATTTTCGCCCTTCCTCTCCCAATGAAGTGAAGAAAGGTCAGAGTGAGTTCTTGCTCGTGGTGCTGATATGGATCTCATGGCTGCTTTTTGGAACTCTTTCTCTTCATTAAGACCTGGCTCTGATTTTTCCTGTCTACCCCACTCTTTACTCCCAGGTCTTTCCAAGGTAAACAGTAATGTGTTAACTAAGGACCACTGTAACTAACCAGTGGTGCTCTGCAGACCAGAAGGTCACCTCTAAGATTATCAAGCCGTTGTGTGGCTTAGCTGGCCAACCAAGTCCTCATAACATGCACCTTGCCATTCCCCTGTTCTACAGTTACAGTGTAATTTAGGGATGATGAAGGGGAAGTGGTCTCTCTTTGTCTGTTAATTCCTTGGAGGAAGTTCTGTTCAGAATGAATAGTCTTGAAATATGTAATAAAGTTACCTATCAAGACCACTTTTATAGAGAGATTTAAATGTG
The DNA here is from genome assembly GCA_028627145.1 of Eidolon dupreanum. Taxonomy (NCBI): domain Eukaryota; kingdom Metazoa; phylum Chordata; class Mammalia; order Chiroptera; family Pteropodidae; genus Eidolon; species Eidolon dupreanum. The sequence goes on along the minus strand of CM053508.1, from coordinate 111,214,246 downwards.
ATAATAAGAATAAAAGAAAATGAAGTGACATTGAGGGCGTCTTCTTTTATAACAGCTCTTGGTCTTTACTGTTAAGCACACTGTAAAATGACTTTTATACATTTATGGATTGAAATGGTTCTGCTGAAATTTTAAGTGTTAACATTGTTCAAACTTCCATTACTAACACCTCTCACATTGTTACAAATGGTTTCATATTTGACATTTTGATCATACCAACCTGGAACATTTTATACTGAAGCTCTCATTTCATGTGATAGGAAGGTTCTGCTTATTTTGATTTCAGCACCTTTCAATAGGAAGCCAATACATTATGTTTGCACATCTTACCCTGATGCATTCTATAAACTGATCATCATAGAAAGTCTTTTGTAGTATGGAGAAAGCTTAAATGTTTTGTCAGATTAATGTAGGTGGAAAACAAATATATATTTTTTTCCAATTTGGTTCCTTCCTTTTCTGTTTTTGTTTGTTTGTTTGTTTGTTTGTTTGTTTGCTTTTCCTTAAAGCTACTACTATTCAGACTACAGTCCATAACTACAATTTTTTAATAATAGCTTTATTGAGATATAATCCACATACCATACCATTCACTTATTTAAAATGTACAACCTAATGGCTTTTAGTATATGCACAGAGTTTTATAACCATCACCACAATCAATTTTAGGTCATTTTTAATACCCCTCAAAGAAACTCTAGCCCCTCACCTCCTCTGCCAGCCTTAGTCAAACACTAATCTATTTTCTGTCTCTATAAATTTGCCTATCATGGACCTTTCATGTAAATGGGATCATACAGTATGTGGCCCTTTGTGCTTGGCTTCTTTCACTTAGCATAATATTTTTAAAGTACTCTGCCTTATTTTTCAGTCCCTTCCTTTAAATTTTTTTTTCTTATAAATGTAAAATTTAAGGGAAAGAATAAATGTGTATACAGAAATATTTAACCTCTTTAAGCATGCCAGATCTGTTGGGTTTACCTCTGTGGCCACCCTAGCAACTGGCAGTGCCTAACACATCTTGAGTATTCCTCAGATGCTTGCTGAGTACATGAATGTGTGACTGATAAAGCTAATGGTAGTTACTTGGGCCTTAAAATCTCCCTTAGCGCAGCTGTAGGCACATCTCAAAGAAAAGCCAGCTCATAATAGGAAATGTACAGAATTGTGCTTTAAGGAAATGTAAATGTGAACACCACTGGTATGTCAGACATCAGAAGCTGCTTATTCATCTCATTCTTTCTCCTTGTCTGCATCTTCTCTACCCTATGTATTGAGAACAGGACTTCCTTGTGCTGTTTGGGCTGTCCTTGGTTACCAGGTTGGCTGCATCAATACCTTCTTAAAGTATTCCCATTCCTGAGATAGGAGTTTTTGGTACATGGATAAATTTGGCTTTGTAAATATTTTGCTATTTTTTCCCCAGAGTTTTACGAAGAGAGTAAGGGCTTTGTTATCAATTAGCCCTTTACAAAGTTTAGGCCTATTTTTGTTATAAGTCTCACTTTGGTTGAAGATAACTTAAATCATGATTTTTTCATTTTCGTGAACACAGAGTGCTCACTACACATTTTAGAAATAAGAACTTTTTAAATAAAAGTGAGAAAAAGAGGTATTAAAAAGGTTCTCTTATTAATTTATTAAAAAATGGGAGTTCAAATTTAGACCTACCTGGGTTCTTTTTGTCCTGTATCCCTCCCAGTGTATCCCTCTGTATGATGATCACGTTCCAGTTTACAGGAATGGCCTATGGACACCTGTCTAGGGTTTTAATTGTTACCAAAGCCAGGCAAATCTTGGCTGTGAGACACCTTGTGAACTTAGTGGATAGAACTGGAGCATCCGCTTCCATTTTTAAGACTGGTCCCTCATTATCAGGAAGGATGAAAAGTCTGCTTAAGTCATAAGCTAGCTAATTGCTTTGTTAGTTGAAGACCTAAATGAGTTTTAAAGTGAAATGCACATCTCCAAGTGCTAAGTAGCCAACTCACAATAGGCAATTGAGATAGCAAAGACTAATTTAGAAGAGGTTGTTCTTTTCTCTTTTTTATCTTTTACTCTCCATTTCTTCCCTCCTTCCCTTTTTCCTCCCTCACTCCCTTATTTCCTTCCTGCTTTATTCTCTCTCTCTCTCTTCCTTCCCTCCCTCTTTCTCTCTCTCCTTTCTTTCTCTCCCTTCCTCCTTCCCCTCTCTTTCTCCTTTCCTCTTTTGCTCCTTCAGTTTCTTCTTTCTTCTGTTTTCTCCTCTCATTTAACTGTTATAAATATGATGGAGTTGTGTCTGTAGGCTTCTGCTGGTAATTAAATAAATTATTTATAGATTTAACACAATCTTGAATTACTAGGTGATCATTTTAGGCACTCAAAAGTATAAGAGCCCTTGAAAGCAATATCCAAGCATAGATATTCCATAGCACGTCTTACAATCTAAATATTGCTTTTAGTGTAATCGAAGCAGCAAGAGTAGTCACAGCAGTTGATGGACTATTTTTCAAATTGATTTCAAAAATGTATTTAAGGGGATGATCTTCTAGTCTAGATTACCTATTGATTTTTAATATGAAAAGCTCATTATGTAAGCAGTAACTGCATATAAAAACCTAGCAAACCTTTGCATAAATCCTTTAATTGAATTTCCAGAGCCTGTGGTTCTACTTTTTTTTTAATTAAATCTATTTCTTTTTTTAAGTGTTACTGTGTAATTTGCATGCTGTGAAGAGGCCCTGTCCCAGATAAAGTACCATTGATCCTTATTAAACCTCACCTCTGGGCTTGCTTAAAACTAACTGGAAAAATTAAAGTGTTCATGCCGCAATGCACTTATAGCTTGTGTGATAGGATTATGGAAAAAATAATAAAACTAATTTCCAGGAGAGAATTTATAATGTGAGATTTTATTTTTTTTCAATTTGATAATTAATAGTGAAATCATATCATATATATAAATCATATTTAGCCTATAAACTGAAATGGCAATTAGGAAAGATAATATATACTTGATGTAAAACCATCATGTTATGTGCGGATAATCTTTTGGCACTTTAATTTTTTAATTGTAGAAGGAAAGGATTATGAATTCAAGTCAAGCATATTAAATGGTGGGTTTCTTTTGAAAAATCTGATTATTTTACTATGCACTACATTAAGAGATTTTTAATTTTAGCATGAGGAAGTATAAAAGATACAGAGAAAGATATTCTGGTTATGTTTGTGCTAAAATGTATGTATTAGAATTACCAGGGGAAAGAAAAATATAAAAGCTGCAATAGGTTTTTTCTATTTTTTAATACCTAACATTTGTTATTTTAAAAGCAATAAAATCCCCTAAAGAAATATTCATAATCAATAAGAACACAAAATATGGAATATATTAACTGAGTTATAAAAATGTTTGTAGTATAGCACAAAATGAAAAACACAGCAAGTTATGTACGGTTTAAAGTGTAATCAATTTTGAGGTTGTATACAAGGATATAAATGATAAACACAAGTAGTAGCATTTTTAGTAAAGGCTGTTACAAAATACTGTATTTATGGCCTATTCCATTCTTTTTATAGCTCATTAATGTAGAAAACAAACACAGTGTATCCATCTTCTCAGACAGCTTAAAATTCCCTTAAATGATATTTTTAAATGGAAATACTGAGTTCATTTGATCTGTTTCTTCTTTAGCACGCCTCAGTTTGAACAGGCATGTACATACCAGGGTTCCTTTTCAGACTCTGGAAAGAAAAAGGAGTTGATCGTGATGCATTGCCCTCTCTCTACAGAACAGGGCCAAATCTAACACCTTTACAAATAAGTTCAGCAGTATCCCCCTCCTCTCACAGGGCTCCCTGCCCACACCCCAGGTCCCAACCCACCCCAAGGAGAACCTTCACACCTTTGGAAGCTGCATTAATTCTTCCAGGCCACAAGGGGGCTGTTGAGTTATTGGTTCACTGCACTTGCTGGCAGGAGAGAGTTTTAATGCTGGTTCCAAAGGTGCTTAATTTCCTGTGGTACCTATGAATATGCATACAGTGTGTGCTCAGCAATCTCGCAGTTCAAACTAGACAGCTGTTCCTGAGGTTCCTTCCTCCCCCGCCCCCCGCACCCCTTTCTTTCCTTGGACAAGTCCTTTCTGAGTAAGCTGAATCTGTAATGTAATTTCATTAACTTATTTCTAGTATTTCATTTGTTGTTGATGTTTCCGTTGTGGCCTTTTTCCTTTCATTTTGTAATTTCTGTGGAAGTCACCAGCCTATTATGATTGATGGAGCATAGTTCCATGGCTGTAGGAATCACAAACTTGGATAGCTCAACTTCCTAAAACATAGGTAAGATTTAGCAATTTTCTATTTGTTTCCTATAAGTTAAGAGGATTTGGAAAAGAAAAGAAAAAAAAATTGGTAAGAAGGACAAAATATTTCAATTGTTTCCTTTCTCTCTATTTGAATTAACATACAGTCCAGCACAGTCCAGCTCTATCCATCCATCCATTCACCCATCATTCATCTATCCATCCAATATGTATTGAGTACCTACTATGTGTCAGACACTAATTTAGACAGTAGAAATTTGAATTTGGATCAGTCATTGCCTTCAGGAATCTCATTATCTATTGCAGAAGACAAAGACATATGTGAATAATTTAACAACAAGACTCAGAGACCCATCTGAGCCTTGGGTTAGAAAAGGCTTTCATTATGTTGAGAACTTTTTAACTTATGACTATAGTTTATTTGGACTTTATAATTTATAAAACAAATCCTATTGGAGGTAAATACCATGATACTGAAATACTATGAAGATTATGGTTTTAGAATGAAGTCTTTTTGTGGCATGATCATATAAAAGAAGATACTTTACACAATGAACATGGAGATGAGATGAATCTCATTCTCTAGAATAGATTGGCATTGGTCTGGTTGCCCGCAGAGAATCACGTGGCCACTGTCATAGGGAGGGTGAACACAGAGTCCATCTGTAGAATGTGGGCAGTCATTTGCAGTTGAGAACAGGGCACCAAATAAAGAGGTGTAATTATCTGGCCTGGGAGCCTGGACAGTGGTCAGAAGCAGGATTCAGAGTTCCCTGAGCCAAGATGCAAGACCCAAACCAGGAATAAAAGCCAAGCTGAGCTAGGAAAACCCCAGCCAGCACAAATGAGAGTTCTCCAATAATGCTGACACTATAGTGCCCCCAATCACTGCCCCTTCCTGGGGAAAGTACAGCCAATAACAAAGAAATTGAGCATCTAAGAGGCAAGAAAACTGAGAGGCTGAAGGTGATGATTCTGTTGGCTTCAGAGCTCAGAAACAGACTTGCTTGATCTCATTTAAGCAACCATACCTTCTTTGAGATAAATCAATGGATTATAAATTTGAGTATCAGAAATAGCCATCTGGAGCTCCACTGACAATATGGTAACACCTAGACACATATGGTTAATTAAATTTAAAATAATTAAAACTTAAAAATTCACTTTCTCAGTCTCACTAGCCACATGTAAGTGCTCGATAGCCACATATGGTCAGTGGCTACTGTATTGAGTAGCACTGGTATAGACTATTTCTATCGTAGCAGAGCCCTCTATTGGATTATGCTGCTCGAAAGTAGAAGTCTCCACTGTGTGAAGAATTACCAGCTGGGGGTTCCGAAAGAAAACATTATAACTTGTATTTATCCATTAAACTCTTCCATTTATTATTAAGTAACTCAACACATTTATCAGGTGGCAGGTACTGCTGTTTTAAGTGCTTACTGTATTTACACATATCCTTTCAAATATCCTTTAAAGTAGGCACTGAGGTAGTACTCTTGGTATCCATATTTTACAGATGAGGACACAGGCACACTGAGTAAGGAGGTGGCAAAGTTGTGATTACAACTCAGGTTGTCTGGCTCCGGGGTCCTCACTTTTAATTGCTGCACGATATTGACTCTCAATTAAGAAGCACCAATCTTTACAAATATTACACAGATGCATTGACACGGGAGCCCTCTCCAGTCCTCATATGGTTGGTAATTGTGTAAGTTATGCAAGGCCTTGTGAAGTAAAGCTGGCTGTTTCCCCAAGTGGAGAGTTCATGGTGGAGCCTAGGGACTTCTGACATTGGAAGGTGCATGGTAGTTTTTCATGTGTGCTCAGTGAAATGAATTGGATGCTAGATTATCTGGTTTGAGCTAAAGCATCTCTCACAAATGAACAAAACGCTTAAAAAGATTTCTGCAAAAGAGGCCAGTGTGTGAAGATAACACTTATAATGTAAATAGAAGCAAGCAGTAAGAAAATAGCAGCATTGGCACTTCAGCTGTCATCCGTTCCAAGGGAAAGACAATGAAAATTTGATGAGATCTTAGCAGTCAATCAAAAAGCAAAAGTCTAAATTAGCAAAAAGATGTGAATTTGTATGCACTAATTTTAATGATGGACATCATTCTAAACCTATACCATGCCTTGAGATATTAGCTAATACGATGATACAAGTTTATAATTGTTTTGTAAGAGGAGGGAAAAAAAACCTCATTGATTGAAGCAGAGTCATGGCAGAGACTGAACTTTGCTGTATATGCCTTTGTGTATCATGAACTGAGAGAGCTGCCCCTACCATCCACCCCTTAATTTTAAAAGTATTTATTTTTTTTCAAGTACATCCTGATATCAGCACATAATTGCACTGAGCCTAATTGACAGAAGTCTGAAAATTGCGATGATTGAGTTTTTCCCCAGCATTCTGACCATACTCTCTAGAAATTTCTCAAGCATGCCAAGTCTTTTGCTCAGGGCAAGGGAAGTGTGTGTGTGTGTGTGCGCGCGCGTGCGCGCGCGCGCGCGCACGCGCTGTAGAGGTAATAGGAGACCTGTGTTTATGAAAACTATGCAGGAATAACATATATCTGTGAACTTTTTCTATTCATACTTCTGGTGCTGGTGCTTTAAAATAAAATATATAATTTCTGAGCAGAAAGGGAACCATTGTTCACTCAGATTTTTTAACTCTTTTTGTATCCCTGGTTAATTCTGAGCTACTAAGCTTCTGTATTTATGATATATTTTGCTTTCATATGCTTTTTGAAGGCTTAAAAAATTTATTTCTAAAGAATAATAACTTAGAACCTGCTGTTATTGCCATACCTGCTCTGAGAAGTAGGTAGGATGTGATACATGTGTTTGGTTAGAATGGCAGATCAGATGGCTCCACATCTTTTTACATCATAATTCCATAATCATCATTAGAGTGAAACAGAACTTGAGAGAGACCACTTGTTTATCCCAATTTTAACTTTTTTTTTTAAACTAACCAGTGTGTATTGAATGCTTACTAGTCCCTGTGCTAAGTGCCTTATATTTCATTTATGATCTCCCAACTACTCTGTGAAGTGGCTGCTATTATTATCCTCGTGTACAATGGTGAAGAAACTGAGGCTCAGAGAGTTTAAATAATTGGGTCAGTGTCACATAGCTGGTCAGAGACAGAACACTTACTAGCCGAAAGACTGTCTGCCAGGACCCATGTTGTATGAGGGCCGATGGTATGACAAAGACCATGTGCTTCATTTTTTAGGGAAGGATCCCTTTTTATTTATTTATTTATTTATTTATTTATTTATTTATTTATTTATTTATTTCCCATGTGTAGCAATAGTGCCAGGCTTATGTCATAATCCATTAAAAGAAAGAAAGGCATGACAAAGAAACAGTCATTCCTAGATGTTTCTGGAGGAGAGCTGGAGACCGGCACTCAGGGTTTTGAGGACTGGAGCTTACGCATATAAGGGGCCCACTTTTGGAAAAAAATGTAGAATATCCAGTGCAGTTTCTTGCAAGGAACCCATGGATGTGACACACCCTGAAGGTTGCTCTTGTCAGCGTCAAGCTTGTGCCAAGGCTGAAATTTCACAAAACAAGGCTGGAGGTGCTTCTCTCAGTATCAGTGAGAGTGTTTAACTGCTTCCTTTTATCCTGTTTTTGTTTGTTTGTTTGTTTTGTTTTGTTTTCTTCATCCACTCAAGTGTGAAAGCTACTTCTACCGTTTTGATTCGGTACTGAAGTCATTTGAAAAACATTCTATATTCAGGTATATTGCCTTCTGTGAGAGAGACCAGCTCCCAGAAAGTGTGCTTCTGCTTTCAGGAAAGTCTTCCATCTCCAAAAGCATTCTCTGACATGGAGACGTTTAAAATACTTTCCTTTCTGCCTGCATCTGGGTAGATTTTTTTTTTTCCAGTAGTTTCTTAATGGTCTTTAGCAAAGGAAGTAAGTGACACTGATCAGTGAAGGTGGACAGTAAGATTTATAATGTATTTGTGCTAGCTGATTGCCAACAGAACCGGCCTTTCCCAGCGGTGCTGTACGCAGACTCAGAAAATCAATAGGGATTAACCCCTGACCCCCTTCACATACTTATACTGTGGGCTGCATCGCTTACCAATATTTCATCTGTTTCACTTAGCTGCTGTTTCTTACTCGATAATGTGTGGCCGATCTCACAAGATACTAATTAATTTTTTTAAATGCAGCATCACTTGAAGCTGTGATAAAATATCATACCGTTGGAAATCAAGGCCCTCTTGGTTTATTTATTAAACTCACATTAATTAGCCTTAATTAAAAAAAAAAAAAAACTGGGAAGGGAGAAAGCTAAAACTCTAGGGTGCTTTGCTCACAAAACCCCCTGCGTGGTTAACAGTGGGGGGGCTCTGTGGTTCTAACGAAACAGGTGTCCCCTGGCATCTCAGTTGGAAAATGGGCCCTGGTCAAGAAAATTGCTAATCTTACCTTTCAGACACACTTTTTTTTTTCTGTTAAATGAATATTTATAGTAGATAAATAGGGTACCTCACAGTGAAATGAACCCAAAGTATAATTTTTTATGGGATCAAAATTAAGTTTAATAATGGTCTACTTCCAAATATATGCAAAGGTTTGTGTAAACATGTGTTTGTATGAGCTGCCCTTAATTATTATTGCATAGGATGAACAAGCAAAATTTGCAGTAATATACTTTTCTTTCTATCTTTTTTTTTTTTTTTTTTACATTTCCTTTTAAGCTTTGGCATATATTAAAGTACTCTACATTTGTCTTCAAAATTGAAGTTGTTGTATATTTCCTTCATCCAAGACCCTTTTGTTCGCAGATTTTTTTTTTTTTTGCAAGTATACCTATTCCCCAGAGTTTACTTACAGTTTGCTATTGATCCAGCAGCTGGTATTTGAATTGGTCGATGTACTCTGTAACTTGTTTAAGATACCCTACCTGAGCTATTAGTTTAAATAATGTATTCATAAATTGATTAATCATTACAGTAAGACTTATTAGCTGCATTTATATCTGCGTGTTATCCACAATTGACTTGTAGTCTAATAATCACGCATACTTAAGCAGAAATTAGGTTTTACATTACAATTTAATAATTATCGAGGTGGAGAACAATGGTACTTGTGTATAGAAGTTGAGTTGATACAGGGCTTTAAAGGTTGGACTCACTAAGCAGATTGCTGCTTTTACTTTTCCCAGGAAAAACAGACAGTTCCAACCCCCAAAAGTGAAATATAGAAAGTAGACCAAATTCTGTCAGCCTCAAAGTAGTGATTGAGTTTACTGAAGCTGTCCCAGCTTCACAGTTCTGGAAGATGGATGAGGGCAGAGGGCGGAGAATTTAAAGGGATAATGCCCTTTTCTTCTTTTCTTTAGCAGCTCCATTGTGGGAAGGGGATGGCTCCTTTCCATTGGGTTTTCAGGGTATACGCTCACACCACGAAGCTTCTGTACCTGTCCTCCAGTGAGGCTAACAGACTCAGTACAGACATGTGAAATAACAGCCCTGCAAGACTGCCTAGGAAACACGTATGCCCCACAAGACACTGGGGTGATTGTTGAAAGACCTTCTATGTGTATTCCTAAGGAGAAAGAAAACAGTTAAGCTGAATTCAGGGCTTAGGGCTACATGCACTTTACAAAAATTAATAAACTTTATTCTTGGAACACCTTAGGCTCACTGCAAAATTGAGTTGACAGTGCCTAGAGTTCCCAGATACCCCTTGTGCTCCCACCCACATACATACATCCCCCTCCCAGTGACACCCACTTGTAATCAAGGTACATTAAAGTTAAAACCATCTTTTCAGTGGTGGATGGTAAATTATAGCTTTGTATTGGGCTTGTCCCACTGGGCCATTTCTGACTCATTGGGTAGCCCCTTTTCAGGTTTCTTTTTGCGGGGTGTGGATCTGTTAAAGTATTTCGACTTCATCCTCCCTGGGAGCTGAACCCCCTTTCTTCCCCCCATTTGGTTGGAAAGTCATTTTGCCTCACCACATGATTTTTTTCTACTTCATAAATCGCTCTTCCAAATATTATTCAACAACCTGCTAAATTAATATATAGCGTGTTCTTTCCGTGATGGGGGGGCGCCTGTCTCACAGTGTGCATTTGTTCAGCTGTGTTGAAAGAGCGCTGCCTGCCGCGTGAAGGACATCTGCTCACAAGCGAGCAATTGTGCTCCTGATTCGGGGCAGCACCTTCGCCTCCACGCTGCTCCAGATGAAAGAACAGATTGCCAAGAGCCGCTTCTCCGAGGATCCCTCTCCCCAGCATGGGGCTTCATACATTATTGAGAGCGAACCTACTTTCCACCGCCACTCCCCACTGCACTTGTTTTGCCAGCCTCATTCAGAATGTCAGCATGGATCACTTTTCTGCCTAGGTATAAACTGGCCAGCCAGGAAACTTCAGCAGATAAATTATTTACAGGGTTTAATTATCATCGTACAGATTTATTAAACTTCTTGGTTACCTAGGAGCCCATGTTGCTGCTGTAAAGAGTTTGCTGAACTTTGAATAATAGACGTTTTGTTCCAAAACAGAAACCCTTTGTGCATGCTGCTACCATGTATGTGAAATCTGTGTGTGTGGGGGTGTGTTGATGTGTGCTGGTAAATGGTTAACAGCCGGCTCTTGGGTAATGCAACAGGCTCACACTTGCAGTGTTTGCTGATTCCTGTGGTGTAAATACTCACAGCATGATCAACAGAAAGTTATGAAACAGAGTTTGGATGAGACACTTAGTTGCATGCCATTGTGTGGGAGTGTGTGTGTGTGTGTGTGTGTGTGTGTGTGTGTGTATGAATGTATAGTATTTCCACTATGGAGCATGATAGACAAAAATAGCCTAAAGAGTATAAACAGTAGTCAAACACACTAACGTGATTCAGAAATATTGAGTTTTGAGTATTTCTTACCTTTGTTTTTTATATATTTAGTTCATCATGATTTTATATAATTTAATATTTGTCAATGCATGTGTCCAACAACCAACTGATAAAATTCCTGGAAATTTAGCTGTTGGCTCTCCTGAGTCGTTCAGCCCAGAAGCAGCACACCACTGTGTGTGTCTGACTGACTGCCTGTTTTAAATTACATCCTGTGTTCAGATGAAGTCCACGACCTACTACTAATTCAGGCTCATTCCTAACAGGGTGTCCCTGCACAATTTTCTGCTGGGGTGTCACGAGCCAGTTGGCATGCTTCTAAGTGTCCTCGACAGCAAGCAGACACATGTACCCTGGCTGGTACATCGCAGACAATTCTGTTGTACTCATATTAAGGACAACAGTATTTTGCCAGAAGCTATAAGGAGATGATTCTGTAACAACACCATGGTGACACCAGACTATGTTTTACAATTTTCTTTAATATTTATGCTGGATAAATAATTTATCTCTTTTTTTTCAGGTTTGTTTTTTTTTTTTTCATCGCGAACATGTTAATATAGACAGGTGCTAGGTTTCCCTGAATGACTAAAGTGAGGATTGGGTTATCGCCTACCCCGCCCCCCATGAAAAAAACAGATGCATCAGCAGAGTTGAGCCTCTGGGAATGGTTTGTACAAATCTGCATCCCATCCTCTAATTCAAACTAATGAGATCTATTAAGGACCAGCCCACATGTTTGAAGGAAGTCACTTATTAATGTGACATCTCTGCATGGCATTATAACATCAGGACCATCATACTCGGAGGTTTTAGAAAATGCAAAGTCCTGGCTCACCTGTTACTATGCTTATAGGACTTAACACAGAGTTCCTTCTAGTCCCTGGCCTCTTGACCATGGTGCTGTTGTGTTTGTTGCCAGATCATTCTTTGTTTTGGGGCTCTGTCCTGTGCATTATACAATGTTTAGCAGCATCCCTGACCTCTATACACTAGATGCTAGGAGTAACCCTTCTCCCTAAGTAGAGATAATCAAAAATATCTCTAGATATTGGTAAATGACCTTGGGGCGGGGAAGATGTGTGCAAAATTACTGCAGGTTGAGAACCAGTGTTCTAGAGCCACAGTTCTTAACTGGTTAAAGTGTACAAGGAAGGAAGAATAGTGACTGTTTCATGATAGTTAGGCCTCTCCCCATCTGGCTTTCAGGAACCTATAACCCACAAACACTAGAATTGGAAATAAGGCAACCTTATGTCACCAAATCAACTTCTGCCCAGGAGGCCTGGACTGGAAGGAGAAAAGCAATACTTCTACCCAAGGACCACTCTCCCATGACCCCTGGGTTCCTGTAGAAGTTCAGGCATCATCAAGAAGTGGGTCTTTGGAGTGGGCAGAATTAGGGCCTTCTTCTTCTTGAACTGTTGCTCGCTGCGGTCACAGACTAGTTTCTGAACTGTGGAGCAGGTAGGTATTTCCCTGGGGACTTGGGAGTATACACAGTAGAAGACTTAAAAGGCCCTCTCTGCCCTTGACTGGGAATTGATGGGATATAAGAGATGAGCCTTTATTCAGAGGAAGCTCTTCATCCCAACACCCTTTAAGGTGGCATAGCAGTTAGCGCAGGATGAATTTTAGAATTGCTCTGTGGATGCTCCAAGCCCCCTCCTGGCAGCAAAGCAAGCTGTGCACAGCTCAGTGCTAGGTGAAGGACACCCCCTGGAATTGTATCCTGTTTAACCTATGCAGTGGTATGCCTGAGCCCTTTTTCAGTTCCATGAGATTGAACTTTTCCTGAATTTTTCTCTTCAAATACAAAGCTTTCTGACTTTTCAGCTGGGTGTGCCAGCATGGCATTTGAGCATGATGGGTTTGATACCTTGCTGACCCTGCCTTGCACCTGGTCCTCAGGTAGCTGATCAAGAGATGTTGCAGCTGTGCTGGTGAATATAGTCAGTATTCTGTGCTCATCAGGCCTCATCCAAGACAGTGAGTGTAGTGGAAGGGGGCATGTTCTGTGTCAGGCAGACCTGGAATGTTTTTTGAGGGACACTTAGGAGATGTGTGATCCTGGGGCAGTTGATTTCACCTTTCTGAGTCTGTTTCTTTACTTTTTAAATGAACATAATGATATCTCCATGACAAAGTCATGGGATGATTAAATTAAAGAATGAACATTAAGCAACTTTCTTAGCCCTGTTGCAGAGTAGGCCTTTAGTAAACCAAATCTGTTGTTACTGTTCTTTTGGTCTTACTGCCATTTAAGTCATTCCCTCAAATAATGACAGTAGGCCATCTTTTGTCCCCTCCTGCCTGTAGGACGTAAAACTGCCTAGTCTCTTCAGAATGCCTAAATTCTACTGTGAGCAGATCCTTTCAGAAACAGTTAAGGAAATCAATAGTTATCTGCTTACCTTTCTGGCCGAGATGAAATTTTATGCTTGTTACTAGCAGATCAATAGTGAAAGCACATTCTGTTAAGTTTTCCATAGGAGTCATTAATCTCCCTCAGCCTCAGTTTCCCTATCTGTGAAGTGAGCCTAACCAGGATGATAATGAAGAGTTAGGTCAAGTGAGGTTGGCAGTCAGACACCCGTGACCAGCTGTGACATCAGAGCACATGTTCTCTCCATACCCCCAGGTCAGGAGCGGTCATTCAACTTGGAATAATGAACTGCCATGCCGAGGATTTTTTTTCTCTCTTTACTTGGCCAAATAACCAAGCTGAAGCTCTCATTGAGCCTGATGACATACATTTCAGCATCACAAAATACCATTTGAGAAAAAAAAAAAAAAAACAATAGCGAAGTTGGTGATCTTTTTTTTTTCTTCCAGTGACTTTTTCCAGTGAGATTCAAATTCTCATTCCTCCCTTAGAAGTTTTCAGGAAGGAATGTATACATGTATTTAACATGCATTTTACACGTTTAACTATTTAAACAATTCTAACAGGTCTTTCTATTTCCAGAAAGTTCTAATTTTGGTTCTTTGTGATCTCATAGTCTCATTCTCCAGGGGAGAAGAATAAAATGAAAATGATCATGGACTGAGCACCCAAGCTGGGGCTTGTAATGATGGGAAAGTGCCATTGTGGGGTCTTCCCAGTGGTCAAAGAGGAGTTTAGAAATCTTCAGAACAGGTTGTCTCATACTTGAGACCCCAGTTCTGGCTAGAACGCTTGTCGCTAAAGCTGCTGACAATCAAAGGGCGAATTGTTGGTGTGGGTAACAGTTGTTGGAGGAGTCCGGGGGGAGCTGACAGATCGTCGGATGATTTTAATGTTTATATTCCACTGGGGTAAGCTCTAACAAAGACCCATCATTTCCCAGATAACCAATCCTTTTAAAAGAACATCTGTTGAAACTGGCAATTTACATTCTTCTTAAAATACGGAGCGACATAATTAACCCTCTGGGGAGACTAATATTAGTTTATTAGAGACAATTTCTAGTTCTGTTTATTTTTACACTAAATGATTTGTTCAGATTGGGAAAAAAAGTTTGGTCGTGGTATGGGTTTGCTTTTATTTCGGATTGACTTTTTCTTATCAAAGACATACACCGTAAATATTGAGGTGATTGTGTGTGGTTGCGATGATCATCAACCATGAACTAACAGAAACATGCTGCAAGTGCTCTACATTGTTTGACATTTGAATATCTTTTCATTGAACTAACTTTTGAGTATAATTAATCTGTTTTGAAGTGACCTAATCTGTCAGTGTATACGTGCATGTATTTATGGGGTTTCCTTGGTCACCAGTCACGGCTTAGGGCTCCTTTGGCACTCACAGCTGGTGGAATTCTCTGGTGTTCATCACTGTTGTCCCTATAAATTGATTTATACTCTACATAAGAAGATCATGGGCATTTAGTTGTTTCCCACATTGGGCTCATTTCAGACTTCTGGCTTGTTGTGGGACAGAGAAGAGAGAAGACAAGGCCTTTTGACATTATGCAGAGGCTAAATGAAACCACAGTCCCTCTAATTGTTCAAATATCCTTCTGAGAATTGCCAGGCACCCACTTGAACATCCAGTCATTTCTCTCTGAGTTCTACATCCTGCAGCAAACTAAATTGACTTCTGCTTTCCTCATGATGATGCTTCAAATGTGGGGATTCCCTTACCACGTAACCCTTCACTTCTCTTCTCCAAGCTCAGCACTCACTTGGAAAATGAAATGGCTCCAAGAACCTTCCCCCATTACCATTTGATCTACTGCAAAACAGGAGTCAGTAGCAGGAGCTCACAAAATGAAACTAGCAGAGAGCTCAAGCAAAAGTCACTGTGAGCCCTTGGCTTGGCGCACTAGCCCCCGACCTGGCCCCAGATGACTGACTGCTCCAGCCTCCTTAGCTTCCAGTTCTCTCCACTGGCCAAGTTTATGCTTCAACCAAATTGAACTGAGCCCACCAGGCTGACTCATCCGTGCCAGCCACTCCCTCTGTCCAGGCTCCCCCTCCTATCCCCTGTCTACTGGTAAACTGCTCTTCATCCTTCAAACCCAGCTTTTGGTATCGTGTCTCCCACGAAGCCTTCCCAGACCTTTACTCACCTAGACAACTGATCATTTCCTCTCCCGAGCTGCCCTGACACCTCAGGCACTTTTGCATCATGATTGTCCAGTTACACAGTCATCTTTCCCATTGGATGACATGCTCCTTGGGGGAAAGTACCATGTTTTATTCCATTTTTAATGCTGGCCTGACACCTAATAGGTACTCAGCGCACAGTTGTCGATTTGAACCCTTTCTCTTCCCCACGCTGATGTGTATTTAATACCTCAAGGCACTTGGTGTCTTGTTTTCAATGAAGTGTAAGGGGTGTATCACATGTGTGTGGGAGTGATTACAAAATTCAATCAAACAGGGAGTTGCTGATTCACACCTGGAGTTTCTTTATTTGCAAGCTGGGAGATGAGAGCCGAATTTGAAACCCCTGGAGAAAATTTGAGCATATGAAGCTATTTTGAATAACAGTCATTAGAGGATTGGAGAGGGGGTGGGCATAGACACCTCTGGAGACCTGAGAGTCACCCCCTGCTCATTGCACTTCCTTCCTTTCCACCCTTAGTTACCTATATTGAGATTCTGCAGCCCACCATACTGCTGATTCACACCGTCACCTGTCATTCTCCCTGCGCCTGAAATGTCGTAAGCAGAGTGGGTGATACTTACTCTGAGGCACAGAGCGGAGGGTGTGGGCGTGCACTTCGGAGTTGTTCTCTAGATTTCTAAAACTTGGCGTTCTCCCTTGAAGTTTCCCAGCCAGCCAGCTGCTTTCACAACACAGTTAAACGAACACCCAGAAAATAAGTGGTACCATAGCTCAAATGGCATTTCTACGGTAAAGAAAACAGATGGTTTCACAGACACCATGTGTACAGCTTATAGGAAGTCTTAAACCAAAGGTAGGTAGAGACTGAACAAGGCAGCCACACGATCATCAAGGAAATGTGCCTTCTGAAGGTGTGTGTGTATGCATGAGTGTCTTCAAATCGAGTAATTTATTTATTTTTTTCTTTTCTATTCACTAGCCACTGGGCAGGTTAACCCAGGACATGCTCTACTGGGTGGACCACCTCAGTGACTCTTTAGCAGTTCATCCTATTCCTATGACTTCCTAGCTTCATTTTTATCACTGTCCATAAACCCACCTCACAGTGTGTTAGAATGAAATCTATTAAACATGTAATTCACATTGACTTGGTTGTATGTACTGTAAGAGCACTTGGCTACACCTAGAACTATGACAGTGAACAAGAGATGGTGTGACCTTGGGTACAGAGCCCCAGGGCCTGCCACTAGGAGGTGTTTATGGAATCTGTGCTTCCTTTCCCTCCCAAGTGAGACTGAATTTATGTTGAAATTTTCTTTATATATCCCCTTAGGGAAATTTTATTGTGGTACTCATGTGCCTTGAATAATTTTTAACAACTTATAGAGTTATAATTTAGGGAGTAATTGGTTCTTAAAGAATATGCATCATCATATCAAAATGTGTTTTTTCTTCACATTACCGGGAGCTTTATCCTTGATATACTGAATACTTGTGCAACATGAATTTGGAATGGTGAGTACCCAGTGTGCATGCATCCACTTCACAAATCCTTTACCCATGACAGACATCACTAATCAATCAGAATCATGCTCAGCACACTACCCCAAGTAACCATTACTAACCATCTGGAGTCAGTGTGGAAGATACCGTTTACCATCACAGCAAAATATCACCCAAGTAATATTTTGGTAAAAACATCATAATTCTTCCTGCAGACTGGCCCTCCTGTGTAGTGGTAACACATTTGGGAATCTTACTCCCAGTAATGTTTTGTAGTCAGAGCTTGGCCTTCCTTGTAGGAGAAGGCTGCAAAACTTCAAGACAGTTACTTGATGGAATAACATACTATCCTTGTCTGCTGGAGCCTAACTCTCTGTAACTGTAAGCTCAAGCTGCATAAGAAGTGCTATGTTAGGAATTTGTGTATTAAGATAGGTGGCCAGCATTGTTCTGGTCCAGAAGCTTCCATGGAACAAGAAGGATCCATTGCAATGTCAACCTTACCCCGTTCATTGGTGGTATGATTTGATTTTTGCACATGTAGTTTTAGGAACATATCTTTTGTATCTAGCTATGTATACTTGTGTGGGTAATTAATGTTTGTGTCTATTATTCCCTTATACAGAGAAGAGCAATTGCATTCAGTCATTCTAGGTCCGTACAATGTCAACTGAGTTATTTGTAAAATATTTTGAGGGTATTTAAAGAGTCATTTTTTTAGTAACTTCTGATTAATGACATAACAGTGAAAACAACATAATAAATATAGCTAATACCTATATAGCACTTGCCATGTTCTTATATGTATATAAGTATATACTATATAGTGTTCTTTCTGCATACTTTACATAAATGAACCCTTCACCATAATTCTATCCCTATATCAGATATGGGACAACTGAGGCACATAGAAGATAAGTAATCAGGCCAAGAGAATACAGCTGAAATAATTGGCTGGCTCTAAAGTCTCTGTTCTAAACCACTGCGTGATATGTGATCATCCCAAATTTTCTCTCCATATAGATAGATTAATGGTAATACTTCCTTACTAAGGGGGGTGAAGATGCTAGACTTTTATGATGATTGGAAGGTAACAACGTTGGGAACCAGAGGCTTAGAGAAGGTCTGACTCTCAAGGCGATGTCTTTCCTTTTGCATTTTAGATAGGTCAGTAAATACACATGAAACAAACACAAAGCAATAAGCAAACAAAAGAAAACAAAATCAGCAATTAATCACTTTTGTGCCACTTAAAAATTCTTTTGCTGGGTGGCCTTCCGAAGACCTGTCTGATGCAAAGGCCAGGAGTCTACTGTGTGAGGCTCACAGGTGCTTTGATTGGAAATACCCTATCTCCTGGGTTTGCACGGTTGTGGCTTAATGGACTACACATCGGTGGCTTTTTAAGAAAAAGAAATTTAAGGCTTGGTCATCGGTCCTTAAGTCAGCACATTGAACTTTTGTCAATTAGCTCCTCCCCCCATCTTTATGGTATGGCCTTTCCTGTAATTACAGTCAAGATCCTATAGCCGGAGGAAGGCCTGTCAATTCAGTAAGAGGCTGATGTCCATCGCACAGTGACAGCCGGTTCTGAGGGTTTTAGGCCTGTCCTTAGAGAGTCCTGTTACTTCCTCCTTCAGTACTTTGCTTCAACCCAGCTCACCGCCATCAGATGGACGGAGCTGTCTTATTCCGTGGCTCAGCTTAGGAGGTCACACCCATGGGACTTGATGTACTGCAGAGTAGAGATATTTTATTGATTTGTATTGTTTTTTTAATTAAAAATCATTTTTAAAATGCGCATCTGTGTGCACATAGGAAAAGATCTAGAAAGATGTGTAGCAGACTTTTCATCAGGTTTTACCCTTGGGGAGTGGGTTTGGGTAGGAAGCCATGGGAAAACAATCACGTTTGACTTTAGGCCAATCTGTACTAGATTTTTTTTTTTTTCAGCGAGCATGGATTACTTTTATAATTTAAAATTAATACATAGGTAAATGATCAAAATCAATAAATTTACTTCTAATGGTGAGAAATTCCCCCAAGAGAATACAATTATAAATGGGAAACCACAGAATCTTCTGAACACCTTGAAAAGGGGTACCTTAAGTGGAATTGTGGATTTTCATCATTAGTCTCAGAATTTTAACCAATTAGAGCTCATAGTTCTTTATGACTATTTTCTATATGGAGTTTTAACTTCTCTGGCTGCCCTCACCCCCACTTCCTACCCTGTTTTCTTCAGGTTCCCTGAGTTCTCATGCTTATCCTATCTTCCTGTCACTCCTTCTGAGTGACACAATCTCTCTACTCAGAAAGGAAGGATATTCCCTCTTCCCATTCATTTTTCATTTATATGTCTCATAAAAAAATCAAGCACATGTGCATTGTTCGGCTTTTTTAAAGCAGTAAACAAATGAATGCCAAGTTGGTAAAGCGCATACAAAGATCGTCGACGATATCCTTGTGGCACGTAGCCCTGCTGGAGAATTTTATATCTATAAGGAGCTGAAAGTGAAATTTAAGGGAGGAAACATATCTTTTGGTAGGTGGTTGGCATAATGTGGGTCTGTTCAACAAACTTGACCATGATTGCAACTCTATGACCATTGTGTTTCCGTGGGCATGTTTTTGTGAACGGCTTTGTCCATCCCCCTTACTTGAGGCAAGCAGACTTGAAAGGAAGGACATCCTCTACACACCTTGTGTTTCTGGTTTTCTGCTAACAGAGGCACCTTTGGACCATATTGCCAAAATATTAGCTTTCTCATTATGATTGCTGTGTTGCTGTGTTCAGGGGGTGGGAAGCCATTTGAAGGCCAGAGCCCAGGACTTGGAGAGCTCACTGCAACCTCCTAGCAACACCTTCCTCTGGGCTGTCGTCACAGAAGGAGAAAAGGCACTGTTAAAGACAGATGCCCTCACCCATCAGTTCTTTCCCTTCTGGTTCTGTCACACCACCAGGAAGGAGAATGACATGCTCAAAAAAGAAAGGAATTAAATTTTGCCAAGAGCAATGTCAACTTTGGAAGAAGGCATAATCAGCAATGATTCCACAGGGAGCTGTGGGGGTCTTGGATGCGAAGGCTGGATGCCCTCGGTATAGGCCTTTTGCCTTGGCATAAAATAACTGATGACCCTCAGGTAGATGTGTTTCTGCTCAGGCCAGGAATGGTGAGGGAGACTTGTGGGTACCTATATGTGCATGGGGAGATTGGACCAAGTGATTCCAGAAAAGTATAGATCCATAAAAAAAGGCTCATTTTTTGCTCCAAAAGCATTTTTTTCCCTATCTGTTTTAGAATTTGTTCCCTTAATTTTTTTTTTTTATTTCTTAATTAGACTTTATTTTTTAGAGCAGTTTTAGGGTCACACAAAATTGAGTGGGAAGTACCCATATTTTCCATATACCCCCTATTCCCACATGTAGCGGGGAGGGGATATGTACTGTCTCCCTCACTACCAACATTACCCACCAGAGTGGTATGTTTGTTACGATTGGTTATTTGGTAATATCAAAAGCTGGAATCTTCCACTGGTAACACCTTGTCATAACTACTGGCCATCAGGAGAAAATTGCAGCAAAGTCTACAGGTTCTCAGGTCTGAGTTGACAAGCTCTATGTTCATGAGGCCAAGTCATTTTAGGCTTTGGGTCTGTTTGGGGGCTATACCAATGACAATAATTATAGAAACTGTAGATGAGCATTAGGATGATTGATTTGTGAGCACAAATTATATCTTTATCTCTTCTTAAAACCTTATTTCTTGTTTAATAAACACTTGTTAGATTGGATCTAAGCAGTCTTCACAATTAGAGGGCCCCACACTCGGAAGCCTTGGCACTACATTACAGGGACAGTGGCTGGGTCTGAAGATGTCACCCTTAGCTGTTTTCCACAGAATTTGTTCTGTCTTATCTCAAGAAAGAAAAAAAGAATTTAAAGGCAGATTAATAATATGCTGGAGAAACTAGGACTTAGGAAAAATGTGTTTTGAGGAAATTTGGTATTTTTAAAAAATCGTCTAGATTGTCAATATGAAGAAGAGAAAAGAACTTTGTCAGACTTCCTATCTCACACTTTGTGGTTTATTCTTATTACTCTGTAAATTTCACACTATCATTAATGGGGCTCACTCTGCTGCTTTCAGACCTTGTAAGGGGGCGGGGTGGAGGAGGCATGTCTCTGCCCCCACCTTTGCTCCAGCTAAGGGCAAGGTGTGCCAGAAGGATCAGTATTTCAAATTACACATGCTCTGCTCACAAAGTTTGTGATATCATAAACCCCTTCCCATTGGGAAGCACTGTGTATAATGCTGTTGCTGGAAGTGTGAATGACTTAGAGATAGAAAAAAAAGGCTGCACACTTTTGGCTTAAAAGGAAATTAGTGACATAGAAACCTTGGGAGCTTTTTATGATAAGAGAAATTCAGAAGGAACATTATGGCATTTTATTGATTCAGTAAACGAGCATGTAGGTATTTGTTCATGGCTATTTTTTTTCTTTTTAAATATAAATGCAACATCCTCAGTTGCCTCTCCTTCATTGGCATTGAGAGATAAGCACCATAGTGATTGAGTTAAGACTGAATATTACGAAGTCTAAAGGAATATTCTGAGGACTTTTAGTCTGTTAACTATGTGAGGCTTCTTAATAGTTTGGCTTAAGGCAAAAATGATTTTATTCCAGTTTCATCCTCATTGAGTCAATAATTAACTGAGTTTGATTTAAACTGAATTTTACTAAGTATAAAAACCATCCAGGCCTTTCTCCTTTCATATGAAAAATGGTGAAAGTCTTTATCTCAGAATAGTTCAAAGTGTCCAGTCTGGGGGTGAGACTCAAGGCACCTACCTGATTGCTTTGCTGGGGGAGGCAACAAGCAAGATATTCTCTGCTATCTGGCCTTGCCCCTGATGGAAAGGTGGCATATACACTGCAGTCTCTCTGGGTGGCATTGACCCATAGGAGAACACCTAGCTATCTACTGGCGTCTCCTTAATAGTCTGTTTTTTTGTTTGTTTGTTTGTTTCCTTTTGGGCTCTATTCTTTTCACCTTCATAAACCTTTATACATAGGCAGGTGGAGCTCATGGGGATTTCCTGTCCTTTGGTGACTGACAGAGACTATAGGTCACATGGATGCTATCCTTGGGTCCATGATGCTGGGTTACAGAAGGGTTCCCTGCATCGTGGCTCAGAGCTCCTTCCCAGCTCCTATTAGAGTTGTACTCATACCATACAAACTGCATGTGACTTTCTTTATCACCAGGCTTAGTCTCTTCCAGACTTAGGGCCGTGCTTTACTTATTTATTTTTTATCTATAGCTCCAGTATGCAGCACAGCACTTGACACCAGCATGTGTAAACTATATCTATGGAATGAAATAAAGAAAAAATAATAATAAATAAGGTCAAGGCAATGTAGGTTACATTGTCTCTAGATGTCGAGAACTTGAAATTCATACCGTGGGGCTCCTCCCTTATATTCCATCTTTATAAGCTATAAATAGATGCTTTTGGCTAACTAGAATTAAGTAGTGCCAAATGTTTTTACCATTTTGAGGTCTCATGGCTTTGAATCTTTTAAAAACGAGGTAAGAGGGGCAAATGGAGAGGAAGTGGGTTGAAACCTGGTTTTTGCACATGGAGCAAGAAGAGCAAAACAAAACAATGAAACAGAAAAGCAGGCAGTAATGATTATAAACATATATTGAGAGTTTTGGTGTGTGATGCCCATGAATTGAACCAAATATAGCTTTTCAGTGTCGAATTTTGCCCACCTAGGTATGCTGCTACTACTTACAGTCAACAGAATACTAATTGTTTGTGTGCAGTGGAAAAAGACGGGTCTTTAAAAAAATGTATGACTTGCCTGGCAGTTACTGTGGGTGTTAAGTCTCCATTCCAGTTGCCAAGCTAAATTGAATTGTCCCCATTGATCTTTAGTTTTTTACTCTACACGAAATGTAGCCAACATTTTTGCACTTCTCCCTCCCTCCTTCCCTTCCTTCATTCCTTTCTTTCTTTCTTCATCTATCTTAAAACAAACAAACAAACAAACAAACAAACAAACAAAAAACCCCCCAAAACAAAAAACAAACAAACAAAAAATACTGCACACTCTCACTAAGTCCATTGTGGTAGCATTTCACCACAGTTAGCAAACCATGGCAAGATGTGCCAGCCGCACGCTGTTGGAACACCTGGCTGAGACACCTGAGCATTTTTGTATGACTGAGGGTGGGTAGTCGGCTTGTTACAATTTGCAAAATGGGGGCTCAGCTTGGGTGTCATCTTGATTATTTCCGAGCAGCCTTCCAGCTGGATTAGCTTTTCGGGAACACATGTATGTTTGTGCTGGAAGCCCCAGTAACATCATTTAATCCAAAAGCTTTTTTTCTATGATGAATTATGCAGGCAGTGTTTTCCAAATTGTCATTGATCAGTACAGACCCAGAGAGAGCAACATACAGCAACGCCTGTGCCGGGCCTGTGAGGAGTCGATATTTTCTGGCTCATACAAGTTCCAAAAGAAAGAATTCAAAGCCAGCGTGTTTCTTCCTCTGGGCAGCAAGTAATGCAGGTACCACACTCAGGTTTACGGATGTTTAGCTTGGGTTAAAACCCAGCCAGGAAACTATGTGGGGCCATGCTGGGGTGAAGGGGGTGGAGGGATTTTGTCCTGAGGCATTTAACAGTGAGGAGTGTTGGGTAGGACAGAAGGCCAGCTGGGAGCTAGCAACTGAAGTCCTCAGTTAATATCCACAAAATTCTGAACTCTGAACATAAACACCCTCCCCTCGACATGCACTTTTTTCTTTGGGGGAAGATGGGAGAGGTTATAAGGAAACAATTCTTGGAAAAATGCCTTCCTGTTGTAAAAAAGCAGGTAAGTTGGTTCAGATACCTTTGTTTGCACACACATTTTGAGATTATTTGTGAAAATCATCCAATGAAAAGCCCGAGATGGCCATGTCTCACCTGTTGCTGCTGCGTGTAGATATCCTTGGGGTTTTAGCTACGTGCATGGGAGAATGAGAAGAAATGGAAAGGAGAGACTTCTTGCGAAATGAATGCTGGCTGCCATTTCACCCAGCTTTTCTTTCCGACTGTACTCTGGCTTTTTGGTTAGCGCACTCCCACACGGTGGCCCTCAGCTTTGGCTGTGCGTTTGAATCACCTGGGGAATTCTTTAAAACTAGTGATACCCCCAGGCTGATCTCTAGTGGGAGGGGATTTTTTTTTTTTTGGAGGTGGGGGAAGGGGTGGCACCAAGAGCTGAAAACCCTTGTAATCCAAAGTGCCCTATCGTCAGATTTCAGGACCTAGGGGAAGAGATACTTCCTTCTCAAGTTTATGTAGAAGATTTCTGGAGTATTGAGCTGGGCCACATCCCCTTTGCAAGAGCGAGATCGGTTTCCAGCTTGTCCCGGGGTTTTAGTGTGCTTCTCTGAGGCTGAGCCATTTTCCTCCTCTTCTCTTCTTCGTCTTCTTTTTTTTTTTTTTTTAACCCAGGGACAGACACTTTAAATACATTGGAATTTTGTAGGGTCTGCCTGTCATTAGCCCTCCAATATTCTTTTTCTTTTTCTTTTTTAAAAAGCTGTATTCACATATCATGCACCATCCATACAATTCATCCTTTTAAAGTGTACGATTCATTGTTTTTGTATAGTCACAGAGTTGTGCATTCAGCACCACAATCAATTTTAGAACATTTTTATCAGCCTAAGAACATACTCTGTACCCCTTCAGACATCACCCCAATTGCCCCCACTTCCAGCCTTAGGCAGCCACTAATCTACTTTCTGTCTGTATGGATTTACCTATTCTGGGCATTTCATCTGAATGGAAATTATGCAATATGTGGTCTTTTTTCTCATTTCTTTCACTTAGCATAATGTTTTCACAGTTCATCTCATTGCAACATACTCAGTACTTCGTTTATTTTTATGACTGAATAATATTCCATTGCATGGATATACCACATTTTACTAACTCATTAATCAGTTGATAGACATTTGGGTTGTTTCCACTTTCTGGCTATTATGAATAATATTGCTATGAACATTCATGTATAAGTTTTAGTGTGGATTATATTTTTATCTCTGTATCCTTTTATGGCATGTCTCGATACGATCATCTATGTCATTGGGGATGTATCTTAAAAAATTTTACATTCAGAAACAAGTAATTGTTAGCAAAGCAGGTAGCTCTAGAACCAGACCGGGGAACTTGGGCGACTTTACCCTGCACCTGTTGTATGACCTTGAACTATTGTGGCCTGAACTGTTATTCTCAGATGAAGAGGGGATGTAGTGACAACTCCTATTCTGGGTCCCCTGCTTCCAGAGATAGCAAGAGATAAAATGAACTGCTTTCAGAGAAAGGAAGGTGCTGCATTCCTTGATTACTATAAGTTGTCAGTGTTGTTTATATGATTAATGAGTCCACGTTTTAGATGTTCTCATTTAATGCATTTGAGCCTTCTAACAACATCTCCTCTCATGTGTTGCTGACTGTTTTTGAGATTTATGAGGCCTAACTCACAAGCGATGTGTTTCTGGATTAAGGGAACCTGAGAATCACTATTTGTGTCTGACCCGAGGAAATTCTTTTGGGCTGCTTATCAGAGGAGCATGCTGAGAGCATGATGGCAAGATGGCATCGTCCTTCCCTGGGAAAATCTGGACTCTGCTCTCATTCCATTTTAACTGAAGTGACAATAAACTAACAGACCTGCAGGTCCACCTGTATCTGCTAACGGTTCCACTTTTGTAAATTTAGTTTAGAAAATATATGTGCTGCACTTCCCCACCCCCTCCCCCATACTCCTAATCTTCAGTGTGGAATTAGAATAGAATCCAAATTGTAAAAAAAAATATGTATTTTGATCAAGGTGGTTCAGATAAATTAAATGTGCCTCTAATTTTACCAACAGCAAAACGGCTCTTTATTTTCCATTTAAAGCACCATCAATGCAGTATGCTCTTTGTATTTGCATTTGTAAAACTAAAAGAAGATTTTCACATCATTCAAAAGTAGGTTTCTCTTCAAAATATTCACAAGGTGCGGAAACACTTACGTGTGTATTCATTGTTGGACCACCAGGGGGCATTGTGGTTTGACTGTCCTTTTGAGCAGCCTGCTTTCAATCAGTTTACCCAGAAAAGAGAAAGCCTGGGCGTATTTCTGATTCCTTCCAAGAAGGAATCCTATCTGGAAGAGAACAGATGTCGATTCTTTTTCCTCACCAGCAAACAGTAGTGTTGTCAAATTTTCTAAAGTTAGCCAGTTGAAGATTAACATGCAATATATAATATGCATGTGCCTAACTGTACAATAAATAGTAAATCACATTTTTATGCTTTCTCTGAACTTGGAAGCTGCAAGTTTTTTTTTTTTTTCCTGGGTGTGATGAAATAAATAACATTCAAATACATTTTAAAGATGTCAGTCAGGAAAAAAAGTGTTTTGGCAACTGTGTTTGATAGATTTCTTTTATGATTAATTCTCCTATTAAGTTTTAATGACTTTAAAGATATAAAGCTCAAAACCACAAAACTAGGCACGCTTAATAAATAACTGAAATACCAGGTATATAGAAATGCATCCGTGGAAAAATAAAATTATATATTCTCTAGGATGTATTAGGAAACAGCTCTTTGGCAGGTCTAGAGAGTAAAATATCCCTGAAGAGCAAGAAAGTTTAAAAACAGTGAACTACAGAAGTTTTTAGTTGTTGTTGTTGTTTTTAAAGAAAGTCCCAGAGAAAGATACTCTTAGGATTCACATATGTAAATGAAGTTATTTTATGAACCAACATTATTATTAAGGTTGTTGTTCTCTTCGAATACGTTCCTCCATTTCAAGTTTTTAAGAATCTTTGTACAAATTTTCAAGTACTTCTCACAGTTTCTTCTCAAAGTGTTTTCCCCAGATTCCTAAGACATGGAAAGCTGCTGCTCCTTTGTCGCCTTATAAATGCTCAGGACTGGCAGCTCCCAGAAGTGCGAATCATGGTGACAGTGTTTTAGTAATACTACCTGTTTTTTTCTTCTGCACCCCAAATTTATTAAATATGATGTGATTCATCCTCAAAACATCTCGAGTCAGGGGGGCTAGAAGGATTAAATTCAGTTTCTAAATAGCCAAAGTGAGTCTCATCAGGGTCTTGCAAGCTTGCTCTGGATGTGTGAAACCACCCATCGGAGGGCCTGCATGGCGGGCACGGCTGGATTGTGTCGTTTCTAGAAAGTCTCAAGTAGAGTTGTTAAGCTGAGCAGTTCAGAAACCAAAAACACATTAATTAATGTGAATAATGGCTGGGAAGTGCTGCAGGGTTCCCAGAATATATAAATGCATGTTTTTGTATATGCTTATGTATAGCTTTTTGTGCCCAAAAGGAGATAAATGGTGTATTTTACACAATTCTTTCTCTCCACTGAGGACTAGTATTATTCTTAAATTTTTCTGAGCCCCAAAAGCTCAATAGGTGCTGTTTGGAACCTTCATACTAAGCAGCCCCCCATTCTTCAGAACTTAAAATCGAAAGATCTTTTAAATACACAGAGCTTGTTTTTGAAAGTGTTTGGCCCATCCCAAATGAATACTGATTCCCAGCCCCTAAAATGCTTGGAGTGAGAAAACAGGGAATATTGTTCTTTTCTGTTTATATTATTTCATACTGAGTTAATACACTTGCCAAGAGTCCAAGGCAGCTTCTGGCTTGACAATGCCTTATTTAACTAGCCTAGTTTGTAGAATAAAGTCAGGGTCCCTCGGGCCCTCTCGGCAGCGCTCAGGTCTCTCCTGAGCAGGAAGAGACCAAAGCAAATAAAGCGAATCCGTTTCCCCATGAAAATCATCTTACTCTTTTGAGAACGAGGACATAGGTTTGGCTTGGGCAGCAGAGAGCCTGTTCCAATGCCGGATACCCAGGTCCTCCCGGGTTTCAGAGCATTGGAATCCTGGGCTCCAGAGCTCAGTGACCTGCCTGTCGAGGCCAAGCAACCTCACCAGAAAAGAAGGCTTTCTGCTTGCTCCAAACCTGGGGAGCTGCTGGGGAGTCTGGTTAGCAAATCCCTCATTCCCAGTCCTGGCTATATCTCGGCGGCCTTGCTAGCACACGGAGCACGTAGGCTTGAGGCTGGAAGAAACCCCAAGCATTTGGCCAGGAACAGCCAACTAGTTCCAGCTGGCCCAAGTGCTACGCTTTAAAAATTACCCAGATGATCTGATTTTGTATAGGGAGTGGGTGGAGAGGACTCCAGGGCCGTGGAGGAAGATTCGGCCTTCCTCTCCCTAATCATGAGCGATGTGATTTGGAGAGAGAAGCAGGAGGTTGGCTTGGCAACCCACATTTCCTTGGCTGAGTTCCAGAGGAGAGAAATGATCCAGAGGGAAGGCAGGCCATGTCCGGTCAGCCCCTTCCAGACCCCCTCCACTGCTGGGCCTTCTGCTGGGCATCTGGTGGGTCGGTGCCCCAAAGATAGTCACTTGGCCAAGAGAGGGGGGCAACTGGCTTCAAGTTTCGGGGGAGTGGCCCCTGTGGACGCGAAGAGACTACATCAGAGATAGGAGGTGCCTCTCCAACCATAACTTGGCTTCCCTGTTCTCCCCGTAGGCAAGCAGGCCGTGTTCTCTTGGCCCAGCGCCCAAATGCGTTCTTGGCACAGGCCGACATCCTATACCGCTTTTGCCTCAGAAACGAATCTGGTCAGTGACTTAGCCACTTCATAAATTGAAGAGCAGAGCTCATGTGCGCATACCATTTTGTTTTAACCTAAGAAAGGGAAGAAAAAAATGGAAAAAGAAAAAGAGTCTGAGCATTCTCATTCTTGATTCCCTCCATCCCAAGAAGGTGTAGCTGAAATCTCCAAAAGTATGTCCACCCGCCCAAATGTTTATGGCCAGGTGAGAGACCGTGTGTGCCTTACCCGTGCCTGCCTTGTGCCTGGGTCTGGTGACCCTGCCCTGGCTAGACAGGAAGACCCCTAAGAGTATTGCCCTCGGTAGAGGTTCTGTGTCGGTTAGTATCACTGCCCAGGCTCTGCTTTATGCTGAGCCCCAGTTCACTCGGGTCCAGCTGCCATCCGATCTGTGCCGTTGTTGTAAACACCAGAGGAGCAAGATCTTTCTGGCAAGGGCAGCATTATCTCCAGCACAGTTCCCGACATGCACGGCGCTCTTATGTATCAGCTGACAAGAGAGCAGAGGAGGAAAGAGTCAGAACGAGGAGTATCTGTAGGAGAGGCAATAGGACTGATTTCTATGTGGTAACCCTCTTTTTAAAGACCAGATTAATGGTAATTTATAAATATTTTTTTTTCTGGCCAAGCACCCTAGATTAGATTTCACATTCGAAATGTAAATTGTGCTTAGGCCACATTGATGTTTATTTTAAGCCATTGACCCTCAGGGATAAAATAAAAAGGAAACAAACTATATTACTGACAAGCGATAGGATGTTCTACTTTATATATCACAGATATTTTACAGTCCTGGCATTTCTAGGGACCACTTTGGAATACTTCTCGTCCAGTTTGTCCATAAAAAGCCATCGGTGTTTTTATGTTGTGAAAATACATGCAGAGAAGCCCACAGAATGTCATATTAGGTCTCTTATCCTTGAGGAAACAGCCCGTAGCATGAATGTCACCCACGTAGCACCCCTACCTCCGACACACTTCGAGAAATATCTTGGTACTGTCTGCAGCCAAATCAGCATTGCGCTTCTTGATGTATGCACTCAACTGTTTGAGACATGTTTGGGTTATTATACTGTCGGGGGGGCACCGCCTGTCTGCACTGTCGCATGCTGATGCTGCTCCCCGCTGCCTCGGGAGCAGACTGCCTCCGCTGTGGTTCCCCGCGTCCCGCCTCGCTTAGTAAGGCGTGGAGGAGCCTTTGAATTCTCACCTGTTCAGACTAAACAAAATGACACGGCCCTCTGACTGCAGGATGCAGCTAATTGCTCTACAGACCAGGGCTGGCTCACCTTGCCTTGACATCAGGGCGTCTGCGTTTTCCAGACCCACACCCATCCCTTTTCTAGTTTTTATTTCTCAAATCAGTTTTTACCTCAGAAGGAAGATTCAGAGCCTAATAATGTCGCTCATGTCTCAGGGTAATTGAAAGCAGACCGTGCCCTCCCTTGTCGAATGAACAGAAGGGAAGCTGGTGGTCCCGGCGAAGGAGGTGGAGAGCAGAGCACAGATGTGAAGGGGAGCGGGTGTGTGCAGCCCTCCCTGTGCTGGGACTGCCGCGGGTCTCTCTCCCCGGGGCTGGGCTTGTTGCTGTGGTTCTCGGGTCAGAAGGCGCGAAGGCCATTCCCTCCCATCTCCATTGTCTTTGTCAAGCCTACCAACTCTTTTCAGGAACGCAGGTATTTAATTAACAGCTGCTGTTAGATTTCAATCGTGAATCTCCTAGCTGTTTTTAAAAGTATCTCCCTCCCTCTCTAGAAAAACGAGGGGATTTTGCCAGCTGGATCTCCTGTTAAAGGGTGTGTGTGCATGCATGCGTGTATGTATGTGCATGTGTTTGCACATCCATGCCTGATGCTTGTTGGCCCCGTTTCCAGTGTGTGGTGAAGCCCTGCCCTCATGTCGACCTGAGACTCGGCAGTGTGCTGGAGCTGGCTGGAATGTTGTGACCCACTTGTTAAACACGGGTGCTATTAATTAAAATGTGAATTATATAAACTTACAATTAAAGAAGTTATGTTGAAAACAAAGTTATTAAATGCTCAAAGCTCAGTGCTTCCTCATCATTTTACCACCTTTGACTATTATTATCTGTGCTCTTGAGGTTTATCCAGATCTGTTGGAGCTGTGTGGTGGAAATGGCATAGAAGGGCGTGTAGCTCCCCCAGCCCTGTGTGCAGTGACATCACCTTGGTAGCTTGAAAGCAGCTACGATGGGAGTATTTACACCACGGAAATAGGCAAAAACTACAAATCAAGACTTAATTGCTTTGTTCATGTTGTCTTGGTTTAAGAAAGTAATTACAAGGTTAATAATGCAGATTAAGTTGAAGAATATTGTGTCTGGAGTCATTTTATTATGAATATTAAAATTAGGAAATATTCCTTTAGCACATGAAAAAAAAGAAAAAAACTTTTATCCATTTCACCAAAGAAGCCACTTATGCCATTGAGGAATGAGTGAAGTTCCAAAATACATCTATCTTGATTGTTTCACTATTTTTTTCTTACTGGTTAACTTAGAATCAACTGGTATTTATAGTGGACATTTCTCGTTCATCAATAGCATCTTGGCTGTGGACACAAGAGTTCAACAGAAATCAGTGAACACACTGAGTAAGAATCAATTGCTTCTGTGGAATTTAGAATAAAGACCATTGCATATTTTTACATGTAAATTGTGTGCCAGGATCTTTTCTATCAGTGTACTTTGTGATAATCGTACGTATGTATATTTATAGGCACACATTCATTTTTGGAGAACCAGCATTAAACATTTACCAGAATACTGGGTTCACATCAGTCAGCTGCTCCCTTGTCAGAATGTTTGAGGACTCGTTGAGATGGCATGTGCAGATGTGCCTGCTCCGGTGCCAGGCACAAAGCTGCAGTAGTGGTAGGCATCATTTCTACCCCTTATTAGCATCAGAGGGAGCAAGATGACTTGTGCCAGCACAATGTGTCCAGTAGCAAACTCCCCCAGCATAATGGGCTACTCGGTGTGCCTAGTTAAAATGGCATGTCTGTAGTCTGAGGATGTTAATTTTCAGAAAGCAAAAACCTTTTATGACTAGAAAATTATAGGTCCTCCCAGCCCTTCCAACGGCCTGTACAAAAATCAGGAAGAAGCCAGAGAAGGCTATCATTACTGTAAAGATGGGTAGTTACTCCTGCCTCTCCTCCAACATACACATTGTCTCCAAATACAATCAGAGACTGCTTCTGTCTCCTTAGATCAAGACTTTTAGCATAGTTTACAGGGATGCCTTCTGCCCAAACACCCTGACTTTTCTAGAAGGATTTAAAATTTTCTTCAGAGCTCTGAAATGATGTGCACCAGACATATCCACTTAAAAACAAGAAGGGAACAAGATGATACCTTGCTGTCCTGTGGACAAGGATCCAGGGACCTTGCAGAGCTCCAAGACATTGCAGACCCATTTAATTAGAAGGTCATTTGTACTTCTGAGAGCCAGGCATATTCTGTCTCACAACACTGTTGCCTAAGAAATGCTCAGGCCCATTGAACGAAATGGTTTCAGAGTGATTACAGTACCTCCCCGCTTCCATATCCTCATATATTTCTTGTTATTCTAGTTGAGTACTGCATTCAGACAGAGGTTGCCAATAAAGTTTATTGTAGGAGCAAAGTGTCAATATCTGTAGTACCCCCCGCCTTGGGTGCTTGTAATTAAAATGCCACAGATAGTCTAGGAGAGGCATGAAAATTTGATGGCAAATTGATTTCAGGTTCATCTTGAAATTTGTCCTCAGCTAGACTCGATACTTCTGGCAGACATGGGATGGCTTTTGTCAGGAGGGTCTGCTAGGATGAGACAGAGATGTCTTGATCTGAATATTAAATACAGCATGCTGTTTATGACAGATTATTCGTTTAATGCTAAAACACACAGTTACTTCTCTTTACACACTCTTCTTCCTTGAATGTGCAAGATAGGATCATATAGATCCACTTTACATATGAAAAGAGATTCTGTGAAACTTGCTGGGTGTAAGAAATAAAAAGTTTTAGAAACACTGGTTTCAAATACACAGTATTTTCTTCAATATTCTTACCTTAGAAATGCTACTTCGCATCTAATTTAAGAAAGCTACGAAAATAATGGTAATCAAGATAATATAATAAAGTACCACAACTTTATAGTGTTTCTTCAGAATAGTGTGTAACAGAAAAAGAAAAAAACATATAAGTGAGGAAAAAAAAGATCCATAATACTGTAAATTGCTGGTTCCTGTAAACTTGCATTTATACATCACATTATAAAAGCCATTATCCTTATGTATTGTTCGTGCAGAAATACACTATGATAATATAATTTTAAAAGTATATTTGTTTTCAGAATTTAATTTGAAAAACGTTTTGAGGGAAAAATATTGTTGAATTTTGAGTGTTGTTATTTTAAAAAAAAACATGTTGTTCAGTTGAATTGAACATGTTCAAGAAAACCCATTTTATAATCTGAAATTATTAATTTGGCAGTTAATTATTTTTATTTTAGAATTCAGTGTATAATTACAAACAGAATTTAAGGCAGTAGAACTTGGAGTGCATTCATTCATTCACAGAGCAAATAAGAATTAAGTCCCTACCATGTGCAGAGCACACCTGGATGAGGAGAGATTTCTGGGTGGGGCTGCAGTGAGACTCACGTCCCAGGCTGTCACATCATTTTATATAAGTGGTATATACTTAATTTTTCAAAAGTGCTTGAACTAGTGATGACAAAACCTGCTTAACTGGCTTGAAAATAAATGAAGGATATAGTTTTATTGCTTTTGAAATGAAATTTTAAAATGAACACAGAAGCAATTCCCTTCACTTCTGAATGTAACAGTCTGTGGAATCACATACAGGAAAGATCTCCATCCACATCTTGCTCAGCGTTACATCTCAGGCAGTCACAGGGACCAAGGCCCTTCAGTGAAAAAGAGCCCAGCATATGCTTAAGGGTCATCAAAGTCGCTCCTTTGCACATTCAGGAGATATTTATGGATCTTTTATTAGGACAGTTTTTATGGCCCAAGATTAAAAGTTAAAGCTAAATAGTAAAAGTAATGAAGATGTGCCTTTGGAGGGTCTAAGTGCTTTGTTTTCATTCCTTCCGTTTGTCATGGCCCATTGATTTTTGATGATGGCATTAAAAAAAAAAAAAAAAAAGATGCCTTGGATCAGTTTTGGAAGGAGACAGAGTATGAATTAACAAATTAATAAAATAGTGCATGCCCCAAAGATACTAATTTATATCTTCTATATAATGAGGAGGCTCTTTTGCGATGTGAAATTAATTTGTGGCACCTTTAACATTCTCAAGAAGTACAACAGATAATATTTGATGAAAGATTTAATTATTTGATCAGAGAAAATAAATGTCGAAATAGTGCACCAGAGCCCTGGGAATGTTTATAAGAGAAGCAATCAGTAGCAAATGGAACTTTTTGAGGCTCATCCAAGAGTTTGTTTTAGATTCTCAAGTAACTTATCATAAGGTTGTTACTATTGGGCAGGGACCTTGGATTCAAATTCAAAATGAAGCTTCATTTTATGATGAGTCAATGGTCCAGTGGAGGAAGTAAAATGGTAGGCTGCCTCTGAATATGCGTTGTCTGTGAATGCCATTGGTGTTTACAGATGCACAGAGGAGGTGAAAGGAAAAGGATCCCGTAGTCGAAACTTTTTTAGAAACACGGCACTTATTGGTCTGTTGTATGCAAATATCTCTTACACCTCTGTAAAAAGGGGAAAGAATAATAGTATTTTCCGAATTTATATCATGGCCACTTATCACTCACTCTCGTACTTTTTTTATTTTGTATTTTATGGAATAGCATTATATGCAACACCCAGGGGATAGATAGTTTTCCAAACTCATGTACCACTTAGCCCCCTTCTTCCCTCTTCCCCCTCTTTTATCATTTTGTGGGGCCAGCCCTCTCTGGAACATCCACTGGGAAACGTTTCTCACAGGAATCTGCTACTGGTCCTGATTCATACAGTAAGGATATTAAAATTGGCTCTTTTTAGAATATCCTTTAGTAATTAGTAATTAGATGATAGGGTATAATTAGCACATGACGTGCAACAGCTACCATTGAGTGTGTGCGTGAACAACTGCTTGGAAATCGCTTGTGAGTTCACTATTAGACCTGTGAAATGTTTCTCCTTTGGCATGTTTTCACTATATTTTTTCCCCCGTGTGTGGAAATAAAGAGCAGTGCAGTAAACTAAAAAGTAATAAACTTGTTATTATCCCAATCTACTCAAGGCCACTCTGGTAAATTGAGAGAAAGTGGCACCTCCCTCCCAGCCATCAGTGCCAATAACAACATCCTTGCGTGATGTCGCATACAGCAAGTTACTCCCTGCCCCAGGGCTAGGTAGCCAGGGTTTTCTGGTGCATTTAAGAATTGCATTTAATGTCAGTGAAAGTCTTGTTATATCTTATTAAGTGAAATGAATAGTTTAAAAAACAATATGTACAGGCTGGTTTCCTTGTTATAGAAAAATATAGGCATAGAAAGTGGATTTACATAAAATTGCTGTAAATTAGCTGCCTGCTTTCTGGCCTTTTCTCAACAAATACTGATTAAATATCAATTATGTGCCACTCACTGTGCTGGCGCTGGGAGTATAGCATAAAAAAAGATGGCTGTAGTCTGTGTTTTGGGAATTATAGGCAACTTTGTCATTGAAAAAAATTTTTTTTTGTACAGTTGAGCATTTTGTGAAATGAATTGGTTACTTTTATAATCAGAAAAAGCCTTCAAAGTGTGTGGAAGTTTAAGATATTGAAATTTCATTATAAGCCTGAGGCTAGGCACATAGTAGGGGCTCAATAAACACTTACTGAGTTATATGGAATTGGAAAAGCTTTGGAAAGCAAAAACTCAGAGAAAACACCAGCTCTTTTTATTTTCATTTATTTACTTTTAATGATTTGTTTGGCTCGGCAATCAGGGAGGGGCGGGTTCACACCACCTGTGTACTTCCTGGGAGGACCACCAATGACACATGCAGGCTCCACATACCCGCCTCTGACTGGACCCCGCAGTGCCTGGGTGACATCGGCTCGATCACGTCATAGTCTCTCCCCATCTCCCCACCTCAGCTTCCTTCTGCACCTGCCTCCACACCTGCCAGGCTCCACACTGCACTAAGCCTGCGTGCTCAGCGCTTCAGCAACAGTTTCTTCTGTAGAGGTGGCTTTGCAGAGGGCAAAGAGTTCCTCTTCCAAATAAGTCAGCACATTTACTTTAGGAAAAAAAAAAAAAAAAAAAAAAACAAGAAAAGAATAAAACTCTCCAATCTTGGCATTCTGGCAAAGTAGAAAGATGCCTGACAGTGAACCATCTTTGGCCAGCAGGAAATTTTGCTTCATTAGCTTTTTCTATCTCTCTCTTTCTCTCTCCCTTCCTCCCTCCCTCCCTTCCTTCCTCCCTTCCTCTGTCCCTTTGCCTTCCTCTCTCTCTCCTCTTTGGTTTCCTGTTTTTCTCCTTTCAGATAAAAATTTTAAAATCTTTAAAATTTTATTAAAAATTTCTCGGAAATTAAATGATAGCATGTGCTCACCACAGTCAGTGAAACTGTGCAAAAGAATAGCAAGAAACAAAATCCCTGACACCTCCTTTCTTTCTGCAGTCCCCCAGCCATGCCCTCTGCCCAGTGACCACAGCTGACAGCCTACCAGGAGCCTCTCAAACCATTCTCCAAGCTCTTCCATCCTTAAAGGGACATCTCTGGAAAATACAGGAGGGTTTTCTGTTTATTTGTACAAGAATCCTGCCTTGTTTATGCATTGTGCACTGCTTCTCACTTGCTTGTCTCTCTGACCAATATATCATGAACATCTCTCCAGGTCAATAGATAAAAGAGCTAACTCATTTCTTCTAATAGCTGCATAATATTCCATAGTCTGGTTAGTCCATGATTTATTGCAATTGGACTTCCATCCATTTTAAATTCTCATGTTCAGAGCTTTATGGGCATTTGGAAGCATTTTAGAAAATTGACATCATCTCTGTAAATGTATGGACTCAAATTTCCTCCCAAATGTCTGGATATTTAGAATGTCTTGCACCCTTCGTTTGTTTGTACACTCTTATTCCCCAAACATCATTTTCCATTTTGCACATGTGCCGTCTTCTCCTGTTCTTCTGAGCCCTTCCTATGTGCCTGCAGAATATATAGATTTTTTGCACAGGCAAAAGTCCAACTGAAAGAATACTTATTTAGCATAATTTAAACATGAGGGTTTTCTAATGCTACTTCCATTTAAATAATTCAAAAATTCGTAGCAAGGTGTCTGAATGCTACTGGAAGAGAGCTGTTAATGGATACATCATTGAAGGTGAAGACAAACTGTTATTCTGTCTGCAGTTGAGAAGTATAAGAACAAGATAAGATTAACATTGTCATTATTGGTGTTATGTTATCTGAACTATCTGTTTGCTCCTTCCTGGAATCGGATCTGATTCCTGAAAAATCATTTTTCCTCCTGTTTAGGGATGGTACATTTCAAGTGATTTTAGTTTTAACTGCATTTTTTTTTTTTTTTTTTGCTTGATATATATTTTAAAGTTTTATGAAAAAGTCTTACTCATGTTTCTTATTTATGGAATCAGGGCAATCATCTTTTAAATATGAAGCGCATATCTCAGAATATTAAAATCTTGGACTGCATTTATAGCAGCATGAGTCTTCTGAAATTGACATATCAAGGAACTTCTCTTCTATAATTAAATTACCTTTTCCTCAAACAAAATATTTATCCGATGTAACTTGATATCCAAATTCCTTTTCTTGATAAACCAGCTATCTCACACACACACACACACACACACACACACACACACACACACATCTTTATTCTTGTATTCTTGGTTTTCTACTGTATTTTAACATTTCAAGCATCCCGAGAAATAATAGAATGAGCAGTAGAAAATCACCAGAACTGAAATTATTTCCAGCTATGTTTAAATATGAATGTCTTGTTCGACTCATAGCATATGTATTTATGGCTGTGTGATATCATTATGGCATCGTAATGAATGTCTGCTGAATTATGTGGGATTCAATGGGGGATACAAATGGATTTGAATTCTGTAACTGTCATGCCGTGGTCCGAAGAGGATGGAAACTGAAATATCCCCCTGCATTAACACATCTGTCAGGCATCCTCAGCAGTCTGTGCGAGTCTCGTCTGTTGGAAGTGCGAGGTTTCATTGAGCCCATCAGGACAGGTGTTTAAAAAAAAAAGAGTCACATTTTGGAGCTTCTGAACTTGGCTTTTCGGTTTGCTTTACTCTGGATTCAGAACGATGCTGTACAGACTTAAAACATTTTTTTTCTAATTCTGCATGCTAACTTTAAATGAATTGACTAGGATACCTTATTATTTAGTCTTTATGAGTGAATGAGAATATGTGTGCAGAGCACGGAGATGGAGTGAAAAGAGAAGCGATGGTTATGAGTTTGAATTCTGATGCCTTCCTTACTAGCTGTATGCCCTTGAGCCAGAGAATTAAACACTTTGAGCCTCAGTTTCCTCAGGCTGCATGGGAACAGATAAAAATACCTACTTTCCAGTATTCTTGTGAGGTTCACATACAATGTGTCTGTAAATGGTCTAGCAAGTGCCTGTCAAATAGGAGCTTTATGTGCTGTTTCTGTTGTTGTTATTGTCATTCATATGATCTTTATATAAAACACACACAGTTCCCTTAGGAGTGATTGTTTTTTTTCCATTTTAACACAATGGAAACATCATTTTAGCCTTAGCGACACACATTTCTGAGCACCTAGATTTCACTCATTTAAGAAATATTTACTGGAAGCCAACTGTGTACCAGGCATGGTGGTAGCCTGGCAAGTCCCTGCCCTTACAGTGGTCACATTCCAGAGGAGTGGATACAAGTCCACTGGTCAGGATTCTGGCGAACAGACAATCATGTCCCTGCCTTCAGAGAGGTCTCCATCTTACCAGAACATTCCTGTTTCCTATGAGGGGTTTGGCTTTAAGGCAGAACTTTCTGTTAGCAGGGCGGCAGAGGAGCACATTGCCCATGACTTCACTGTACATAAAATGACATTTCAGCCCTGTCTCAGGGGAAGAGCATCCACGTGTGCCAGTTGGTACACACAGGCACTGTGGTTCATAACTGTGCTCTGTACTGTAGGAAAAGGTGGCTCATGCCACGTGGAGTGTCTGGTGAAACTCGCTTAACCCTGGTTTTATGTGCTAGATTACTAACTGCTTACTGAAGTTGATTAGTCTAATTTGCATTTAGCTTTTTTCCTAGTTTAATCTTATAAATGAGATAGCTTACAGATATATATATATATATATATATATATATATATATATATATATATATATATGATTTTTGAAGCAGGGCTGATGGGCTCCACTTACTAGCTGTGTGGACTTTGTGCCTCAGATATCTCATCTATATAATGGAAATAATAATATTACTTTCTTCAGCTAATTGTAAGGTGTTAAAATGCTTAGGTAAAGCCTAGGACATAATGAGGGCTACACGACTCTTTGCTATTGCTCTTTCTTCTTATTATTAATAAGTACATTGTTATGGCAGTATTCATCTTTAGGACAGTCATTTTTATTGCATTTTGGCTTAAATGCAATAAAAATCCATCCTCTGTCACTCACTTTATCCCCTCCTCTATCACCACCCCCCCATATAAGGTAAACCATGTTAACAATCTAATGTGTTTCCTTCTAAATTTTATGCTCATGTTTCATTTATATCCTACATATGGATATACACACAGATATACATACATAGTTAGGGTTTTTGAAATGTTTTCTTTTGGGTAGTTTTGCTTGCTAAAACATGGAATCATTTTATGCACAATGGTCTATATTTCTCTTTTCTCATCCAACCTTAGTATAATATTCTGTGATGTAGGCATACCATAATTTATGCAATCAATCCCCAAATTGAACATATTGAAGGACATTTCTTTAGTTTCCAAAGGTTTCTCCCTGCACTCCTGCTTGGCCTCAAATAGTGATACAATACACATCTTTGTTCATATGTTCAGACTGATGCTTTTATTTCAGTGGGATGGATTCCCAGGTGTGGGATTGCTGGGCCAGACTCTAAATTTTTAAAATGGATTTTTATCAGTCTAATGGATTGTGCTGAAGGGAGCCAAAATCTTGATAGAAAGACTCAACCTAGAGTGAATTTTTTAGATGTAAAAGTGGATGGTAATTAAGAGTACACACACTAAAAAGAGTAGTTTGACTAGCATATCACAGCATTAATTGATTATAATGTATGCATGACTTTTCATTCCAATATTTGAGGATAAAGAAGCAGGTGGATACCCTACCAGTTAATGTACACATATTTTGCACTGAAGTATTAGAAAGTAACTAACTTACCTTTGCTAATATTTTTGGAGAACAGAAATCATTAACGTGTCATCTTGATGCCAAACATCAATGAGTAATGGCTCACTAGATTGTCCTGTGGATAAGGATGCAAAAGCTGAGTCCAGATTGGTGTATGGACATACTAGGGGTAATGTTTGTTATGAAGGATGGGCTAAGTGGTGAAAGCATTGCACATCCATGCATTTACTACCCCTGTAACAGAATGAACACTTCACTGTCACGAATCCCAGAGGTAGAGAGTGGAACACCTCTTATGTGGACTGCCTTTTTATCCAAGGCCTGTTAAGATCCAGCATTTCTAAGCTGAGGGCAAGAAGGGGTGGTATGTGATGGGTGGGCTGTGAGTTTGCATTTTGCCAAGGAGCTAACAAGCAAAAGGAACCAAAAGAGCTCAAAATGAATAATGGTGTTGAATAGTCATTGGGGCCAGCAGACCTGGATGAAGGACTGAATTCAGCAGGGTGAAGGAAAGTGCCTCCAGACCCTTCCAGAAACACACGTCCTTAGTCTTGGAGGAGGATAGAGTTGATTCTGTTTAAATTCCCAGTGATACAACAACTTCTTCAATTAAAAATTTGTGACAGCCTATGTATATAATTTAATTCTTGATCCTATCAGATCTTGGAGAGTCATCAAGAGACATTTTGAGCATCTTCTCTGCTTTCAGAGATTACTTCTTAATGGAGCGAGTGGGTGGTGATAGAGATATTTCAGGGGAGTATCAGAATTAGGGGAATGTGGGAGAGGCAGAGATAGTTAAAAGGCATAGACCGCTCTCATATTACGATGCTACTGGATGAGTAAAATTGGGGGAATCATCTACCCCTTAGGATTTCTTTTTTGAAAAATCGACAGAGTTTTACTTATATCACAGGGCATTCATGCAGGTTAATGAATTGAATGTGCTCATATGTGCAAAGTAAATTTGGAAGAGGCTGGGAGTCATACTATTGGTTTCTAAATTAGTTTGTTGGCATTACCAAGACGCTTTCCTTTCTAAGTGTCCTTTTATTTCACTACTATTGAAAAGAGTAGCTCGCAAAGTATTAGGTAGTATTTAGTTAATGCTTTAAGAAAAAACAACTTTTTTTTTAAAGCAGAGCAAACACAGAAGAAAATGCAGTTTACCCTAAACTCTAGACTCGAAAAAACTGGGGTGTGTGTGTGTGAGTGTGTGTGTGTGTGTTGTTAGGTTGTAGAGCGTGGTGGATATTTGTCTAAATTTTATTGCTGTGTAAATAATTTTGGTACTGGAGGTAGGTAAAGTGAGCATTTGAGAATCATGACAAATTTTGCAAATTTTTAGGAAACTGAGGTTCTGGGAGGTTAAGTAATTTGCTTGTGAGTCACCTTATAGTGAGAAGTAGGGCTATCTGCAAACCACAGCTGTCCACATCTAAAGTCCATGTTCCTTCCACATATACAAGGCTATGGAGGAAAAGGGAAAAGATAGAAGGCCTTTTTTTTTTTTTTTTTTTAATTCAGAAGTTGAATTGAGATTCATTCATCTTTGTCCTTCTTTACTATGGCTGGAAGTAGATTCACAAAACCTGGAAGTAGTTGGAAAATGAGGCTTAGAATGAAAAACAAATCTGGCTAAATTAAGAAGTCATTCTGTTTAATTGAAA
The DNA here is from genome assembly GCA_028627145.1 of Eidolon dupreanum. Lineage (NCBI taxonomy): Eukaryota > Metazoa > Chordata > Mammalia > Chiroptera > Pteropodidae > Eidolon > Eidolon dupreanum. Next base: position 111,172,210 of record CM053508.1, on the reverse strand, counting down.
GATCGTTCTGTATTAAAGGAAAACAAAACTCTTATTCTTTGAGTGTTTCTTAGATCTAGATTTTTCCCATAAGTCTCCATTCACATTTCTGGAAGTTTTCTTCTGTGTCAAATGGTAATAACTCACTCAACTCCTGGGCTCTGCCTGCAATCTCTTCCTCTGTCTCCGATGTCACTCCTCTCTGAGAAGCTATTATATGACCTCCAGATCTCTCTTTGACTCCCTGTATTACCATTAGAAGACATCTACACTGGGAAATCGCTCAGTTCCTGTTTTTGATTAATATTTTATCAGCTGCAAGAGGAAATGGTATTCTATAGCAACACTAATAAGTAATTGAGCAGATGAGATGCTCTTGCTAGCTTTGGTAAAAAGTACAGGCAAGGTTACAAGCAAAGAGCTCAGGATAATAAAATCAGGTGTCTGAATTGAATATCTGGTAGGGTTAAGTCTAACACTAGTGCGAACAAAAATCAAGCACTATAAATTCTTTTTGATCATTGGCTTACCATCCTATATTCATTGATGGTAATAATAATAGTAGTAATAATTATTACCTTCATTTAATGTCACATATATAAGCCAAAGGCCCTAAAATGTTAATTTTTAATGGTGTTTAATATGTACAAATTCAGGGTTATTAAGTGGACCTCTGTAGACTGGATACACTGCAATACCAAACAAATGCTGAAAATTCCACTCACCCTCCTGTATTCAAATGGTTCTAAAGGAGAGGAAGTAGTGTAGCCATCACTAATAATACCATCCGGTAATTACCGAATCATAAATGTTTGGGGAGCTGAAGGTCACGGGCTTAGTAGCAATTCTAGTCTGTCCTTGTGCATTTTAAATGCTTGTATTCTGTATCCGGGTGGTGGTATTTTAATCCCCACTGGACAGTCTGATGCGGGGGAGGGGGGAGCGGGGGGGAGGGGGAAGAGTTATTCTTACATATTTATTTTTCTTCATCATGGGTGAAAAGATTTTTTGTTTTTCATAATGTGCTGGGGACAGGCTTTCAGTAAATGGAAATGATTTTAGCACTTCGCAGTCAGGCTTCCTTGTAGAAATATGCGACATTTCCCTTCATGCATGGTGTCCAGCATGGAGCGTCTGATTTATGAGAACATGACCCTCGGGGCATCAGGAAACAGCTGCTCACACACTCCCCGCGGGAGGCCAGGATCTCATGGGAGGCTCAGGATACATCCAGGAGCTGGAGTTTTAGGGTAAAAAATTGCAGGTAAGAACACAACACTATTTTAAGAAACACCAGTGGATTTTTTTTCTTTTTTTTTTTGAGTATTTTATTAACATTTGGTACTGTACTCAAGCACAATTCACTTAGGTTTGTGTTTCTTGTGTATCACATGGGAACTTTCATTAAATTGTGGCAATTCCAATTTGTTCGGTTATCAAGTCAACATCAAATAACATGAACCACGTTTTAGGCTGCAAACCTCACTTAGTAAATCTCTGATGCATTTGGGCTGATTCCCTTTTTCGTGCTTTCTTCTCTTTATAAAGTTACCATTTTATTGCAAAGGTACTGTTATTGTTGGTTTTTAAGGGAAATTGTCATGATATGTTTGACATGGGAACCAGAAACAGCCATTATGGATGATAATGCAAACATGGCTGATGCTTTTTTGTTGTTGTTTAAAATTATTTTCCACCAGATACTTCCTTCACAATCTCCCATCATTAAAATCCAAGTTAATTAGTAAAATTTAATGAGGTAGAGATTTCACATTTGGCTTTGAACTAATGAGTTATTAGCAATTTAATAAATAATTTTTCATATATATTAATGAAGGTTAAATGAATTAATCATTTAATTTCTTTTGATAATACATATGTTTTCTGATAAGGGTAAATAGAAAATATTTGCCTGCATGAAATAGTTCCTTTAGATCTTCCTTTTGGTCAGGATTGAGTATCAAAACGCTCTGCAGCCTCCACTGTATTTTGTAGAGGGAGAAGATGAAGAAAATGCAGAAAATGCCAACAATATTTTCTCTTTAAACAGTATCCTCCAGTTCTAGGACCCAAAAGCATTCTTCTAAGTTGATGGCAGAAGTGTCTTTTCCATTTGGTTTGGATTCCTTAGACGGAGCAGTTTTAACTCTGTTTATATATATTTCAGTCTCACTCTGCACCTGACAGAGTGCTCAGCCTTTTTATTTATTTTTTTATATGTTCTTATATTTAATCTTTATAACTTAATGTAGAGGGTGTTCTTTAGTCCATTGGTTCTGAATCAGGGACAGTTTTGCTTGTCGGGGGACAGTTGGCAATGTCTGGAGACATTTGTGATGATCACTTCTGGGGGAGTTGGTGAGGGCGTGGAAAAGGTGTTCCTGGCATCTAGCGGGTCAAGGCCTGGGATGCTGTTAAGCATCCTGCAGTGAACAGGACAGCTCCCACTTCAAAGTGTCAGTAGTGCCATTGAGAAACTCCACTCTGTCCTGTCATGAAAGACTCAAAGTGGTTCTGTCACTGGACTAGTAATTGGGAGGGATGGAGATTTTAATACAGCCTAGTACTGTTTCAGCCTCTTTTACTATGGGTAATTAGCAAAGAATTAACAGCAGAAAATTGCTCTCACCAATGCCCATCTAGAAAGCACTCTCATTCAAGGTGCTAATTAGAGTGTTTTGTTGCCAGTAAAAACAAGAGTCAGATTTCATGATTGATTCATGATCATTTTAAAATTAATGCTCCTATTATCATACAAAGTAGTGGTAAGTGGAGGTAAGAGAATTTTTGCTTTGGGATACTAAGTCAACATTACAGTAAACACACAGCTAACCCATTTATCTCTGGCTTAATGCTTTGTTGTTTCTTCCAAGCACTTCTTAGGTGCCTCTGGGCTTTTTAACATTCTTTGGCAGTTGTAATTTATTAATTGATTTTTAAATTTGGCTTGTGAAAATGAACTTTATAGTTAGAGGTTTGAGGAGAACGAAAAGGCCTATTTGATTTTTAGAGGCTAGTTCTTCATTTTTAGCTTTAGGGAGCAGTAGGAGTCACATAACCTGAGGACTCAGATCTTAGACCCCTAGCTTCCTCATGGCTTGGATGAAGAATCAGTTGCCCAGAAAAGGACTTCCCATCATATAAATTTTAATAAGAATCAGTAATATTAAGTGGCCCCTCCTCGAAAGCATCCTAACATAGCCTCATAGAGGTAAGCTCTCCTGTTGAATTATTTGCAGAGGTTCTTATTTGTGCTCAGTTTTGTTTTGTTTTATATTTTGTCCCACGACAGTCTGATGAGGGCTTCTCGGAATGTTTTTAAATGCATACCGTAAAATACCTAGGATTACAAAAGGTACCAATTATACTTAAATGTGGTTCTATCTGTGACCCCAAGTCATGTTTTAAAGCAAAACTAACATGTGATGCTAATCATAGTTTTAGAAATTTAACTCTCTAAGAGGTTTGTTGTGAATGTTTCTATGTTGATATCTGAAATTCTTTGTCCTATGAAATCTAGTCTGGTGAGCTCTGTATTTAGCTACTGATAGAGGTTGTGATTATAATAATTTTAATACTTATAGACTGCTTGTAATATTACTGTAGTGGTGCTAAACATTTTATAGTACATTATCTCATTAAATCCTGATGTCCTTCTAAGGTAGGTTATGCTTATTCGATGGGTGAGAACACTCAGGCTTAGAGAAGTGATAATTACAATCCATATTTGGAACTAGAATTTCCAACCAGTACAGTCTGAAATCCCTTCTCAATGAATTATCTTCACTTCATTAATGCTGATTACATTTGAATTTGTTGTGGTTCTGTGGAGTTGTGTATATCTTCTATGACTTGGCATATGTTTCCTAGAGGAACTTCCTAGGTTTCTCCAGATTCTGATAGCCAGAAAATAGGCAAACTAAAACAAGATCTCAGTTTGGCTTCCCAGCCTGAAGGTAAACTTCCACATTCAGCAGTCCCAGGAGGGCGTGTGCCGAGCAGGGAAGAAAACGCAAGGGTAGCATTTCCATTCTCCAAGAAGAATAGTTTCCTGAGTGTTTCCATTTGTTTTTCCTTAGGATGAGAAGGAAGGAAGTGAAGCCCTTTTCTAGGCCTGCCTTATAGGATTGTTCCTTTGATTAAATTATGCAGCCTGTTTGGTTAAAACACCTGTACAATAAGAACATGATTATTAACACTGATATCTAATCTAAAACTGTGATATTACACCAGAAATTATCTTTTGTATTTTGCTACCCATTCTTTTAGTTTTCCCCAAATGTATAAAGCTGGATAATTAGAGAGAAATTGTTTAAGCCTGCCAATTACAGGAACTTTTTCAGTCTTTTGCTGTCTACAATCTATCTACTTTTGTAACTTCTCCTGGCAGATTCAAGTAGTGCATTTCAGTTTAGATTTCCATGTACAGGAGTTTCTTTGGACAAAATTGCCAACGGAATACGCTTGAATATTTAGTAGCTGATTTCAAAAGGACATCATCCAGATCTTTAGGCCCCTGATTTTACTTCTAAACATTGCTATGTTTTCAAAACACAGTGTCCTTTTCTCACCAAATGAAGCAAGGCCAGATAACATATTGCTCTCTCAACCAGTCAGTCCTCATGTTAATGATGCAAAGAATATTTTACACAAGTTATTCTCGATAACAATAGGCAGGACCTTTGTTAGTGGTCAGTCAAGAAATGCTGGAATATTTTTGTGTGTGTGTGCATCGCCTATGGAAAGAGGAAAAGGTTTCCTAAGGTTATTTTGTTTGAGAAGAAAGCACTAAGTAGCGTGAAGGGCCTAGCACAATACTGTAAATTATGGGTAGGCACACTAAACATTTAACAACGAAAGCTTCCAAATACAATCAAATTAATACTTGCTAATCAAAGGATACTTAAAAGTACAAAGAATATCAGTCAAAATACTCATTGCCTCACCCTTCAAAGGAAATGACCTTGAACTCTGGCTACTTGTGCTAAACTTGGATTTAAATCAGAACCACCTGGAGGTGCTTGTTAGAAATGCAGATTTCCCCATTCCACTCTGGATTTCTTGATTCAGAATCTCCCGGGTTGGGAATAAGCTGTCTGTCTGCTTCTTGAGATCTCACCACCTGATTCTGAGGCCACACTGATTAGAAGGGTCTGCTCTCTGACATAAAAGTTTGTGAAATCTTCACCCCGTTCGAGGAACTTTGTGTAGACACCCTCAATAAGCAATGGGCGGACAACCAGTACACACACACACATCATGGCTTAGCCTCTTTATTTTTCATAAGAGAATATTAACTGTCCTTCTGCTCACCCAGTTGCCAAATGCTCGTGGGTTCTGCCCGTATTTGGCAACAGAATATCTGCACTGGCAGTTTTTGCCAGCAGTTGTAACTGCAGATCTCTGCTCTCCAATACTGATCAAACAGTTGCTTTACTCAAGGAGAATTTATCCATTGCCTTTTATGTTCGAAGTTTAGCTTTAGAACAGACGAGATCACCAAGAAAACAGGATACTTGAATCACATAGTTTGGACTCAAAACTGGTGGTTATTATCTCATCAACTATGTATGGAAAATGAGCAAGCGAGAGGGACAAAAGTAAGGAGTGCCTTTTTGCTGGCAATTTGTTGGTTTCTTGGGGTCGATGTGCACAAGTCCCCAAGCTGTGGGTGACACGACTGTGAGCCCCGTGGCACCACTGGATGGGGGCTGGTAGGTTAGTGACACAGAGCTGGCACTGCAGGCAACATTTCGTGTTTCTCCCCTTTTGGACAAAGGGGTCTCTCCTTATCATGTATTTTTGGTGTTTGAAATTCCCAATGAATTGGTCATGCAGCTGATAAACCTTTAACAGACTCTCTGAGGTGAACTTGGGCATTTGAAAGACTTGTAGAGCGAGAAATGGCAAGATATAATCATGGGCTTTTCTAAATGTCAGAACTATGGGTTTTCTACTCATTTAGAGCTGTTTTCCTTCTGTCCGCATTATGCCCAGGCCTAACTCTAACTTATCCTTTAGGTCTCATTATTCTTATAGAAAGTCTTTCCCAATCTTAGAGGACTAAGTTGAGTGACTCTCCTGGACGTTCTCACAGAGCTTTCTAGATGCCCCATCACACTTAGCACACATGATCATCATGTTTGTCTACATGTTCGTCGGAGAAATGCACTGTTCAACTCCATAAGCCCCATGAGGGCAGACATGCATCAATCTTGTTAACATTCGGACCCCCAGTAATAAGCATAAGGCCAGATACAAAATAGTAACCCTATAAAGATGTGCTAAAATTAAGAGATGAATGCTAAGAGAGAGTTCTAAGAAAGATGCACATAAGCCATTGTTATAATTCAAATCGTATTAAGAAAATTAATATTAGAATTGTTGAATCCCTGAGTTAAAAAGAAACATAGAAATTCTTACCTGAAGTGGACACCCTAGATGTATTAACTGTGCAAATTTGGGCAGGAGGCTGCCCCTCTCTGCATCTCCTCATATCAAAAATGGAAAAATGCTATCTTCCTCAGAATATTATGAAGTTTAAGTTAACCAGTCAGAACAGATCAGCTTGCACAGTGCCTGGTACATTATAGGTGCTCAATAAACACTAGCCATTCTGCTTGCATTTTTAAATTCTGATGGCTCATTGAGACTTATGGTGAAAGATGACAACTGTAATTTCTCTGAAACTCGATTTTGATTTAGATATTCACAGCATTTAATTTTCATCATTAAAAAAAATTGAAAACGATAGTTTTGACTGATTGGACCCAAGGGTGGAAGAGTACACAGTGCACAGAAAGAAAAACATCCTGCAATCTTAGAAGGAGAAGGTGAAAATAAAGGATAATGGCCCTATGTGGAGGCCATTTGTCTCCTGCCCTCTAGTCTAAATAGTGATTCTCTCGAAAATACGGGTTTTGAAAGAATGCCCTGCAATATTGCTTTATATTGTGACTATAGGTTGATAGTCCCCAACCCCCAAGTTCATGTCAACTAGGAATAATTGCAAAACTTGTTTATGTCTCATTCTGTCTCTTCTCATGTCATCCCTTCCCTGTTTTGAAACAATCCTGCATGGAACTTCTCCTTACGCCACAATCAGAGGCTGCAATGGACACGTTCTGCTCAGGGAGATAACATCATCTGCTAATTCTGCTTCTGCCATCAGAGTCTGAGTGATCAGTGATGGGGACCAAGGCTGGATTAGGTCTCCCGTGGCCCCCTCTTTCTGAGTCTGGGAGATGGATGATATGGGTAATCACTCCCTGCTTTATCTTCTCCCAATCTCCTTACTGCAGCTCGAACTACTCACTTTTATTGTTCGGGAGCTAATTGTAGGATTCCATTTCTCCAAAGAGAAGTCAGGAGAGGAAAGCACTGTTCAAAGAGCTCTATGACTCTTTCGCACATACCCTGCCCACACTCCACCTTGAAACAGAGGGTAAGTGGACAAGCAGTGAGCCCTTGGAAAAAGCCTATCTCGGTTGGCATATTCTGACTCTTGTTGATAAGGGAGATTAAAATGATCTCTTCTTTCCTGTAATCATTGAGTGTATGGTATTTTTCACAATGCACCTGCAGAAATTCTAACAGTGCTGTTTCCTTTGGCAAACGTGGCAGGGAAAAAAAAATCAGATATGGATGAGAGAGAACGCATCTCTACAACTTTCTGGAGGTGTGACTTTGAGCAAGGAATTTAGACTTTCTGGGACTCCCTTTCCTCAGTGGTAAAGTGGGGATGATTAATTGCAAGTAGGCCAGGAATTCCTGCATGCAAGAATCTAGCACAGGTGCTTGATATACACTAAGCATTCAGTAAATGTAAGCTCTCAACATTTTTGGTGTCAGCAGTGGCAGTGGGAGCTCTGATGAAGTCATTTGGAAGTTTAGAGCTAGTGTTTATAAAGTACCTACCACTGTGCCTTGTATACACTAGGCATTCATTAAATGCTGTCTAGCATTATTATCCTGAAGTTTAAAATACATGCAGCATGACATAAAACATTGTCATTAGACAACATTTTCCCCCCATGGCATATACATGCATTTGAAAATGTCATTGGGTATAATTTGGCACCACTCTCTTCACGTTTGTCCCTATTAAATTAAGTTTTTAGTGTAAATGTCTTATCCTTCATGAAACTGTATGTTTTCACCAACAGTTATTTCAGGGTCTGATGTGCTCAGCCAAATGAGTACATGATCACTGAATCCATCAAGAATGAGCATGATCAGTCCCACGAGACAGAGGCTGCCCCCAGTAGGCCATATAGTGGGCTGGTCTGGAAGGTTGTAACCTTCTGTCATTTGAGGAACTGGCTGCACAGGTGACCCTTGACTGCAGCTTCGTGCACTGAGCTGTGCGTGCACTCTTGCACTCTCTGCTTCAAGCCTGCTGACTCTTTTGCTCTTCTATCAACTTCCTTCTGCCAATGTATATCCCAGTGCTGACAGTGGCCAAGGACAGTGCTATTCCAGTCTTCCCCATTATGTCTCAGCGTAATATCAATGCAGTCCAAGACAGACCCATGCAACCCTAAGTAGGCATAGGGTTCTGATTTCTGGTGTTGAAAATCAAGATGGGAAAGGAAGAGGAGAGGAGGATGATGAAGAATGATGAGGAAGAGTAGTAGATGACTTGCCTCTAGTTTTATGTGGACTATTTTTTCTCTTGGAGTTTTCTTCTCTGTGTAGTCTGACCAGAGCCCTCAGCATAAACAACAGAAGCACTCACTTTGTGTTGGCTGAAGGCCAAATCTTTTAAATATCAATGTCAACTTCCTCTCCTTTCTCTTTACCTTTCATTCATCCAACCATCCACCCATCTATCCATCCATCCATCCATCCATCCATCATCTATTCATCTATCATCCAACTCAATCCTTAATCCCAAAATACCCCCATGGTATATGATGTACATTTTCCATGTGGGTAAGTGCAGGTTTAGGAGGATGTAACCTGTTCTCAATCATGCAGCTCCTAAGAGGTAGAGGTGGTTTTCTCACTGACTGTAGATACTGAGCCTAAAATTGCTATACCCACTGCCTTTCAACCGAACAAATGATGTTATTTCATTCTTCTCATCACCACAGTGTGATTTACATTTTCTCTTGTGTCTTGTAATCTGACTGGTCGTGCTGACGTGGGCAGCGGGGAGCTACACCATGGCACTTGCAACTGGATACAAATCCATCTATTAAAATAAAAACTCAAGCACAGGCAGGGACAGGGAGTTTAGTTATGCTCTTGTTGTTTTTATAGCTGTTTTGAGGACTGGAGTTATCATCCCAGTTCCCATTCCCAGTTCATGTCGGGGATAAGGGTAGGTAGGGATGAAGCAAGGTTTCCTTTGGAATGGGGAGGAGACTGGATCAGGGCAGCTGGCTTTGTGTGAGTTTGGAGAGGGGGAGGGTAGGAGGGTATAATTGTCTGCCCATGTGGACAGCCCTCCAAAATGGAAAGCCACTGACCTTGGCCTCCTCAGGAAGGTTGTCGGAGGCATGAGTCAGGGCCCACTTTTCCATTACAGCAGCCCTAGCCTATCTCTGAAGCGGCCTGCTGACAATCAGTAAATGAAATTCACCTTTCCCCCAATTCCTGAAAACTGAGAGATGAGGGTTGAATTACAGGGGAAATCATGGACGTTGACATTTGAACATGGAATTTTGAGCTGTACAAATGGGGGAAATCATTTTATTTGGTAGAACAAATTTAAGTTCGGCAGCTACCTGAAAGAAAATTAAGTTGCTGATTACAAGTCCAATTCTCTGGCCTTCTGAAGAAGATAGATTGTAATCTTTAATTAATCTATCACTCATGCCAAAAAAAAAAAAAAAAAGGGCAGGGCGAGGGATGGGGCAGAACACTGTTCATATCACATTTATTTTGTATGGCTGGGGCTGTGTTCGGAAGCCCCGATAGCAGTATCTAAGCATGGCTGCCAGCGCCTTATATGTTTACTTCTGTTTAGTATTTGAATTTCCCTGTGAGTCTTAAACCTCTGTGCAGTGTGCAAGTCAAGGTCTGGTGTGTGCATTTTGGCCACAGGCATTGTAATGAAGATGAAATGACTATAAGGATGACCTTTCTGTGCCTTTGTCTGGAGCCAGCCCTTCTCTTTAACTGAACACCTTTCCACAGAACATGTTCTGAACTCTTGAACTGCTCATTCCCTTCCCTGAGCTTATTGCTCAAGCTGCAGTTTGTCATTATGTGCCTCCAAAGACCGTGTTTGCTCCGTTTGACATCGAGACAGAATTTTTCATAACTCTTTACTAGTCATAAATTTGATTGTTAAGGGACCAGGTTAATCTTATTTCTAATACCAGCATCTGATTTTGAAATCCTGATTTAGGAGCACTTTTCTTTCTGCTACCTTCCTAAAACATAAGGCGGAAAAGTATAAAATATGTCACCTGATATTGGAGGATTGTTTATTTCTGTTCATTTTGTACTGAATAGTACCTAAGAGATGCATTTGAAAACTTATCTTGTTTAGATGTTTCTTCTGTTGCAATTTCTTTCATTACTTGAAATAGTTGCTTTGGACAGCAAGCAAAGCAATGCCCTTTCACGGCTGGGGGTTAGGTCGAATGAGGAGTCTTGGTAAGGAAGCAATTTGGAGACCACAGAAGCATCTTGAGACAGGAGTCATTTTGTGTTGCATAATATTTAAGGAATTGGTACCCTTAGTATCTAATATCTCTTTTTCATAGCCACTTACATTTTATTGAAATTGTTTCATTGTTTCTTCTCTAGCATGACACATAGCAGGTGCTCAATTAATACATGTTGAGCTGAACTACAGCTTATAGGTTAGTAATTAGGTGCACAGACAAAATCTTGGTAGCTCTATGAAGTGGGGACTCATTTCTGAGGATTAATTGAAATAACTCACAAAAATAACCAGCACTCTGCCTCTCTGCTTGGCATGTGGTAGGTACTCTTGTTACAGAACCTACTATTGTAGTTCCAGTAAGAAAACATATGGCACTATTTAGAAGGAGAAGTTACGGTAGAATTTTAAAGAGTGTATTTCTCTTAAAGTAAGCAATTCTGTATTGATAAGAAGTGGGCACAGAATAAATGCAAAATATTTAGTTAATTCTTGTTGACAGAAGTAGGGCTTTAGGTCCAAAGATGTATTTTAGGAGGCACACAGATGCATTTTTAAAAATTTCTAAGCTTTCTTCCATGTATAGACAGATTTGCAAATGTGACATATATACAAATTGTACTTGCAGTGACCCTCGGGGAAATAAAATTTCTGCAGTTTCCCAAAGTATGTTTTCCCTCCAAAGAGAATCAGCTGGTTATTACCAATGCTAATGTAGGGGTGAGGTGCAATAGACAATCTAACACAGGAGACAGACTCCCAAACATTTGTACTTGATGTTCATTTTCTTTATCTTGATATTAATTCACCTCTATTGAGCAGTTTACTCTCTCTTCATAGATAGAATCAGATCTAGTATAAATTTATAACACCACACTTAGATTGAAATAGAAATTTCTCAGTTCACAATCGTTCTGGCTCCTATTTTCAAAATACCACCTCATCCTCCCCCAACACACACACACACACACTCCAAGCCACACCCCAATCTCAGAAGTAGAATCAACAGTCCTTTCTGTTTCCACCAATACAATTTCTCTGGCTTATGACCTATGGTCAGTGTCTGTCTGAGAGAATGATGTATTCATATATTTAGATATGGTTGAAAAAGCCAGTGGTAACAACAGAACCCAGACAGGACTAGTGTCCTGCCGCAAGGAACAACAACAACGACAACAAAACAGAATCACAAACTCAAGTGCTTTTTATACGTCAGTTGTCAAGGGTGATCACTGACTCGTTTAAATACAATCTTGATTCTTTGATTCTAAACATCACATTGGGGTTGCTTGGATGTTGATTCTCCCGTATATGTAAAGTGTGTGATATCCAAACACATTTGCTGATGGCAAATATATTAGTCCTTGCACATGGGCATAATTGATATTCATGAAAAAACACTGATTTAGGGTAAAAGAAGGAATGGATTAGTTTTGTTTTTGGCATATGAGCAAAATGTCATTCGCCAGTTATGCATTAATGCTGATGTACACTACGGGTCTCTGACTATGGAACATGCCTACGTCACATCTGCCGATAGTGGCTACATCCCTGTCTGAGCAGTGAGCTTCTCAGTTCCTATGAGCTTTTACTTATTTTAGCCAATGGAGATTTTTATGAGAACTATGGCCCCCACTGTTACACAGTTGATTATTGTCAATTGAGAGTGGTGATTAGATATAATTAATTTAGACTTTTGAAAGGCCTTTGAAAACATTCAATGAGCTTAATGTGTTTTGAGAACTTCAATTTAAGTGTGAAAAGCAGTTTACAAAATTGCATGTCCTGTATGAATCTACCTTTGTTTCCAATACATACACATAGGTACACACATAGAAGACACTGAAAGAAACACACCAAGATAACTAGAGCTGGATAGATGTAATTTAGTTGTTCAAGGTTAAGTTAATAAATTTTGCCAAAGAGCCTTGGATTCAAATTCTGCCTCCATAATTAGTTGGCTATGAGATGTGACATTGGACAAGCAATTTAGCCTTGGTCCATGTCCAAGTCCTTATCTATAAAGTGGCAATTGTAATAGTACCTGCCTCCTAGTTTTATATGCAGGTGAATTAGGCAAAGATCTAGGAACTCAAAAAATGCACCAGTCAGTATTACTTGTTCCATTTCTGCTTTTTTCCTTCTCTCCTTGTCTGATTTTTCTCTTTTCATGAATGTGTGCTATTTTTGTAATACAAAAAAATTAAAAAGTAGTGCAAGTTTTTTGTTTTGTTTTTAAAAATCAGCTAAAGGCTTGTGGGACTGTTTTCATGGATTTGTGTTTTGCTTGAAGCCAGTTACCAGAGGGCCTCTCTAAACCCAGGATAGAAAAAGTATGAATTGAGCAGACCCCACTTGGGTTTAATCTTCATGATTTTTCTAAAGTAATGCTACTGGAGAAATCTTGCAAATTTCCTTTAGCACTAAACATTTCAAGATGTGAAATGCAAGCTAACAGAAACCATCTATAGGTACAATTTGGGCCTTCCATAAGTGACACTGGCTACATAATCCCCCACTATGATCTCCTGATGCCATTTTCCTCAGTGTAGATTCTTGGGTAGGGATGAAACTGACTTTGTATGAGGCGATGGGCTCTGTGTTCTTAAAGCTGGAAAACGTAAAGTATCACACACAGTATAAAAATTCAGAGAAAAAAGAGGGACAATCTGAAGAAGGCAGGAGTGGACATTGCAGGAACTGTTTCCTTGCTTGGATTTTGAATTTGATCTTTTGTTTTTTTTTGTTTTTTTACAGTCAAGGTAGGAAGCAAACCACATTGCATGCTATTGTCAGTTTTCAGGGAATGAAAACTCTGTAACATAAGGCAATGTGCAGAGGTGAACATTTTTCCTGGAATTGAACTTCAGCAGATACTTCCTTCTCAGGTCCATTTGTGAGGCCTTGGGTAATCCAGTGAGCACAGTTGTTCTCAACTGTGATTTTATAAAAGGCACCGAAGTTCATTTCAAATAGTTCTTGTATCAGCTTCCTAAACTGGTAAAACCCTGAATCAAAATTTAGCAAAGCCATTTCTGCAAGAAGCAGAGATAATAAGCTCCAAGTGCTTGCACGTTCTGTCTTTCTTTCAAATGCAGGGAAAATCAAGATGGGACTCTCAGTTAAAGTCCAGATAAGGGGCCTGAGAGCCATCACCATCTGATCCCTGAGGACATTATCCCAGCCTCTTTCTGTAGCCAGAACCAAAAGTGAAATGATAAGATAGTAGAAGCAAAATAGTAAACACTTTTCTCTTTTCTGATATAAAAGTTTATGTGTATGTTGCGTGTGTGTAGAATGGAGGTGTGAATGGGGAAAAAATGCTATTTAAGCATAGTGTACATTTTTTATTTCTTGTTCACTTTATATGTCTAAGGTGGGTTGGCAAGGTCCCTGCATACACAGACACTCAGGAATCCAGGTTGATGTCTCTATTGTCTCATAGCTACACCATCTCACACGTGACCTTCTTGTTCCCCACGGGAGACAGTCACAACAGGCACTATATGCTTGTAATATCACATGTCATTTCCAATCGATAGCGTATTGGTCAAGCCAATCACATGATATTGTAGAGGGTAGGAATGTGTAATTTACTCATGGACCTAGAAGGAAAGAAAATTAGATATATATGCAACTTAAGTCTTTACTAAAATGATGCTTTTTTTTTCCTACAAACAACTAGGGGGCTCTATTGTTGGTTGATACCATTGAATCTGGGAATAGAGCAAATGACAGACTTTTGTACAAAACCCCATTATACTAGACCTAAGGTCTTCTATATAACATTTCATAGGAAATGTTACTATGTGCAGGGGATAGTGAACTTAGGAAACTTATGCTTCAAAAGAATATGTGAAAAACTACTTTTGAATAAAGTGAAGGCACATTTATGAGTGGTAGATTTATGGTGGAGTGATTGTGATTATGTTCCTGATCTTTCATGTTAGATCTAAGGAGGAAGAACACGTCCCTTCATAAATGGTTTCTTGGTGCCACAGGTGAAAACTAGCGTTGGTTGATGGGTGGGGTCTGGCTCAGTGTAACTTTTGGTTGGCCTTACACATTGCAGGTTTCCATTAAAGTAAAAGAAACATTTGAACCTAGAATCTATAGGCTTTTAGCAGAAGAATGAGAGTTAAAATGTCTTAGAGACATTTTATAGGTATTTTAAGCTAGTAATATAGTCAATATTATCATCAAATGATAACAGGAGACATCTCAGGTAGCAAAATACCACTGTTTCAGCTGGGTGCTGGTTCAAATGTATAAAATAGGAAACCCAAAACAACCTTGGCTTAAATACATAATGGCTTATTTTCTCACTTAAAATAAGGCCCGTACTGACTCAATGGTTCCATGAAATCATCAAAGGCTCCTTCTGTTTTTCTGTTCTATCACTCTCAGTAATTTGGCTTCTATCCCCAAAAGTTCACCTCTTAATCTAAGATGGCTCCTGGAACTCCTAACATTATGTTTCATTTGAATTGCAAGCCACAGAAAACAGGAAGAAGGGGGAGGCAAGACGGATGAAGCTTCCAGCTGAGTCAGTTCCCTGAAGGAGTGTTCCAGAGGTGCAGCTCAGTACTTGGTAACATCTCATTGGCCAGGACTGAGTCGCATGGCAAAATCTAGCTGCAAGGGATGCTGGGAAGTATAGTTTTATTTTGTTTTGTTTTGTTTTCGCTGAGGGCATTATTCCACTGTATCACTAACCTTCTGATACTAAGGAAAAGGGAGGAATTAATATTTTTCATTTTTTCTTGCTATCTCACAAAATCATCTTACTACTTGTGTTGAGTGCTGCCACCCACATGGCCGCCCAATAACCTTGAGAATGAACCTCTCCCATCCCTCTCACAAAATATATCCCAGATATCACAGACACTGTGATTAAAAGTAGGGGAAGTTTATCTTTGGTACCTCTGTCCAGACTTTGTATACCTCTGTTTTACTTCCTGGATTCCTCTTAGAAATCCAGTGGTGCCATTTCCAAGTCTTATGCTATAGTGCCTACCAGGCTTACCCTCCGGACAGTATCCTGTGCTCCCAACTTGCCACTTCTTCCTCCTTTATTCATTCTATCTCATTGATCTCAGATAAGAAAAAAAAAAAAACAATAAAATGCAACCTAGTTAAATTAGGCTGCCCATTTCTATTACTATTCACATGGACATTTTTGATTTAGAGAGTGAGTGTTTTGTGTAATATAGGTATTATGGCTAAAGGAGGGAATATTTTAAAATATTGGGGGAAAGGTGAAGTCATTTTAAGAAATGGAGTGTTGGGTATAAGTAATAGAGAACTCCATTAATAGTAGCTTAAGCAACAACAACATAATATATTATCTAACATTAAAAGAAGTCTGGAGGTCAAGCAGTTTCAGTTTGGTTAATTCAAGGGCTTAAAAATATCTTCAGGTACCTAGGTTAGCTTGACCTTCTGTTCTGCTTTCCCGAACATATCAGTTTATCGTCTTAGGCAGGCTCACCTTATGATCACAAAATGGTTGCCAAGTCCCAGGAATCACTTGTACCTAATCATAACCAGAGGCAGAAAAGGATATGAATGTGTCTGTCTTATGTGCACCTTAAAGAGTGAAGAACATCCTTCCAGATATCTCTGCCAATAGAATGCCCCCTCATGATGCAGGGGCCAGAATGGCAGCACATATATGCTGTTGCCTCAGCAAAGGAAATGAGACCACTATGACTGTCTCCTGCAAATCAAGGATTCATCCTTGAGCTGGGGGTTGGGGAGGGAGTGTGGGTCCTGGGATTTTGTTAGCAAGGGTGAGGGAAGGACCAATGGTTGTTGAGTAGGCAGCTTCTGCCACAAGGTCATCCTTGGTGTTCATATTGCCAGCCAGTCCCCTACATGTGTGAACAATCTTCCTTTCTAACATAAACTGTGAAGGTCATTGCTTGGTCATTGGAACGGCCACCCAGTGCTTTCAACAGAGGTCTGGACCCTGACGTGGAAACTTTTCAATGGTTGCCAAACTCTGTCATAAGTATCGTATTGGATGTACCAAGTCCTGTAAGACTGGAAATAGAAAAATCTGGGGCCAAGAGCAGTTCCCAATATTAAATCCTCAGTCATAATGGAGGCTTCAAACCCATAAGGCCGAGACTTTACCTTTTGTGCCCCTTGAGTTGTAGAAAGAACATCCATCCTTGAAACAGGAACCTGTCAGATGCCTCAGATATACTGACAATACATTGATGAGAATTGAATGTCCATAAATTGCATAGCCCCCAGGGCCTGGTGGGTACCCTGCCTCACTGCTTATGATTCAAAAATCCTGTTTACTTGTACCAAGGACAGTTGATACTTTAATCATCAATAAACTAATGTCTGCAGCCTGCCATAAATTTCTTGTCAAAGAAGAGATTATTATTAGAACACTGTGATGAAAGATAATCTCTACATAGCCTTACATCCCTCAGTTTCAAAGCCTCCAGCAGTAGGACTTGGAGGTTACGACAATAAGAAAATCCTTACCAAGCAGAAACCCATTTTTTACTTTCAAAATATCTGTGATTTAATTGACTTGCATATTTTATCCAAGATCTAGCACAAACTCTTTTCAATGAATAAAAAAATGAGTTTCGAGAGCAAATATTTTGGTAAGGAAACAGAGAACTGATACATACTAGTATTCTCTCTGATTATAATTGTTAAACAGTTGACATCTTTTAAAAGTGCTAACTTTTATTACATTAATTATTAATAATAAAACATGACTTCTTAATAATAATACAACCATTTTCTGATTTACAGAGAGCACTGTGCTGAGTACTTTGCATCCCTTATCTTATTTAATTTCCCTAACAGCCTTATTACATAGATACCATCTCCATTTTATTAAGGAAATGGTTTCTATTTGCCGATGAGGAAACTGTGGCTGACTGAATGAAGTCACTGCCAAATTTACAGAGCTGTTAAGTGGCAGAGCTGTAATTAAAACAGAAGTGTGTGACATCAAAGCCAGTTTCCAACTCATTGCCATCAATGGATTCAAATGAGATAATTAAAAATGAGATTATTTTGAGAATAAGACAACAAACTCAATGTGAATTAAGTTTCCATTTTCATGTTAAGGATTCTCTTTCTAAGTAGATACCCAGGAATTGTCAATGTACTCTGATTCCCTGAAAAGACGTAATCACAGCTGGTCAGGACTGTGGCGTGGTTTGATTATGTGGTGACTTTCTTCCCATTGGCAGCATTTAGGCTGCGGGGTGGGAGGCAGTTTACAAGAGTCAGAGGTTTTATAGAAGGAGAGCTGTTTGAACTAAGTGACGGTCCAGTTCCCAGCTCAGGGATGCTGTGTTGATTCCAAGTTCTGCTTCTGAGGCATCAGTTACCCATGTGACCTGCATGGCCTTCTGCTCATGGAATGCCTTCATGTTGTTTCTTTTCACCCATTCATAAGTGAGTTCAACAGTCTAATTTCCCCCAGATATAGTGAAAGAGGAGAGAACACAATGATACCTAATAGTTATATTGGCCATTGAACAGTTATTAAGCCCCTACTCTGGAATAGGCTCTGTATTGGTTTGCCAGAATAGAACACCACAGAGTGTGTGGTTTAAACAATGAGAATTTATTTATTTCTTTGGATTTTCGAAGTGGTGAAGTTGGTTTCACCTACGGCATCTCTCTTTAGCTTGCAGATGACCGGCTTCTTACTGTATCCTCACATGCAATCCCTGTGTTGGATACATCCCCGGCGTATCTTCCTCTTCAAGTAGGACATTAGTCATGATGGATTAGATCTCCACCTTTATGACCTCATTTAACCTTAATTACTTCTTTAAAGGCCTCATCTCCAAATATAGTCACATTGGGGGTTGGGACTTCACCATATGAATTTGGAAGGGACACAATTCAATCTGTAGCATGCTCTATGCTTGACATGAAGGATGTCATGGTGGATAAAGAAGAAACAGTCCCTACTGGCCATCAGTTTTCAGGGAAGAAGAGAAGACTATCTCTTTAAAAAAATTACATAATTAAATAATCACAAAATGGTTAATGCTATGACAGAGTATAAGGTACTACTGTTCTGGCAGCTTAAAACAGATGACTGTGACTTTGTCTAGTGGGTAGAGAAAGCTTCCCTGAGGATGTGAGGTTGGAATTGAGGCATGAAAAGGAGGAGGAGAAGGTTAGGCAGGATAAGGGCTTGGGACAAGGAGAGCAAACAGTAGGTGTGATCAGGACTTTATGGTCCTGTATACAGCAAGTCTTAGGCACCGAAAGGCAGCCTTCATGGCACATGACTAGACAACAAAGGTGGTCGATTGTTCAAAAGAACACAGGATACATAATTGTATCACTTTGTAATCATATCTAATGCTGTGGAATAGCAATTAATTTGCTCAAGAAAAGTTGGTTTGTGATTCCATTGTTTACATCCTGTTTGTTGAAACAAGAAGTTCTGAAAACTTTGGGATGCTTAGGACTCAGTTAGGAACTTATTTTTCAAATATCCATTCTTGGACCCCATTCCAGAGATCGTGACTCGATACATCCAGGATAGAGGATCTGTGTGTTGAATAGGCACTCCTGGTTCTTCTGGTGCAGACGGCCCACAGAGCACACTTTGAGACAGCCACATCTAAGCAACAAGCTACTAATGTGTTACTTAGAAAACCCTAGAAAAGTTGAGTATGACAGTAAACTTGCAAAGAGCTACCAGACCTGCAGACGCCAGATTCAACCCATGGAGATGGGGTGAAACTAACCTTTACTGGGCCTTTACATTGGAGACACTATAGTAAGTACTCCGTGTATTCCAGCTCTTTCAATTTAATACAACAGTGGGGACGCTCTGAATATCTCCATTTTACAGATGCACAAAGTGGCACGAAGAGGCTAGATGCATCTGTAAAGTCACACAGGTCATAAGTGACAGAGCAGGCACCCAGACACCAAGCTCATATGGCTCTGCAGTGCATGTGCTTTCAAGGGGTAGCAGCTAGCATTTGTATAGCACTTGCTGATCACTAATTCTTGAGCCAGTGCTTCACATGCTTTTCACTTGTCGTTTATTAGGTGATCCAGTAGTCTTGGGTTGTGGACCTGATTTGAACCAAGAGTGTGATGTTGATACTCTTCAGAAAACTGGAAATAGCTCTTGGACCTCACCCATTCTTTCCACTTGTTACATATTTCATTGCTAACAAATCCCAATTGCTTGGAAAGACAAAATATGGACAGCTGAGGACAGAACTGGAATTTTCTAAACAATAAACTTTCAACATAGTTTGTACCTCAATCCAAAGACAGTCTATTGCTAAATTTAAAAAAGAAAATAAAGTTTATTTTAAAAATCCCCTTTCTCCTTCCTTCAGAGCATGTCACTGCCTTATTAGATGAATCATATTTTTAACTTTCACTTCCCATCAACTTAAACATAATCTGTCAGGGAATTGATGGGCCAGTTGACTTCAAATGAGTTTGCCTTTCATGCAGTGCTGTTCCGTCCGCTTGCCACAGAAACGATTCCAGGTCATTCCAATTTATTTAATTAATTTTAGAGATGAAATTATTTTGCCCAATAACTAGAATGCTAATGGGACTTATTGTAATGGTTCCGTTCAGGTTTGTTGGTTCGAAAATAAACGCCTTCATTTCAATATTTGCCTTTTGGCTGCAGCCCGTTAACCTGTCACACACCGTAACCTCATTAACATCACAGCATAATTGTGAGTTAATGTGCACCTAGATTTTGTAAAGCCGATTTCTATCTTAACTGCCAAGTTTTGTGTCCCCCAAACGTACCTCTGAATTGGCATTTCAAACAGATAGATGGATTGGAGTGACATAGCTCATACTTTAAAACATAATAGCTTTATCGGTGCCTTGATCATTACACATTTGAACTGATTTTTAAAAGTTAGAATAAAGTGAGGAAAATAAATTTTAGCTCACTAGAGCGTAATTGTGGCATTGTGATTTGTGGCAGTGTACTACATCTGTAATTGGGAAAGGTTGCAGGTAGTAAGGGAGGGACAATAGAACCTCCACAGAGTCAAAGGCAGAATTAAAATCTGCATATTAATAGCTTTCCTGCCAGTCACGAATAGGTTCATTCTTCACATCTCTGATATATAAAGCTTATTTCAAAATAAATTCTGGGGAGCGTTCAACCTGATTGAATCTGCTGTAAGCTCTGTTAATATATTTGTTCGAGTCACTTGCACTCAAAAGCTTTTTAGACAGGATATCACTTTTTTATATTATTCATGGTAATGTAATTCCCCCCTTTAATCTCTTCAGGATTTCCCATTAAGTCATGATATGTGGTTCAGAGAAAGTTGGATCGACCATTAATCACACTATCTGGACTTCTGTGTGTCTACTTTGTGCCCATCTTTTAAATCAGTCATTCGGCAGTGGCAAGACATGGGGCTATTTCAGACCATTTGATCGAAGAGCTCTTGTTAGGAGATTAGATGGCTAATCTGCAAACCAGCTAATGGAAATCATTCTGGGCAAGGAAATAAAACTGAACAACATTAGCAAAATCACTACATATTATAGGAATCAAGTATGTTCTAAACAGCTTAATCCTACAGTTTGGATATCAAGCTTAAGGGTGAAATGAACTTCTTAGGTGACCTGAGTACCAAAATGCATATAAACGTATATATTTAACCTATGTTGGGCAGGACATCTATCAGACATGGGGACTTTATAAAGCATTTTTCATTTGACCATGCAGAATAAACAAGGATATGGTGGACTGAAGAAAAAAGAAAGAAAGAAAGAAAGAAAGAAAGAAAGAAAGAAAGAAAGAAAGAAAGAAAGAAAGAAAAGGGAAGGGAAGGGAAGGGAAGGGAAGGAAAGATAAAAGGAAGAACTGAGATATATATTTTCCCCACAATCAAGGGAAATACCCATTTTGAAAATACCTGGTACATGGTACACGTTTACTATATATTTGTGGTTGAATCTTGAGTTATCTGGTACAGATCTAATTTTTATTTAAAAAATAATGGTTGTGTCTTTAAAAGTTATTTTACTTTCTCTTCTTTCCTAAACCCAAATTAATAATTCATTAATATTTCATCAAAATGTATTTATGTGATCTTCCTGTTTATAGTGAAAGGATGACAAAGCAGATCAAGGATTTGAGGGTCTAATTTTCAGTCTAGAACAGGGCCTCTGAACTTTGTAAATAGTTAGATAGTAAATTTTTTTGACTTTGTAGCCCATATGGTATCTATCATAACTACTAAACTATTATGTATGGTGAGAACAGCCATAGATAATATGTAAACAAATGGGCCTGGCTGTGTGCCAATAAAACTTTATTTACAAAAACAGGTGGTAGGCTGTATTTGGCCTGTGGGTCCTGTTTTGCTGGCCACACATGTCCAGAGCACATGTCTGGGAGATAATAATTTCAAAAAATCATTTTTGTTTGATTTTTATAGTTTAAAAATATGATATTTTCAACCATGAATGAGTGCTCATCTTTTGAATGTTCATTTCTTTTGACATAACTCAAAGCTCTTGCTTTGGGATTTCTTGTTAACCCTGATGCTATTTGTCCAACATCCTGCTTCTAGGCTCTGTTGGGAATGGTAGCTGAGCTGGAATGGTTGGATGTGAAGGCAAGAGCCAGCTTGGAGATGATACTTTCTAAACCTGAGCAGTTGGGGAAAATGTTGAAAGTTTGGAATGAATATTTAGAGCAAAAAGGCTAAGCGCTGGCATTTTTTTATTTTTTTATTTTTTTTTTAAGGATAAAGAGGAAAGAAAGGAATAGAGAGATGATGTACCTTCTCATTGCCTGGAGGCTCAGAGTTAATCGAGGAATCTGTTATAAGGGTATGTTACAAAGCCTTTTGACGACAGATGTTGTGTGGTTAGGATTCTGAAGAACAAGCAATGTATTCCATGATACAGATATTAAGGAATCATACTGTTGGTTTTAGAAGAAATCTAAGGGAAACAGAATCCTCCCTGTCTTTCTTCTGGGTATTATTTAGGTGGCTTGTCTTTTAAATACTTGTGTATCAGTGTCTGAATTTTCTTAACAGAAGAGGGCCAGTGGTTGTTATTTATATTTATTTAAAATGTTAACCCTAAAATTTACCCACTGTGTTAAGAAAATGGGAGAGTATCTCCGGCATTCGCAGAGACAGAGACATCCATCCTACTGTTGCAAGTGCTGGAATGTTCCAGGGAACGGGGCTAAGGTGGTCTATTTCTGTCACTCTTTTAAAGGACAGGCATACTCTATAGCTAGATGAGTACGTCTGGTAGCTGTTTGCTCCTTGTGCCTCCACTTTGAACGGTGAATACCATCAGCATGAGGCAGCTGCTTCCAGACAACGCTCTTCAGATCCCGACAGGCTAAGGAGCGCTTAGCGCCCAGCTTCCCACGAAGTGCCTCTGCAAGGGCAGGTCCTGTCTCCTTCCATCAGGCCTACTTGATTGCTACCTGTTTTATGCCTGCAATCAAAATAAATAGAAACTACTTTCACCTTTCTCATTCCAGGGTTATTTTATCCCAAGCAGGTATTATTTCAGTCATGTGGTATCCAACCAGGAAAACCGCCTCCTTTTAACACATGGCAGCAAACACAGGGAGATTTTGAGACCTGAATGGGAGAGGGCTCTTGGCTCTTACTAGAACTAGCTCTTAGTAGTGGGTGTAGCTATACTTGGCTTTGTAACGTACTTTCTTACCCATTACCTGGGGTTCTCTCTGGAAGGGAAATGATGGAGAGGTCACTTGTGTGGTGACCCAAAGACTAAGGCACTCCTTAAATGGACCCAAAATTTAACATGTAATTAAATGTAGCCTCCAATTAAAGTTGGATTTGCTTAACCTTATTCCCCCTAAAAAAGATTATGCTGTAATAGTGTTCTGATGAAGCCATCTCACCCTGTAAACTGTCATCTGATTTATACAAAACCATCTGCTTCCTTACGAGGTGTTTTACTTGGGATCCAGGAAGGAAGAAGGCACATCTGCACCCTCCATAGCATCTGAATCTTAATGAATAAAAGCACTGAGAGTTATTTGAAAGGGACTAGCATGGTTCTATTTATAGTTCAATATCATTTTATAATCCAGCTCCACATTGGATGTTTGCTGTCAGTCATACAAGGAAATTAATGTCTTTGCTAGTTTCTTGATTAAAATAGCCCTGATCAGAGAAGCAGCTGGGGGGACCTGGGAGCCTACTGAATACTGGCCATTGGACAAGAGGTCAGGATTCCCCATCAGGAACTACTGCATGAACAGTATGCATGCGTGTCTTCAATGAGCATCTCCCCAACCCAAGTGGAAGATTTCTCTGTTAGTTGTTTCTCAGGTTTTAAGTTAGTTATCATTTTTTCACTTTATTTCTTCAATTATTTTTCTTTTTTTCTTTTCTCCCTCCTGCCTCATCCCTCTGTCCCTCCTTCTTTCTTTCCTCTACTTCCTATTTTAATAAGTTTTGTTATTATCTAAGTATAGAGATCAGTAGACAACTATCATTGAAAAAGTATTTTGTTACACTCCCAGATCTCATGAGAAAGGGGACATGCCATGCTATGGGGCCATGTGAGGAAGCTGCAAGGTTGGTCAGAAGGCAGAGGGATGGGGGACAGTGGATAGGAGCCTTTATTGTGGTTTCAGCAGGGAGGACTGGGGAGGGTAGAGTAAGCAGGTTTAGGATTGGCTAGTTTGAATAATTTCAGTGGGCTCTGGGGCACAGGGGCTGACCCTAGTTGTTTGGTACGTGGCCATGAGATGATATGGGCAGGTGGGTAGTGGCCTGGATTGTGAGGGCCCACTATAGAGGGCGTCGGGGTGTGGGCTCTGGATCAGCTTGTTCGCATTTGAAAAGTGTGCTCATGGATGAGTTGTTTCTTATCTCTAGGAATAGACTAACCCCAGGAGGGGTCTGCCTTTGGACAAAATTCTCGAGGACAATCTTGTTTTGGTTTTAAAATCATAGCATTGGATGGGATCATTGAGGTGACAAACAGTTATCCTCCAGTGCACATGTATTAGATTATTCAACTTCTCTCTTTTTGAGTCACTCCCAAAAGCGGCTTCCAGAAGCCCACTCCAAACCAAAGCCCATGGCCCTGAATGATGGCCCAGTGCTTTCTGATGACAGAAGTGTACCTCATGTGGGAGAGGATCCATACATTTCACAGAATTTGTATTCCTTACCCAAGCATTAATTTTGCTGCCTAGGCAGCCTGTTCTCTCACAAAGCACTGACTAAGAAGAAAAGGGGCCCAGCATACCCAGCAGGGCCTGGCCGACGGCTTGTGGCTTGAAGGTCCTGAGCAAAGTGGAGGCCTTAGCGCGAGCCAAGGAGACTTTCACTGGCTTTTCTTCTCCCTCTGTCTTCCTACCCTCCATTTCTTTCTTCCTTTTATTTTTTTTTTTTAATAATTTTAAATTATAAATATAGTTAATGCTATGAATTTATCAAAAAGCAAAAACCAAAAACCTCTCTGGCTTCTTATAATCCTCTAGAGAGATGAATATTTTTAAATTTAAATGTGTGTACTCTGCTACTCAGTCTAGGGGAAGGAAGCATTTAAATTTTTTTTAAGCCAAACTAAGAGAAAGGAAAGGTATTCCCTTTTATTTTCTTACTCATATTTCAAGAATTTTTCTCTTAATATTGTACATTGGGCACAATTATTGTTGAATATTGTGAGGCATACAGGCCTGGGGCTTTGGACTTTGGGACTTGGAGCAATTTATTGATTTCCCTCTGCACCTCAGCTTATTCATCTGAATAATGGGGATAATAGCTTTGACTACATCTCAGGGTTTTTGTAAGTATTTCTCAAGATAATGTGTGAAAGGAGTCATCACAGGAAAGGAATGTCCCTTCTTATCATTAGTATGATTGCTATTGTCATTCGCTTCACTTCCTAAGTGCCTTATTCCTCACCTGCACAAGGTGGAATAGAGAACATCCATTCTCTGGAATAGGAAAGCACCTCACAATTCCACAGTACTTCCCATTTGGAGTGATTTTACTAGAAGCCTCCTGTTTTCACCTTGTCCACAAATACCAGAGGAAGACTCTTCGGAGCCTTGCCACGGAGAAAAATGAGAATGCCAGCTTAAATAAATGTTATCCCAATCTCTGCAGAATCATGATGTGTCCGATTTTTTTTAAAGCGTCGACTACAGGGTATTTATTATTCAGCGATAATAATAAATCTCTCCTTATGAAATCCGGGGACTCGAGTGTCGTGGAGGGAGGAAGGCAAGTGCAGGGAGAAGAGCTGCGAGAGACGGAGGTCCAGCCAGACCCGGGCTATTAATCATCGCCCTCCATTATTTCCCGAAGATTCATTCATTGTTCCATAGGTACCTAGAGGGTCAATTAGAGACCACAGACAGGCTTTTTCAAAGACACAGGAGGGTCAATTAGGCCTTCCTTATAATTTTCTGCTTTAACAGCAAATGCCAGCCTATTGCACATCGGATACATGGGAGTTTGGAAACAAACAGAGTACTTTTTCCCTCCTCCTTTCTTGGAAAGAAATAATAATAACAATAAATAATAATATAATAATAATGATAATAAAATACCACATGGAGAAATGGAGGTGGTTGGCTCTTGATAACATATGGCTCATTGTCAGGCTGTGGTTCAAGTGAGGCCGAGACTTGTGGGGAGCAAAGTTCTTGTGGGTCAGAGCACCAGGCACGGTCAGGGAATTTCTATGATGAAACAGTCTGTTCTCATAGCTGAGATGATTCATTTATCTTGGGTACGATCTGACTGCAGTGGCATAAGGGGACAATTATGAAGTACCTGCAACCAAGAGGGTATCAGGTATCAACTGAAGTGGACATCTGCACTGACAGGTGGTGGGTGGGTCATCTTTGCCCACCATGAGCTGGTGTGCATGTGTAGGAAAGAATTCAGCTGAAGACACGTGAGTATTAACTTGCATGACACTGATTTCTTTTTGTTTTCTCTGGGATTGGCAAAGCTTGAAACACAGTAAAATTCAGAGGAAGGGGGTTGCCATGAGTGAGGGACAGAGGTGGAACTGAGGAAAGGAGATCGTCAGGACTCCTTTGTTGCAATTTTCTGAAGTAAGATATTAGCTTTTTTTTTTTTTTTTTTCCCTTCAATACTTTTTTCAAAAATTTATTATGATGACAGTGGTTAAGAGATATTAGGTTTTGGCTCTGCCCATTTCTGAATACCTAATCTTGTTAACAGAACCAAGGACAAATTATTATATTCCTTTATCTTGAGATCCTGTTCTACCTGTCAACTGTCACATAGAGACTTGGAAGCAAAAGAGAAATGCTTTTAATGTACAAAAGCCAATTTCAACTTTAGTGATTTTTTTTTCTGGGATCTTGGTAATACTTCTGAGTACCAAATTGTAAAACTTATTCAGCAAATGTTCGTTGAGCATCACCTCTGTGCAGGCAGTATTCTGGATGTTGGGGATACAACAGAAACAGGGAGGCAGCCCCTCTTTGCTCTTCTTTTCTGGAATGCCAGAGCCCCGAACCACTGGGACCTCTTCCACTTCTAGGTCATTTGTCCTGTGTTGATTTAAAAAAAAAGGGGGGGGGGGGCGGAATAGGACCGGAACTGAAAAGGGTGAACTGTGTGTATTGGAACTTTGCTAAAACCACTAGAAATTCTCCCACTTTTCATTTTCTCTAGGAAGAGGATATGAATGTGCATTTCTGTAGGGCGAGGATTTTGTCTATTTTGCTCACTTGCTTTTTCAGAGTCTGGAACAGTACCTGGCACATAGTAGGCCCTCAGTGACTATTTGTTCGCGGAATGAATCACGGATTGAAATAATGGATGAGTGACTGACTTCGTTCTCAGCCTCCAGAGAAGTTCGCTTTCGCCCCTGAGCAGCTCTGGGCCCTGGCTGCTGCTGTTGCCCCAGAGATCAGCTTTCTTTTCAACACTTTTGCTTTCCAATCCCTGGATAAGAAGCAAGAACATTTTCCAACACTTGCACACTCCGTCCTTGCTTCCAACTCCTATCCCAGAAGTTGCAGATTGGAGGCTTGCAGATGTCTTTTGTCGAGACTGCTGGATTTTTGTTTTCTTAATAAAATGAATTAGTTACCAACATTTTAAAAAATGGGAAACTTCGTATAACAATCTGGACTTCCTGCTTCTCTTGAACAAGCAAGTCTGGCTTTATTTGCCTGCGCTTCTCAGTGGCGGCAGCTGGGGAGCATGTACCCTCCGGTTTTCCATAGTGCTCATCAGGCACACTTTCCTCTTTATAGAAATTGCCTGGTCTCCTAGGCATTGGAATGTACAAACCTCATATGGCAAATACACTAATTCATGAGGCTACCACTCTTCCTGGCCATCGTCGTAACCTCTCATAGGTCTCCCTGACTCCAGACCTCTGATTCATTGAGCTGAACAGCATCTTGGCTCCTCAGTCCCAGATCTGATGGTGCTCTGAAAGGCCAGGCTTTGTATGTGCAGATCCCTCTGCCAAGAATGGTCTTTTTTCTTTCTCTAAACTAGCTCTGACTCTTCCGAAAGACTTGTTGGAACCCTAAAACTCCCTGTTCCTGCAAAATTTGAATATAGGTTGGGTATCCCATCACCCTCTATTGTTTCCATAATATCCTTTTATTCTTTACAGTCACAATTGTATTGTGGGTATCTGGTTACTACTTGCTGGCCACCCTGGACTGTCACCCACCCCCCACCAATAACAAGGGCTTTGTTGCTCTTATTCATATCTTGAGCATCCAGATAAGATTTGATCCCTGTGGGAAAATACGCATGGTTCTGTCTGGATGGAGCCTAGCTTGAAAGAGGGGCAGTGGTAATGGATGTGATACTAGAGAGGAAAACACAGCTAAAGACACCAGGTGGCTTGGGCATCCAAGCAAGGTTCTGGATCTTATATCCATGACAGTAGAAATAACTAGGAAGTTTTACAGATAATTTGGTACCCTGTACATAATAAGGGAACTGAGTGTGTATTTTGAAGCAGCCTTCTGGGTTCAATGACAAGGATGGGTTTGACAGGGGCAAAGCTAGCAGCAGGTGGACTCTTAGAATCATCTAGGCAAGAAACTGTGGAAGCCACATCCAGGGCTGGACATAGAAATAAGATACAATTATTGATTGGGTGTAGAAGGGCAAGTAGATGAAGTTCTAGTGGGGAGGGAAGAGTAAGACATTATCTAGCCAATGAATTTATGAAAATAACTTCACTCCAATTTTCTCCTGTGCCCCAAACATCGCCTGTATCACCTTGGCAATATAGTTTGTTATTAAAATATGCAGAAAGTAGTGGTCCTGAGTACAGCATATGATTTTAAAGCAGCACTATTAGCAAACATACACTGGCTTGGTTTTTGTGTGCATATATCTTTGTGTATTCCCTGTGGATTTTCTTTTTAATCCTCCTCCTTAAGGGAAACCCTATTCTTGCAGTAGCTTCTTGGTACAGTGTTCTAACTAATGACTTTAATCGTCTGATTGTATAGCAGAAATGGACAAGAAAATCCTCAGCCCATTTATCTTACAGACCCCAAGTGTACAGACACAAAACCACAAGTTCCACCCTTTTTTCTCCCCCTTTATTTCATACTTTGCTTCAATTTATGACTTGGCTTACAATCTGTTGCAGAAAGCCCAGCTCCCCAGTGTCCTCCTGAATCTACATTTTTCTATTTTGTTTGAAATAGCCAAGGTCTCAGGAGTTTGCCGTTATATTGCTTCAGAAAAATTAGTGACATTGAAGGGTTCTCATCCCTTTTCTGGTTATAAGAAGAAATTTACAAAGCTGTTTTTCTTCTTTTTTTTTTTTTTTTTTTCCATCTCTGCAGTTGGGGAGATTATATTGCATGATATTTGATACAAAAATACCCATGATAGGGCTTTTCTACATGTAGTCACTTAGAATAAGCCAGTGCTACTAAAACAGTTACCCTTTGTGAAATAAATTCTGGGCTCTGCTTAGATCTGAAATTTTTCTTACTTGACTTTGTATAAGACGTGATAGAAAAATAATTTAAATAGCTGCTGATCTAGATTCACTGGCTGCAATATCGTGTTACCATCATTCATAAGACTAGTGATAAATATTACTTTGGACCTAATTCTTTAGTAATTAATTGAAAAAGAGTAATATAGCTATAGTGATTGAGCTCTTGTGTTAAGAATTTCATACTCTGAAGGCATAATGACTGTAAAAGCCAAATAAATAGATGAAAATATTTATTTTAAAGCTGGGATTATTGCATGCTGCTGCATTTGTTTTGGATTGCTGCATAACAAAATACCTCAAATTTTGCATCTCAAAACTACATCCATTTCTTAGCTCACGGTTCTGTAGGTTAAGAGTCTGGACACAGTGTGATTGAGTTCTGTGCTCAACGTCCCACAAGGACGAATTCCAGGTGTCATTTGGGGTGATTTGCCTTTCTGGAGGCCCTGGAGGGGATTCTACTCTCAAGCTTACTCCAACTGGTAGGAGAATTCAGTTCCTTGCAGGTGTGAGACTGGAGCCTCTTTCTCCTTTCTCTCTGTTAGTTGGTGGCCACTCTCAGCTCCTAGAGGCCCCTCATGTTCCTTGCCCTGTGGCTCCTTTCATCTCCAAAGCCACCAATGGAGATTTTTTCATGCATTGAATCTTCTTGCTTTGAATCTCTCTGACGTTCCTTGACTCTGATATCTAGACTCAGATTTAAAGGGCTCATATGACTTGGATAGTCTCCTCATCTTAAGGTCAATGATTTGGAGCCTTAATTAACAGCTGCAAAATCCCCTATAGCAGACCTAGATTAGTGATTGAGGGAATAACTCAGAAAGACCATGTGTATACCAGGGGCCAGGAATCTTGGGGGCCAACTTCCAACTCTGCCTACCAAAGCCACATTAGGGGGAAAAAAATAACAGAAAACAAAAGCTTAGATCTTTTCAATGACTTTTTCAGAGGCAGGAAGTTTAATATAAAAGAAAGAGGATACTCAAGGAAGATATAGAAGGCAAAGAAAGGAAGCTTAAGTAGAGCCCTTTAGATGAGATCAGAGGTTTGATTGTGGACAGGTACGTTTTTCTTGTGAGCCAAGCACCTAATTTTGCCTGAAAAGGTGGAATGGGGGTTGCAGGGGAGGGGATTATATGGCTCAGGAGTTTCAGTTATTAGCAGATGGAGCTGAGCTGAAAAAATTTGGTCTCTTGCATGACCTGATTCAAATCATTATCTTCCCTGTGCCTCGATGTCCACATCTGGAGTAGTTACTATTCCGGATGGCTATAATAATGATAAAGCAGCAGTAAATGATGTCCAGTTGTTGCCCTGTTTAGGCACACAGTAGGCACTCAGCAAGTGTCCCTCTCATCATTTTTTCCTCTGAATAGAATTGTCAAATCAGACATTTGATGCAGGTGTTCTGGAAATTACAAGCTTTTTATATTTTTCCATGGCGAGTGCTTAACAGGCAGAAGAAAAGAAAAACAGGCCTCAAAGGGCCTGAGAGTTTTGCCTCAAACTTCCACTTTACACACAAAAGTCCTCTGAAATCTCATTTTATCTGAAAATCCCATGTAAAATCTGTGTTCTACTCCTAATATAGCATGTCATGTTAATATAAGAACTAGTGTTTTAACTACTTACCAGTTACATTCGCACCCCAGGGGCATACGTGTCTCTCTTTTATTGTTGCTTCTCAGGTGTCAGAAATAGGACTAGACAAGCAAGACACCTGAGGCATCCATTTAAGGAGACACACACTTCTGGGTTCCTGTAAGTGCCATCCCATACTTTCTAGATCCTCAGGTTCTGTGACTGCTGAAATGTTTGCCCCAGGTGTCCCCCTTGCTTCAACCTGGTCTCGATCCTGCTGGGAATATAACACGCCACAGTTGGGGAAGCCTGATACCAAGCATAGCTTCTTGTCAGAGATCTGTGCTTAGTCAAAACCTGCCTCCTATGCCCACTGACAAGCTGATAGTTCTACTTTAATGGGATGTAACACGCAAGCCACTAGTGACAATCTTTGACTCAGGGAAGACTGTTGATGGAAGTGATGAGCTCTTAAATGTCATGACAGAAAAGCATGACTTGGTCCTGTGCACAGAGTCATCACATCATGTAACTTAGCGACTTGAGAGATGCACGATAAGGAGATGATACACAATCAGTTAATTACATAAGGACAACTTGAGCAAACTCAACAGCTCTGCTCCTTACCCTGGCATGTGCCGTGCGGATTCCTCTGAAAAGGATTACAGATGTTCTTTTTTTTTTTTTTTTTTTTAATCCCTCCCCCTATCTTTCTTTCTTTGTACCCACGGCGCTCTGCACTTCAAGCTAAATATAATGTATCTGATTTCCCATCATACATACTAATCAGGTTTGAAAGTTGTCTTGTGAGACTTTAAAAAGCTAGCCAAGAGCAGTGCGATTTCTCCAAAAGGATGTCTGCAATCAAGATGATTACATGAGAAAATAAATCATAATTTATATTGCTGAAAATGTCATTTGCAAAACACTCTGACAATACTTTCAGTCTATTTTCCTGTGAATGGGGTAAGTGCTGCCCTTCTGAAACTTTCCTTTTATTTTACTTATTTATTTATTTTTAATGCTCTGAATATCACTGAAATAATTGAAGTTTCAGGGCGATATGGGGTGGTTCATGCACAAAAGTGACAAGCATTAATGCCAAAAAGTTGAACAATACCCAAGTAGAAGAAAGTGTTCAAAGCTACTCTGTATTTAGGATACATGCACACATGTGTGTGATCACACCTACATGCACGCACACACTTTTATTTTAAATTCTACTGAAGAAGAACTTAAAGATAAATTTTAGAACCAAAAGGCTTTTAGGAGGCCATCTATCTTCTGCGCAGCCATCTTTTGACTAAACTATAGTAAATTATCCAGGAGAATTGATTAGTTATCTGATTCAAAAATATCCCATGGTATTAGGAACTGCCTCTAGGTATGTCCTGGCTGACAGATATTAAATCCCCAAATGCCAACCTTTAACACCTGTGGTGGATTGTAACAATGGCCACCCATCCTTCCGTCTACCCTGTATGTGTATGCCCTTGCACTGATGTCCTACTTCTCCCATCAAAAGGTGGAGTCTCTCTCTCCGCCCCTCAAATCAGCATGCCCCATGGAACTTGCTTTGGCCATGGAGGCATTTGTAAACACAACATGAGCAAAACCTTGCAAAGTGCTTCTGCATGGGTGCTCGCCCACTTGCTGCTCTTGGAAGCCTTCCACGTCTGGGTGCAGACAAGCACGGCCCTGCCTGCTGGGTGCTGAGAGACACACAGCCGTGTTGCCATATTGCCCCAACCAAGAGCCAGCCAACCCTCGAGGGCAGAGCTGCCTGGCTGACAGTGGGTACCTGCCCAGCTGAGCCCAGCCCAAACTGCCAACCCAAATTGCCATGGGAGGTCATAGTTTCCAAGTCCCCAGACTTCACAGCCTCTTCTTGTCTGTAGCTAAGTGCCTTTTAGGACATGTTTTTCAATAGCCAATAGTGCAGTTAACAGATAGGAAAATTTTAGTCAAGGGGATTGAAGATCAGAGGGGTTATGTCTCTGAATAGCAGTAGTAGTAACAGTATCAATGATAGTCATTTGTTGCCTTCTGTGTGCCAGGCACTAGGCTGATGTTATAGATTCATTATTTGTTTATCCCGCACCTTGAGCTAAGTATGCTCATCAACCCCAGTCTCAAATGAAGAAACTGAGGGTCAGAGAGGCCCAGTGATTATAACGAGTTACACCTTGGTGAAGGGCGTGATTGGCAGAGCCCCTATGTGAGCCCCCATCTCCTTACCTTTCCGCAAGGCTGTGCTGGCTCCCAGATCTTGTCCTCTTGCACTTCCAGAAAGTGGAAAGGTCCCTCAGTTTATGCCTGCCCCCCACCATCCCAGACTGATGTATTTTTAAAGGGTGCCCTTTGTTGCAAAACTAGGGCAAGGAAAACCAACCCGGTGCTCCCCTGGCCTATGGAAGCTTCCACCTGGCCCACGCTGCCTTTGTGTCAGAGTCAGGCGAAAGGAAGGAGAAAGTTCAGCACAGCCTCCAGCAGGGTGGTCTTGCCCAGGGCCCATTACCAGGCTGGAGCGACAGAGTGTGGCATGCCTGTGGCTCATCCCGTGTCTAATGGAACAGAAACGAGCACCTTACTGCCCTTGTTTTCCAGTGGCTCGTCTGGGGCGCTGTGAGGTTTATTAATCTTAGCGTGTAATGGAAAATGTGTTGCCATGTTAAACCTGGAGCCACTGTTCACTGCTCGGCGAATTGAAGGCAGCAGGAGTCTTTGTCTTATTTACAAGCAGTGCATGGGAGAGAGCGTAGAGGAATGCCATCGTAAAAATCCGTGTGGAATTTGAAAGTGGGCATTAATGCATGTGACCAGATGGTTCTAAAATATGCCACTTTAACCAAAAATCATCCTCTGAAAAACTCTTCTAAAGAACATTGACTATGCATAATAACTGCCTTGAGTAGGGCCATAATTTTAGAAAATGTATGAGGTATGGGATGAAGATGAGGGAGGAAAATGGTTCCTACTTATCATTACATTGTGCCTCCAAATGCCTGCTTGAGGAAAAAAAAAAAAAAAAAATGGCCCCATGCAAGGAACCGTGGCAATGCTTAGACCCTTTGGAACCACTGTAAGTTATTACCCAGAAATTGCTAACCACTGCTTTCTAAGTTATACATTAAAAAATAAGAAAAAGCTTTCAACTTCTTAAACTCCAGAAACAGCTGGTTGTTACTTACATGTCACAATATTCATACCAGTGTCGGCAAGGATATTCTTAGGTTTGTTTTCTGCTTGTGTCTTACAAGTTTTAAGGACCATCAGTCAAAGCGTCTAATAATCTTAACACC
Organism: Eidolon dupreanum; assembly: GCA_028627145.1. NCBI lineage: Eukaryota > Metazoa > Chordata > Mammalia > Chiroptera > Pteropodidae > Eidolon > Eidolon dupreanum. Next base: position 111,137,728 of record CM053508.1, on the reverse strand, counting down.
GTCATATTTACACTTGAGGTCTTATTATCCTCCCCTTAGCTGTGTAAACAGATGAATAACCTGCTTTGGATCTACCCAGACAGTGCTGTTGCAGACTCTAAGCGCAATGAGACGGGAGGCATCTGGCGTCATCCTCTCAGGTGTGTTCATTATGGGGAGGGGAGCGTGTCCCAGGTAAGCCATCACGGTGAGGCACGGGGGCTTACCAAATAGGCCACTTTATCTGTCTGAGGAGCCCTCAGGTTTGCAAACAATAGTTTAAAATTACAAGACTTGAGACTTTTTAAAAAGGAATCGTGAGCAGAAACGTGACTTTTCTTTAAGCAAAAATGTACTATTTCCCAGTGAGAAGCCAGAAAAGTGCTTCATTGTCTCTCTATATTGTGATTAAACCAGTGGGTACATTTTCTTGTCATTAAAGCAGTACTTTTCCTTTATAAAACCTCCTATTTCATGTCACTGTTCAAACTCAAGTTCCATATTTGAGTTTGTTTAAAATTATTACCATTTTGTTGACACTCACCTGTATGTTTTTCAATCGGTCATATCTTCTCATTTGCAATATTTTAAGGAGCAGTTGAAAAAAGAAAAAAAAGAAAAAATGTTAAATGTTAATGATTCCTTTCCTAACTGTAATTTTGTCAGCTCCGTTTTGTATATATATGATTATGAAGCAATTTGCATGAAATTTACACCTTTTCAAATTTTGAAAATTGCCTTGTTGAAAAAGAATTGCTGCACTTCTCAATACCATACTGATTAATCACAGTTATAGAGTAGACATAACATTTTTATTAAACTCTCAGTGAGCAGGAAAATTAGCACTTCCTGCAATAACGATACTAATTTCATTAGTGAACGTTTTCATTTATAAAGTGCCTCTTCCTTATCTTGAACCTTTTATCCTTTTCTTATTGACCAAAGGGAGGGCATATCTTTGGGAGCTGGTAATAAACCATATTCGTAATATGATGTGACCTCATCGACAAGCTACTGCTTCTAACCGATCATCTTCCTTAATCATAAATATCCATCGGTACCTCTTGTCATTTGGTACTCTTTGAGCTTCCTCTGTGAATTTCAAATATGATAAGAGATGGTTTCCATCCTTAAGAGCTTGAAGTGGGATGGTTATTTGGTGAAATTAAAACTCTAAAACAATCAGGCAGATTAACGATAAAGAAAATACAGCCTTCTATTGATTTATTTTCATTAAACATCTATATTGTATGCATACAATAAAGGGGAAATGGGTGAGAATGCAGGTGAAATTGGGTTCCTCTTTGCCTCTCTAGAGACGGAACTGTGCAGGCAAACTCAGGAGGAAACTAGTGAAGTAGAGAATAAGACAGTTGGATTAGAGATCTGGAGTCCACATGTCTTATTTACATATAAACTCACATATAAATCTCCAGTTCTGCCACAAAGTCCTATCTGAAACACCGTGGTAGATGAACTAATGCAATAATTACTTATTTTCTACTTTCTTACTAGATGCCTGGTGCTGTTCAATGCACTAAGGACAGAAAGGTGCCTCCCCTGACAGAGTTTACAGGGGGAGCCAGGCCAGAAACAAGTAAATGATTAGATAAAATGTATTCAGCAGTGACACATGTGCAGAAGTAAGCAAACATGGCGCTTACCATGTGCAAGAAAGGAAGGTCAGGGATAGAGGAGGGGCATTCTAGAAAGTTTGGCCAAGTGACACTGAAGTCGAGGCTTCGCAGGTGTGAAGGAGCCAGCAATGTAAAGAGCCAGAGGAAAAATGTTCCAGGCAGAAGAAACCGGAAGTGAAAAGATACCCTGTCAAGACAAACATTATGCATTGTTGAAGTGATAGCATTGACCAGAGGGCTTGTTCATGTGCCCTGTGATTTTTAAATTTAGAATTGAGGTCTATTCTTGACATGAAATATTGATCCTTTCTTCGTGTCTAAGTGGGTTTGGAAAGCTGTTTATATTCAAAGTAGAAGAGAAATGTACATTTCTGAACAGCCAATGAGGGAGAAGGGGGCAGTGGCAGCTTCTAAGTGTCAGAAATGCAGGCAATCTTTTCTTTGTATGTTGGTTTCTTTAATGTGTCAATTATTTAGCTTTTTATTTGCCAGTTATGGCCTAGAAAGGTGAATGACTTGTCCAGGGTCATACTGTGAATAGATTTGGGAGCCAAGAAACTGAACACTCCCTAAAGTACATCCATATCAAATGGGGGAAATACATGGTGGGATATTCATATAGTGGAATGTTAGAGGGCAGTGAAAATGAATGAATTACCATAACCTGCATCAACACAGAAGAACCTTGAAAACATAATAACAAATTTAAAAAGCAGTTATATAGAGACTGTACATGGTATGATTCAACTTATATGAAGTTCAAAATATAGGCAAAACTAAACAAATCATTGGAAGATATAAGGATATGGCTAAAACTATAAAGAAAAGCAAGTGAATGAAACACACACACACACACACATACACACACACACACACACACACAGAATCAAACATCTGACACCTAATTCAGTTTTAAGATACCAGAGCATTTAAAAATTTTCAATATTATGCAATGTACATACATGAGTTCATTTAAGTAATTTATGTATATTTTAAATAATGACAAATCAGTTGACTGCCTAGCTACCTATTGCTCAACTTAAGAAATAGAGCTTTCTAAGACTTCCCCAATGTGTCTCTCCCCAAGACATCACTCACTCTCCTTTGCTCTCCACTATACCCCCACCCCACCCTACACCTGGGGAAGAACTACCTCTCATTTTGTGTCTTTGAACAGAGGAGAGGCATGGTATAGATTTTATTTTAGGATGATGCATCTGACACAGGATACATTGGAGTATGGAGAAATTAGAGTCAACAGGGGGCAGTATCACTCTCCTATTATTTCATCGGGGAAGATCTCACCTCCAGACTAGTTTCACCCCTGGAGGTGATGGGCAGGCCATACTCAAAACTGTTTGTTATTCAAATAAGAATTGTTAGATCCCTGAAGATTAGGGTCTCTCAAATAATAGGTGTTTAGAGCATATTTGTTTAGAAGACAGTAGACTGTGGTAGTTTAGTTTTCAGAGTGTCTTATGTTCTGAGGGCATGGTGTCAGTCCCTATACTTTATAGCACCACTGAGGGGTGCTCAGAAAATAAGAGGATTTCTACAGGAAGATCCAGATGGTCTGATTTTATCCCACCCTAATACCCTGTGACATCAACTTTGCTTTAGACTGGAGCATTTGATTTTCTCCATTGTTTTTCTTAACTTGTACATATGACAAATATTTAGTAAACACCTACCATGTGCTTGCCACTATTATAGATCGTGATGCCCTTTGAAGCATAGCTTGAAAATGGACAGCACACTGATAAAGCCACTGTCTGGTCTTAATTATTATTTTTAACACTATAAAGAAAAAATTCATAAAATCAAATCACAGTAACTCCATTTACTTTTAACCCCACATGGTGAAGTTATCAATGTGTGATGCCTCTCTATACTCCTAGGTAGAAAATGCCTAGATAAATACTGCAAGGGATATTTTTAAGCATGTACAAAATCAATTTTCATAAGGTTACATCTTTTTTTACCTCTTTATATAAAACATGCTATATTAAAAGAGAGATTAAATTTTACTTGGTGGAGTAAAATGCAAACACAAAATTATTTTTTCATTTTTCAGAGCTTGGACTGGATTATCATTTATTTATGAGGCTTTTTTAATCTAGAATATATGGAAATCTTTTCTTGAAGCACAATATAATATTGAATTGGGAATGTTGTCTGACAGTTTCCCTCTTACAGTTGCATAGAATGATTCTTCTGTATGAATTTTTAAAAGAAACTTCAATATGCTCTCTGTTTGAAAGGGAAGAAATAATCACCATATTCTTGAGGAATCTTTTAAATGGCCTCCATTCAAGTCCTTCTATGTTTCACCAACTTTTCTACAACAAATAATGTTTCCGTGATTTTCCAGGACTCACAGAATGTCTAGTTTTCTTTCTTTTGTCCAAAATGTACACCCAACAGTTGAAGTTCTCACCCCAGCAGACATTGCTATCAGTTCAGCTATGATGTGATTTCTATTTATTCCTTTCATACATTTTTCTTGCTTGGAGACTTGGGCTTGAGTGGAAACTAGTATCCTTCATTCTCCATGAGGCAAATATCAGATGTCTTTCCAGTTCAGTCCCTTTAAATGTGTGTGGTGAAGCTTCACAGCCATAAGGGCCTGGACCACATAAAAATGCTGGTTTAGGCATCTTAATTCTTTCCCAAGAATCCTTCCACTGTTTGCAGGTCTATACCACTCTATACACACTACTGTCTGCTCACTTTTCTATGATTTGACCATTGTTTTTCCATCTCATTTCTACTCAGCTATTGATGCATGACAAAATAGACTGATTAGTTTACAGGTGGCTTACGCTGGCCTTGTTTCATCAGTCACATTTGGAGCTCAGGTGACTTTGGTGGAAATTGGTAGCTCTCAATGCTTCCAAAGGGCCTGATTCATTCACAGTAATCTGGCCAAGCCAGAGACGTGGGAAGATAGAAAGGGAATTTTTGCTGAATAGACTTTCTGTCTAGTCTTTTGGATTTATTGGAAAGAGAGATATATATGGTTTATATGTAATAATTATATTTTAAATGTAAAATATATTTTTATAGAATTAAACAATTTTTTTTATAGCTTGTTCAGATTGTAAAACCTTGTTCAGATTTTAGCCTTCTTTAGAGTATAACCTCCAGCATCTGTCTCTTAAGTTCCAGTACCACCACCATAAGTAAAGGTGCCCTGACTCCTAGCTCATCATTTAGCTGGCTCACCTTTCATCCAACCCCAAATTCACAAGAAAGAAGTTCATACAACACCGGGTATGATTACCCACTTTGGAACCAGACCAGCTAGAGTTCAGCTGTACATTCTTAAACTTCCCATCTTTGTGATCTCGGACAATTTACTTAACACTTCTGGGCTTTAGTTACTAAGTCATTTAAATGGAGATAGTTGTACCCACGTTCATTCTTTATACCTCCAAGAAGACATTTTGGGTAATAACCCAGTTCATAGTGTTGGAATGACATTTGTTGGCACTCTCTTTGACTACGTCATTCTAGTAGTCTTGGAGAAGCTGCTGCTTTGTGAAGAATCTGGGGAATGTCAATGGTAATGGCATAATTTAGCACATGTACAGGTGACCTTGTCTGGGCTTGTACCATTGGTAATTCGGTTTCAGGATCTTACCTAGTTAGAATGTATTGAAATATGTTTTTTTTCTATTTATCAATTGTACCCTCATAGCCACAGTTCTTTCAAAAAACCAAGACTTGCTAATTAATATTTTTACAAGAACATTTGTCATGTGCGTCCAGATTTCAAAGAAAAAAAATAGAGCCTTTGTTCTTGTAGACACTGTATAATATTAATCGAGCATCCATCATTTTGACCACGAGCTTCAGAAAGTACTTAGATACTGTCTGACCTTAACACGAGACAATTAAGCCATTGCTGATATTTTTTTACCTATTCAACTACTAAAAATAATCTCATAACATTGGATTAGTCTCTGGCCACTCAATAATAAGGTGTGTGTGTATATATATATACATATATATATATACATACATATATATACACACACACACATACACCAAATACAAATATACAGATAAAATGGATAGATGGATGGATAGATAGATAGATAGATAGATAGTTATGAACTACGTGAAAGAAATTCATTTCCAGCTATGGGTCATTTTGAAAAAGATCAATATGATATATCAACATTATAAGTAAATGAAAATGAATGCAACCTCGTGGTTTTCTGGAAGCCTGGTTTTCTGTGTGGCTTTCAGAATTGCATCTCTGACACCTGGAACATGTATTATCTGCTGCAGAATGTTTGTTTGTGAACTGGCTTAATGGTGAGGGTACATCCTCGTAAATGAATGCCATTTGTAATGCTGTTATAGCTTTGTTGATTGTTAATATTATGACAGCTTTTCAGAAACTGACGGCACAAAAGAAGTAATAACAATAATAAGGTTATATCATACCTCTTCTGCCCTTTTCATAGTTTTTTTTTTTCTTTCTTTTTTCATGTGGTCAGCTACTCTGTCATTTTTGCCTCTCTCATTCTTTGTCCTGTTTTTTTTTTTTTTTTTTTTTTTTTCTGTTTCTATTTTTTGGAGCTGGTAGAAATCCATTTAATGATTCAACAATAATTATGAAGTTCCTGCTTTATGGATGCTGCTTTATTAAGTACTAGGGGTAAAGGCCAGGTTTTACTTTGTTTTTAAGAAATGGCTTCATCAAGGAGATAGATACTTAAATAAATTGCAAAAGAGTGTGACAGACATATGTTTAAGTTATGATGGGCATAGAATATGAAGTGAGGGAGGGAGACAGGGCAGGCTCCAAAGATGAGGTGATATCTCAGCTAAGTTGAAGGGTGAACAGAGTTTGCCAGGCAGACAAAGTAAGGAAGTCCCCCCACCCCACAGACAGAAGGATCAAAGGAAGGTAAGAGTATGGGGTCTTCAGAGCAGTGCAAGTAATCTTAATCGAATGGAGACCCTGGGGTAGGAAGGTACAAAAGATGAGGCAGTCATGGGAGCAGGGGTGCAAGAGAGGCGATGTGCAGTGATGGAAACGTGGAGGTAGCATTCTGATTTAGAGAAGGAGGCCAATTAGACGTTCTCTAGGCTTTGACTTGTGGAATTTAAGAACTGATGGGGTCTAGGAGATTCTCTCTCCACCACATTACAGGTAGAGAAACAGGCTGGGAAATATTTGAGTTCCCACCTATTCAGAAAACAAACACCTTGTAAAGTACCTGTGAGACATGAAATAAGGCAATGATATCTTTAAATCCCTTACAGTGATACCTGGGCCATAGCAGTGCTTGAAAAGTGTGTTTCCTTTGACATGAATTAGCCTGCCTTGAAGACTCCCTGAGACCCAAGGAAAGCATCACCATTTCACTCCAAACCTTAAACTTTGGTTAAAATGTTACAACTCCAGGGCTTGTGAAGGAGTCTTCTAAATTGTGCATAGTGTTTAAGGCACAGCAGCTCCCAGGAGCTCTGCACTTGCTTTTCTCTCTGTGCGTGCGTGCGTGCGTGCGTGCGTGTGCTTTCTCCATCACACTGCATGCTCTATGAAAGCAAGGGCCAAGTCTACCGTGCTCTTTGCCAACAGAGGATTTCAATCAATGCTGAGCACCGACCGGTTACAGATTGATTGCCTCTGTGGTTCCAAATAAATAACACCTCCTTGGCACTGGGTTGGCCCATGAGAAACAAGGGATCCTTGACAAATGTCCAAAGGTGTTGGCCAGTGGTCCTGCCACAGACAGACTGCCAAATGGAAGAACCAAACAAATAGCACAGAAATCATTTCTTTAGCATGAGTATACTTTTCTACAACATTAACTTTATAACCCAAAAGCTTTTGTATTAGTAACTGGTAGAAGCAACTTGCGACACTGGTTCGCAGAGTATATGAAGGATTTGAAGTTAAAATTCAGCTCCATGGTGGCAGTGGGGAGAAAATGTGGAGGAAGAGCAGTGTTCTGTGAAGAGTTTTTCTAATTATCATGCATTTTATATGCTACTTATTAGGGCCTTTGTTAAAATGAATTCTTCTCTTAATACCTCCCGTGCCCCACCTCCACCTCAAATGTGCCTTGTGGTTTCCCATCCACAAGGTCATAAGTCTAGTTTAGTAGAGATCCAAAGGATATCTGTGAACTTATCATACGAGTTTAATCATATGAAAACAGCCACTGCCTATGTTAGAGTTGGTTTGGTGTTTTTAAAAAAAAAAAAAATATTTAAAAGCTTTCTTGATCATTTTTCTGTTTTTTAATTGCTGTTGTATACCCTTAATATGCAGGAGATGGCATGGTATAACAAGCATTTAAAAATATTTACAGTTTTGATCTTATAAAGGAAAAAGTTACATATGGTCATTTTAACTAATTGCTAAAATGACACTACATTAATTAGATAATTAAGGGTCTTGAGCATGCAGTTATTGTATTCCTTGGGCTGGAAGCCAACATTTTCTATAGCTGAGAAAATGGGTTAGCATAATTCAAAATTCAATTGCTGTACCCTTTTTCATATGAATAGATAATACAGAATGAGTCTTAAATCTGGATTGGAAAAACTAACAGGAACTGGTTTTATTTTAATTGAGTTTTAAAGCACTTGTAGGCCATTTCATTGTCTTTATAGTTTAACCCTTTGTGATCATAATTGCCTGTCTGCCCGCTGGTCTTTGTTATGTCACACATTCATTATAAAGATCCTTCTGGATTTATTGTGAACCCCTAAGATTATGTTCTTTACCAATAAATTTCTTGAAACATGAAACCAAAGTCTCCTTGCCCTCTAGTCCTCCTCTTCACTGAGAATAAATGCTACCCATGGTTTGAAGTAGTTTATAACAGTACATTTTCTAGATGCCTTAACTTATCAAGGTTATTTGTCAGGAAAATTATCTCTCGTAACACTAGGTTCCCTTCCTTTAGATGACAGGACTTAATACAAAAGTTTTCCCCATACCAACTAGTAGAGTAAGTTGATTTCATATCCTTTTATTTTATAAAGTTTTGCTTATCAGGTTTGTCATCCTCCATTTGAAATTAAAATGTGTGGTCTTCGGATGACCTTAAAGTAACTGACCCCCAAATCTAATCACTCCTAGCGTCTGTGAAAATCGACAAATATGTCAGGTATAACTCGGGGCATCAAAACATTGTTTTAAATATTTCATTTGTAGGCAAGACAAGGATCATTTTCAGGTTAGTCCTCTGAGAAGGGACACTGGGTACCTGAACACCTTTGGTTTCTCTGCTCTATAATCAGCACTCATTATCAATGGATTTCTATGAGCAGAAAATGTACAGTTATATGTTCTGCATGAGTGAATTATTGATTGGATTTACGGCCAAAAGAATGTTCCTAAGTGGTCAATATACAGCCAAAGTATGTCAGGTGAAGGTAAAAATAAAGTAAGATCTATACTTTTGATGGCAATTGCTGCTGGGTTATGTTACACTTGTCATCTGAGGTTAACTGTTAGATGTAGATAAAAATGTCTATATTAACATAGATGAAAATGTGGCATCATTTATATTCCTTATAAATAAGAAGTATCATTGTTCACTTACATTCAATATTTATTTTGTGAAAAATCATATTTATGTGAAATGACATTGATTGGCTTGCCAACATTAACTTTTGGTGATATAAGGACAGTTAGAAAATTTGGATACATTTAGTTTTATGAGAAACAATATGCAATCTTTATATTTCTAATTCTTTATTGGCCAATGACAACTTCACAAAAATACCATTGGTAAATTGGTTGTTGATTATTCTAAACTCAGCACGATACATTATCTCTAGTAGATGACTAATGATCCTTGCTTAATAGGAAATTTGTTATTATGCAGAGATATAGTTATTAGAAATAACTTCATCAAATTGAGCCAAACTGTGGCTCCCAGCTACTTCCACTCAAGTCCTTATCTCTCCCCTTATTGCAAAATATCCTGGGAACCTATTAATTGGTAGGTCGGTTATGAGAGCACTTACTATGTGCTGGAGCTCTGGTCGTTTTAGGGATGTGGAGATGATGTAAAGAAGGACCTTGCCACTGAGATGTCACAGTCATAAGCAGAAGTTTAGTGCATGTCATTCTGTACACATTTAACCTACTCAATTTCGATTTTAGATAAGACAAACAAGGATTTACATAGTGCTGGCAAATTTCTTTTTTCTACTGAGAAGAAATCTTGAAGAAAATGGGAATCTTTTGTTCTTTGAAGGCTTTGTCCTTGCGAGTCTCTTAGTAGACGCATCTTGTAATATGAAGTGTTTAAAGATGTGTGTTCTGAAATGACCTCGTCTATAAACACAGGCAGGTGCTTTACCTGGTGGTTCAGCCAAGGGAACGGGGCTGAGCCAGTGCTGGTGCCACAACTGGCTCTCTTAGGAAAGCCAACTCCAAAGGAAAATTCAGCATATCAAGGGTAATTCTGACAGCATTCAGGTTTGTTTTATGCAACGACTCTAGAACCTAGCTTAATCAGTGTAAGGTGAGATGCCACTGTAGCATCTTCAAAGGAATTTAGAGCCACAATGAATCCATTAAGAGGAGTTTTGTGTTTGTTTTTTCTGAAGCAGAATACCAGGTCACAAAATGGAATATGGATTGTAGGTTTTGTGGGAAGATGTACTTGGCAGCAGTTCCTTGAAAGGAGGCCTTGAAATATCGGGGTCCCATGCTCATCTTCCCAAGCTGCAATCGACTCAATGATAATATAATGATAATACAAGTGCCTTCAGTGTCAGAGCATCAGGCAGGGGGTGGTCTGGCCCAGGAGCAAATGCCTTGATTGGTGTTAGTAATCCAGAGGTTTTTCAGTTAAGTGCTTTTGACATGCAGAATCAAGAGTCAAGGGCGAAGCTGCCTTTTAAATGCTCCTTCTGAAGAGTCCACTGCAGATGTAATTGAGCCTCTCTCAGGTGAAGAGCGTTATTAGAGCAAAGCTGGTTAGTGTTGCATACCTATTTGTGGGAATATTTTAGGCGTCTTCAATAACTGCTTTGTGACATTGCTGAAGGTCTCCAGCTTTCTCGTTCTCCAACAGTTCAAGAAGAAAAATGTCATTGCAGAAATGTTGTCTAAGCTTCGCCGTTCACTGTGGCCCAGAGCAACCTGTTCCTTCCCTTCCTAGTCAGAATTTATCATTATAGAGTTATTTATGTGTTTATTATATGTCCTTTATACCAAGCTATAAGGTCCATGAGGCCCAGGACCATGTCTGTCTTATTCCTTTCTGATTCAAGGCTCGACATAATCATCATTATCACCTTTATCTTCATCATCACCATAGCTAATATTTACTGCCATGTACAGTGTGTCAGGCAGTGTAAGGAGGGTTTTATGTAAATTATTCCTAACCCCGTAGTCAAGAGTCAAAAGCAAATTGGCCAAGAGGGAAGATTGTGGATTTTGGAGTCCAACACTTCAACCCATGATCCCAATATGCTTATGTCTAGCCCAGAGATTCTGCAGCAGGTCACTTAATCTTTCTATGCTTACGTGTCCTCATCAGTAATGCTGGAATAATAATTCCAATCTGCTGAGTTTGCAGTGAGGATTAAACATGGGATTGCTCTGAGCCCAGCACCTAATGGGAGCCCAAGAGAAGTGGGCAGAGGTGCTATTTTTATATACCTTATAAAGTCTGAGAGTGAGATGTAGTGTTGAAAGAAGCCAGACACTTAAAAAGAGTCCACACTATGATTCCATTTATATAAAGGTCAAAAGCAGCCAAGACTTCTTCATGTGAGCAAAGTCAGAAAAGCGGTTACCTCTCTGAGGGGCACTGATCTTGATGGGGCAAGAGGGCGCCGGCTGGTGTGCTGGGTAGTGTTCCATATATTGATCTGGTGATATGACTCCATGGATGTGTACACGTATAAAAGTACATCAAGCTGTACACTTAATATTTGTGCCCTTCAATACATGTAAGCAATACCTCAAAAGAAATTTTTTGAGAGAATTTTCCATTCTATGAGTTTTTCTCCTGCCTCTTTCAAAGCACAAGCTAAGTCTCTCCAACAACCGGGGTGCCTGAGGGCCGGATGTTGGAGATGGAGGAAGGTTGAGACGACCACTTGGCATACTCCCGGATTCTGCTGAGACCTGTTCAGAGGCAGTTATGGATCCATTACTCAAAAACCTGAACCTGAAAAGAAGTTCTTCAGCCATGTCCATGTGAACTAAATATAACATCCGATTTATAATGTTGTGGCTCTGACCACCCCCGGGCTATTTCTGACCACAGGGACAGCTTAAATGGTGGGGCCCATAAAAAGTCATCTGCAAGCTCAGACCAAATGTTGATCTATTTAGGGCCAAGAGGAGACCAGGCCTTGGCAGCTGTTCTCTCTGGGGTAGGATCCTAAGCTGAATGGAGATCATTGCCACAACTGGCCATCAGGAAACTGAGAATTGCTTAGCATCCTGTCTGTTTGGAGACCAGCCTCTTAGTTATGGGGTTTACTCATACAGTTCTTGACCAGCTCCCCAAAGCTGCATTCATGGTTAGGCCCCCAGATGGTCTTTTGCTGGCCGAGGTGCTAGTAGACATTCAGTCAGACAAGCCCTGGGCTCCCCCAAGGCTCCATGTCTTCTGCATTCTTTTCTTTTCTTCTTTTCCATGGTAGTGCCGCCATGACTCCTTCTTGACTTAACTAACACCCTCTTCAAAGTTACTTCACACCACAATCTCTTTTTCTGCCTACCTTAGGCTTAATTCCCTCCTCAGAGACCTCCTCTTCTGCCTTCCCCATTATCCCCCAGACAGGGGTAGATTTCTAGTTATGATGCAGCCTGGTCTGATTCCAGTTGGCGCCACATCATGGCTCACCTTCTGGAATGTCTTACTGGCCTGTGCTTCCATCCCTACTGCCCACATTTCCTCTCCAGAGGTTTGGTTCTGGGCCCACTTAACAAAGGAATTACTTCGAGTAACTTGAAGCAAGATAAGGCTCTCTAAGCATCAGTTTCCTTACGTGTAAAACGAAAAAGTAAGAATCGATTTCTTGCTTCTAGTTTAATTTTGTTTTTCTAGTTGAATACTATTGTGAAAGTATAAGAAATAAATATATTGGTCTGTGCCCCTGGCTCCTGCTAAAATGTGGTCCTTGACACGGAACTCCTAAAACCCTTGTAATTTCCTTAGTAATTGGAGTGTCTGACACACAGATTCTAAAACCCTTGGCATTTTCTGGGTGATAGGAGCCTCTTTTGCTCTAATGAGCTAACTGATGGTGGACTCCTGGGTGGGGGGCTGGTCACTGGAAAGACCAAGCATGATTGGAAACTATTGGAACTTTCAGCCCATCCCCCATCATCTGAGGAGGGAAGAGGGGCTGGAGATTGAGTTAATAACTGATCATGCCTATGAAGCCCCTGTGAATATTCCTAAATTATGGTGTTCTGAGAAATTCTAGGTTGGTGAACATGTCCATAAGCCAAAGGTGGTGGAATGGTGACACAGTCAAACTCCACAGAGACAGAAGCTCCTGTGCTCAGAACCCTTCCACACTCAACCCTCTGTATCTCTTCATCTGTCTGTTCATTCGTGTCTTTCAAAATGGCCTGTGTAATAAATTGGCAAGAGTAAGTAAATGGTTTTCCTTAGTTATGTGAGGCAGTCTAGCAAATTGTTGAACCCTAAGGGAAGGTCACGGGAACCTTGGATTCGTAGTCAAGTCAGACATAAGTTTTGGGTACCCTGGGAACCCACTACTTGAGATTGGCATCTGAAGTGAGGCAGTCTTAAATTGGTGCAGCCGCTATGGAAAACAGTATGGAGGTTCCTCAAAAAACTAAGAATTGATCTACCATATGATCCAGCAATCCCTCTACTGGGTAGTCACCCTAAAAACTCGAAAACCCATATCCAAAAAGATATTTACACACCGATGTTCTTAGCAGCCTTATTCATAGTGACCAGGATGTGGAAGCAACTGGAGTGTCCTATGATAGATGTTTGGATAAAGAAGCTGCGGTAAATATATACAATGGAATATGACTCAGCTATAAAATAATTCCATTTGTGACAACATGGATGGATCTAAAGATAATCATGCTAAGTGAAATAAGCCAGACAGAAAAAGTTGAAAATCACATGATATCACTTATATATGGGATATAAACCTAAAAGCAACAAATGAACAGGACAAACAAACAAAGACTCATGACATGGACAATAGACTAGTGGTTATCAGAGGGTGGGAGGAGGAGGGGGATAGGGGGAGATAGATGAGATAAAGGAGGTCAAATATGTGGTGACAGAAAGATATCTAACTATGGGAGGTGAACACACAGTGTAAATATATATATATATATATATATATATATATATATATATATATATGCCTTACTGTTAAAGTGTACAGCTGAAACTTACTGGATTTTGTTAACCAATGTCACCATAAAAAATAAATAAATTAAAAATAAATAAATTGAAAAAAAATGAAGTGGAGCAGTCTTGTAGGACTAAGCCCTTAACCTATGGGGTCTTTGCTAACTCTGGTTAGTGTCAGAAGTGAATTGAATTGTAGGACACCAAGAGAATTGGTCAGTGAGGGAAAACCCCCATGTATCTGGTGTCAGAAGTATTATGAGAGTAAAAGAAAAACAGTGAGTTTTTCCTATACAATTATTTGTTGTTTTTAGTACCTACCACTTGTCAGGTTTAGTATTAGATGCTATTTTACTCATTATCTACTTTAATTCCCCAAACACCTTGCTACATACTTGTCATTTTCACTTTAGAAATGAGAAGATGGTGACTCAGAAAGATTAAGTAACTTGCTCAAGGTGACCAAGTCAGAATTTTAATATTAAGAATAACTTAATATTTGTTGAGTGCCTATTACATGTTTGGGATTGTGGTAAAACTTGCATATGGATGATATCATTTTATCTTACCATAACCTTGTGATGGAGATGCCATCATCATCTCTTTGACGTTGGGGAATTTCAGTTTTGGAAGGTTAAATAACACGCTCATGATCATCTCTCTGTAACTGGTGGGGCCTTACTTTCAGGCTTAAGTTATTAGGTATAAAATTAATGCCATTCCTGCTATATACAACATTGAATACTTTCATACCCCCAATGGGAAATCCCACCTTCCCTTTTTTTAAACCTAAACTATATTATCCCAAGATTTCATAGCATCTAAATTTGAAAACCCCCACTAAATCATGCAATAATGGTATAGCATAGTGGTGAGTCTTCTTTTTAATATTTGTATAATATTTCAGAGAAACCAACAAAATAGTATATAACTCTGACATAAATTAAAAAATATCCAGTGACTCTCTCTCAGAGTTTTATCATCATCCCATTCATAATTGATTCCAAACTTGCATGAATCTTTCAAGATAAGTGTCTTATTGATTATCCTGAAAACAAGCGATCACTTGGCATCCTGAGACTAGCTCACTGCCCTACCCTGATTACCGTAAACGGAGATGTTGGTCAGAGGAAATGTCATTTTCTTTGGCATGGAACCCATCGGGTGTTCCGGGACATTGGTGCTGGGGAGCAGAGGGAGTGGAGTGGCCCAGGCAGAGCAGTGCTTGCTCGTGGCCCTAGCCTTGTTTCTGAGGAGCTGAAGACAAATGTTCACTGGTGGGCTAATGCGGTCTTGGGCTGTTTTTATAGCCTTGTGCCAAGACTGCTTCCTGGTAAATGTGCATTGTCCCAATGCGTGCCAATGCATTGCTGTCGGGAAGCAGTAAGTCTCTTAAGTGACATCTTTTTTCTGCATGTTTACCCATGGTTATGTAAATCAAGGGGGCCTCGCTCTTGGACATAATTAGTGTTTATACAGGACTTGACTTCTTTTGTAGTTGTGGCAATTAGATAAAACACTAAGACCCTGCAGTTACATCCTGCATTATGTGTCTGCCCCCATTGTGGCTCTGATTACACTGCTCTGCACTTCTCCATGGCACTGTCACGTGCTGGTGCCGGCCTGCCTTGCATGGATACAGGGAGGGTCAGTGTTGGAGAGACAAATGGCTAAGTTTTCCCTGGGTGGCTCTATTGCTCAGCTGGAACCCTCAAAATACTCTCCAGGTGACAATACCACCATACTCGAACAGGTTGTGACATTTGGCAAACAGGAGACCTGACTCATGGTTTTTAGGTGCAGATAATGAAGATTCAGGCCATTGCATTAAATTAGCAGCCTGATTTCCTGAGGCTGCCACTAGTGAAATGCTTAGTTGCTATCTTGGGGGACAGTATGGGGCTACTCTGTACCCAATGAGCCTGACTCTCAGAAAACTCTAACTCAGCAGCAAAATCTTCCCTTATTTGGACTCTGAAACTTACTTTCGAAGTGGCCTCATAACTTGCTCAGAGAAGGTCATGAATAGGAATGGAACTCTCATGACTAGAATCATGGAACTTTGAAAAACCATTTGCAGGACTAGTTAATCCATTTTTTTTTTTTTTTTTTTTTTTTTTTTTTTTTTTTTTAGATGAGGGCATGGAGGTTCAGAGAAGGTG